>CM067370.1:5918980-6589680 GCA_034401795.1 Chaetoderma sp. LZ-2023a | reverse complement strand
CGCATGACACGTGTGTTACCAATGATTGTTCATCTCTCTATGTGACATTACTGGGAAACACATCATCAATGTGCTACAGAATAGCTTGTTTCGTCCACGTGACCACACAATAACCAACAACTGTTAATATTTCTGCGTGACATTACTAGGAAACACAACATCAATGTGATGTACAATGCCTTGTTTCGCCCACGTGACTACATAATAACCAATGATTGTTCATATTTCTGTGTGGCATTAATGGAAAACACAACATCAATGTGATACACAATCCCTTGTTTTGTCCACGTGACTACATAATAACCAATGATTGTTCATGTTTCTATGAGACATTAATGGAAAATACAGCATTATTGTGAAGTACAATGCTTTGTCTCGTCCACGTGACTACAGAATAACTAATGATTGTTTTTTTAGTTAGTTACTTTTATTTTTCAGATTAAACACAGTATGATATATACATTATAGGTTGCTTGTAATTAAGGCATTGCCTATGAGGCTTACAAGCACCTAGATTAATATTCATGTATCGTCACACTATAATACATATATAATACAGACATTTAATAAAACATGGATGTTTTCAGAGAGAGAGAGAGAGAGAGAGAGAGAGAGAGAGAGAGAGAGAGAGAGAGAGAGAGAGAGAGAGAGAGAGAGATGAGAGAGAGAGAGGAGAGAGAGAGAGAGAGAGAGAGAGAGAGAGAGAGAGCAGGGTTGCATATTTTAGGTACAACATTTATATAGATAAGAATGAGTAAGGGGCGAAGAATTGATCCTTGTGGAACACCACAAACAACATGTGCTGGATCAGAAAGGTGTACATTGTATTGAACATATTGTGTCCTGTCAGACAAGTATAACCTAAACCAGTCAAGTGCGACTCCCCTGATATCATAATAGTACAATTTCTTCAGGAGGATTTGTTGGTCATTCGTATCAAATGCTTTTAAAAGATCCAAGAAAATGCCAATGACGTGTTGTTTATTTTCCAATGTCACCTTCTAATTCCTCTAACTTGTTGTAAAAGTAATTTCTTTTAGAGCTTCTGATTATTTGATTGTGTTTATTTCTATATTGTTTGTATTTTTATTGGTTGTTGCTAGTTTGACATTTAAAAAATTGAAGATACAGCTTGTTTCTTATGACATGCTGCTAGAATTCCATTTGTAAGCCATGTTATTTTTTGGATTTCTCTTATATCGTTTTATTTGATTAAAAAGCAATCATTGTTCAAAGATGTGTGTACAAGTGCTATTAAATGCATTGTAGGCATCTTCACAAGAACATCGTAACACTACTTCATCCCAATTCTGTTCCATAATTTTGAGTTTAAATGCATCCATGTTGGAGCTACTAAAATCGCTGCAATTAATAATTTCACTTTTTATGATTTTAATATTAGCAACTGATTTTAATTCTAGAAGAAAAATAGGGAAATGATCAGAGAGATCAGACACAAAAATGCCTGATCTGCTACATTCTGAGAAGATGTTGTTGGTAAAAATGTTGTCAATTAGTGTTGCAGTAAATTCTGTTATTCTTGTTGGTTTTTGTTATTGTTGGTATGAAGGAATAAGAGTTTAACAAGTTAGTAAAGTTCTGGGTATGCATTGAATTAGTAAAAAGTGTTACGTAATTGAATATTTTTCTATGTGTTAGCCTAGCGAGTGTATGTGTAAGTGTCTGCAGTTTCGTGCCAATCTGTGCAACCGTTTCCACACTTCAAAATCAGCTAAAGTTAAGTATGGGTTGGATACAGCTAACATACTTATTACTGTTTAATTTTATAACGAGCATAACGCCAATAATTGAATAACAGTTACTGTATTATACCCAGGTTGCGTCATAGTAATTTATCTTCCTGCGCGGAGGACGGTTCACCAATTGACGCCAGGGAAGATTAGTATGCGCGCACGTGAGAGAGAGATAAAAACAAAGGTGGCCTGGAAAGCGGATGGAGACGAGGAACTGGACCAGACATAGTGTTGCTGGGGAGTGGTAGATTCGTGGCTGAAGGAACATTGTCGTGTATTTAGCTGTTCCTGTTGTCTCCTTATCGGTGGCAATGGTTGCCACATTTTGCGTCTCTGAGTGTCCTTAGAACTGGTGTATTTCGAGGACAACCAATTTGAGACAGTCTAATGAGTCTGCCACAGGCGTAGTCATTGTGAATTGCCAAATGTTGGCATCAACCATTACTAACTGAGTCTGTAACTTAACCTGATAACCTCGGTGCTGGGTGGTTCGAAATTGGCAATACGTGTGGTGGTCAACTCTGAACATTGTGTCGCTCTCATCGTTCATATAGTTGGATCCGGATATACGACTACCGGTAATAGATACTGTGGAGTGCGAACCGGTAGGCCTACCAATTAATAATTGTGCATCAACTATTCAGTAACTATAGCATACACCAAATTTGACACAGGCCTATATATCTGGGTTTGGGTTGAGGAAATAACCACCAACTGCAATACGCATCATCACTCTCTTTGACTTTATATGTTATCTCTGTTGTCGTATTTGTGTGAATGTGTGAATGAATGAATGGATGTGCGCGAGTGTGAAATTATATGTCTTTGAAAAAATTTATAGTCTCCTATGCTAATATTTTGACTATAGAGTAGTCGCTGAACGTGTCATTTGACCTGTAGTAGCGTTGTCAGCAAGGTCATCGATTCCATCACACTTCTGACATCCCTTTCCGCGTCATAATTAATTATTCTCCCTCTTGTTGCCATACTCGCATACCCCTAGACCGTAACGTAACAATAGTAAATTGACATTAAAATCACCTGCAAGATAACATAATTTATTTTCCTTTTGTATAATTTTGAGAATGTCTTCAAATATGTTGATATGGATCTCAGTGTCCTTTCCAGATGGTCTATAAATGACTCCAGATATCTTATTTTTACCTTTGTTATCTGGAATTTCAATTTCAAAGTACACACGCAGTCATCAGTTGTGGGACAGCACCCTTCCTTATTAGATCAAGTCTTTTAGAATTAAGGGGAGGGGCAGCCACAACACATACATCTATTAGTTGGGTTGGGGTGGGGGGGGGGGGTCTGATGCTGTTGTGTGGACAGTAGTGTGAACGTGTGTTGGAAATCGTTTAGTACACTCAGGGAGTATATTTCTCTGGATGGGAATTCTACAGCTCTATATGTATGATGATGATTGCCTCAAGCAAACATAACTTAGTACGCTCAGATCAAGAAAGGACCTGGGGAAGCTAAAGATTTTGGCTGAGGACAGTGTCAAAAGCGATGACGGTGTGATTGCAGATTGCCTTCCTTTTACATACATATTTAGAGCAATGTGCTGCCAGACATCGATCGGGCGCACAACCATATAATCGAACCTGCTCTAAAGACAAGCTTCATTAAGAGGGAGACCACGTAACGTGTTAGATAACCGGTCACGCCATTCATACTGACTGTTAAAAATTAACTTCTTGGTCTTCAAATGGACATTTCCTATTATAAAATTTTAATTTGAAGCTGAAATGGTTAACAAATGGTTTACTCTACACGCTATATAAACCAACCTCATAGTGTCCTCACCCCTACCTCCAGAATCTCGCTGTGTCAGTCACCTTTAGTCGTTTTTTTATTTTTTTATGGTCAGCAAGTTGAATGCACCTCTCATGGACGGTGGACCGTATGCGGTCTAAATGGGTGTGACCTATCCAACCAGAAATAATTGGGACCTTTCAACTTACATATTCCACCTTGATAATGTCAAAATTATTATCGCGTACGCGCTTAGTTTGAAAACTATTTTGTCAAGTAGGGTGCGGGTGAACTGAGTTGTCGCGCTGCACGCGCATGGTCTGAATGGGCATTAAGGTGTTTTTGAGGATCATGTGATTTTGAGTGTTGGTCTTTTTACACTCTCATTGTGGGCTTTGTCAAGTGTAGGTGGTGTCAGCAAAATGAGCAAATCATGGTTAAAAAAAAAAAGAAGACAGTATTTAGCACTGCATCTGCAAATTTTAACGTCTTAATGGCTTAATTTTATCAAGGAAATTAAAATATTGACTTATTTCCGTAGGAGACTATTTTGAAAATTTAACGCGAGTGGCATACGGAGATACGTCGGACGTAGTCTTACGATCGTTTTATGCACTCGGCCACAGTCATTCAAGTGGTACATGTTCAAAGAATTTTAAAATAGTATTCTCTTGGCCTGCAAATTGGCATTCACTATCTTCAAGACCACTGCGTTGGCCGGGGGTTTTGGTGGCTTCACCATGAAGGGGTTAAAAGGACACCACAAGAAGAGTGGTGCCAGGAAAATTGTAGGCCCTACATATTTCAACTATATAGCGGATATGCCACCATGACGACAACTTATTTCTCCAGAAGCATTAAAGATCCGTATGTAGTTTTGAGACCCCGATTAATTTGAAGTCAGGCTTTAAAGTTTAATAGTCCGACACGTTGCACGAATTGTCTTTACCATTTAATACACATTCTGAGCAACAGCACACAGTCAAATTAGTTTCAGAATATTTAACAGTTTAGCGGTATAGTTTTCTGGAAACTGATAGTCATGGAGTTCAGGGATCGGCCGATCCCAACACGAGCGAGGTGTAGGTGAAGCTTAGCTAGAGATGGGCGGGACATATCTAAAACTGGACAGGTCCATTGTATGGACATCATCAATGAGATTTATATAGGCTTACATGTGTGGATGTAATGAATAACCAATTTGGCCCGTTTGTAAATGTTACCTTAGAGGATTTTGGTGTGACTGTGCACCTTAACATTTGATGATTTCATTCCATATAAATTAATATAATATTTTTATTTGTGAAGCTGAAATATGTACGTGTGTCTCTAATTCAATTTCGCATCTTAAAGAAATTATATGAAATCACCGTATATGTTAAGATTTATCTTGTTTCATTCATATAGGCACACAATTTAATCCTCTAAAAGTCTACAATTTAAAGAAATGTATTTTAAAGCAGTTTAGTGTGAATATGCAACTTTAACAGGGGGATTGTTCCAAAATAAATTTTTCCTCACTTGTAAAAGATTTTTCTATTGCCTTAAGATACCTCTGTTGGTCATGCGACATGTGAAGGGTTAATTATCATTCAGCTGTTTCATTGAGCTTACAATTCAAAATATATTTATATCAAAATTTATAACTCGGTGCTTTCATGTAATAGTATTATAAACATCCCTCCCCTAGTGATGATCTGCAACGCTGACCGCTTATGTCTATATATAAGCCTACCACACTCTGTACTTGGCTTGGTATAATTTTTAAAGGTGTATATTCACAGCAGAATGCTTGAAAATTAAATTGTATAGTTTTGGAGGCTTAAACTGTGGGCTTAGACGTAAGGGAAACGAAATAAATCTTAACATATGATTTCGTCAAGTATAAATTAATATAATTTTTTTTAAGGTGCAAAAATTTAATAAGAGACATGAGTCCCTATTTCAAATTCATAGCTAAAAAGTATCATAATTTACACGGAATAAAACTATCATATGTTAAGATTTGTTTCGTTTCATTACATCTAGGCCACGGTTTGGGCCTCTAAAAGTCTACAATTGTAACAATTTAGTTTTCAGGCATTTGGTGTGAACATGCACCTTTAAATGGATCTTGCATTGACATCAGATGGGTTTATCATATTATTACCGTTGGTTACAAACTCCCATTTCAGTGGCGTATGACGGTACTTGGACAGGGTGGGTGTGGGGTGGGGTGGGTGGGTGTGGGGTGCTGAAGGGCCAAAAACCTAAGGGGGATACACTATAGGAGCAGCAAAACCCGGTCCACCACCACCACACACACACCCCACCACCACCCACACACCCCTGACCCTACACACCTATGCATTTGAAACTCCTCATTGCTCAAATCATTTACATTGTTGACATCATTTCACCTCCGTGCTACAATAGAAATTCGGAGCTTACATCACATCACAAATTTCACTCGAAAAACGGACCATCCAATAATACACATAGAGGACGGATACAGACCGAATTTCAGTACCCTAGGGTGGAAGGAAATCTAAAAAAGATGTGTAACTTCTAGCCAAAAAAAACCCTTACTTCTCGCTATCGCGAGGCATGAACATATCATTGGCACCAAGCCACGCCTCTAGGTTTATTTTTACTGAAGCTTGTAATTCAGTCGAGTACTAGGCTCGAGTACTCGACATTTACTACCCGTAGAGTCGGATATGAGGGCTACTTCTAGGTTGTCATCAAACGTTGAAAGGCTGCGTTGTATTTAAAGCGCTTAAACGCGTCATTATGGCTTGACATATTTTCGAACATAACCTCTAACTATTCCGTTTGTATAGTGTGATTGTTTATGAATCGTCTATGACCTGATAAGCCTAGCTAATCTTTATTTTCCCCAGTGGATGTACGTATAAATATCATTTCCGCGATTCGGACTTCCTCCATCCGGACTAAGTATGATCACCTTTCTCCCCTATGTAGCTGATACTAATATGTTAATATCTGAAATGAATAATCCAGGTTGTGGTCAAACATCATTTCCTGTTCGATCCAGAAGTTGTCCAATCTGTTTTTAAAACAGTTTATGTTTGGTGCATTAACAACGTCATATGGGAGTGCATTCCAGATGTCTGTAACTCGGTTAACAAATGAGTGTTTTCTGATATCTAATAGCGAGTAATTTTTGTACAGTTTGTAGTTATGCCCCCTAGTATCTGTGGTGTTGAATTTGAAAACATTTTCAGTGACCTTCTTGTCATATATGCCACGCATTATTTTAAGTTTCAATAATATCGCCTCTCATTCTTCTGAATTTCAGTGTTGATAATTGCAGTTTCTTAAATCTCTCCAAATATGCCCAGTTTTTTAATGAGGGAACACACCTTGTGGCTCGTCTTTGTACATTTTCCAAAGTATCAATATCGCATTTCTTGTATTTGTAAGGTGTCTATATAAAGTAGAAAAACTTAAGTTACCAGTTTTCGTAGGGGGATAGAAAGATGATATTGCTGTGTTGTGTTTGTGGATGTCGGTGCTTAGTGTGAAATTGGAATCTATGTATTGTGGTGAAACTCCGTTATTGGTATACAGCTGTAGTTTGCCAATGTCCTTTAGTTTTAATAGCTTTTCTGACTTGAATATATTCTGGCCCTTTGCTGGTTTAGAAAAGTTTTAGTACCTTCTTCTGTAGGCTTTGTAGTTTTGTTAGGTTGCTTTTGTGTGTATTGGTCCAAATGTAATCCAAATTTTCTAAATACGAAAACTGGTTATTTACATTAAAGATAGTTATATTGTGTATGCTATTCAAATATAAACATTGATTACAATAGAGGTGTTTGTTTACAATGAGTATATAATACGAGTGTACATGCAGTTGCATAATGTGTCAGTCACGAAGTAGATTCTATTTTTCATTAGAAATAAAAGTTAAAAGCGGAAATAATGTTGTGGCGCAGTGGTCTAAAGTTAGAGTAAAGAGAGGCGATTGACACCAACCAACCACTCTATATGGCATTCCTTGATACTCAGAAAGCGTTTGACGTCGTAGACCATAACTCACTCAAATGTCATCTCTTAGATCAGAAGATAGATCCTCATATATGCCAAGTAGTTGACAACCTCTATGTGAATCTATCAGCAAAGATTAAATGGAAAGGGATAACAAGTACAGAATTTCGTGTAGAGCAGGGCGTCAGGCAAGGTGGCATCCTATCGACAGGGCTATATAAGACATATTTTAACAGCCTCCTAGACCAGCTACAGATGCAGCAACTCGGTGCATACATCGGACCAACATACACCGGATGCCATACCGTTGATGATGAGTTAGAGTTAGAGTTAGAATTACAGAGATGGCCTACATTTTGCCTATTTTATGTCCATTTTGAAATATGATACCCTATCCTACTGCTGGGTTTGCTTCCAAAAGGTGTCTAGAGCGGTTTTAAAGGCATTTACGGTTTTTGATCTGATCACATTTTCTGGTAGGTTATTCCATTCGTTCACAATTCTGTGACTGAAAAATGTTTGCCTGATTTGTGGTCGACATCGAGGTTTGAAGAACCTTAGGCTATGACCTCACTGTCCAAATCGTTCTACCAATGAAAAAAATTGTTCTGGATCAATGTTTTCTTTTTGTGTAATAATTTTGTATGTTTCTATTGGGTCGCCCCTGACTCGACGTTGTTTTAGAGTTGGTATACCAAGTATTTTGAGTCGTTCTTCATAAGTTTTGTTTCACAATCCTACTACTAATTTGGTGCATCGGTGCTGTACTTGTTCTAAGTGACTGATGTCTTTAACAAGGTATGGTGACCAGGCTTGTACACAATATTCTAGATGTGGGCGGACATAGGTTTTGTATAAAATTAGAAATGTTCCTCGGTCGAGGTGGTTGAAAGCTCGTTTGATTTGTCTCATGATATACATGGCTTTATTTGCTGCTTTTAAAGTCTGCATAGTTGGTTTACGGTCATTTTATATCCAGATTCCTAAATCCTTTTCATGCGTTGTAATCTGCAGTGTATGTGTTTCGCTTTTGTCTTTCATGGTATAGTTATGCAATTGATTATTATGACCTAGGTGCATTTTCTTGCATGTACTGGCATTGAATTTTAAAAGCCACTGGTCCGATCATCCATTCAGATAGTTTAGGTCGTTTTGTAATTTTTTACTATCTGAGTCGTCTTTAATGTGGTTCCAGAGTTTTGTGTCATCTGCAAACATTTTGATGTTGCTTTGAATATCGTCTGGAATGTCGTTTACATATACCAGGAATAACAGTGGACCCAGGACGGAGCCCTATGGAACTCCACTGTCAACACTTGTCCAGTCTGAGTAGTTTTTTTTACCTCAAATTGTGTAGCAACTCAGCTCAAGAACTACAGATCATGCTAGACAAAACATACTTATTTGCCAACAGAGAACGGTACAACATCCATCCTGAAAAATCATGTATCCAAATCCGATCCACTCGAAAGAACTATAGTATAATAACATCATGAAATAAAGCAATTTTGAACTTGAACTTGAACATCGCCAATTTTAGTTACAGACAGGACAACACATCTTGGCCTATCACATACTTCAAAGAATGAAGCATCAATCAACACCAGCTATTTAGCTCGTAGACATAGCTAAAATACCAAAATTAGTCTGATTTCGAGATCAGACTTTTGGTGTTACCGGTTTTCGAATTTTTGTTTCAGACAACTGCATAGTAACGCCTCGCATAGCACTACGTTTAGAACCAATTTTAATCCCTTTTCCATTCTTATCTATCTATCATAGTGGTAGACTACAGAAACACAAAGAAATTCACAAATCAATTCAGAATTCTATTACTCAATCTGGTATTACTAGTTTTCGTTTGTTGACAGCTGTTCAGCATAGCAACAGTTGTTAACTGTCACTACAACTAACTCATCCCAAAACAACTAGTTCCAAGATAAATATTATACATCATGATCCAGCTAAAAAACAAAAATGGACTAGTACATAATGCTAGTCGATTACTACACACAATACAACGCAAATAATCATCTGAGATTTGGTCACATACTACTGTACCAATCAAATAGTGATAGAACGGGAAAGCAGGCTCAGTGACTACCGCCTTACCAGTCTGATAATAATACTGCATGGACAAACAGCATAAATAATCACCTGGATTTCGTCGCAGACTACTGTACCAATCTAACACTAATACAGAGTGAATAATCATCTGGGATTTGGTCACAACATACACACAAAATTAACCGTGGTGACCTGTGAAGTGTGCAAGAAACCAAGGGCTGAATTCACTGATCAGTGGTTGTGTCTTCCCTGTAAGCACACACATTTTCAAGTTACCAAACCGAAAGAAAAAACACTTCCTCAACCAAGCACAGAAAGAGCCACAACAATCCACCAAGCCATGACAATTTCAGGCAAACAAGTGGTTGACACTGCTTCACATGGCATGGTAATTTCAGGCGAAACAACAACTGATACTGCTTCACATACCACAGCAATTTTAGGCAAATAAGCAGTTGTCACTTCTGACACTGCTCTACATGCCACACTAATTTCAGGCGAACAACCAGTTAACACTGCTACACAGGCCATGGCAATTTCAGGCAAACAAGCAGTTGCCACTGCTTCCCATGCTAGCAGTTCTCTCAATCATGGCATCACAAGCAGCAGCATTCCAAGTAACAACAAAAACAAGGCTTGTACTCTCAAAGCTACAAAAAACTGTTCTTGCGGTGAACCGGACAATGCTTACATGATCAAATGCGACAACTGTAAAATATGGACACACTACTCATGCTCCTAATTACCAGCATATATGCTAGCTGTACTGACATTATCACGAAAAAGGTACAGGTGTATTGCATGCTCTAAAATCACAGAGCATATTGCTGATTTTTATGTAATGGTATTTCTCTGTCTACAATAAAGAGTATGAGGTCATTATGAGTCACAGGGTATGTGGGCCACAGACAGCGGACGATCCTATCAGAGAAGTGGATGGAAAGCATATTAAAGATGCAAATTGTAGCATAAATACACAATCCAGGCTACCAGAACAGTCAAAATCTACTCAAGAAAATGTTGCTGCGTTTCCTATCAGTACTGAAATTGAAGCCAAAAATGATGACCCCAGCAGCAATGCATGTAACAATAGTATCCATACAACTGTATCAACTGCAGAAATTCTAGATGAACCACTGGATGACAGCATCAGAAACATGAGCAGCACACCAGCCAAGAAAACAATGAAGGATACTGGCAAGGCCAATAACACGACAAATGAGACGATAATGATGTCAGCTAGAGAGATTGGAAGGGACACAACACACCATTACACTACAATCCTGACTCAAATCCTCCAAGACATAAAAAAACATCAAGGAGAGTAATGAGCTGCTGCAATCGCAAGTGCAAGAGCTGCAGTCGACGCAGAAAATGACCGGTTCCTGCCATCAAGAGAAATTAACACCAAGCAGTCATTACACTAAAAGTAATCTAAGTGACACTTTCAATGCCCAAATCCCAAAACATCCAGAAAGAATATCACCAAACAGAACTATTAATAATCCACCAACAAGACAGTACCATAATAGCAGTAGACAACAAGCAACTCGCCACACAAAAAGGACCTTACTAATTGGTAGTTCTACCCTCAGAAAGCTTAGCGGACACTACGCGTCAACAGACAACATCAGTATCATGGTTCGTTCTTTCAATATAGCTAGGATAAATGAAATCCATGCCAGGCTAGAGACATTGCTACCAGCTGACTATTATGATGCAGTAGTGGTCCATGCTGGCACAAACGATATTGGAAGGCGTAAACTAGAAGGCATGATTACATATTATGGAGAGCTTATTCAAATGATCAAATCCATCTCGCCTAGCACAGAAATCTTCTCCCACCAGCAGATATCATAACAACCTAACATAAGCTTTTAATGGAATGCTCTGGTCCCTCACCAACTGGCTCAAAGTCAACTTCATTGACAATACACAACTGTTTAGCAGTCCAGAAGGAGAAGTGTATGAGGAACTGTTCCGGGACAACATCCATCGAAACCATCAAGGGATCTGCTTATTATCCGACAACATTAAAAATTATCTGCATTCATTAATGGATATCAACATGGACACAGGAGTTATACTATCCACAGACACCACCATGGGTGAGTTAGAACCAGGAACAAACAGCTCCAAAACGGTATCAACACCAATACAGCTATCCAACCGCTTCAACTTATTACACAAGCCTCCAGTAGCCACACCAAAAAATGATGAAGCATACGAAGACAGTATAAATAACACAACAAATATGAATACTGAACTACCTTCCCAATCTAGCCATATCCAAAAATAAGCTATACCAAAATACAGCCAACGGATTAATAAAACAAACTCTAAAAAAATAACAAATACATGTATATGCACAAATGCGGATAGTCTGATCAACAAAAAAGCTGAACTGGAAACGCTGGTACACAAGACTCGTTCTGCCATCATATTAATTACAGAAGTGCTACCTAAAAACACAAACATAAACATTAGCGAACTACAAATTGCCGAATATAAACTCTCACTGAATAAAAACCTGTCAAGAGGTGTCCTGATTTATACTCACGAATCAATAAATGCCAAGGACTGTGATACACTAAATAAGCATTGCTTCAACGAGTCAGTGTGAACATCATGGATCTCACAACAAAAAGAAACAATCCTTGTTGGCTGCATCTATAGAAGTCCAAACTCGGACGGCCCAAACAATAAAAATCTGCTGAATCTGCTAAACATGGCAGGTGAGTTTGGCACTGACCACGTTCTTATAGTAGGGGACTTCAACTTCAGTAGAATTAACTGGAGCACTGGACTTTCAACTAATGGAGAGGAAGAAGCATTTCTGGATTCTACTACTAATATTTTTCTACAACAACTAGTTACTAAACCAACAAGGCATAGAACAAATCAGAAATCAAATCTACTAGATCTCATCTTAGTAAACAACAGGAACATTGTCAATGAATTAACCCACCTACCGCCTCTAGGTAAAAGCGATCACAACATTCTAAATCCAAACTACTATTGAATAAAGGTAGGTATGCTGAAATGCGAACATAGTTAGGAATGATGGACTGGCGGGATCTGAACAAACTCGATACAAATGAAGCATGGAACCTATTACACAGAAAATTAACTACTATGAAAGAGTAATATATTCCTACCTCTAAGCAACAGGGCAGAAAGAAACATCTCTGGATTGACCACACCGCATCACAGTCACTTACACTAAAGAACCGAGCCTGCAAAAAGTTTAATAAAACTAAGAAAACTACAGATTATGAGCTTTACAAGACTGCCAGCTACATCATCCATCTCAAGAGCCAAACACGCCTTCGAACGAAAAGTGGTGTCTGAAAGTAAAAATAACCATAAAGCATTTTGGAACTATGTAAAAAGCAAAACAACTCTACATGAATCGATTAGTGATCTTCATAACCCAGATACTGGCACCATCAGCACAGATGACAAAGAAAAAGCAAATATCCTCAACAACTTCTTCTCAAGTATCTTCACTTCTGAGGACTTGCATACTATACCAAGTATCAGCAATAGGGCCACCAGCACTATTTTAGACAGTACATTAATAACACCTATGGCTATTGAGAAAAAACTGAAAGCCCTCAATCCAAATAAAAGCAATGGCCCAGACGAAATTCCAGTGAGATTACTAATCGAAGTAGCCAAGGAAATTAGTGTACCTTTATGCATCATCTTTAACAAATCTCTCGAAGAAGGTGTACTGTAGTTCGGATCGACTGTTAGGATGCGGGCCGTACCAGCTAAGCTGGGTACCTGCCACCCGTCCTGGATTCGTTCCATGAACGCGCCCCCATGGGTAGAGCCATAAGCATGTATGGGCCTATGAGAGAGATTTTGTCATCAAAACAACTAAGTTCATTAAGACGTGTAGCGCGCATGTGCGCTAACTACTGCATTGACAAAGCACGTGTAGCACGTCCAAGAGTGGGTAGCGCTTTTAGTGTACCGAGTAGGTACATTGTAATTCCTTATACTTGCTCATTTCCGCAGAATCTGGTATCAACAAAAACCAGAATTCGATGGGCTTTTCAAATCTGTTAGCTGTTTTAAAATCGGTTAAGAAATGGCTGAGTTATCGCCGTTTCCTCCTTCTAATTATGCTCTATATATCTCCATAGCGTCGTAATCGCGTATATATATATATATCTATCATGATATTTAGATAATTGTGTACACGTCACACGATTACAGCACGTTGATTGGCTGGTTCATCAAATTCTGATTGGCTAAGGCAGCCAGTTACGACGTCACCATGAGTATAAAAGGGGATGATTTATGAGGATCGAGAGTGTCGTCGGCCGGTGACCGACTGGTCAAGAACTTTCCAAGCATGGAAAACTGACTGAACAACTGGAGTGGCGAAGACTGAATCCAACATCATCTCGGCACAACCTCAATTACCAGCACCGCTTGGACTGCAAGAGAAATCGGGCCACCACACTGTGGACGACATCTTCATAGTGTTACATTGTTCCTGTTTTAATTACCAGCTGTATAGGAACTAATATTACGGTGGACCCTTACGGTCCAGATATGTAATTCTGCATAACGTAGAGCCAGCAATGCTCCTCGGTGGATAACTCATCGGATCTGCCAGCCACGCTGAAAAATGGACTTTCAACCGCCATACTGCATGTCGTATGTGATGATTTAACATTTTGACCGCAGCCAAGTAAACTTTGCTCGGTGTGCCGTAAGAGCTAATTGACACACCGGGCATCGTTAAACTTAAATAGTATGCTTTAACTACAATTGTCTCAATAACCCTCCCTGTTAATGGGTTATTTTAACTATACCGCTTACCGTTATTATTAATGGACACTTTAGTCATACTGCATCATGTAGAACTTACTGGATAATCAGTAGACTATTCTTATACTGTGTTTCACTGTCCTGAGTTTGCACCGCTTCCGTCCTGGACCAGCATTACAGAGACCGTGTCCTGCGGAACATCTACATGCAGGAATTCATCCAGTCTACAGAGAACGTGTCAACTCACGTCACGAGCATAGTGACATATCAATTTCAGTAACATGGTAGACGCAATTAAGAATAACTACTGGGTATTCAAGTAACTATACATGATATATTTAATTACACCATCTTTAATTATTTCTTAAGATGTTCATTTAATTTTACCTTAGTTACCATATTTTCCTCTGTAAATGGTACCGATGACTAACAGGTACCGTCCTGGTCTCAGGACAGCTAGTTATAATTTCTTTATTACTGTTCATATTATTCTTGTTTCATTGTAAGGTGTTTCACTAACCGCACAGTATTAGGTCTGTCAACCTGTATTATTACTGTTCTAATCAATTTATGTACTATTAACATGGGGCTCCCAGAGGTACCACACAGACTCGTAGGTCCGCAGAGGTATTCCCGCAAGGGAGGCTCCCATACATGAGAATTAACTAATTAGCTTAATATAAGTTATTATACCTCTAAGCTGAAAGGAAAGACGATTATCTCTGTAGTGACGAAAAATCATGTGCCTCACGCGGGCACTACTCCTAGTGCTAGTTTGGGTGAGGAGTATTATCCTCGCGTGGACCGTCGTCGCTGAGTCCTTGCGAGAGGCAAGTGCTCTCGTGCGGGCCTCCATCACGGAAAAATGTTGCAACTGCTTAAAGCGGGAGAAGAGTAGTAGGCAAAAATGGGCCCACTCTAATATTTAACCAAAATGCTGAAAAGAAAAGACCATACCTAATGAGATTATGACTATATGGTTGCGTGCTGTGTTATGTGAAGACGGGACGAACGATTTCCGAGGGATTCCCACGTCACCGTCTTATGTAATTCTTAGTATGCTGAATTAGTAGGTGCCGCTTTATTTATCACATTTTAGGCAAAGTACTAAGTATCAGAAGTATCCGAAGATACGGAGGGAATGTATGCGATACCACACCCTAGCCATCGCCGCTCGGAAACCCCAACAGTTTCCCAGGGTTGGATCAGCCCATGGTGCGGATAGGGACATCCAAACAATTAAGAAGCCACAAGGCTGAGTGGAACATGAAGAGAGACAAAATCTAAATTATCGCAACTACCGGAAGAGAGGAGTATACTATAGATTTCCTATAGATTTCCTAACAAAGAAATTGTCTCTAGTCATATTAAACCTATCCTATCGAGCTGAATAGAAAAGGTTTTTAGTCGGTAGTATGCCGGGCTAAACAGAGTTATAGCATGGACAGCGACCTCAGTGAAAAATTGTTGGTGGCGGGAGAAAGTGCTGCATATATAAGTGTTGCTGTAAAGTGTTTCCTACGTGCACTGCAGTCCTATATATTTTCTACAAATAAACAAAACATATGAACTGATGGCCACTGGCCATATAGATATAAACTAACCAGAACAATCAATACAGTATAAAATGATCAGAATTATATATCTTTAGTACAGGTTAACGAACCTACTATGGTGCGGTTAGTGAAAACACCTTACAGAAAATGAGAATAACTATGAACATATACAGAAATTATAACTAGCGGTCCTAAGACCTTTTAGTCATCGGGACAGTTTATACGGATACGATATAATTAGAAGAGTACATTTAACGGAATAATTAAAATGTTAAGTATAGTTACTTGAATACTCGGTAGCCATTCTTAAGTTTGGATATCGTGTTACTGAAAATGATACATCATTCTTAGTTTGACGTGAGTTGATGCATTCTCAGAAAGCTGGAAAGTTCCCACAGGTTGGTTCCCGCAAACAGGATTCCCGCAAGCTGCTTATGACGGGAGCGGATTGAACTCAGGACTGTAAGCACAATATAGAATGTCTAACGAGTAGTCAGTAAGAGATACAATAGCATTACTGCTGTGAAGAAAGTTCCCGTACACCGATGGTATGGATGGAAGTTGATAACAACCCGATCACAAGCGGTGTTTGTTAGATGCAGATGAAGATACAAAACAAAGCTTAACGGTGCTGGGTACATCAGCCAGCTCTGAAGACACACCGGGCAAAGTTTACTTGCTGCGGTCGAAAGTTAGAAGAACCTGCACGACATCAGTGCGGGGACGGTTGAAATACCACTTTTTGGCGTGGCCGGCAGATCCGGCAAGTCATCCATCAAAGAACATCGCTGTCTCTACATCTGTAGAATCACATATTCAGGCTGTAAAGGCCTCACCGCAAGTTTGTGTTCTGAAGTAGATCTTGATATTCGTGAACAATAATTAGAAAGTTCCAAATTGCTCCCGCAAGTAAGGGGAGTTAAAAAATTGCTTTAGATGGATACTGCTAGCTATGGGAGAGAAACCGACAGAAGGCGAAGTGATCTGCATAATGTCGCGCTGACCGTAGCTGGAACAGGTCCAACCTATTCGGCCCCTGGCGAGGATGCTCTCGATCTCTGGATCGCGTCTCCTTTTATACTACTCGTGACGTCACAGGTGCAAGCTTCAACCAATCATCGGCCGAGCAACAGCCAATCAGCGCGTAGCTAATAATTGTGCAGTCAAATGTTCTAGAACATTCTAGAAGTTCTGCGTCCACGTGGTTATGACGTCACAGCAATATTTTGAAGATAATCAAGAAGGGTTTTCTGTGGATAACTCAGCCATTTCTTAACCGATTTTGAAATGGTTTACAGATTTAAAAAGCCCGTCGAATTCTTGTCTTGATTAATGCCAGATTCGGCGGGAACAAGTAATTAAGAAAGATTACATGGTACCATCTCGGTACACTAAAAGCGTCATCCCATCTTGGTCGTAAACTATGTGCTCCATCAAAAATAGTATCTAAGCGTGCGCATGCGCACTATGCGTTTTAACGAACGTAGTCGTTTTTACAACTTGATCACTCTCATAGGCCCATATACGCTTATGGCTCTACCCAGGGGGGCATGTTCAGGGAACGAATCCAGGATGGGCGGTGCGTACCCAGTTTGATTGGTACGGCCGATACCCGCCCTCTCGATCCGAACTACACGAGTGCATGCCTATAGTGTAACGAGTGGGTACTCGTAAAAACCTTTAATTATTCCGTTCTCGATGTTCTTGGTACCAATCAGGAACAGAATAAAACGAGCTTTCTAGAACCGTTAACCATTTTAAAATTGGCCTAGAAATAACTGAGCTATCTGTGAAAATCCCCTTAAATTATCTTCAAAATATTGCTTTTGACGTCGTAATCACGTGTATGCATAAATAGATCTAGAATGTTCTGGAACGTGATAAATACGTCACTGATCTAGCTGCACGCTGATTGGCTACTGCTCGGCCGCTGATTGGCTGAGGCATCTGCCTCTGATGTCACGAGTAGTGTAAAAGGGGTGAAAAATCGAGAATCAGGAGCATCGCCGGTGTGGAAGCCGGCACGCAGGACCTCTGGACCATGAGGAGGACGGATGTAACTGCGGACCTACAAGTGATTCTCACATCAACCGGTGTCTTACGGATCCCAGCACATCCGCGGTGGTAGGACGTCCTTGGCTTCTACCAGTTTTTGGATACCCACGGACGGTCATCCAGGGCTAATAAACTAAATTTAAAGTTATACCTTCCGCATCCGAGCTTTCCTAAGGGAACTCTCCCGAGAGCGGGCCGTGCGGACCCGGGATGTGATTCTACAGAATGTAGAGCTTACGGTAATTCTTGGTGGATGACTCACCGGACCTGCCAACCACGCTGAAAAGTGGACTTCAATCTCCGCACTGCATGTCGTGTGTGTTTAATTAACTTTTTGACCACAGTCTGGTGGAACTTTGCTGGGTGCACAGCAAGACCTATGCGACGTATCCCGCACTGTGTGCCAAGTTATGTAACTGCCTAATATTATATACATCCCTCTTTGTTAATGGGCAACCTTCAACTTTACTACTTCCGTCGCCGGACGGATAACTTTCTCACTTCCGTATAAATTGTATACTAGTTACCAAGACTATCCAATAGACATTTCTTCACTGCTCTGTTTCACTGTCCTGAGTGTGTACCGTGTCAGATTGGATGCTTATAAACTTGCCTGTTTTAATTTCAGGCTGGAGCACCCGATGGGGTGTGGGAGAGCGCGATGACGTCGGCAGCAATTGCCCCGACCCACCCCTCTCACCTCTTCCATCACGCTGTGGTAGACGCACATTTTGGGCGGCTCTTGTGCTTAAAGCCTTTTGTCCAATTTACTGGAAATAGAAGTGAAAGTCACGTGGTCTCTTGTTGTGAAAGCATGTGGTTGATCGGAAACTTAGGCAATGTTTATGTAATGGCCGAGTATTGTTACTGCTGATTATCTGTTGTTGATGTGGAAGATTGAAATATATGTTTTAAAACCTGTTCCTTGAAACAGAGTCCCTTTAGGCTCATGATCTTATACCTGCGTCTGCGGTTTGTCTGCAATAAATGTACTCCAGCCCATGTTGATCTTGTGCTGGAATATGTGGGTTAAGAGAATATTTGAAATTCTCCCTGATATGATACCATCGAAGTTTTGATGCCGCTTCATCGGCCTGTGGGTTAATGGTTTGTATACACGGTAGAACGATGGTGTTCTTAATCAAAATTAGGACAATAAAGCTGCCTATAACTATTGTCTGGTTTAAACAGCTCCGTGTCTTGCGGAAATGAAGTATACCAATTCCACCAAGCTGGCCTGTGTTTTCTGGGTAGGCGGACTGCCAAGCATCCTCCTCTATGGGTACGACTAGTCCCATCCCTACCTAGACCAAACTTAATTTATTATAATGCAGCTCGGAAAATGTGTGCCTCAGTTTACAATTACAATTCCGTCATATGGAGATTGTGAATACAGCCAACCTGAGTGTCAATGTTAGTGTCATGTTGATGATTTTTTATTGATATGTGTGGCTGCTTATCTGCGGATGGCTCTTGTGCTGTTGTGAAGTGTGACGTTTTTATTACCTTGGATAGGGGCCAGGTAGGTGAAGTGCGGTGTCAACTTTATCGGACATGATGTATTTCGCTCTGTAATGGCCAAGCCCATAGGTGGGACAGAGTTACTTTAGAGCATGATGACGGAGAAGGGTGCTGTCGTAACTTGAATCAATCCATTATCGAATTCAACATTTCGGTAGCAAAATCCTACTTGTGACGAACGACAGACTGCGGGAATCTTGCTCTCTTAATAATATTGACTTATTACGTGTGAATGATGTAAAATATTTTTGGTGTTTCCGTACGACGGTTCCGGCGGTGGGAGGTGGGGGGGGGGGAGACAGAGTTCCCCATAGTTTGTACTGTAGATGGTGGTGGAGTGCTCCTTTCCGTATGATCAGTTTTCCATAAACCGGATAAGAAGGTGATTGCGGAAAATGTTGACTGGTGTTGATGGCGGTGGTGTACTGTTGTAGGGAGTCCGGGCCACTGTGTGATGCTGGTTCATTGTGGATTGGTCATGTCCAGGTTTCCACGCTGGTGAATGCCGAGTCTATTGCGGTTGCAGGAAAGTCGGGATCGCGGAAAGTGATGCACTTCCTGCATCTGTGCAGGCGTGAATGTTGCGGAAAAATATGTCTCTTTTTCAATTTAAAACGTTAGGTGTTTGCTATATTTTGATGATGCTGGGGGTGGGGGTGGGGGTGGGGGGGGGAGGGGTGCTGCGGTGCGGGATGCCACCTCCTCTGTAACAGCTGACTCTCTCATATCTGAAGAGTGATGGTCTAGAGACGACAAGTGGAGTGTGAAGTGGACAGGCCATATGATTCCGAACTTGGTGCATTGGAGATGGGGCAGTGGCGGTGCATTCGGACGGGGGCACCATGGGTGGGGAGTGGGTGCGCAATTTGGGGGCATGGATGGGTACACTGAGGTGTGCGGTTTTGCTGTTCTGGACAAGCCAAGTCCTCATCCGGCCTCTTCACTTCCATGTGGGGGGGGGGGATTATAGCATGAAGTGGGTGGGAGTGGGAAGAGGTTGGCGGAATAACTTTTCCGTCCTTCCACTTGGACAAAACAAACAAGAAAGTCTTCAGATATGACTTCCCAGACCTTGTAGACCCACACTGAGGAGGGAGAGGGTGAGTACGTATCTCATAATCGTCCTCAGCGTTAGTTATTTGTTCACCAGACTTCTGGCCTGGTAGAAAACGGGCCGAACTGGCACCACAGTGCTCTGAACTAACATTGGGAATACTTGTTTCCACAGAGACATTTGTCTGGGTATCGGTGTCACATGAAACGCCCAGCCCAAGCTCTGGCATGTGGTCATCACTGAGAAAGGTTTACGTCGATTGAAGTGGATGACTGAGGTCAGGCCATCCGAAGCACGGATACGGTATGTTACATCTGACGTCTTACCTACTACCACATAGGGGCCTTTCCACTGGTAACTCAATTTATTCAGCACGTTTGCAGAATGTCGCAAATTGTGTACCCAAACCATTCTTCCTGCTTCATACGGGTCTCCATGCACCCGCTGGTCATGCCATGTTTTCGGATGCTGGTGTGCAGTGGATAAAGTTGCTCTTACTAGCTCATGGGTCAGTTCTATCCGCTGCCGCATGAGCTCTATGTAGAGAGATTGTAAATTCTTCTCCCCCAGAATCCTGGGCATGGCCAGATCCAGTGGCAAGGCTAATTCACGACCTAACATTAACCGCGCAGGTGCATAACCCATACTGGAATGTACGGGAGTGCGGTATACCATGAGCACATATGGGAGTCATAGATCCCAATCTTGACAATCAAGGCGTATTTCCTTCGTCAACATTTCCACCAGTGTACGGTTGAGTCTTTCGACCATACCATCACTGCAGGGATGATATGGTGTTATTCTTGTTTTGACGATATGGAACAATTTGCAGAACTCGGAGATCAGTCGGCTCTCAAAATTACTTCCTTGATCAGAGTGCAGCTCATAGGGCATTCCGAACCAGCTGAACACATTGCTTGCCAGGACCTCCGCGATTGTGGATGCCTCCTTGTCCGGCAAAGCAAATGCTTCCACCCATTTCGTAAAATAATCTTGTAATGCGAGGATGTATTTGTTTCCTTCATCCATCATATTCAAGGGTCCGAGCACATCAACAGCCACTCGCTCCCACGGTGCACCAACAATTTTTACTTGTAGTGGTGCGGAATGGTGCTGGCCAACAGCGCATCTTTGACATGGGACACATTTGGCGACCCATGCCTTTACACCGTCGCGAATTCCAATCCAGTGGAATATCTGTTTTATCTGGGTTAATGTTCGCTCAACAGCTAGATGACCCGCATTATCGTGAAGTTGCTGAAGGATGTCATTCCGATAACACTCAGGGATCACAATGTGGTTATTAATGTAGAGAACGCTATCATGTATATGGCATTCTTCAAATCGCTGGTAGTAGTATTTTGCTGTTGCGGATAATGGTGTAATAGATTCCCGGGGAGGACGTACCCCCTCCTGGATCCATGTGTATATATTTCATGTCTGCGCATCTGTTCCTTGTTCGTGAGTGACTTTCTCAGTGTTCCACTCTGTGCACCACAATTCGGGGAATACCGGAGATGACTGTGTTGTATGTGTCACGGTGGTGGCTACTTTGGGTCCATCCGCAAGCCCGATTCTGCTCAAGGCGTCAGCATTTCCATGCAGTTTGCCGGGTCTATGAACCACATTGAAGTTAAAAGAATGCAGGGATTCCTCGCTACCTGGCCCTCCAGATTTTTTAGGTTTCTGAGCCAGCGTAGTGAAGCATGATCCGTACAGAGAGGAAATGGGCGGCCGTACAGAAAGTGTTTGTAATACTTGACAAAGTAGACCATGGCTAATGGTTCTCGCTTAGTGGTCACGTAATGTTTCTCTGATTTATTCAGGGTACGTGAACCATAACCCAATACCTGCTCTGTTCCATCCTCCATGACCTGAGATAGAACTGTGCCAATAACGTAAGCAGACACATCAGTATCCAGCATGAAATCGAGGTTAGGGTTAGGATGAGAATTGGAGCGGTCATCAAGAGTTCCTTCAATGCCCGGAAGAAACCTTCACACTCTCTCGTCCACTCGAATGGTCGATCTTTATCAGTGATCTTGAAGAGGGGTGATGCAATCTCACTGAAATGACGGATGTATCGGCGATAGTACTGACAGAGACTAAGGAAGCTCCAAGTTTCTGTGACAGACTCAGGGGTCTGTCACTCTACCATGGCTTTTGTTTTTGACGGTTGGGTGGCCACTCCATCACCGGATATGACGTGTCCCAGGAACTCGACGCTCTGCCTGAAGAGATGACATTTCTTTGGTTTTAGCTTTAAGTTAGCCGTGCAGAATCATGAAAGCACGGTGTCTAACTTGGATAGTGTTTGCTCAAACGAGGGACCAAAAACAATTACGTCGTCAATGTAACACAGACAGATTTCCCATTGCAGGGTAGTTAATACTTGCTCAATGAGATGCTCAAAAGTTTCTGGAGCATTGCATAAGCCATAGGGCATCTTGCGGAACTGAAAAAGACAGTCTCTACAAACGATTGCAATCTTCTCCATGTCAGCCTCATCCATGGCTACCTGCCAGTACCCACTAGCCAAATCAAGGGTGCAAAACAACTTGGCTCCGGACAAAGAATCTAAGGCCTACTTTATCCTTAGGAGCGGATAGGCATCCTTGACGCTAAGATCATAAAAGCGGTAGTAGTCTATACAAAACCACAAAGATCCGTCCTTTTTGCCTGCAAGTACTACGAGACTGGCCCAGGGGGATGCTGATGGCTCAATTATTCCAGTCCGCAACATGTCTTCTACCTGTTCGTGTGCCTCCGCTTCCTTATGAATAGAGAGACGTCTGATGGGCTGACGAACAGGTCTGTTGTTGCCAGTGTCAATGAAGTGTCGTACTAAATGAGTTTCTCTGAGGTCCATGTCTCCCGCCAAGAAACTATCGCAATATTTATGAAGTGATTTCTGTACTTGTTGTTTTTGGGATTGCATCAATCCTACTGTGGCACGAAAATATAGGTCATGTAAATGTTCTGTCAAATCATCAGAAGTTGTGGTTGGTGTGATTGCGGGTGGGGCTGTCTCCAGTGATATCACATCCACCTGATGGTCACAACAGACTCCTGATTCAAGTGTAATAGGGTCCGCAGTGCCATTGAATATGGGGAATGGGACATGTTCCTTGTTGGTGGTGTCCATGATGATGCGCGGACTGGCGCATTGTGAGGCGATCATGTATTCAGGTCGGTTTCCAGCATGGTATGAGTGTTGTTTCCTAATTGTGGTGCAGTGGCCCACAAGATCCTTTCTTGACCCAGCTCAACTGTGGCGGTTGTTGCTAATATTACCACACATGTGTCATATAGTGATGATTCCAGTCCAAGGGGTATCCGTCGGCCGTGTATGTCTAGTTCCTGTTGTCTGCAGTGTACGACAGCTTCGCTGGCACTGAGGAAATCAGAACCAAGCAGGGCATCATTTTGAACTCGCTGAATGAATTGCATTTCCTCTATCTGTATTACGAGGTTTACTACTCCAGCCACGGGAACATCGGCTCCCATAGCTGTTTGCCGAAATATGTTTGTAGGCTTAAGGGGTGGCTTCTTATGAGGAGGGATGCTCTCATACAAGCGCTTGTTAAAAATGGTGATAGAAGTTCCAGTGTCCACAGTGGCACTGGTGGAAATTACGCTAAACAGACAGGCACACTTATATATCACCTTGCGGTGAGCCTGCGGAAGAGTCTCCAATGATACCATTTGCAGGAGTGATGGTGCTGCGGTATCATTCTGTATATAGTCGGCTTGCTTCCGAATAGCTTCCGTGAGTGCTATCGGTGGCTGAGTGTGGAAAGGGCCGACTCGTCGTCGCTGCTGCTGTGATTGCTTAGGTGATGACGGAGTCGGGGTAGCAATAGTGGTGGCATTGTTGCAGATTCTTTGTGAGCTGTGTTGGTGTATACTGCAGTGCAGATAGGATTCTCACACGATTTCAAGATTCAAGATTATTTGTTCAGTAGTAAAATATATATAAATTATGGATTCAACTAGGTTGTCCGCCGAAGGCAATGCCTATTGTATTGGCGACACCTTACATATATATACATAAAAAAATAAAACCGGACAGTAGCATACAAACACAGGACGTAGACAAGTTAAATAAAAAATTAATATATGTCTAAGTAGTAGTAGTTTCCCTGACGGCTGTGTCGCCGAATCTTTCCGACAACGCGTTCTCCAGTTCGGTGTAGGATGGTGTGTAGTCTGTGCCTAAGTCTGCCAGAACTTGCAGAGCTTTCCCGGACAACTATGCAGCTAAATACTCTCCAATCTGATGATTATTCCATCCGTTTGTCCTACTTATTATTTCAAATTGTACTTTATAATTAACCCAATCAGTCTCCCCACTAAATTCGGTAGGGGGGGGGGGGAGAAAATGATCTGGTCACGACCTCTTGGAGAAGTAATTGTAGTAAAATCTGGTGGTGGTGGTAGCGAAACTGTTTAGAATGCGGATGCTCGTCGGCGTGTAGGTGGTGGTGGTGATGGTGTTTCCCGTCGATATCCCTGTCGATGCTGTCACATCTGTGAAGGTGATTCATGTGTACCCTTTGGCCTTCCTGGTGTGGTTCGCTGTCCCCACCACGATGGACAGACGCCCAGTTCCCCACACAGGATGCAGCCTAGGCTGGGTGCCTCTCCGTATATGCCTGAGATAAAGACCTGTCCAAGCTATGGGGCCATAATCCGGGACAGGGTCAAGCCGCACCCTGCTGAATCCTGACCCGAGCGGACACAGTACTGGACGCCAACTAAGGGTCATTTTGGCAATGGGCTGTAGCCCTGTATAACCCGTACCACGGAGGCAATGCCTGCTAGGCATCATTTTAGCTAAGTGCTTCACGTAGATCATTCTTTGACGCCATTTTAGTTAAGAGGCCCCACATAGATCGTACTAGCCAGGTCATCCACCCCACGGGTACTTGGGATCACAGACCACTCCACCCATCTGGCAAGTGACAGGTTACACCGTCTCACACACATACCCTCCTGCTTCCCAAAGAATCACTTTTCATGACCTCTGATCACAGGAGGCATGACTCGCAATACGAATGCTTGCCATGGCCGACTGTACATTGAGCCATCTTGACCACTCGTAACCGGTAACGGGTTGATGAGCTGACATGATCAAGATGACTGGCTGGCGACCCAGTCAATAATGATCACTATCTGAGCTCACACTCAGGGGCAACCGACGGTCTGATCCGTATCTATCTGCCAACAATATATGAACTTTGACCGTTTCTCCCGGCCTTGCCTGCAGGTCATCTCTAGCAAACACAGCGAACTTCTAGTCTGCCAGTGATGTCCTGGGTGTGGACTATCATCCACACACCCGCATGTCCACTGGCTGAGATAGGATGAACCAAAAACCCAGTAGCCCGAACAATAAACTGACTAGACGGTACCAGAGTAGGATGTTAATTCATCCTTCATTAGACACGGAGGCCTTCAGTATCTCCTCTGCACTATACATCATATTTCTTTTGTTTACGTGTCTCTGGACCCTTGCGGGCCCACTGCCACCTGCTGATGAGAACCCTTCGAGGAGCCTATCCCTCTCTGTTCTCATCGATGATGTGTTGCATGGTATGTGGGTTTGGCCGAATACCGCCCTGATGCGGGTCCATAGACAGGTGTAGGTCTATAGACTGGTGGAGGCGTGCTGTGTAGATGGTGTGGACATTCCTGATGCTGAGATGGATGTTCCTCGTACGGTGCAGGTTACTGACGCTGAAGGTGAGTGCGGTGAGAATGTCTTCTAATATATTGCTGAAATGGTGTAGGCGTTTCCTCCAGTTCATAGCGCTGTCTTGGTGAATAATAATGTGAAGATGCGCGAAGAGAAGGAGATACAGGATAAGGTACATGAGCATCTGGCCACTGGTCACCTATTGATGACATAGGCGAACATAATGGTCGTGAAGGTTGGAGTTGCCCCATGTGGGTCCTTGTCGTGGTCGTCCACGATCTGGCGTAAATGGTGGTAGCCTAACGCGGAGATCTGATAATGTGATGTATTGAGTTCCCACCTGCGAGGCATCGCGGAATGTCCCCTCACTGATCGGTGAAAACTTGTGTCGAGGTGCTGCTGGTCGTTCCGCACCGGGGAAATTAGTGACATTGTCAGTGAGTATGCGAGCAGTTCTTCCATCATATGATGCTACTTCCGTATCAAAGGAGAGCGGACTGTCGGATGAAGGACACTGAAACTCGCATGTGTTGAGCATAGGCGTGGGTTCGCTTCTTGTTTGAGCCCCACATCAGGTGCCATCTGTAGCTCGCGGGGGTACGCACAGGTCCGCCAATTGATTTCCGCCCATTGCACCGCAAGTGCACGATAACTGGGATGGCTGTTTGACTACGGATCTCGGGCTTGCGGACCCCCTATGATGTCTCTTCAATAAATACAAAGACCGACTTCTAGAGCCGGTGGAACAGTGATGTTCCAGTGGGGACGTGCGACCATTACTGCCAAGATTGAACCACATGGTCTCATCCCAACTATTAGTATCACCGGTATGCCTATCCATACTAATTTAGAGTTATGGAATAATTTATAATTAAACAGTAGAAATGTTAATAAGTACTATACAAACAAGATGAATCATTTGACAGTAGAATGAGCACAATAACACACAATATAGAGCTAGCTGGTGTCCTTTCTGCGTGGTGTTGCCGGAGGTACCACACAGGTTCTTGAATCCGCAGAGGTATCCCCGCAAGAGAAGCATCCGCAACGAAGCCAATAAGTAGCTTAATATAAACTAATATACCCTTAACACACACAAAGAAATTATTATTGTTGCGAGAGGAAAGTGCCTCACGCGGGCCTCAGGAAAATGCCCTCAATGCTGAAGCGGAGGAAAAGAGCTGACAAAAAGTGCCACTCTTTTGTTCAACAGAAAATGCTAAGTGCTGAAAGTCCTAGTGAAGCTACTGTTAAGGTGTTGCACGCTGGTTTACGTGAACAAGGGACAAACGATTTCCGAAGAATTCCCAGGTCACCGTTTTATGTAGTTTCCAAAGATACTGTATTGGTAGATGCCACTTTATTTATGTGGGTCTTCTGCTACAGTCTAACCTAACATTTAGTTGTTAGAAACAGAAACTAGCTCTGGCCGCAAATGGCAGGGATTCCTACCTGTCTTTAGATACAGTTGTCCAATGGGCGCAGATGCTCAGCTTCTCGTAGGTCACTTTGGAATAGCATCTACCTCCAAGGACAGCATGCATATATGTTACGACACAAGGCATCCGAATTCGATGAAAATCTGGCTACCTTGCTCCGCAACCACATAAGACATCACCTGAAAAACGGCCACGTTTCACACAAGCAAGTTTGATTACTAACATGTCGTTATGATGAGGGGTGGATGAGCTCCAACACTTCATCCAGACACTCCAACAAATTGGATGGAGATCCGCATCTCATCCGTCACCGCATGTTACAGATCTAACTGTTGACCTGTCATTAGGATTAAATTCCAGTATGCCCAAATATGTACTGAGGGCCGGTAAATAAACTATCTCATAATTATAACTATATGTTTTCGCAGTGCTTCCTTCATTGGCATGGTTATCTAGCTAACAAGTATCCGAAGATACAGGGGAGATGTATGTAAATCAGCACTTTAACCGTCACCGCTTGGAAACCTCCGATAGTTTCCCAGGGTCAGATCTGATCAACGTGCTGATATGAAATCCAAACAATTATAAAGCCATATGGCTGGTGGACCGTGGAAAGAGAGAATAACTTAATATATGTAAAGCCGTATAGCTAATTGGCCAATTTGACGCACCATTGCCTGAGTGCAGGGCTACATTACCGCAACAGCCGGAAAAGTGGCATACACTATATGTCGCTAAACGAATAAATTGTCCCTAATCACTTTAACCTATCCTATCGAGATGAAAGTAAGGTTTAGGCAGCAACATGCCAGGCTCAAACAATTAGAGCACAGTCAGTGACCTCAGTGTAAAATTGATGATGGCGGGAGTAAGTGATGCAGGTATAAATGTTGCTGTGTAGTATCTCCTAGCATACTGCGGGCCAAAGTTTTCTACAATTAAACAACACATATCAACTGAATGGCTATCTGCCATATACAACTAACCAATGCAATAAGTAGATTGTAATTAAATTAAGTAGCTAAGTATCATAGACTGATAAACCTAGATGGTACGGCTAGTTGAAAGCACAACAGTAAACGAAGATAATATTCACAGTAATATAGAAATTATAAATGGCGGTCCTAAGACCGGGAAGGTACCTATTAGTCATCAGTACCAAATACGGAAATAATAATAATTAGATGTACAATAGTATAGTTACTTGAGTACCTAATAGTCATTGGTACGGAACAGGCTACTGTGTTACTGAAATTGAGGCGCTAACATATTCATGGCGCGAGTCGACACGTTCTCCTTCTTCTTCTTCTTTTGCAGTAAATCCCGTCTCTCGAACAGTGTGATGTTCTTCAGACGAACCTCCACAGGGAGTATGGTTAGTACGGATAATTAATTCTGGATATTTCCTGAAGGTAGAATCTCATGTTCCTTACGACGTGTCCAACGAGAAGCTTGATTCGTGAGATTTCACAAGTAGTAATAATACGTGTATCCGTTAAGTATCACAAGGTGCAAAATTTTTGTTTAAAAGAGTGACCTGTTTGGTAGAGTATAGTCAGTGATGCAGTCAGACCCATCATGCAACTCTGCAGCACACAACTTTGAGCGCATCACTGCAACTGAGTCTTCTTAGCTCACTTTCGATGCAGGACATGACAAACTTCTCTGGATAGTTTTTGGAGTCTCTGTAGTATCTGGGAGCTACAGCTTACAGGATCATCTACAGCAAACTTGCTAGGCTCTAGGGTAGCTTGAATACAGTTCTCCTGTGTGACTTGGCGTCCTAGTGTCTTCAACTTGCCACACATCTTACTCAGGAGTTCTTTTCATGCAGGTTGAAGCTGTGTACACACAACAAGGAAGTGCACCAGCGTCTCATCTTCGCTCTTGCACAGTGGACAGGTGGCCGGACCTCGATGGTTACGGGTTGTTCCTCCAAGTAGTTTATATCTCTGTACTCGTAACTTACTTGGATAGTAGCCTTATATATAGAGGTCTTATCATACGTGCATCTTGTCCATGCACTGTCTGGTTTCTCGATCTTGCAGGGGTCAAGGGAAAGATACGACAGAGTCTTCTTCCCAGCAGTTTCTTCTTTCAGTTTGTACTCCCAGTGGTCATGGACCTGTTTTGTCACCATTGTTTTCCATACTCCCTTACTTGCAGGTTCTTCAGAAGACTGTGTGCATCCGGCAGGCCATACTTCTATAGCATCTGATTTGCTATCATTACCCAGCCATAGGATCCTGCTGCCTTGATGGCTAATTGTCTTTCAATTATCTCACGTTCGATGGAATTCTCTCTGTGTAGCATATTCACAAGAAAGATTAGAATCCCTTTGCGAATTTGGCCTTCCACTGGTAGTGCTCCAAGCAGCAAGTAGGCTGCAGAGTTCGCCCAACTGGCAGGTAGATGCTGCATATGTTTTAGATTAGCCCTGTGGAAATCTTCCAGCTTTTCGATCTCTGACTGCTTCAGTCCCTCAAGGCTATGAGAAGTGGAGCTGGAGAGATTTCTGCAGCCGATCTCTACAGCTGGTTTCCGCAGGTTGGCTCTGCACGCTGACTCCTCCAGGCAGGGTAGATACGGTACACACTCAGGACAGTGAAACAGAGCAGTGAAAAGATGTCTATTAGATAGTCCCAGTAACTAGTATATAATTTAAACGATAGTGAGAAAGTTATATGTCCAGCGATGGAAATAATAATGTTGAAGGTGTGCCCATTAACAAAGAGGGCTGTATATAATGCTAATCAGTTACATAACTTGGCACACGGTGTGGGATGCGTCGCATAGCTCTTGCAGCGCACCTAGCAAAGTCCACCAGACTGTCGTAAAAAAGTTAATTAAAGCACAACACGACATGCAGTGTGGAGGTTGAAGTCCACTTTTCAGCGTGGCTGGCAGATCTGGTGAGTTACCCACCAAGAATCATCGTAGCTCTACATTTGGTAGAATTACATCCCAGGCCCGCACGGCCCTTCCCGCAGAGGTGTTTAGGAAAATCCGGATGCAGAAGATCTAACTTTTAAATTTAGTTTATTACTCCCAAATGGCCGTCCGGGAATTTACAAAAACTGGTGGAAGCCGAGGATGTCCTACCACTGCAGAAGTGCTGGATTTCGTAAGACACCAGTAGAAGTGAGAATCACTGGTAAGTCAGCAGTTACATCCGTCCTCCATGATGGTCCAAAGGTGTTGCTCCTGCTTCTTGGTTTTCCACCCCCTTTATACTACTCGTGAAGTCAGAGGCAGATGCCTCAGCCAATCAGCGGTCGAGCAATAGCCAATCAGCGTGCAGCTAGATCAGTGACGTATTTACTACGTTCTAGAACATTCTAGATTGTTTTTTGCATACACCCAATTACGATGTCAAAAGCAATATTTTGAAGATAATTTAAGGGATTTTCCATGTATAACTCAGCCATTCCTGGGCCGATTTTGAAACGGTTAACAGTTCTAGAAAGCTATTATTAATTATTCTGCTCCTGATCGATACCAAGAACAATGAGAACGAGACTTCTACGAGTACCTACTTGATACACTATTGGCATGCACTCGTGTAGCTCGCGGGGTAGCGTCGGGCCGTTCCGGTGTCTGGTGTCGGCTCACCGCGTCGCATGTACATGATGAGTGATGACGCTGGCTAGCTTCCGGTCTCAGGGTTACAGATCCCATGCGACACTGCACTACGGGTAAAAAAGACCGGTTCCCTAGGCCGGTGGAACTCAATCGTTCCTTTGGGGCCATGCAACCATCGCCGCAGACATTAAACACAACAGTATCAGCCTAAGAGTTTGTGTCACTGGTATGCCAGTCCATAGCAATTTCGTGATTTATAGACTTACAAGATTTGATTGGTGACCTAACTAAAATAAGTCTATACAATTAATTTACCTAAACAGACTGTCAAGTTTGCTAGATAACAATGACCATACGAAAATACAAGACATAGAGACAGCCTGATGAACTTTTAAACGCGGGGCTCACGGAGGTACCACACAGACTCGTAGGTCTGCAGAGGTATCCCCGCAAAGGAGACTCCCACATACGAGATCACTAATTAACTTAATAGAAGTTATTATACCTCTAAGCTGAAAGGAAAGAAAATTATCTTTTATAGTGGCGAAAAGCTATGTGCCTCACATGGGCATTACTTCTGATGCTCTTTTTGGGTGAGAAGTAGTAGCCTCACGTGGGCCGTCGTCACTGAATCCTTGCGAGAGGCAACTGCCTCGCACGGGCCTCCATCACAGGAAAATGCCGCCACCGCTTAAAGTGGCCTACTCTAATATTCAACCAAAATTCTACAAAGAAAAGCCCATACCTAGTGAAATTATGACTATAATGTTGCGTGCTGTTTTACATGAAGACGGGATGAGCAATTCCCAAAGGATTCCCATGTTTTAAACATGCTGAATTAGTAGGTGAAATTGCTCCATAGCCACATAAAACGTCACAGGACAATGGTTACTTCTCACAAAAGCGAGTTTAGACAACTGATCTATCATTATGGTGGGGTTAGGAGAGATGAATACCCACCGTGAATGTCCTTCCCACGAGGGTGGGGCAGATCCTAATACCTTGCCCAGACATTCTTAGAAAATTCGGTGGGGATGCGTATCTCACCCGTCACCAGGTCCTATGGAGGTAACCTTTTAACCGGATGTTAGGTTTAAAGGCAAGTTGCCAAGTTGTGCACTGCAGTGCGGAGGGGGTGGTGTGGTGATGGGGGGGGGGGGAGACTTCCTAGAAGATGAGAAAGAAATTTATAATTATAATATGTTTTTGCAGTGCTTCCTACATTGGCAAGGATAACTAACTACTAAGTATCAGAAGATACACAGGAAGTGTATGTGACACCACACCCTGGCCATCACCGTTCGGAAACCCCAATAGTTTCCCAGGGTCGGATCAGTCCATGGTGCGGATAGGGACATCCAAATTATTAAGAAGCCATTAGGCTTAGTGGAACATGAAGAGAGACAGTAACTTATAAATATGAGGCCCAATAGGTATGTTGGACAATTTTACACAACCTTGCTGGAGTGTGGGGCTAAATTATCGCAACTACCGGAAAAGAGGCATTCACTATGTGTCTCTTGACGAAGAAATTGTCTCTAATCATATTAAACCTACCATAGTGAGCTAAATAGACAGTCTTTTAGTCGGTAGCATGCCGGGCTAAACAGAGTTATAGCACGGACAGTGACCTCAGTGAAAAATTGTTGGTGGCGGGAGAAAGTGATGCATATATAACTGTTGCTGTATAGCGTTTCCTACCTGCACTGCAGTCCTACGTTTTCTACAAATAAACAAAACATATGAACGGATGGCTGCTCGCCATATATAAAACTAACCAGTACGAGTAATACAATGTGAAATGATCAGAATAATATGTATAGTACAGGTTGTTGGACCTACTATGGGGTGGCTAGTAAAACACCTTACAGTAAAATAAGAATAACTATAAACAGATAAAGAAATTATAACTAGCGGTCCTAAGACCGTTACGGTTCCTTTTAGTCATCGGGACCATTTATACAGATAAAGTATAATCATTAAAGTTGTAGTTAATGGAATAATTAAAGATGCTAAGTATAGTTACTTGAATAGACTGTAGCCATTCTTAAAAACGGGCTATCGTGTTAATGAAATTGATACATCATGGTTAGCGTGATATGAGTTGACGCGCTCTCTGGAAGCTGGAAAGTTCCCGCATGTCAGTTCCTGCAAACAGGATTCCCGCATGCAGTCCAGAACGGGAACAGAGCGAACTCAGGACGGTAATCACAATGTAAGAATGTCTAACGAACAGTCACTAAGTTCTCCAATAACATTACGGCTAGGAAGAAAGTTCCCGTATACCAATGGTATGGATGAGAGTTAAGAACAACCCATTTATCAGCAAGGGTTGTCGAATATGGATGAAGATCATAACTAAGCTTAATGGTGCGGGGTATGTCAGTTAGCTCTTAAGACGTACCAGGCAAAGTTTACTTGCTGCGGTCAAAAAGTTTAAATAAACCTGCACGACATCAGTGCGGGGGCAGTGGAATTACTACTTTTTGGCGTGGACGGCAGAACATTGCTGCCTCTACATCTGTAGAATCACATATTCAGGCCGGAAAAGGCCTCACCACAGGATTGTGTTCCGAGTTAGTTCTTAATTCAGTCGAGAACAATATTATCAAAAGTTTCCAAAACAAATGAACAAATGTTCGGGAGTTACACAATTCTTTTAAGAAGCAGTGGGTTGGGTGGCTGCCGCTAAGCTACGGGACAGATGCTGACCAAGACTGAGGTGATCTATTTAATTCTGTCTTGGCTGATCGTAGCTGCGTTTGCAGATCCAACCTGTTCCCCTGGCCGAGGATGCTCTCGAACTCTGGATTCCATCTCCTTTTATGCTACTCGTGACGTCATAGACGCAGGCCTCAACCAATCATAGGCCGAGCAATAGCCAATCAGCGCGCAGCTCATAATGATGCAGATGAATGTTCTAGAACATTCTAGAACTTCGGCGTACATGTGGTTATGACGTCACAGCAATGTTCTGAAGATAATCAAAGGGGTTTTCCGTGGATAACTCAGCCATTTCTTAACCGATTTCGAAATGGTTTACAGATTTGGAAAGCCCGTCTGGTCTTGACCGATACAAGATTCGGCGGGAACAAGCAATTATAAAGGATTACATTGTACCTACTCAGTACGCTAAAAGTGCTATCCTATCTTGGACGTGATATACGCGCTCTGTCTATGCAGTGGTAAGCACACGCATGCGCGCTAAGCGTCTTAGTGAACGTAATCATTTTTACAATGAAATCTTTCTCATAGGCTCATATACGCTTATAGCTCTATCCAGGGGGCGTGTTCATGGAACGAATCCATGACGGGCGGCACGTACCCAGCTTAGCTGGTACGGCCAGCACCTGACCGCTCGATCCGAACTACACTCGCTTCCAATCCCGTGACATGTTGTCAGGGAAGCTCAGACGAACGCGCATGCGCACCACACGCTTTATCGGACTTAGCCGATTTTTAGCAAAAACCTCTCTCATAGAGCTTATGTACGCATACTATCCTACTCAGGGGGGGGGGGCATGCTCAGAGCGAATCCGGAGTGGCCGTTCCGTAGCCAGCCTTGCTGGGATGGCCAGTACCCATCCGGTCGGTCCGCGCTACACTACACATTAGTGTGATGCACGCGTTGACGGAAAAACATCGTATGTTAGTAGTAACATTACATCCTGGTGAAAAAAGTGAGAACATTGAAGTTCTAGCCACTCTTTTTGAAATTAGACTTCCGCTTAATGTACTTCCTATGGGAAAGATGGTCAAGACGAAGCATACGAAATGGCGACAAGCATATTTTTCGCATTACAGACCAGCAACAGTCACCACAGCCGCCACACAACATGCACTAAGTTATGACGTAGCATCAGCCAACATCACCAGCACGACCAGCACCGGCAGCACCTGCAGTAATGGTACCAGCATCGCCTGCAGTTTCCAGCTGCAGCAACACCACCGTCCGCATCACACATGACATCAGCATTCGCATCCACATCCGTAGTCGGCCTGCCAATTTCTGTGGTTATTTCAACACCGAGCACGGGTTACAGGATGTTTCAGACAGATCAATATCTCCTTGTAGTCTAATAATCGACGAGGAGATCCGCCTTATGAAAGCCGCAGCAATCGTCACCGCATCTCAGAGCAGCACTGCATCACACCCATGCAGCAGCACTCCCACGGATCCAGCAGTTCAAAAAGTAACTACACCAGATCGTCCTTACGCCGGAAAGAAACGCCTTGCACACTCCACTGAAATCTGTGCCGTACCAAGGATGATCACCAGTAAACTACTGAAGGTGATGAAAATCCAGCAGTTATCCATCAGTGCAGCATCCGCATCCGCAGCAGCATCAGCATCATCAGTACAGAAGTCATTCATCCGCATTACAGCTCTCAGTCCACCTGCAGCACGGACAACAACCGCGACGTCAACAACAACAGTAATGTCTGCAATCTCCACACCGCCACCATCTTCCAGCTATAGTATTACCAACCTGGGCCTGTTTAGTAGTGATATCTCGACAGCAGAGGACCATCCGCCACGACTGTCCTATATGAGTCAGAGTACCTAGACACACGGAACTTTATTATTATTATGTTTATTTTTAAAATCTTTTTCTTGTTATTATATCTGTTTTAACAATTGACACCCAGTCCCTAGGCTGACTACAGTCATCTTACACAGCTGCGTAATATTCTTGCATAGCTGTGTCCCACATAAAATAGTCGCTGCAGATTCCTGTGTTGCAAACACGTTGTGTACGAGGTAAGTTCACAACACACCATAGTGAATATGTCATAATCCTGTCATACAGTCTCAGCTACGCTGGGGCTGCCTGATGAACTAGTCTTTTTACCTTATTATTATTTGATATTTTTCTTATTATTTTAGTCCCCATGTCAGAATGACGGGACGGATTGTGGGTTAGCGGAAGCTACCTGTGCGGATCCGCACTAACGGGCCACATTATATTAATCAGTATACACTTAGTGCATCCCTTTTATTTAACAGGGATGCACATGTAATTAGCATAATCTGTGATACTCTTCTCGGGCATAGTTATGTGATAATATATTTATATTATATTTTATAAAAACTGTATTGTAATTGTGGTACGTTTGAGCTTGGGTGTTTTCTGCGGAAAGATAATTATCCGCATCCAAGAGAACACCCATGCGAGCTATTGCTTAGGCAATTAAGAGATCTAAATAAAAGAATGCACGCACCGTGAAACATAAACCCAAAAAAAAAGAAGAAAAGAGATGGATATATAATTCCAGGTCAAAAATCAAAATCAATGGTATGCCTCCCTCCCAAATTCTTTTGCACCCTATGTGCTTTTTCTTATGAACACGCTTATGTTGCATCACTCTCCTCTCGGCTATGCGGCTATTCGGGAAGTCTATAATTCCCACCTAGCATGCTCCCGTGCATTCAATCCGCCATGCGTGATCGTTTGCCATGGGTGTCAAACTAGGAGGGGGTTGTGTAGCACAGACCGACCTGACGGGTACTGACCGTCCCAGCAAAGCTGGGTATGGAACGGCAATCCACCCTCCATGCACGCCCCTGGGTAGGATAGTATGCGTACATAAGCCCTATGAGAGCGTTTTTTGTTAAAATTGGCTAAGTCAGATAAAACACGTTGTGGGCATGCGCGCCCGTCAGAGCTTCCCTGACAACACGTCACGGAATTGGAAGCGAGTGCATGCCTATGGTGTACCAAGTGGGTACTCGAAAAACCTATAATTATTCTGTTCTCGTTGTTCTTGGTGCCAGTCAGGACCACAATAAGACGAACTTTCTAGAACTGCCAATCATTTTAAAATCAGGCCAGAAATGGTTGAATTATCCGTGAGAATCCCCTTAAATTATCTTCAAAAAATTGCTTTTGACGTCATAATCACGTGTATGCATAAATAGATCTAGAATGTTCTGGAACGTGATAAATACGTCATTGATCTTGCTACACGCTGATTGGTCACTGCTCGGCCGTTGATTGGCTCATGCATCTGCCTCTGATGTCACGAGTAGTATAAAAGGGGTGAAAATCGAGAATCAGGAGCGTAGGATCTCTGGACCATCAGGAGGGCAGATGTAACTGCGGACCTACAAGTGATTCTCACATCAACCAGTGTCTTACAGATCCCAGCACATCTGCAGTGGTAGGACGTATCCGCGGTGGTAGGACGTCCTCGGCTTCCACGAGTTTTTGGATACTCCCGGACGGCCATCTCGGGGTAATAAACTAAATTTAAAGTTATACCTTCCGCATCTTGACTTTCCTACGGGAGCTTTTCCGAGAGTGGGACATGCGGGTATGGGATATGATTCTACGGAATGTAGAGCTTACAGTGATTCTTGGTGGATAACTCGCTGGACCTACCAACAATGCTGAAAAGTGGACTTCACTCTCCGCACTGCATGTCGTGTGTGTTTAATTAACTTTTTGACCACAGTCTGGTGGAACTTTGCTGGGTGCGCCGCAACAGCTATGCGATGCATCCCGCACTATGTGCCAAGTTATGTAACTGCCTAATATTATATACAGCCCGCTCTGTTAATGGGCAAAATGCAACTTCACTACTTCCGTCGCCACGCGGATAACGTTCTCACTTCCATATAAATTGTATACTAGTTACCAAGACTATCTAATAGACATTTCTTCACTGCTTTGTTTCACTGTCCTGTGTGTGTACCATGTCCACCCTGCCCGGAAGAGTCAGCTTGCGGAGAATAGCCTTCGGAAATCAGCTGCGGAAATCGCCTGCAGAAATCTCTCCAGCTTCAGAGAACGTGTCGACTCGTACTAGAATTTTTCTGTTGAACAAAAGAGTGGCCCTTTTTGCCAGCTCTTTTCCTCTGCTTCGGCGTTGAAGGCATTTTCCTGTGACGGAGGCCTGCGTGAGGTACTTACCTCTCGGAACAACAATATTTTCTTTGGGTGTGTGTTAGGGGTATACTAGTTTATATTAAACTACCTAGTGACTTCTGTGCGGATGCTTCTCTTGTGGGGATACCTCTGTGGATTCAAGAACCTGTGTGGTACCTCCGGCGGCACCACGTGGAAAGAACACCAGATAGCTCTATGTTGTGTATTATTGTGTGCTCATTTACTGTCAAACGATTCACCTTGTTTGTATAGTATATAAATATTTCTACTGTTTTATTATAAATTGTTCCATATCTCTAAATTAGTATGGCTAGACATACCGGTGACACTAATAGTTGGGACAGCTGAAGTTTTAAATCTAATATCACTGATATACTGATGCCTGATGGTTTCGGGGAGACTTAATTGAGCGACGATGGTCAAATCATTCAAGTACAAATAGATAGATCTATTTCAAAGAACAATCTTTTTAATTGAACAGCGCTAGCCATATGATAATATAAAACACTGAGGCAATAACAAGCCAATGGCTTATGCCTCATAAAATGATGATGATGATGATGATGATGATGATGATGATGATGATGATGATGAGGATCTCAACTGCCCGACGAACATTCTACGCTATGAAAGCTACCTGTTTACATGGCACAAATGGACTCTCACCGAGGATTTGCTACCATATCTACATATTATATGTCATGCTGAGACTACTATATGGCCTGGGGATATTTGCCCTCTCATAAAACAGTTAGACAGTCTTGAGGCATTCCATGTCAGCATGCTCAGGAAGATATTCTCTGCACCAGTTCGCACCGCCAAGGCTATTACCTTTCTACTCATTGGAGCAAGACACATTGCCACAGAGCAACATATTCGCCAACTTTCATTATTGGGAAACATCATCCGAAGCCAAAACTCTACCCTGAACAGCATCTTGGCATATAGCCCTAAGCCTGGGTAAAGTCCCTAGCTGGTTCGTATACATTCAGACCATCCTACACCAGTATGAACTTCCATGTCTAGCAGAGCTGAGGTCGCAAGCCATAACAAAGCAAAAGTGGAAACTCAAAACATGCACAGCAGTAGACAACTAGTGGAGAACCCAATTGATCCAGCAGTGCTTCACAAAGAGTACTCTCTCGTGATGCTGTTTCACACGTCTGTCAATATGCAATATACACCAGACCATGTCCACCATACAAAATGACACAAAAGATGTTTGAAGAGCCAGCATCAAGACTAGATTCGTCACTGGAACATACCTGGTCCAGGCTAATCTATCCAGATTCAACCAAAATCAAATCGACCCATTGTGTGCATTATGCCAACTGGAAACCGAGGACTATCCCCACATACTGGTGAAATGTAATGGCCTACTTAGCCACAGACAGACGCACTTTCATGAACTCAAGGAATATATCAAAGACAACCTTGGTCAACCTACATGGATATCCATTTGCAGCAATATAAACATCCTCACCCAACTCATAATCGACTGCACAGTTTTAACAGATTCTGATATAATTCTGGATGACCACCGAATCTGCCAGGAGGTAGAAATGATCACCAGGAAACTCTGCTACAGTATACATTGCTGTAGAGTCTTCATCCTCAATGCGGCCAAAACTGAAGTGAAGTGATTTAGCTGTTTTTATTACTTCTGTCTACATAATGACATATAGACTGCCTCTGTCAGGAACATAGTCATACACACACCTGTACATTTCACTCACGCTGTTATGTTCACTTGATACCATTGGCTGTGCATATCATCTGCATTGTGATGATCGTTTATACCATAGACTGTTTACTTGCTCGTAACTCTCGCTTATGCTATCAATTTTTCACATCATGTATCTTCGTTGAACTGTAATTCGCGTAACTGTAATATTGTAAATGTAATTCGTGTGATTACAATCGTAATAGCTACAACCACATACATGTGGGTGCTCCAACCAAGTGGAGGACTATCCAAATGCAGAGTAGAACAGAGTTAAAGTTAAGTTAAAAATATTACAGAACGCAGGCAATACCTTTATGTTCTGCTCCATGTCAGAACGGTTATACATATATGCAAATATAACTGTACAGATTTCCTTTAACAGGACAGATATATACAACTGGTCGACAGACGACCCTATACAAGCCCTGACTAACAGTGTGATGAACAGTGCATAACCTGAATAATACTGTGTGCGTGCATATGTGCGTGTGTGTATATGGGCCTACTTATATGACCTATTGTACATTATAAGTCTGCGGCGAGATTCATATCCTTTCTCACCGAAAGTCTGTATGGCTAATAAAATCCCCAAATAGGTTAATTTACTAGCTAATAATTCCAGAATGATTGTCAGGTCCCTGTAAAAGTATTCATATCAAGGTAGCATTTTAGCATGCTGTCACTGTGCCAGTCTTATGATATGTGTCATATATATGTTAATGTACAAATGTTTTGTAATGTGTGTAAGGAGTCCATCGCTCCATAGTCCATGCCTTTGATGGATTGCTTGTTTAGAGTATATTTATATGCATAGAAAAACCATGAAATAAAGCAACTTTTAATCTTGAATCTTGAATCAGGCACACTGCACACATGGGTAAGTAACCTGTACATTGGCACTGTTCTGTTCTGTTCTGTTCTTGGAGTTTCCGCCAATGTCTGGTGCACCACCTTTCGGTGTATTATCCGGGAATCTCTAGAATCCGCAAATTACTGGAGTTTTCCATTAATTATATATTATATTATATACACACACGCAAACGATCATCAAATCTGATATTTATGTACATGCATGTACACACGCAAGTGATTTTCCTATCTGTATATAGAGGAGTAAATGTTGTCAGTTCATAGACGAGTAAATTTATGTTCACCAGACGCGTAAGTGAGTTCATTGTTATTGAAATACACGTAGGAGCATCAAGAAAGCATAAGGTGCACCGTATTTTTCTATGTGCAATTGACTTTAATTATCCTAACTTGATATTTTATAATGCAAGCTGTGTTAGGTAACTCATTTCATTTAAGAGATGATTACGTCTGATATGAAGTTTATAGCAGAGTTTCCTGGTGATGGATTCAATTTTCGACATTGAATCGCTTCCAATCAGGCCAAACAAGAGAGTTGTGTCGAGTAACATCTGGAGAATAAGATTCTCACCCTTGCTTATTAATTCCCAGCTATCTGCCGCCATTAGATGCTAGATTTCCACTATATAGATGCTTCTGATATCTGCAAATTCTGGACTCTGAACTAGGAAATGCATACAGTCTTCTACAACATTCTTACAAAAAGGACAGGCATTATTCTCATATTGATTAAATTTGGGTCTGTGTGCTTGCAGATAGTATGTACCGGTTAGTAACCTTGCCTTGATGATGGCACGTTTTACATCATATGTATTTGCTGTCACTGTTGACCAGATCAGATGTGGCCTTCTGATATCAAGGATGTCAACATTCACAAACCGGGCTGATGATTTCTGCTTAATGTCTTCCTTTAGCATCTCTAGGATTACCGTGTTTACAGCCTTTTGGACATGAAGCTTCCATACACATTTAGGTGGTGGGTCTTGTAGCAGCAGGTGGGCTGGTGGTAATTGATATTTTTGTAAAATCAATTCGACATCTTGAAACCAACTGTGTCTGCCTTCTCTTTTCATAACGAGCTGCCGAATTGCTAACTGTTGTTCGACAGAGCCTTCACTCCTTAGTATTGCACCAAGTAATGTCAGCTTCTTATTTTCAAATTGCACCTCTATCGGCAGCGCACCGAGAAGTAAATATGCCAGTGAAGATGAACAACTATTTGGCAGTGATTGCCATTGCTTTACGGGTTTCCTTTCATGTGTAGTGATCTGAATCATTTCCTTCTTTGGTATAATTAATGCTTCCAGTCCATACGTACAACATGGTATTACATATGTTGACCATAGTTTTATACTGACAATTGGGCTTAGTCCATTAATTCCATGAAAGCCAACACCCATAAATGAATAAGCTGTTGCACGAGCTTTTCTTATAATTTCTTTGCCTAGGCCACTTTTGTCGTCTGTTCTTATTAGTCCCAAATGTTTATATTCCTTTACCACGTCCATCTTTTCTTCGTTTAGCGTCCGCTCATATTCTGTTTCTTTGCCTTGATTGAAAACCATCACTTAACATACCGTTCTTTATTTGCATGTATTGTTGCAGCATTCAGTCCCACCTGTAACCCATCTGGGAATGTATCTAGGACTGTCTTATCATCACATAGTGTTATTGAGCCCAGATATATTGAACCAATATGTAGACCAGTTGCTGTTTGCTCAAGTAATTTTAGTAGCGGATCCTCATATGGTTTATGAAAATCAGGAGACGTGACCCCACCTTGTAGAAGGCTTTGTTTGACAGCAAACTTTCTACTTCTATGTCCCTCCCACTTGACTTGTGCTGACATGTTTCTGTACATTTCATTCGCAATCAACCATAGCTTCCCTGTTATACCTGTGTACCTACATCCTTGTTTTATAGAACATTATCCTATTCTGCTTATGCTTATTGTCATTTTCATGTGTACCTACATCCTTGTTTTATAGAACATTATCCTATTCTGATGCTTATTTTCATTTTCATTTGTACCCACACTCTTGTTTTATAGAACACTATCCTATTCTGATGCTTATTTTCATTTTCATTTGTACCCACATCCCTGTTTTATAGAACATTATCCTATTCTGATGCTTATTTTCATTTTCATGTGTACCTACATCCTTGTTTTATAGAACATTATCCTATTTTGATGCTTATTTTCATTTTCATTTGTACCTGCATCCTTGTTTTATAGAACATTATTCTATTCTGATGCTTATTTCCATTTTCATTTGTACACACATCCTTGTTTTATAGAACACTATCATATTCTGATGCTTATTTTCATTTTCATTTGTACCCACATCCTTGTTTTATAGAACATTATTCTATTCTGATGCTTATTTTCATTTTCATTTATACTCACTTTCTTGTTTTATAGAACATACCATCACAAAACTGTGACTACACACTGCTAAATTTAATGATGGCATAATAGAAAATAAAGAAAACATTACACTCTCACTTATTCATGCCAACACCCGCTCACTACTGAAGAACAATGACAAGCTACACAATTTTCTAGATGTGAGTGCTCATGAGTTTGGGATTATTGGAATTACGGAGACATGGATAAAAATAGATTCACCCACTACAAGTTCAAGTTCAAAGTTGCTTTATTTCATGGTTTTTCTATACATGTAAATATAATCTAAACACGCAGTCCATCAAAGGCATGGCCTATTGAGTAATGGACTCCTTACACACATTACAAAACATTTATACATTAACATATATATGACACACAAGACAGTGGCACAGTGACAGAATGCTGAAAAGCTACCTTGATATGAAAACTTATACAGGGACTTGACTACCATTCCGGGATTATTAGCCAGTAAATTAACCTATTTGGGGATTTTATTAGCCATACAGATTTTCGGTTTAAAGGGATATGAGTCTCGCCTCAGACTTATAATGTACAATACATACATACATACAAACATACACATACATACACACATACCAGGGTTTCAACAAACTTCTAAATACAGGAAGTCTGGGACTTTTTGGGTAATGCTATTGTGAATCTAAGCTAGAAACATGAAGGTCTAAAATGGTTCAAATACATATAATTTGGTTAAAATCATTGTTTTTAGAGATATCAGGGCCAATAATAGGAAGTCGAGGACTATTTTGGTATGTTTTGTGGAGACCAGACATAAACTTTGATAAATATGTCATATATACATGTATTTAATGTATATATATATGTCTTCCATTAAGCGGTGGGTGGGTAGGGCTGTCCCTTCTTTGATGCTTACATAGATATATGCCACTATGTGCACAAACATAAAACACACAACATTCAAACACATATTTATGGCATTAATATTTACATACACACATACATATTTACTGACTTAAATAAACATATATTATACATATACTCCCTAATTACATCATTATCTCATTTTATTTAAATTTAGTTTGGAGTGGTTTATTATTATATAGGACTTTTGTATGCTACTGAGGGTGGGTGGGATGGGGTGGGGGGGGGCAGGGAAGAGCTCATCACTGTAATATAAAGTTGGGATAGTTGGAGTTGTTAAGAATCGATAGATACGTTGATCGTATGTGGGCTATTTAGGTGTAGTAGTAGTGAAAGTAAACTGTGAAGTATGTTTGTGTTTAGACTTATTACTTCAATTATTAGGTTAGTTTATCTATAGTGGTGGTGGTGGTGGTGGTGGTGGTGGAATGTCTTAGGCTTGCATTATTATTAATTAGCAGAGAATCTGTGACCATCAGGTATAAATATATTAATTTAGTATTTGTCGATCATCGATTCCCTGACAATCTTCTTAAAGGATTTCAGGTTTAATATACTATCGCGTAATTGTGTACAGGTGCTGTTCCATAGTTTTGTGGCTGCTATTATAATTCGTCGTTTTCCTGTTTCTGTTCGTGTAAATTGAGTGTGTAAATTGTGTTTTGTCCTAGTATTGTGTTTGTGGATGTCGGTGCTTAGTGTGAAATTGGAGGCTATGGATTGTGGTAATGTAATGTGGTGAAACTCCTTTACAATGGTGTACATCTGTAGTTTGCCTATGTCCTTTAGTTTTAATAGCTTTTCTGACTTGAATATATTCTGGCCCTTTGCTGGTTTAGAAAAGAGTTTTAGTGCCTTTTTCTGTAGACTTTGTAGTTTTGTTAGGTTGCTTTTGTGTGTATTCGTCCAGATAGCATTACAGTAGGTGCGATGCGGAAGAACAAGGGTGCAGTATAGAGTTTTAATTGTAGCTGGTGTCATGTAAGGTTTTAGTCTTTGTATGGCACATATGCCTCTTGCCACCTTTGCTGTTACTGTCACGATTTGTTTGGCCCAGGTTAAATGTTTATCCAAATATACTCCCAAGAATTTGGCAAATAGGGCCTCCTCAATTTCTTTTTTGTTTATGTAGATTTTTGGAATTTCATCTTTTTTAAGTTTGAGATTTGTAAATAACATATAATTTGTTTTGTCAACGTTCAACGATAATTTGTTTATTGAAAACCAGTCAGTAATTTCTTCCATTTCCTTATTTGTTTTTCTGTATAAGGTGTCTATGTTGTCATTGCAGCAAAAAGCATTGTGTCATCAGCGAACATTATTAATGACATGTGCTTGCATATGTTAGGTGGATCATTCAAGTGAAGAAGGAACAGCAGCGGGCCAAGAATAGATCCCTGAGGAACACCACAAGTTAATTGCCTGTTTTCAGTGCAGATCTCATTATATTGTACACATTGTGTTCTTTTACTTAGGTAGTTCTGTAACCAGGTGAGTGCACTGCCTCTTATACCATAATAGGCAAGTTTTTCTAGTAAGATCTGGTGGTTGATAGTGTCGAAAGCGTTTGAAAGGTCCAAGAAGATGCCTATTATACTTTGGGTTTTTTCCAGTGATTCAATAATATTTTCTGTCATTTCGGCTATTGCATGCATTGTTGAATGTTTCTCACGAAATCCATATTGCGATTTGTATAAAATGGACTTTTTGTCCAGGTAATTTGTCAGTCGATTGTACATAAGGTGCTCTAGTAACTTGGAGAAAAGTGGAAGTATGGAGACTGGTCTGTAGTTTGAGAAGTTAGTAGAATCCTTGGCTTTATAAATTGGTGTAACACATGCTATTTTTAGTTTTGATGGGAAAATGCGTTGTGCTAGGGATAAGTTGCAAATGTGACTAAGTGGGATAAGGATATCCATAACACAGGTTTTTATAAATGCGCCACTTAAAACCATCGATTCCGGCACTTTGGCTGGGTTGAGTTTGTTTAGAATGTTAAAGATCTCCAGTGTTAGTAGGGTTAACGAAGAATGATGATCGATGGCTGCCTGTAAGGTAATCAGAAATTTTTTTCTTGGATGTTGATTGGATTTTGTTCGAAAGTTCTGGTCCTATATTTACGAAATAATCATTGAATCCATTGTCAATTTCGAATTTATCGGTAATGACCTTATTCTTGTGAAGAAATTGTGTCTGTTGTGCTGTATTGGTCTTGTTTAAAAGTGATTTAATGGTTTTCCATGTCTTTTTTATGTCATTTTTAGACTGTTCAAATTTCTTGTGATAATATGTTTTCTTAGCTGTTTTTATTATTTGGTCTAATTTATTTCTATATTTTTTTAACTGAATTTCATTGTAGTTAGTTTGACACTTGATAAATGTTAAGTAGAGCTGATATTTTGTAAGACAGGCAGCTATTAATCCACTTGTAAACCAAGGTTTAGTTGGGTTATGCTTATATTTTTTACTTTCTTTCATTGGAAAGCTTTGTTCAAAAATAGTCGTGCAGATGTCATGAAATTTGTTGTAGGAATGCTCACAAGACTGAATGTCTGTTACTATGCTCCAATCGACCTCTGACATAGATCTTTTTGAATGTTTCAATGTTGACCTGGCAGTAATCTCTGCATTTAAATTTTTCCTGTTCGAATTGTTTCTGGTATGTTTGTTGTTTTTCTAGGAGAAATATAGGTAAATGATCTGAGATATCAGTTACAAAAATTCCGATATGAGTTTTACTGATGTTGCGATTAATATTATTGCAGAATATGTTGTCAATGACGGTCGCCATAGATTCTGTTATTCTAGTTGGTTTAGTTATTGTCGGATAGTAAAAGTAGGTATTTAATAAGTTAATGAAGTCTTTGGTATGACAACATTTCTGTTGCTGCAGATCAATATTGAAATCACCCATAATGTAGGCTGTTTTATTTTCCTTTTGTATTGTATCCAGAATTCTGCTCAAAGCTTCAATGAATTGTGTGTTGTCACTGTCAGGAGGCCTGTAGATTGTACCAACAATTTTATTTCTACCTTTTTGAATCAGAATTTCGATAAATGTTGTTTCAATGTATTCTTCCACTATGGAAAAGTTTTCACGCAAAATGAATTGAATATTGTCTTGTATGTACATGCCTACACCACCTCCACCATCCTTGTTAATTGTGTCAGATCTGTGCTTTTCGATAAATGTATAAGATAAGATAAGATAAGATTGATTTGCAGAACGCAGGCTAAAAAGCCTCTATGTTCCGTTTTGTGTTAGGCTGCTATAGAGTTAGGCTGCTATGATAGTTACATCTTAGTTCTTGGTTTGCCCAGTATGTGTCTAATCTATTCTTGAAGATGTTTAAATTTTTCGATGTTACAATGTGATCAGATAGTGAATTCCAGGCATCGATTATTCTATTGGTAAAGTAATGTTTTCTGAAATCATGAGAAAAGCGATGTTTCTTTAGTTTATATGTGTGTCCTCTTGCCATTGAATTGTTTAATGTGAAAAGATGTTTTGTTAGATGTGTGTCGTAATAACCATGTATGATTTTATATAATTCAATCATATCTCCCCGGTGTTGTCTGTATTTTAGAGTTGGAAGATTTAGTCTCTTTAGCCTGTCAGGGTAGCTCAGTCCCTTCAATGACGGAATCTGTCTGGTTGCCCTCCTTTGAACATGTTCGATAGTATTGATATCTTTTTCTTTGTATGGGCACCAGACACTGTTAGCATATTCAAGGTGAGGGCGTACTAATGCTTTGTACAGCAAGGTGAAATTGTCATTATTTAGGTATGTGTAGGTTCTGCGAATTATTCCCATTATCCTGTTGGCTTTATTTACCTGTTCCTGTATATGTTTTCGAAAGTTAAGTTGTCTGTCTATAAATATGCCTAGATCTTTTTCAAACTCAACAGATTCAAGTGGTATTGGGAGACCATCCTCTCCGTGTAGGTGATAGGATCTGTTTTCAACGTTTTGTTTGCTTTTTATTTCCAGAACTCTACATTTGTTTGGATGGAATTTTAGTAGCCATGTAGAAGCCCAGTCGGTCATGGAGTCAAGATCATCCTGTATTATTTTACTGTCTGTTTTGTCATGGATTTCTTTATAAATCTTTGTGTCATCTGCGAATAAGTTAATTTCAGAACTGACATTATCCGGTAGGTCATTTATATATATAACAAACAGGATAGGGCCTATCACACTACCCTGTGGTATCCCACTGGATATATCTTGCCATGCAGAAAATTTGTTATTAATCCGGACTCTCTGTTTACGATTTTTTAAGAATTCCCTTATCCATTGGCACATTGTATCACTAAATCAATATGCCTTCAATTTGATCATGAGTCGTTCATGTGGGAATGCCTTCATTAGGTCCATAAATACTACGTTTATTTCACTATTGTTGTCCAATATTTTTGTCCAGTGGTCTAAAACATTTAATAATTGCAGTGTTGTTGACCTCCCGGAAATAAAACCAAATTGTTTATTAGTGAGTAGATCATTTGACGTTATGTGCTTTAATATCTTATCCCGAATGAGCTTTTCCATGAGTTTGCAAACTACACTTGTAAGGCTTATTGGTCTGTAGTTGCCTGGGTCTTTTTTATCCCCCTTTTTAAAAATTGGTGTAATGTTTGCAAGTTTCCAATGGGTAGGTACACATCCTGAGACAAATGATTTGTTGAATATGATGTTAAGTGGTTTATGTAGTACTTCTCTTAATTGATATATGAGGCGAGGATGTACCTCATCAGGTCCAGGTGATTTAGAAATGTTTATTGATTCCATAATTTTAAGTGTTTCGCTGAGGCTGAAGGTAGTGTCACTAGGGAGAGTTGTGTAGTTTCGCCTAGTAAGGTGTGGAAGCGTATTAGTATCTTCATCAATGAAAACAGTAGTACAGAAATTTGCTAATACATCCGCCTTGTCAATATCATTTTGTACTTTCAGGACTGTACCATTTGCTTCAACCTCAAGTTCAGGTATTCTGGAGGTGAGTTTTCTTGTACAGTTGACATGATACCAAAACTTTTTAGGATTCCTTTTTACACTTCTGGCTATTTCTTTTTCTTTTTCTCGTTTAGCATTTCTTGTGAGTGTCTTAAGTTTGTTTCGCTGGTGTGTATATTTAAGCCTGTCTTCGTCTGTTCTGGTTTTCATATAGTTCGTCCAACCTCTATTTTTAGCTTTTATTAGTTTAAGAATTTCTGATGTGATAGCTGCGTTCTTTCCCTTGTTGTGTGGCTTGTATCTGGGGATATGCGCTATTTCTGCTAACTTTAGTTTGTTAGAAAAAGTGGAATACATGTCTTCAACATCTTTACCTTCTAATATTTTATCCCAGTCGAGATTTAGTTCATGTTTCATTGCCCCATAGTTCCCTTTGTCGTAGTTTAATTTTTCTATTTCAGTTGTCACTGTCTCATTTGCACATTGGAGATTACATGTGATCACAACGTGGTCACTGCTTCCCAGAGGGCTATCGTATGCAATATCTGACACAAGATTTTCATCGTTGCAGAGAATTAGATCCAGTGTATGTGGGGTGTCAGTGCCTCTAACTCTAGTGGGGTTATCGATTTTTTGAAAAAGGAAACAATCTCTTATACATTCTAGGAATCCTTCAGTACTATCTGATCCTGTCCAGGAGTCCCATTGGATGTTTGGAAAATTGAAATCTCCACAAATGAAAATGTATAGCTATTCTTGTTAACCAGAGTAGTAGGTGAGTTTATTTTTAGCCAAGTCTCAGTAATTCCAATAATTCCAAACTCATGTGCACTCATATCAAGGATATTACTTAACTTGTCATTGTTCTTCAGTATCGATCGAGTGTTTGCGTGCATGAGTGAGAGTACAATGCTTTCTTTACTGTTTGTTATAAAGTCATTAAATTTGCCTAGAAGCGTATAGTTACAAGTTTGTGGAGGTATGGATAAGTCAGTTCTAGCATCTTTTGAGTTGATGTCTCTATATGTGTGGGTGTTAAGTTTGAAGGGATTTAGAATTAGGTCTTGTATGTGCTCTATGTAGTTATATTCAACATATGGATTCATGATTGCAAGTGTGTAGTCAGCATCATCATTAATGTGATTGAAAGGGAATAAAGATTTGTTGCAGTTTAGACACCACCATGGTTACCCTTGTTAACAAAAATAATTATACATTTATTGAAAAACACAGAAGTAACAAGATTGACAAGGATGGTGGGGGTAGTGTAGGCATGTACATAAAGGATAACATTCAGTACATTGAGCATGAAAACCTCTCCATAACCGAAGAACACATTGAGACAATATTCATTGAAATTCCAATACAAAAAGGCAAAAACAAAATCATTGGTAAAATTTATAGGCCTACTGGCAGTGACTGTAACAAATTCATCGAATCACTAGGCAAAATTCTAGATATAATTCAAGCCGAAAACAAGACGACCTACCTCATGGGTGATTTCAATATTGATCTGAAGATACAGAACTGTTGTCAAACAAACGACTTCATCAACCATTAAATACTTACTTTTACTATCCGACAATAACCTAACCAACTAGATTAACCGAATCCACGGCCACTGCCATTGACAACATATTCTGCAATAACATTAATCAGAATATTAACAAAACCCATGTCGGAATTTTTGTAGCGGACATATCAGATCATCTACCAATATTTTTATTAGAAAAACAACAAACATTTCAAAAACAAATTGAGCGTGAACAGTTTGAATGCAGAGATTACTCACAAGTCAATATTTAAAATTTCAAAAGGTCCATGTCAGAGTTTGACTGGTGTACAATAATAGACACACATTCTTGTGAACATGCCTACAACAAATTCCATAATATCTCTACAACATTATTTGAGCACAGCTTCCCCATGAAAGAAAAGAAACGGTATAAGCACAACCCTACTAAGCCATGGCTCACGAATGGACTTATAGCTGCCTGCCACAAAAACATCAACTCTACTTGACATTCATTAAGTGTCAAACAAAGCATAACGAAACCGTATTAAAAAAATACTGAAATAAATTAGATCAAATAATAAAAACGACATAAAAGAGACATGGACAATTATCAAATTACTTTTAAATAAGACAAACAGCGCAACAAACTCAATTTCTCTGTAATAACAACGCCATTACAGACAAACTCGAAATTGCTAATCAATTTAATGATTATTTTGTCAATATAGGCCCAGAACTTTCAAATAAAATTCAGTCACCATCTAGCAGCGAATTTACAGACTACCTCACAGGCAGCTACCCATCATCTTTCTTTAGCCACCCTACTAACACAAGAAATTCTTAGCATCTTAAACACATTCAACCCAACAAAAAGTGCCGGCATCGATGGCTTTAAGTGGCGTATATTTAAAACCTGTGCCGAAGATATGCTTATCCCACTCAGCACATCTGCAATCTGTCCTTAGTGCAAGGTATCTTCCCAGCAAAACTAAAAAGAGCATGTGTTACACCAATATACAAAGCCAAGGATTCTACTAACTTTTCAAATTACAGACCAGTCTCCATACTTCCACTTTTCTCAAAGCTGCTAGAATGCTTAATGTATAATAGACTGATAAAATATCTGGATAAACAAATCTTTTTATATAAATCGCAATATGTATTCCGTGAAAAACACTCAACAATGCTTGCAATAGTAGAAATGACAGAAAAAATTATCAAATTGTTAGAAAAAAACCAAAGCATAATAGGCATTTTTTTACCTTTTGAGGGCTTTTGACACAATTAACCATCAAATCCTATTAGATAAACCTGACTATTATGGTATAAGAGGATGTGCACTCGACTGGTTTCAGAGCTATCTAAGTGAAAGAACCCAATGCGTACAATTTAATGCAACATGCTCTGAAACCAGAAAACTAACTTGTGGTGTTCCTCAGGGATCTATTCTTGGCCCCCTGCTGTTCCTTCTATATATAAATGACTTACCAAACCTCTGTAAGCACATGTCACTAATACTATTTGCTGATGACACCAATGCTTTTTGCTGCGATGAGAATATAGATAGGTTATATGCAAAAGTAAATAAAGAAATGGAAGAAATTACGAATTGGTTTTCAATAAATAAACTATCACTAAATGTCAATAAAACAAATTATATGTTATTTACAAACATGACGAAATTAAAAAAGAATGAAATTCTTAAAATCTACATAAACAATAAGGAGATCGAAGAAGCCCCATTCACTAAATTTCTTGGAGTATACTTGGACAAACATCTGATCTGGGCTAAGCAAATTGAAATAGTTATGGCAAAAGTGGCCAGGGTGTAGGTGTTATCCAAAGACTAAAGTCATACATGACAGAAGACACTGTTAAGACTCTGTACTGCACACTTGTCCTCCCTCATCTCACCTATTGCAATGCTATCTGGACTGCGGCACACAAGAGCAAACTAACAAAACTCCAAAACCTTCAGAAAAAATGCATAAAACTCTTTACTAAACCAGCAATGGGCCAGAATATATTCAAAACGGCAAAATTACTTAAACTCAAAGACATAGGCAAATTACAGATGCATAATATTGTAAGAGACTTTCACCACAATGCATTGCCACACATAATAGCCTCCAACTTTACATTCAACACTGACATTCACACACACAATACTAGAAATAAACATAATCTACATACACAATTCACAAGAACAGAAACAGGAGCACAACGCATTACAATAACAGCCACAAAATTATGGAACAGCACCAGCACAAAGATACCAGAACAGCTCCTAAATAGAAAATCCTTTAAGAAAATTGCCAGGGAGTCCATAATCGGCGGATACTGATGTGTAGTACATCTGTACTTGTTAATGTTTGGACTCGCTGATAATCAACCCTAACTCTAAAACCACCTATTACTACTACTACTACTACTACTACTACTACTACTACTACTACTACTACTACTACTACCACAGCCACCCATCACCACCACCACCACCAATTCAACTCAGGTGAATTCAACCTGCACGTTACAAACTAACTCAGCCATAAACTGCAGGAATAGAGCTTGGCTTTGCCAATACACGAGATTGACAGGCTAGACAACCATCTGTTATCATTTGACACTTCGATATCCCTGACAATATAGACCCTCCATGCTATCGACACACCTGGCCATGCACAACACACTAATCACCATTAATGCAAATACCAAGGTGCCGGATTAACCCTTTGAACCCTGCAAAGACAAATAAACCTCAAGACCTAGCAAGATAATATTTGTCTGCCAATGCTAGTGCTGTATTGACTAGGAATTGTTTCTACCACTGGAACTGACGGTTTTTGGTCAAGATAGCCCAGCATATCAAACAGATTACTAATAATTGTCTAGTAGCTGATAGTCATGGAATGCAGCATGAAAGCATTAATGGGTTGAATGTGTTTAACCTAACCAAACTGAGTGAGGGTGTTAGTCCCATGTCTAATAGATAAAACTGGTGGATCGGGTAGCGGAGAGGCTCCACATACCACGAGCATTCAATTTTAATCCACGATACGTGAGCTGGTCAATGCTGAATCTTTTGAGACCGGGCAGACTGGAACCTCCTGCTTTAACTAATGCAGCAGTGGCTTTCAGGCTGGCGGGTCCCAACATATCCAGACATTGCATAGATAATGGAAATAAAGGAACGGGCCAGAGGGGTCGAACGTGTCAAACCTAATCCTTTTTCTAACCTAGCAGCCAGATCTCAAATTTACTCTGTACATGCAGTGGGCGATTTCTGCCAGTATGAGTCGGTCCCACCTTACCTATTCCAATTCTGCGTCAATGTTCTTTACTATTTCAAGCATTTTATCAAACTATATTTACCATAAGAACTCGGCTCAAATATTAGCTGGCTTGTTACTGTTGTTATTAATACTCTTATTATTATCAAGTTATTATGTGATGCGACTGTGTCGGTTTGTCGGCTCACCTGCATGCATGATCTGTAAGTCAATCAAAAATTTTTTTGGTCCAGGCCATATGTCACCTTCCTTATGGACATATTCAGTATAAACGAAGTCTCATGATTTCGCTTCTTTCCTAACCCTAGCCCAGATGGCAGGGTTATCAATTTTCATAATAAAGCAGAGGATCTGGTGCTTCATTATCTAGGCAGGTTTGGTGGAAGATGCTGCAGTCATAAACAGCACCATCGTCCACCAAATTTGCTGTATATTGTGCGCCAGTTTCTCTGCTCTAGATATAATAGAAGATGGAATATTTCCATCAGTGTGGTAGGTGTAAATTTAGGAGAGCCATGCCACGATGAAAAGCATGAAATGAACCGAAATAGATGATCCCTACCAGATCTCAATCAGCTTGAACATTCATCTGATATTCCTTTTTCTCAGTGAACATATCGGATGTCGATAGTCCACCTCAAGCAAAATACTTGTCTACAGTCATATCCACCAACAACTTTCTCACTCTAATACTGCTATGTTATTGTTGAGCAACCCATACCCCTCCTCCCACCCCCTCCCACCCCGGTGTATAGAAATTTCGGCAGCCAACCATTTTCGGCAGCTTGGAGTACATTTTCGGTAGCCCGTTTTCGGCAGCCTATATTAGTGTGTGTTTTATTGTTATCCCTGTGTTACCTACATGTTACCCTATATCTATGTCGCTTTAACAGAGTCGATATAACAGAAATATATACTAATACCATACGTGTGTATTATATAGTAATAGTATATATTTCTGTTATATCGACTCTGATAGACTGAAATCCATAGCTAATTACCGCTAATTGCTGGTTGACGAATTTTATTGTTTGTTTTTTCAGCCATGATGCGATCTCTTGCGTGAATGAGCAACACATTACGCTTGCACAGCAACTACTTTCAGTATGACGTACATACCGTGTAAGCAAATAACCTTTAACAGACAAATTCATTTCAAAATATTCAACATTTTAATTAATTGTAACAAAATTTAATTTCACGCACCTTGTACGCGCGGTCACACCGTACGCGACCATATAAATCTAAAGGAATTGTGGATATTAAAAATAATAATTTGACTGGAACCTGTTGCTGGTATTGGCAGCAACAGCGTCCGGTCAACATATTTACACAAATATTCAACCTATCCCAACAAATCGACTTAGTCAATAAGTGAACAGCTATCTAAAGAAAAGAAAATCAATTATTGACAAATGTAAATCCTGCTAGATTTTTAGGAAAAATTTTGACTGGAACAGGTATTCAACACTGGTGGATCACACACGCACGCTACTTATTAACAAGGAATTTATTTTCAAAATATTCAAATTCAGATTTCACCATATTACACGGCGACGAACGTGTACGCACGTAGACACCCGCGTATTCATTAAATGACCACCTATCTAAATACAGTTTCTGGACATATACTTTGAAAATAATTTGACTGGAACCTATTGCGGACATCAGCAGCAACAGCTTCTGTTAAAAATAACTACACATATATTCACCAGATCCCGACAAAGGTGCCCTTTCGTGTAGGTTTTAAATATGTGATTAGGCCTCATAATTTATTTCTTACAAAAGACCTTGATCTTTGTTCTTTTTAAATCACGGCATTTCTTAGAAATATCAAAAACTGATTTGTGTTTGATGCGTATGCTATCAGAAACAACAGCAAGCCAACATGAGTACAGTTTGGACGCTCATCGTCTCTATATATATTGTTTTGAAATAATTACTTCTCAAAATCTTTCTTGCTCTTGCAAAACAAATCACGTACATTTTTTTTGTCAATCTTCATCGAACAATCTTCAGCGGACAATCTTCATCAACATCATCATCATCATCATGGCATTTCCGTGCATTCAGTGTGGAGGAGAGGTGAGGAAAACTGTTCTATATTTTGAAACCGATTCCACTGGAAATTGAAAATTTTATTCAAAAATACTCAACATTTCAAACATCAATTAAAATGAGGTCTATGAATTTCAGATCTATGGTTACTTAATCACGGCATTAACCTGAAAAAGGAAATATTATTAGACATAGACAGACTTATACAGATCGCCGGTAAGGTAAAACAATTTTAATAACATTCATAACATTACAATATTTTACAGCAATATAACGATGTTAAACAGGCTGCCGAAAATGTCATAATGTGAGAGGCTGCCGAAAATGTAATGTTTTTATGCACCATATTTGCGTCTCGGTAGGCTGCCGAAAACGAATTGATATTTGCGGCTGCCGAAATCACCCGAGACCGCCACCCCCAACTCCCAATGTACCATATTAAAATCCCTGCATCTACAATAAACATCCTAGATGGAAGACAATTACAAAATATTATGAAGATCGTTTATATGTAGAACACTCTAGGACAAAATGGTACACATATATATGTTGTTCCGTCCTGTGCTTACGCCTATGCATGCGTTATTATTATATTACAGATGTTTATATCAGCTGTTTATATAAAAAAACATGCCACTTCTTTTATGGCAGAATTCTCAGCTTTCAGCAAGTAGATAAACTTATCTTTGCAGCTTAGTTTGAAAATGCACACTTAATGTGCAAATATCTCCATGGAGAGGCATTCGATGATGATGAGAGAGGGATTCGGTGATGATGATGATGCTGACGGCGACGAAAGGGAGAGTTATCTGCGCATAATCTTTTTTGACAGTCAGTTATATTTGGAATTTCCGCTTTTAATTTTATTAATCATTTCCTTGTGTTAAATATTGTTAAATTATTAATTCGAATATTCGTTTTGTTAAAGTTGAATGCGAATTTCTAGACACAACAATAGCAAGTGGTCTTGCAATATTAATAGGAATAAGTAGAGGTTGTTGAAGATTTTCTTGTTACTAGTTTTCGTAGTTCATCATCATCATCATCATCATCATCATCATGTGGGTGCTCCAACGAACTGGAGGACTATCCAAATGCAGAACAGAACATCATCATAATCAAAATTCGAGATTATTTATTTCATGCTTAATATATAATATACATACATCACAATTGAATTGGGCAGTTCATCAAAGGCAGAGCCTATAAGATATAAATAAGTCGATGGACCCCTACTACACACAAAACACGACATTACTGGTTCCCCCAGACCCCCTGACAAGCGTTTGGAACTGATTAGACGGGTATACATCGTTGGAATTCCTGACCATGTTATCAATAAAAGTACAGAATCTTTAATATTACATGATCACAGCTATTGCAATTAACTCAGTTAATTGCAATAGCTGTGATCATGTAATATTAAAGATTCTATACTTTTATTGATAACATGGTCAGGAATTCCCACGATGTATAGGTAAGATATAAGAAAATTCCCCTTTAAATTTCGGTGGAGTCCCTTAGCAACGATTAAATTCTCGTCAAATCTTGTTTATCCCGTGAATATGCGTGACTTTGTCCGCCATTATCGGCGGCCCGTAAAGTGGACTCTACCCACATTTGTAATATAAATACTGTATGTTGTTTCTGGACGAAAGGCTATGCCTATGAGTCCAGATCCTCGGCTTCAATACTCATTAGCAGAACTGCTGCATTGTGTCTCGATGCATCTCCAGAGGTGCCCCGAAATTGTAGATCATTTCCTGGTTCGACCATTGCCTGTCCAATTGTGCTTCAAAAGCCTTCACTGTCGTTGCTTTTACGACTTCTTCATGCAGACTGTTCCATGATTCAGCGACCCGGATGCAGAAGCTATTCTGTCTGAGTCTGGTCATTGCTCTCTGCTTGAAGATCTTAAGGTTGTGTCCCCTGGTGGCACTGGACTCCCTGAGTGGTGTGTGCGGGCACACCTCATGATCATACACACCTGTTAACATCTTATACGTTTCGATCATATCGGATCATCCCCATGATTTGTGTCGCCTTGTTAATCTTTTTATTAACATGCTGCTCAAAGGTTAGCCTGCTGTCAATGTTAATGCCCAGGTCCTTCTCGTTGGTCACTCTTCCCAGCTTGTGTTCTGCCGTCTCACCAGGGCCACCTCTCATAGCATATTCTCTATCTACATCTTCATACTTTCTGCCCACTGTCATAATCTTGCACTTATCTGGATGGGACCTGAGCAGGCATTCATCTGGCCAGTCCTGAAGCATGTATAAGTCTGACTGCAGCACTCGCTGATCATCTTCATTCCCAATTTGTCAGCAGATCTTCGTATTATCAGCGTACATGTACGCATCAGAGGTGAGGGATTCTGGTAGATCATTGATAAACAGCACAGGTCCCAGCACACTACCCTGCAGAATCCCGCTTAAGACACTGATCCAATCTGAAGCTGTGCTGTTTACTATAACCCCTTGTTTGTGCTCAGGCAGGAATGCTGTGATCCATTCATGAACCTTGCCAGTTATGCCAAACCCCTTAAGCTTTTGTAGCAATCTCTTATGAGGCACCGTATCAAAGGTAGGGCTGTGCGGTATACTGTTACTGGAACCGTTACCGGTTTTGTAAACATGACGGTTCAAAAACCGGTGACACAATTTGAAAACCGCATATTTATGAAAAAACGGTTTTGTAAATATTTGTTTTTCAATAATATATCATCAATGCATAAAATTGCATTCATATCATCACTTTAATGTATAGAAAACCAATAAAATAATACAAGGAAGGGGAAATAATTTTTATTTTTTCGCATCTTGCAAGTATGCTGCCAGATTGTATAATGTGTTCAGAAACCCATCTACTAGTGTTTATAGTAGCATGATATAATTTATGAATGCACAATACCATCTGGCAAACCAGGAATCAAGGTGAGTTTATTACTCAAGCCTGCAGATTTCACGGTAACGACCATTCCGTTTCCGTGTCGGTTCCGAGCTTTCGAAAACACAGAACCGGAAAAACGTTAGTCACTAAGACTGGCTGTCAGTCGCAGTGACTACTGTGCAAAAATACAAGAACATATTTAATATAATCTGTTCATGATTAATTTATTATAAACAAATAACCAGAATACAGGTCAATGCGTATGAGAATAATATTATTCAGCAGTTTATTTAAGATCATTATCTGAACTTGAGAGATACTATTCAAGAACTGATTACACAAATTGAACATATGCGTACAGCAAGGTCAAGAGCCATTAATTTCTGAAGCGCCCTGATGCCTTTTTGCTTCTTTATCCAAGAACCGTCCCGCTGCCTGTATGAAAAAATAAAAGACACAGATTTGCATACTATGCTTTGAAATTTATTTCTATTCTAGTACACGAAAAGGGTTCCCAGAGTAGTATACTCGCGGACCAAAAAAAAAGGTTCCGATGGGTTCCCAGTGGCAAAAACCACGGAACCTAAAAATAGGGTCCGACATTTCCCGAAATCTGCAGGCTTGTTACTTCTAATGCAAACATGTGTATTGTATATAGTAATATTCAACAGGTCTCGCGGGCCCAAACTGGTCACCTAGCAACTTGCCTAGACACCTGACTGCGACTGTGTATTTAACGCTTATTTTTTAAAGTGCATTCTTATTTAATGTGTGCCAACTGTATTATTTGTATTACACAATGGCATATCTGCTATAGTTATTTGAAAACATTATGGATGTCAAGTTGTTGCTACCTTAGGCAGCAACATTTCTCCTTCGATCAATACTCACCATTCTGTTACTTCTGATATACAGCTGGCCCTGACAGCGGCTCTAGGATTATAGACTTAGAAAGCTTTACCGACTCCTGGGAACCGGGTACCCGGCTCCCCACTGCCGAGTACCCGTTTACCATAGAGCTCATTCTTGTTTGCATAGCAATAAGTGCAATACATGCTTTTCGCATTAAGGATTTTAGTGTTTTTAAAAGAATCTAAGTCTTTAATCAGTGATAGTTTGTGTGTTCTGAAAGGATAACTAAGGACTATGGAGAATACCGCCCAAGACAACCAGGTTGTATTGTTCTTTATTATCCATAGTTAAAAGACTTAAGTCTCTAAATTTCGTTGTGTCGCATGTTCCGATTTCTGACCCCATAGAATCTGGGACGTGTGTTAACAACGATATATGCCAGACGATCGCCTTCTTTAAACCCCAACAGGCGATCGGCAGATATGAAAATAGGTGTTTGCTACGGTATTTCTAACACGAATATCGGCTGACGTCGTTCTCCGTAGAATCCGAGCGGGTGACGTCACACCCGGTCGCTGGGATGTTTATGTGAAGAAATTTTTTTTCATTAATTCGCGCATCTTGTTCTTGGTGCTGCGTACTAAAAAATGGTACCGGAAACTTTAGAATGATCAAGTTTACGTGCGATCACGATCGGTTTGCAATGATCGGTGGTTTCAAAATTCTTGAGTAGATGTGTGGTCTGCGGTTTTACCGTGTGAGACAGCAGTTGTTATACATTTTGTTGTTTTCTTCACATATCGTGCTGCGTTCGTTAGGAGTATAATTTATATTGATTAGTAAATATACCCTGAATGCTATGCGATATGATTCCTGGAGCCGTTACACATCCTGTAGGATCTATTATGGGTGTGTTGTGCCCGCCGCGTACTTGTCGTCATAATCAATGCGATCGTTGTTGTAACGTGGCGGGGTGGGGTGCGGGAGGTTACGGTTAATTTATGAGTCAAAATATTTGAAAATTAATTGTCTGCCTTCCATCCGTGTCTCGTTCCGCTTGTTTATTGTAGGTTTGTGCTTATTTTATACGCCAAGCCAGCCCCGCCATCATGTGACGACTGCCATAAGTTTGTCCGTGTAATGTTCAAGGACCATGTCTGTTTTAGGTGTGCCCTGTGTAATATAGATCATAGGTGTAATGTTTGTGCAGTGTGGTCCGTCGAAACGATGGTTAAGTTCCTTGCCCAGAAGGACTTGGCTGGGTCTGACGCGGGGTCAGGCGGTCCGAGAGGAAATCGTGGAGCGCCCGGTTCGGCCGGTGGGGGTGCTCCACGTCCCCAGCTGGAGGTGGCGGAGATGGCACCGCCGGCGTGGTTTGGTCCGGCTATGCAGGGTTTTCTGCATAGCGTTCTGCCCACGCTGGTGTCGTCCCTGCTACCAAAGGTTGGGGGGCAGTTTCTCCCCATGCCTGGTACGGATCCTGTCCTCGGACAGGATTCTGGACTGGTTACCGAGGGGACCGTCTCGTACGGCCCCCTGGCGGTCCCGTCTGGCTTCGGCCAGACGGGTTCTATCTCTCTGCGGCCACCTCCGGGTGGTCCAGTAGCGGTGGCCGGTCCGTCAGGTGTGGGAGCCGTCCGCCAGGACGGCTCCACGGTTTATTCGTCTAGTGACGGCTCTTCGGAGTCTGAAGACGATGAGGCCGAGGAGGAGAGGTTGCTGCGGCCCGTGAAGCCGCAGGTGGAGAATATGGAGGTTGATTACGTCCTGGACGGAACCGGCCTCCATTTGTCTGGTTTGGCGCAAGCCAGGTCAGCGGCTCCACCTGCGGCTGAGGCCAATCCGTTACCGTGCACCGGTTCCGCGCGGCTTGGTTTGTCACCAGCCGTCAGGGGAACGGGTGTGCCGGGCCAGGCGTGGTACTCACCTATCTCGCCTGGTCCGGCAGCCGGACATGGGGTGCCGTTGGCGCCCATGGCCGGCTATGGTTCCGCGACGGTTACGGGTCCGTACGGTTTTCCGTGCGGACCTACCCCATGGACCGGAGTGTTTCATGGGGTGGCGGCGGAACCATGTGGTAGCGGAGTGCCTGGCGTGTCAGCCGTGGCTCCTTGCCGGGAGGCCATGGCTGGCAGACCCGTAAGCACGTCAACGGGTGACGTGTTTGCGGGGGTATCTTCTTCGGAGATAGATTGGTCTGATGCTCTGGCGTGGCTAGCCAGAGTAGACCCGTCTGTGGTTTCGGCCACGGCCGATGAAGATGCGCCCCTTCCGTCGGTTGCGTCGATTAGGACGGGGATTTTGCCCGCGGCCCGGATCCAGTCAGTGGGACTGGATCCACGGTTCATTGATTTGTTGGATGCTATTTATAGTAAACAACTAATGACCAAGGGTCAGCTCCCTGCGGCCTCCAGGGAGGTGCGGGCAAGATGTCGTATTCCGCGGGGTGAATACGACAGGTATGGTGTAGTCCCGTCGGTCACGGAGGATGACCGATGGGTACTGGGCGTCCAGAGTGCCGGGTCGGGTGGTCCCGGTCCGGCACTAGTGGATAAGGCCCAGGTACACCAGGAAGAAGTCCTGGCCCTATGCGATGAGGGTGTGAGGGCAGCGATGAGCGCTGTCAATCACTCCTATCGTCTACTTCAGTCGGTGTGGGCTGAAGCGGGGGCAGGCCACCCTGTGCCACCTGTGGCGCTATCGTGCGTTAATGACGGCTTGGTGCTGTCAATGGACGCATTGGCAAGGGTGCAAGCGCATGTGACGAAGTCCAGGAGGCAAATGGTCATTGACCATATGCGTCCGGCTACGGCAGTCAAGCAACGTCTTCTTGGGACGCCCCTGACAGGGCCTAGCATCTTTGGTGGCCAAGCGCGGGCCATCTTAGAGGACACCGCCAGTATTGCGCAGAATCGGTTAGCGGTAAATCTACAGCTAGAGCTAGTGCGGCAAGCGCATGCACTAGGGGCTGTGGGCAAGCCGCTAACAGGACAGCCTTCAAAGAAGCAGAAAAAGCATAAGGGCAAGGCGAAAGCCAGGCCTATTGCGACGTCTGTTTCGGCTGGGTTCTCGGAGCCGCCGCCGGCGAAGAAACCCAGGAAGGCTGTAGAGGCGCCTACCCTCCCCAATGTTGCTCCGGACCGCCCTAGAGGTGGTAAGGGCAAGGGGAAGGGTAAGGGTAAGGCCTCAAAGGGCGGACAGAAGGGGCCGAAGCGTACCTGAGGGTACGCAAGCTCCCTTCATATCCGCCTGGACCGCACCTGTGCGACAGGAACAGCGGTGCCAGTTATACCCGTCGTGCCTAGAGCGAAATGGTTCTCACTCTCTCTCGTTAAGAAAGGGGGGGGGCGGACTGCGAGCCGGACAACCCCGTTAGACGTCGAGGCGTCTATGGTGGGTGGAAGGCTCATGCGTTTCGTCGAGGCTTGGCGAGGTGTGACGTCAGACAGTCTGGTCCTGGGATGGTTATCCCAGGGTTACATGCCGGAGTGGTGGGACTTTCCGCCACAAAATCTGTCTTTGGCACCTGTCTGGACACCCGTACCAAGGGAGCCAGACAAGTTAGAAGCCGTTCAAAAGGAAGTGTCGGGTTTGCTTCTGAAGGGAGCAATAAAACCAGCAAACCGGAACACTCCAGGCTTCTATTCAAACATGTTCCTTGTCCCCAAGAGCACGGGGGGATGGAGACCCATACTCAATCTCAGGCCATTAAATTGGTTTATCCATACGCCTCGGTTCCAGATGGAAACACCGAGGTCGGTAATGGCGGGATTGAGGAAAGGAATGTGGTGTGTATCGATCGATCTGAAAGATGCATATTTCCACATTCCGATGAATCGGAGTTGGCACAGGTTTCTGAGATTTGCGTTTCAGAATCAAGTATGGGAGTTTACAGTTCTCCCGTTTGGCCTGTCGACAGCTCCGAGGGTTTTCACAAGAGTGGTCCTTGCGGTGACAGCGTTTCTCAGAAAAGAGAACGTGGCGCTACACACCTACATAGACGACTGGCTGCTCAAGGCAGACTCGGCAGCCAGGTTGAACGTGGATACTGCTCTGACTCTGAGGTTACTTTCAGATCTAGGCTGGATAGTCAACGAGGAGAAATCCGAGTTGACGCCCACTCAACATTTCGTTTATTTGGGGATGCGATTCGACCTCGAGGAGGGCAGGGTTTACCCGTCAGAGCCCAGAGTGGTGTCTCTGTTAGCCATCCTCGGGAGATTTCGAGTGGGAAACCACATTCAGGCGAGGCGGTTCCTTCAGATGCTGGGCATGATGGTCTCCATGGAGCAGGTTATCCCGTACGCTGCTCTAATGCGAAGACCTATCCAGTTGTATCTGATGTCTCTGTGGAAACAGAGAACAGAACCCCTGTCAAAACTGGTGCCAGTTTTGGAGCCGATAATATCGCATCTTCTATGGTGGAAACAGCGTCAGAATCTCCTAATAGGGGTTTCGCTGCACCTACCCCACCCCCAGCTGTCCGTTTACACGGATGCATCGCTGGAAGGGTGGGGTGCCTGCCTGGGAGAACACCAGGTCTCGGGCACATGGACTCTCCCGGAGAGTCAGCTGCATATCAATCTGTTGGAAATGATGGCAGTGGAACTGGCGTTGGAAGAGTTCCTTCCGATGATCAGGGGCAAGGTGATATTGATACGGTCGGACAATTCGACAGTAGTATCATATATAAATCGCCAAGGAGGGACCAGGTCGCCCACCCTGTGCATCAGGGTGTGGCACTTGATTCAATGGTGCAGGAATTACTCGGTTGTTTTGAAAGCAGCTCATATTCCTGGCCGATTGAACATTCTGGCGGATGCTTTGTCTCGCAGACAGAGAATCCTGCCAACAGAATGGTCCCTCAACCCTCCAGTTCTGCGACGGATCTTCGAGCATTGGGGCAAACCCAACGTGGACTTGTTCGCCACAAAGGAAAATGCTCAAATCATGACATATGTCTCGCCGATTCCAGATCCAAATGCCGTCGATACAGACGCTCTGGCGATAAGCTGGAGAAGGATGCACGCTTACGCGTATCCACCCACCATTCTTCTTCCGAAGGTATTGGTGAAGGTCAGGGAGGAGCCGTGTCTGGTCCTGCTAATAGCGCCGTATTGGCCGAGCAGGGCGTGGTTCACGGATCTTCTGGATCTGCTGGTGGAAAATCCTGTGCAGTTGCCCGAGATTCCGAACATAATCTCCCAGGCCAAGGGACGCTTCCTACACGAGCGTCCCGAAATGTTCAAATTGACTGCGTGGATGTTGTCAAACAACGTTCCACGTCGGAAGGCTTTTCTCGACAGGCTGCTGATTTCATCGCGGCTGCGAGAAGGAGGTCAACCTTCAAGTCATATAACAACAAGGTTAACAGATTTGCAGACTGGTGTGAAGAAAAGGGTATTGATACCTTTCAATCCACTATTCAGCAAATAGCAGACTTTCTCTGTGAGCTGTTCTTTACAGGACTAGCTCCCATCACAATTGCTGGATACAAGTCAGCTTTGGCATCAGTTATCCCTTGTCTAGCCAACAGGGATAGTCCAGAGGTGGCCCAGTTAAACGTGATGTTGAAGGGAATGAGCAATCTCCGCCCGAGACAACCGGTAGTCATTCCAGCCTGGAGTCTATCTTTAGTGCTTAATGTACTGGCCAAGCACCCATTCGAACCGTTGCGTTCGGCTAGTCTAAAGCATTTGACTCTAAAAGCGGTCTTTCTATTGGCAGCTTCCTCAGCTAGAAGGCGCAGTGAGATCCATGCGCTTTCGGCAGAGAGGAACCGATTTATTGTTTCTGGAGAAGGTCTGCGTCTTCTGCCAAGAGCAGAATTTATGTCAAAGAACCAATCTTTGAGATATCCCGGCAAACCGATCATTATACCGAAGTTAACCAGGTTTGATCGTGATGCCAGTGTCTGGTGCCCGGTCCGTGCTTTGACTAAGTACAAGAAACGGACTGACTCGTTACGGTCGAACGATAGACATCTGTGGATCTGCCATAAAAAGCCTTATGGCGCCGCATCCATGGATACTATCTCTCGTTGGGTGGTCGAATGCATTCAGACTACTCATGAGATGGCGACTGGGCACCAGGTGCAGGGCGTAAGGGCACACAATGTTAGAGGAATAGCCGCCTCGACCGCCCTTTACAATGGTGTTCCGTTAGAGGACATCATGGCCGTTGCACAATGGCACTGTGAGTCCTCATTTACAGATTACTTTATGAGGGATGTGTCAGACTCAGCCAATCCACTCGCTTTAGCTGTTTTGAAACGATAGTTAGTGACCACACTGCTTTTCCCCTTTTTTCACTTTGGTAAGAAAAGAACCTAAAGCAGGCATGGTCAAGCGAGAGGATGTCAACCAGATTGTGTCACTGATGGCCGAACCGGTGAATGGTTGTAGGTGGTACGTCTGAAATCCTGTTATCATAAGGTAATTCAACAAGTGAGAGTTTTTTGTATTATGTATATGTATCATGTTCATTCATCTTATATATTCATGCTCATTCCCAGGCTAATACAAGCGATATGCAGGGAGTAGTTAACCCTCTTGGCATATTGGTGTTTCAGGCGAGATACATGTTCGTTAGTTCTCTCCCTTTTCTTAGGAGGAAAAAGGGGGGGGGGGGGCTGTGACGCGAATGTGATTCGGTTCCGTGAACTTGACGGTCCTTTTAGGTCTCCGTTAGTCAAGTTTGAAGTCTAAAATCTTTCTCCAAGGGGCAAAATTAGCATGTATGGCTTGCGGTTTCCCACCAGGTTACTGATCAAATCTGGTGTATATCAGAAGTAACAGAATGGTGAGTATTGATCGAAGGAGAATGCAGGAAATGTCAATTTCCCTTTCTCCGAGATCTAACAATACTCACCATTCTGTTACGGACCCAGCCTCCCAGCCCCACGGAGGCAAGCCATAGTTTTCTCTTGTTTGGTGGCTATGCAAACAATATGAGCTCTATGGTAAACGGGTACTCGGCAGTGGGGAGCCGGGTACCCGGTTCCCAGGAGTCGGTAAAGCTTTCTAAGTCTATAATCCTAGAGCCGCTGTCAAGGCCAGCTGTATATCAGAAGTAACAGAATGGTGAGTATTGTTAGATCTCGGAGAAAGGGAAATTGACATTTCCTGCATTCTCCTTCAATCAATACTCACAATTCTATTACTTCTGATAACAAGCTATCCTGATAGCTGGCTCTAAGAATCTAGACATAGTAAGCCTTACCGGCTCTTGGAACCGGGTACCAGGTTCCTAACAAACGGGTACCCATCTCAGGGCCCGGGCTACCCACGCGTCAACATGCCAGTGGCACTAAAATCATAGGTTTGGCCCCTTAAAATGTTATCTAGGCGTGTAAACTGGCGCGCCCAATTCCGAACAATATTTTGCTCATACTTAACATTTTCAATCCAAGCTATGACAAACAGATGTTAAAACATCCATAAAAGTGATGTGATTTGTGACCATATTATAATTCACTGCGAGAGATAGTACCATGATCATGATTTGTTTGACATTTGATGAAATTAGAATCTCTGCGATGGTGTATTTGTGCTTTTTATAAAGAAAAATGTAACCGATGCGTGGAGATGCCAACTGATTCAGTCTGCGGTCTTTGGTCAATATTTAATCATTACGATTAAATATTCCAAAAATAATCACAAGAACGCGTTGTTCCACATATATTTTAGATGGAGATGCGATTAGAGCGTTAACTTTTACACAGTGAATTTTACGACATATATTTCCGTGATTGCTGGTCAATTCAACCCGTTGTAAAAAGTTTTAACTTAAATATCAAGTGGAACCTGATTTATTTATGGCCATGTAGCTGTTCCAGGGCTCGAAATTCGATTCTCATAATATTCCCGAAATTGAAAAATACGGGAATCCAGGTGGATTCCCGTAAATAAACGCTTCCAAAAACGTAAACATTCCATTCTTACAGAATGCCGCGATCCTGGTTACTTATTTCAACAATACAAATTATGTTACGAATCAGCCTCGAGGGGGGGGGGGGGGGGTCTGCTAATTCACCAGTAATGAGAAATGTCTCGCGTAACTGCGCACTCGTAGTTAATAATAATCGATAATGCGCACTCGTAGTTTCTGATTGGCTCGCGGGATATCCGATGTCAATAGGCATGAATGAAAATTACTATCATAGTAAAATTTTGATCATGTGCCTCGTCTTTCATAACGAATTAATCACATGATTTATTTCAACCAATCTCTGTGCGACTCTCGCGATTAATATTGATGGCTAATGGCGAACGAAAAATCTAGTCAATGTGCAGCTTTCAAACGCAGTAAAGCAATATGTTAGCGCCCACTTTGACGGGTTATATGCCCCAATATATTATTATTGGAAGGTTCCGACAGTAATACCACCCGATATTTAAGAGGTTCATTGCTTTGGAGCAACCGAGAAAACAGGACTATATATCAGGAAAACCGATGCATAGTTTCTCTTATTTCCAGTAAATCGCATTTGCACTAAATTGTTAGTTTAAAGCGTACAAGTTAAGAAGGGTCAAGCTATCTGCTAAATGCTTTAGAGCTGGTTACGCTTTTTATTCTGGCGGAGTTGCGGGTTATTATTTTATATTAAAAATGTACACTGCTTATGCAAGTACAAATATTTGGTGACAGTTACAAAAAAATCTACCCGTCAGGTACAATTTTATAAACATTTCAACCCCTGTTGTTTTTGGGGCCATTAAGACTAGTTCTTTGATACAGGTGGAATTCTTTACAAATTAAAGCATATTCTTTTAAATATTTTAAAAGTAATATGACTGGAAGCCATTGCTTTTGAGGTCGTTGTGGGTGGGCTGAGGAGGGTTGCTCAACTAGGTAAGCCACAACAATATAAGATATTCAATTCTTTGTTTTTGTGGTGGGGTTTGTGGGTGGGGTGGGAGGAGGGTGTTAAGATATTTATAAATATTGGGTCATTAGTCACTAATTATTATAGTGGGTCTGAAATTTTGAAATATATGTTTGGAAAAAGTATGGAATTTTATTGTGCCCAAGGTGTATGAACCCTGAAATTGTTGCAAGCTGGAAAGATGTTACAAATGAGTGTTGTCATACAAATACTGATATTTTGGCAGAGAAAATGTACAAACAGTTCGTAGCTGTGGTAAATAATATGATAAATCTGGTACTAAATTGAATGGAAATAAGCGCAAATTATTTCCCTTTCGAGTTTGCGAAACACAAGTACCAAAATCATGGTGGACAAACCAGATGTCAAGAAACGATTGATAACCATCTATTTACCCCCAGAAAGGCAGGAGAGTCTGTTGCTATGACCCCAAACTTCGTTAGTTGACTCCAAATCTTGGCAAACTGACTCCATCATGGACTCCTTTTATCTGAAACCCAGGGTGGGCCCTGTGTCTGGCAGTGAGGCTTAGTCTTGTTTGCATAGCAACAAGAGCTACATGCTTTTTCCAAATGGAGGGTCTTAGCCTTTTCTTAAAAGTTTCTTACGTCATTTTCTGTGTTGTGATAGCTTAGTTGTTTTCTCTCAAAGGGTTATTGGATTACCATGGAAAGAGCCGTTGAAATCCAGGTTGTATATTTCCATGTTATTCCATAGTTGTAAAAGACTTAGGTCTATAAAATTTCATCTGTGTCGCATGTTCCAGTTTCTGACCCCGAATCTGGGACATGGGTTAACAACGAAATATGCGAGATTGGTCGCCTTCCTTCACCCCAGGCAATCGGCAGATATGAAATAAGGTGTTGGATATACGGTTTTTGAACACGAAAATCGGCCGACGCCGTTCTCCGTATTATCCGAGCGGGTGACGTCACACCCAAGTTATCTCAGATTTGTATGTGAAGAAAATGTTTCATTAATTCGCGCATCTGATTCTGGGTGCTGCGTACTGTATTGAACTTTGGAATTTTCAGGTTTTGCGTGTTATCACGATCTGTTTGCAATGATCGGTGGTTTCAAAATTCTTGATTAAGATTAGGCTTGCACGATTATCCGATATTATTGAAAATCGCGATTTTTTTTTCAGCCACGATTTTTTACGATGTGATTTTGAAAAAAAATCGAAATATCGCCAAAATTTTACTGTCATGCCGTATTCTGTCTATTTGTAGCATAGGTGTCTATTACGTCAAGCTGTTCAATTTATTTCCAAACCAACATCTCTGAGAAAGTGGTGGGATTATACTAGGAATAGGTAAAAAGGTTGAAGTTCATTCTCTAAAATTCCTTTAAAAGATGGACACTACCGGTATAATTTCTTGCCGCCTTACTGTATACCTCAAGAACATGATCGCGGGAGTGAAATTATTACCTGGGAATTTATAAATATTGCATGTTTTGTAATAAGCATGGTTTATAAAATCAAAATGAATCCAAAATTTGACATTAAATGGCGTTGCGGGAATATATAAATCACGTGATATTGCTTGCTCTCCTGTTTTTGGTGGTGCGTTCACAAATGTGATAGCTAAATGAGATGATATACACACTTTAGCACGCATGGCGAACTATCCTAGATGTTTCTGAAGGCTAACTCTTATTAGTAAAATATATAAATTACGTGATAATGCTCGCTCTCCTGGTTTTGGAGGCGAGGGTGGTGCGTTCACAAATGTGATAGCTAAATGAGATAGTATACACGCTTTGGCAAGCAAGGTGCACTATCCGAGATGTTTCTGAAGGCTAACTATTATTATTAACCGGGTACTCGGTAAATGCGGAGCAGATCTAAACATTAGATATCTATGGTTTTAAAAGTACATTCCTAATATCACATGATTTGTATATTTTCACAAAGACGACATGCAATGTCAAATTTTAGGATTCATTTTCGTGTAATAAGCGATGATTTTAACAGAGTACGCAATATTTAGGTTGTCCAATGTAATAATTTCACTCCCGCAATGATAGATATGGTATACATTAAGCCAAGGGGTAAGGCGGCCGGAAATTATTAATTGTCCTATTTTCGTGTTATTAATGATCGGGTTTAGTTTAAGCATCTTGGCGACTGGATTTCAAGTTTTTGTTGAAATTGACCAATTAGAAGTCATCCGGCTAAAAGTGATATGAAAACTTAGAGCGAAACCGATATGGCTACATAAGCCACACCACGCAGTCCAACTCAACCCAAGACCAATTCACCCCGTGATTCATATACCTTAAAATAGGCTATACGATATATCGAAATATTGCGATTTTTTTCACCACGATATATCGCGATACCTCCTAGGACAATATCGTGCAAGCCTAATTAAGATGTGTGGTCTGCGGTTTTACCGTCTTCTACAGCAGTTTGTTTACATTTTGTTGTTTCTTCACATATCGTTTTGGCCTTCGTTAGGAGTATAATTTATATTGATTAGTAAATATACCCCGAATGCTATGCGATATGGTTCCTGGTTCCGTTTATACATCCGTCAGGATCTGTGTATGGGTGTATCATGTCCACTTCATTCTTGTCATCATAGTCAATGCGATCTTTGCTGTAACGTTGCGGGGTGGGGTGCTGGAGGGTTACAATTAATTTATGGTCAATATATTTGAAAATTATTTGTCTGCCTTCCGTTCCTGTTTTGTTCCGCTTGCTTATTGTAGGTTTGTGCTTTTCTCCTTCGATCAATACTCACCATTCTGTTACTTCTGATATACAGCTGGCCTTGACAGCTGGATCTAGGACTATAGACTTAGAAAGCTTTACCGACTCCTTGGAACCGGGTACTCGGCAGTTGGGAGCCATAGAGCTCATTCTTGTTTGCATAGCAACAAGTGCAATACATGCTTTTCGCATTGGACAAAGATTGAATCTAAGTCTTGTTATAATCTGTGATTGTGATAGCTAGTGATCTCTTGAAAGGATAATTTGGATAATAATGGATACCGCCGAGGATAACCAGGTTGTATAAATCCTTATTATCCATAGTTAAAAGACTTAGGTCTCTAAATTTCGTTGTGTCGCATGTCCCAATTTCTGACCCCAGAGAATCTGTGACGTGTGTTAACAACGAGATATGCCGGATGATCGCCTTCTTTAAACCCCAACAGGCGATCGGCAGATATGAAAATAGGTGTTTGCTACGGTATTTCTAACACGAATATCGGCTGACGTCGTTCTCCGTAGGATCCGAGCAGGTGACGTCACACCCGTGGTGCTCGGATCTTTATGTGAAGAAAATGTTTCATTAATTCGCGCATCTTGTTCTGGTGGGTGCTGCGTACTAAAAATGGTACCGGAAACTTTGGAATGTTCAAGTTTACATGTTGTCACGATCTGTTTGCAATGATCGGTGGTTTCAAAATTCTTGATTAAGATGCGTGGTCTGCGGTTTTACCATGTGCTACAGCAGTTTGTTTACATTTTGTTGTTTCTTCACATATCGTTTTGGCTTTCGTTAGGAGTATAATTTATATTAATTGGTAAATATACCCCGAATGCTATGCGATATGATTCCTGGTTCCGTTATACATCCTGGAGGATCAATTATGGGTGTATTTATGCCCGCTTCGTTCTTGTCGTTATAGTCAATGCGATCTTTGCTGTAACGTTGCGGGGTGGGGTGCGGGAGGGTTTGCAGTTAATTTATGGTCAAATTATTTGAAAATTAATTGTCTGCCTTCCATCTGTGTGTCGTTCCGCTTGCTTATTGTAGGTTTGTGCTTATTTATAGGCCAAGCCAGCCCCGCCATCATGTGACGAGTGCCACAAATTCGTACGGGTCTTGTTCAAGGACCATGTGTGTTTTAGGTGTACGCCCTGTAACCTAGATGTTAGGTGTAGTGTGTGTGCAGTGTGGTCCGCGGAGATGATGTTGAAGTTCCTTGCCCAGAAGGATGTGGCTGGGTCTGACGCGGGGTCAGGCGGTGCGAAGGTAAATCGTGGAGCGGCCGGTGGGGGCGCTCCACGTCCCCAGCTGGAGGTGGTGGAGATGGCACCGCCGGCGTGGTTCGGTCCGGCTATGCAGGGTTTTCTGCATAGCGTTCTGCCCATGCTGGTGTCGTCACTGCTACCAAAGGTTGGGGCGCAGTTTCTCTCCACGCCTGGTACGGACCCTGTCCTTGGACAGGGTTCTGGACTGGTTACCGAGGGAGCCGTCTTGTACGGCCCCCTGGTGGTCCCGTCGGGCTCCGGCCTGACGGGTTCCGTCTCTCTGCGGCCACCTTCGGGTGGTCCAGTAGCGGTGGCCGGTCCGTCAGGTGTGGGAGCCGTCCACCAGGACGGCTCCACGATTTCCTCGTCTAGCGACGACTCTTCGGAGTCTGAAGACGAGGAGGCCGAAGAGGAGAAGTTGCTGCGGCCTGTGATGCCACGGGTGGAGAATATGGAGGTCGATTCCATCCCGGACGGAACCGTCCTCCATCTGTCTGGCTTGGTGCAAGCCAGGGCAGCGGCTCCGCCCGTGGTTGAGGCCAATCTGGTACCAGGCACCGGTCCCGTGACGGTTGGTTTGACGCAAGCCGACACGGTGACTTCGAAGAAGCAGAAGGGCAAGGCGAAAGCCAAGCCTGCTGCGACTTCTGCCTCGTCTGCGTTTTCTCAGCCGCCGCCGGCTAAGAAAGCCAGGAGGGTTGTGGAGGCCCCTACCCTCCCCAGTGGTGCTCCTGATCGCCCTAGAGGCAGGAAGGGCAAGGGGAAGGGTAAGTCCTCCAAGGGCGGAAAGAAGGGAGCAGATCGTACCTGAGGGCACGAAAGCTCCCTTCATATCTGCCTGGACCACACCTGTGCGACCGGAACAGCGGTGCCAGTTATACCCGCCGAGCCAAGACGGAAATGGTTCTCTCTCTCTCGTTAAGAAGGGGGGGGGGGGAGCGGACCGCGAGCCGGACAACCCCGTTAGACGTCGAGGCGTCTATGGTGGGTGGAAGGCTCATGCGTTTCGTCGAGGCCTGGCGAGGTGTGATGTCAGACAGTCTGGTCCTGGGATGGTTATCCCAGGGGTACATGCCGGAGTGGTGGGACTTTCCGCTGCAGAATCTGTCTTTGGCACCTGTCTGGACACCCGTACCACGGGACCCAGACAAGTTAGAAGCCGTTCAAAATGAAGTGTCGGGTTTGCTTCTGAAGGGAGCAATAAAACCAGCGAACCAGAACACTCTGGGCTTCTATTCAAATATGTTCCTTGTCCCCAAGAGCACGGGGGGATGGAGACCCATACTCAATCTCAGGCCATTAAATTGGTTCATCCATACGCCTCGGTTCCAGATGGAAACACCGAGATCGGTAATGGCGGGATTGAGGAAGGGAATGTGGTGTGTGTCGATCGATCTGAAAGATGCATACTTCCACATTCCTATGAACCGGAGTTGGCACAGGTTTCTGAGATTTGCGTTTCAGAATCAAGTATGGGAGTTTACTGTTCTCCAGTTTGGCCTGTTGACAGCTCCGAGGGTTTTCACAAGAGTGGTCCTTGCGGTGACAGTGTTTCTCAGAAAAGAGAACGTGGCGCTACACACCTACATAGACGACTGGGTGCTCAAAGCAGACTCGGCAGCCAGGTTGAACGTGGATACTGCTCTGACTCTGAAGTTACTTTCAGATCTAGGCTGGATAGTCAACAAGGAGAAATCCGAGTTGACACCCACTCAACATTTCGTTTATTTGGGGATGCGATTCGATCTCGAGGAGGGCAGGGTTTACCCGTCAGAGCCCAGAGTGGTGTCTCTGTTAGCCATCCTCAAGAGTTTCCGAGTGGGAAACCACATTCAGGCAAGGCGGTTTCTTCAGATGCTGGGCATGATGGTCTCCATGGAGCAAGTGATCCCGTACGCTGCTCTAATGCGAAGACCTATCCAGTTGTATGGTGGAAACAGCGTCAGAATCTCCTAGTAGGGGTTTCGCTGCACCTACCTCGCCCCCAGCTGTCCGTGCACACGGATGCGTCGCTGGAAGGGTGGGGGGCCTGCCTGGGAGAACACCAGGTCTTGGGCACATGGACTCTCCTGGAGAGTCAGCTGCATAAAAATCTGTTGGAAATGATGGCAGTGGAACTGGCGTTGGAAGAGTTTCTTCCAATGATCAAGGGCAGGTGATATTGATACGGTCGGACAATTCGACGGTAGTATCATACATAAATCGCCAAGGCAGGACCAGGTCACCCACACTGTGTATCAAAGTGTGGCACTTGATTCAATGGTGCAGGAATTACTCGGTTGTTTTGAAAGCAGCTCACATTCCTGGGCGATTGAACATTCTGGCGGATGCTTTGTCTCGCAGACAGAGAATTCTACCAACAGAATGGTCCCTCAACCCTCCAGTTCTACGAAGGATCTTCGAGCATTGGGGCAAACCCAACGTGGACTTGTTCACCACAAGGGAAAATGCTCAAATCATGACTTATGTCTCGCCGATTCCAGATCCAAATGCCGTCGATACAGATGCTCTGGTGATAAGCTGGAGAGGGATGCACGCTTACGCGTACCCACCCACCATTCTTCTGCCGAAGGTATTGGTGAAGATCAGGGAGGAACCGTGTCTGGTCCTGCTAATAGCGCCGTATTGGCCCAGCAGGGCGTGGTTCACGGATCTGCTAGATCTGCTGGTGGAAAACCCAGTGCAGTTGCCCGAGATTCCGAACATAATCTCCCAGGCCAAGGGACGCTTCCTACACGAGCGTCCCGAAATGTTCAAATTGACTGCGTGGATGTTATCAAACAACGTTCCACGTCGGAAGGCTTTTCTCGACAAGCTGCTGATTTCATCGCGGCTGCAAGAAGGAGGTCAACCTTCAAGTCATATAACAACAAGGTTAACAGACTGGTGTGAAGAAAAGGGTATTGATACCTTTCAATCCACTATTCAGCAAATAGCAGACTTTCTCAGGACTAGCTCCCGTCACAATTGCTGGATACAAGTCAGCTTTGGCATCAGTTATCCCTTGTCTAGCCAACAGGGATAGTCCAGAGGTGGCCCAGTTAAATGTGATGGTGAAGGGAATGAGCAATCTCCGACCGAGACAACCGGTAGTCATTCCAGCCTGGAGTCTATCTTTAGTGCTTAATGTACTGGCCAAGCACCCTTTCGAACCGTTACGTTCGGCTAGTCTAAAGCATTTGACTCTAAAGGCGGTTTTTCTATTGGCAGCTTCCTCAGCTAGAAGGCGCAGTGAGATCCATGCGCTTTCGGCAGAGAGGGACCAATTTATTGTCTCCGGAGAGGGTCTGCGTCTACTGCCAAGAGCAGAGTTTATGTCAACGAATCAATCGTTGAGATATCCCGGCAGACTGATCATTATACCGAAACTAAGTAGGTTTGATCGTGATGCCAGTGTCTGGTGCCCAGTCCGTACAAAAAACGGACGGACTCGTTATGGTCGAATGATAGACATCTTGAAGATTTCTGATGTCTATCCTGTTTCTATGCTACGTATACGCTTTTATGAGATATACTTGACTATGAAGTCTTCCGTTTTGGGTAAGGTTTTGTATGTAAGGTTGCTGCGACAACCCACCTTACCGAGAACGAAAGAAATAGATATCAGCTCGCCTCGTTTATAGATGAACTTTAACGATACTTGTATTTGATATCCGGGCCTGATCTGACTGACTACTAGAACTTGCAGGTAAGCTACGGTGATCTTCCGTAGTCTCCGGAGTCAACAACAAACTATGCGCCAAACTTTTATTGATATCACAAGGTGATCGTTTTATTCGCTAACTTAACTGTACAGTAATTTTACAAAGTCGGTAACTTTTACTGTTACCAGTTTACGTATTTACGACAGATTTAATTCAATGTTTCCTAATCTTTCACAATGAACTAGCATTACTCCCAGCTGCTCTGGTTTGCTATACTATTCAAACTAGCTCTTGCCTACTTAAAACCATTCAGCAAGAACTTTTCGAAATTTCCTTCAAATCATGACTTATGTCTCGCCGATTCCAGATCCAAATGCCGTTTAAATCTTTACTGTTCACAATGATGTTATTTTTTCCGGAAAAATATTTTCGATATTTCCGATATTTTTCTGATATTTTTCCAAATTTTTTTCCTAAAGTTGGAAAAATATGTGTATATTTTGAACCATAAAATATATATATGTGTGTGCAATATTGCATCATCCATGATTCCATGCAGCTGGTGTACAGTTGAACCCAGAAATAAGGTAAAAGTACACAGAATTAACATTAAATTTTCAATTTTGAGTGATATGCAAAAACTTTCCAGTTGTATATTTTGAACACAATTTGCTAGGGAAGGTCACAGTATAATCTTTGTTAATATTTTACGTTAAGTTTTTGCGCTAAACAAAAGTTATTGTCTTATATCTCAGCAATGCCTGATCCAATTGGATACACGGTTACCTATAATGATGGGATGCAACATGATGATGTTGGGGTCAGAAGGTCACAGGTCAATATCACTTTGACCTTGATACAGAACTCTGCTTTTTCAACATTAAGTTTTTGCGTTTAGCAAAACCTCTCAGCTTTTATTTCAGGATTGGTTAAGCTTATTGCAAGTAAACTTGGATACATGGTTACGTATAATTATAGGATGATATTTGGATCACAAAGGTCAAGGTCACTGTGACCTTGATATAGAACTCTGTGCTATTTCAACATTAAGTTTTTGCATTTAGCAACGCTTTAAAGCTTATATTGCAGGATTGGTTAAGATTATTGCAACTACACATGGATACATGGTTACCTATAATGTTAGGAAGCAGCATGATGATGTTGGTGTCAGAAGGTCAAAGGTTAATGTGACATTGATACAGAACTCTGCTTTTTCAACATTAGGTTTTTGCGTTTAGCAAAACGTCTCGGCTTACATTTCAGGATTGGTTAAGCCTATTGCATCTAAACTTGGATACACGGTTACCTATAATGATAGGATGCAACATGATGATCATGGGATCACAAGGTCAACGGTCAAGGTCACTGACCTTGATATAGAACTCTGCTATTTCAACACTAAGTTTTTGCATTTAGCAAAATTCTGCTTATATTGCAGCATTGGTTAAGGCTATTACAACTTGGAAACCTGGTTACCTATAATGTTAGGAAGCAGCATGATAACATTAGGGGCAGAAGGTCAAAGGTCACGGTAACTGTTACAAACGGGACAGGCGAGACATTTATTTCCGCGGAATTCTTGTTAGTAAATGGGGATTTCCTCATACTGGTCGCATTATTTATAACCTCTCTCAGCTCTCTATCCCTGTCACTGCTCGGACTTCTATATACACACCCCACCAATAGTTCTTCACTTTATCTTAGTCTTATTGTTAACCATGGTGACTCGACGAACTCTGTGTTAAGCACTCTTTTTCACCGGCAATCCCCTTTTGATGTAGATAACAATACTTCTGCCAATGTTTGTTTGCACGTTGTACAAAAATGCTTCAGAACCATCTATCTTCAGTTCAGCTTCTGTCAGAATGAATCTCGCCGATTTTGGCTTGATTTCTGTTATAGCGATTATGTCTGGCATTGTGTCTGCATGCGCCACTCTAAACCGCACCTCTGTCATTTTGGTGGTAATGTCATCGCATTTATGTACCAACAGGTCAAGTTAAATTTCTCACAGCAAGTGTTATTTGTCTTACCCTGGTTCTGAACCTCTAGTCTTGGCAGCTGTCTCCCTCTGTTGAGCTAGGGTTGCACGATTATTCACTTTTCTTAATCGCGATCATTTAAAAAAAATAATCGCGATCATACGATTAATCATGAACTATATTAACTACGTCAATGCTGCTTAGAGGACGTTATTATGCAACTGCAGATTGTAAGATTATGGGTTAGGCACATGGGTATACATACATGGACAGAATATGCCAGTTGCTGATTGCAAACAAAGGAATGTATCAAGGTTTTTCTAGACGGAAAATGGAAAGTACCGTATTTCGCGTAATTGTAGCCTGTGTTCTAATAGAAGACCATCCCTAACTTTGACATATGAGCTCCAATGATTTCTTAGCAGTTTCAAAATGGCAAATCTCTGTATTAGAAGCCCACCCCCTAACTCGGCAGATTGTATAGGAAAATTTGTAAGAATAGCGTGTATAATAATAACAATCGTGGCACAGGGTGTGTCTACTTCAGACCTACATGTATCTCTGCCCTGATACATTTCCGGCCCCTCTAGAAGTCAATACAGGCCTCGGATTTGTAAATCTCGACCACCTATTAGATTAATACTAATAGTAGGCCACGTATGTTCAAGATATAATAAAGTTTATTCCACACTGTTGTAGTCAGAATGCGCTTAAAACAGTCTTGGCGTGATTAAATAGCTTCCTTATAAATATATTTTAAGACCAAATTTATGTACCAAACAAGTACGGGAGAAAATGCGCGTCAATTTTGTAACGCCGATCAACATTAAATGATCCAAATTGAATTATTACGAACGACAATATAGCCGGTTTCTTAAGTTGGCGAGCCAGCGGCTCTTTTGCGATGGGAGGCGGCGTGTTCTCGCGCGATATTATACGAGTTCCGAGTCCCCGATTCCAGAATATTTATATCCGAGTACTCGCTCTAAAATAAACTTCAATTGGAGGCGAATCACGTTATTTGTATTTTTTTCCTGACGCCATTTTATATCAAATTGTGGATTAATTTTGATGTAATAAATGACCTTTATTAAAGGATACGCAATATTTAGGCACTCAAATGAAATAATTTCACTTCCCCGGTGATGTTTTGAGTTATACATTAAACATAGGCGTAGGCGGTGAGAATATTTATGGGAGAAAATGCGTTGAATTTCCGTGATATCAGTTTTAGAACTTTTTTGGGAAAACCGTTAGTGGATAGCTATTCAAAGAATGGGAAACGCGGGATAAGCGTGTGTGATTACAACAACAATGACAAATAGCGACCAAGTGAACAATCTTTATTCATCTAAAACTAATCATGAGTCAATACAAACAAATCAGTTATTTATTTAGTTTATTTAATCATTCACGCATTCGGCTGGTAGCCGGATGTTTGTTTCCATGATGGGTAACGCGAGCAGAGTTTCACAAGCGTAAAAGTGTCTTGACAAAAATTTCAACATGGCGATTATACGATTATTTCATTTTATAATCGTCCACGATCATTTTGAATTATATAATCGCGATTAATCGAAAAATCGTGCAACCCTATGTTGAGCCCCGTATCCCATCCCTCTGTGTTAATTGCAGTAGCTGTGTTTTTATCCCTTTAAATATTTTAAAGCCGATACATTACTGCATTGCCAATCATTTGTCAACGCACCTCCTACAGTTTAGCTGCGATTCTTTTGAAACTTGGTAAGTGTTATCATTACGACATGAAGATGTGCATGTGCTATCCGTATTCTTGTACATCCATTCATCTGTCCAAAATGTATGTTCGTCTGTTGGTCCATCCTTGTCAATGCAACTCCTACAGTTTAGTTACAATTCTTTTGAAACATGGTAAATCTAGTCATTACCATCCGAAGATGTGCATGTGCTTTTTTCGCGGCCAGAAAATTATTCATTACAGCGTTATCTCCCTTTAAATACCTTTAAGCTGATACGTAAACTGCAGTACTAATCATTTCTTGTCAACACAACTCCTATAATTTAACTGTGATTCTATTGAAACTTAGTAAGGATTCTCATTACCACTTGAAGATGTGCTATCCGTATGCCTGTACATCCATGTGTCTGTATAGAATGTATGTATGTCAGTCTGTCGGTCCATCCATCTCTGACAATCATTTCACGATGTCAACACAACTCCTACTGTTTAGCTACGATGTATGTTTATCTGAAATGTTTGGATCCGGGGGGGGGGATATGCCGTCTTTTGGTGGCTCTTGTTACCTTTGCTGCTTGAATACCAACATTATTTATGATTTTACTCTTCTCATGAGATGCAGAGATATTTACATTATGCACATCTGACGCTGCCTTTCTCGTTCTTAGTTTTTTGTGATTTTCTAGATCTTCTTGTTGCCTGGTGGCCCCCGGACTCTGTAAATGAACTCCCGATGCATCAGCCTGTTCCGTCTGCTTTGCCTCCCTTGTGAGTGCCCTAATCTCCTTGCGCTGGGTCTGTGTGAGGTCATGATCAATACTAGATTCGCAAAACGTTCCTCTGCGTCCTTCAACTTGTTCAGACTGTGGAGGATTCTCAGTTTAGTGCTGGAAGCATCTACTGAGACTAGTAGTGGTCTCCCTTTCATTGCTGGTCTCCTGTATTTTCCCAAGTCTTATTGCCTTCACAATATTATCCTTGTTAAAGCTTACTAATTGTAGTGGGCCTGTGCATAAATCTCTAACTAACTTGATATCTTCCGCCTTTCTCTCTCTGTAATTTTTACTTGTACTCTTGTGCTCTGTGAATAATAATGTTCAGTTTCCTTACTTCGTCCTCTAGTAAAGCTTTCACCTTCTGCTCACTCAGTATTGGTCTCTATTGCCTCTTCACTCTGTTTGGCTATATCACTCTCAACCTTGGCTATCTTTGCCTCCAATTGCTCTAGTTTTTCAACATTGCCTTCTGCCTGTCCTTCATTCAGCACCTCCTCGGCTCTGCTTTCTAGCAACTTCAAGCTACGGGTGTATCCTCTTTATTGTCAATCTCGCTCTGCAGTTTTCTCACCTCTCACCTCACTCTTTAATGTATCACTCACCTTTATTAAAACTGTCGTACGTGTAGATCTGGGGTGGCACATTTTGACATCGTTGCTACAGACGCTATTAGAGCTGGGCGGTTTCCTGATAATATCAGGAATATCGCGATATTATCGTTATCGTCTCATTTATAATTATCGTCAATACCGTGAGTTGTATTTTTCATAAAATAAAATCACCATAAAACAAATTTAGCTAGTCTCTGCTGTATGTCTATCATTGTCACATCAATTCATCAGTTTGAATAAGCTTACCCTATATCCACCTGGGTGTTGTATCATTGTGTGCTATCCGCATATTATCTTCATTTAATGGTTTTAGTTAATGTTTCATGATAATAAACATGACAATAAACGCTAAAAATCCAATAATTATTTCTATTTCCGCAAAATGAAAGTACGCCGCCATCTTGACAGCAAGCCTCGCTTTCATTTTAGACTGGAAAATACCTTCCACATACCATTTTGATGACATCATTGCACTATGTAAACAATTATCGGCTAGCGGCTAATACTAATAGTAATAAGAGCTATGCTTTGAGAACTTTGTTCAAGATTCAAGATTATTTATTTTCATATAACACATAGATTTTACATTTACACAACAGGCAGTCCACCAAAGGCTGAGCCTATACAGCGGTGGACCCCTTACATTTAACATATAATAAACATATAATTCAGTAATAGTTGGATCATGGGTGAAGATAATATAATATTTACATGTATACATTTAAGACAATAGACGATTAACACACACGCACGCACGCACACACACACACACATGGGAATGGGGAAAACACATGCATATCTTGTTTACAATATTATTATTATTATTATTATTATTATTATTATTATTATTGTCATATATAATAATACGGCCTAATTTGTATCAACATTTCTTGGTGCAGCATTATTATTATTATTATTATTATTATTATTATTATTATTATTATTATTATCATATATAACAATGCGGCCTAATTTGTATCAACATTTCTTGGTGCATTATTATTATTATTATTATTATTATTATTATTATTATTATTATTATTATTATTATTATTATTATTATTATTATACACAACTGCATCATCCACATCAACAATTACGGATACATTATTATTATTATTGCAGATGTGTATTTTACATTCTAGTTGTTATCCTGGCAACTGGGTACATACTTGTTTTTGTACTGCCATGGTGGTGACTTCTGCATTCATGTCATTGGTTTGGAGTTTTAGTATCTCTCTAAGATTATTTTTTAAATATTTTGTTTAAAAGAGCTTTGTGTTAGAATTTGTGTGTGTATATTTATATCTGTGTTGTTCCAGAGTTGTATTGCTTGGTGGGATGGTTTTTGTGTAGCTGTCATTGTTCTGTAATAGGTTTGGTGTAAGTTATTCTTAGTTCGTGTGTTGTGCGAGTGTATATCGGAGTTGTTCCTAAAAAGGTTTGATAATGAGGAGGGTAGATTGGCATTATGGTAGTCCCTTAAGATAGTGTATAGTTGGACAGCTCCAATGTCTTCAAGTTTTAGCATTTTTTCGGTTTTAAAGACATCCTGGCCCTCTGCTGGCTGTGCGAATAATTTGAATGCCTGCTTTTGTAGTGATTTTAGATGTGCTAGTTTAGTTTTATGCGTGTTAGTCCATATTACATTGCAATATGTGATATGTGGAAGGATCAGTGTACAATATAGAGTTTTTAGAATATTAGGGGTAAGATATGGCTTAAGTCTGCGCATGATACCTATGTTCTTTGCTACCTTGGATCTCACTATTTCTATATGCTTCTCCCAGGTTAAGCTTTTATCCAGATAGACGCCGAGAAATTTGACATATTGTGCTTCGTGAATTTCTTGATTATTTACATGCATTTTGGGGAGAGCTATTTGTTTTAAATTCTTAGATTTTGTGAAAAGTATATAGTTAGTTTTATCGACATTCAGAGATAATTTATTCACTTTAAACCAGTCTATGATTTTTTTCATTTCATTATTTACATACTTGTATACAGTGTCTATGTCCTTGTTCAAACAAAACTTAGCTTGGATAGGAAACCACTACTGTAATACCCTGATCTTTACCCGATCTGTTAATTGATTATGAATGGGTCACAACGGGTGTGTGTTCAACTGACCATCTATAGATAAGTAACCTAATTATTTGCCAGTCGAAAATAGTGCATTCAACTGGACAATAGTCGCCACTAACTAGTTAACTATATTTGCCTAGTCGAATGTGTCTTTAGACCTATTTCCATCTTAGTCAATCAGATTTGAGCTTTGACAATATATCGTGATACTGCAGTATTTTTCCAGATATCGTTACCATCTACCAAATCCAATATCGCCCAGCTGTAGACACTATCACATTCACCCTGTCGCTAAAACTTATCTTTCTATTCCTGGTCTTATTTTGATACTGTCTGATTTTGCTGTACGCTTGATCTAGATATATTTCTCACATTAAAAATCTGAAAGTATGGGCAGCTCTGGAAAAAAATTCACTCCATCGAGACACACGCATGCGGACTCCACCTCAATAACATTCAATGTAATAAAATTAAATGTAATAGCGCCTGTACAGGCGTAAGCACATGATGGCACAACATGTAAACCATATTGTCATGATTGTTCTACATGAAGCATTCACATTTATAAATGACATGCCTGAAGTAACATGGCCGGAAGTTCGGTTATTCGCAGACGATTGATTACTTTTTTGGACCATCACAAACAGCAGATTCAGTTAAGCTACAGCAAGACCTTTCAGTTCTAGAACAATGGGAGACAGACTGGCAAATGGCATTCAACTCTGACAAATGTACTGTCCTGCATATAACGAACAGTCGTAAAAACATCTTTAATTACCAATTACACAAAACAGCAAGTACCTATGTGTCACGATCAGCTAGGACTTAAGCTGGGATGAGCACATAAATAACATCACAGGCAAAGCTAGCAGATCACTTGGATTCATCAAGAGGAATCTACAAGGTTAATGAGGAGTAGTGTTTTAAACAATTTGCCGCCAATTTTGGGAAAATTCAAGATGGCCACAGAAAAAATTGTCTATTAATTGCTTGGACAATTTCAACCAGATTTGGTGGCAAGAATACTAGGCTAATAGGTTTCAGAACTTGTGATGGCCGCTGGAAAAATTGATCAATCAAAATTCTGTATACAAGTTATGAGACCTACCAGCCTATTTTTTTGGGTGTCCATCTTGGATTTCGGGAGAATGGGAATTCATTTAAGATGCTATTCCTCATTAATCCCTTGGGCAATTTAAACAAAATTTGGCTGGAAGGATGCTATAGTGGTAGCCTCTAGAAATTCTATTTCAAATTTTGATATGTCTGTTTTGGTGGCCATCTTTGATTTTCTGAAAATTATCCAATCCAACCATTTAAAAATAGTGCTCCTTAATCAATAGTCTGATTTCACCAAAACTTAGGTCGAACAATTCTATGATGGTGGCTTCAAAATGTCAAATGAGAATTTAGATTGGTCTATTTTTTAGGTGGCCATCTAGGATTTTCCGAAAATTATCCATGTCTATTTAAATGCAAATGGTTCAAATGTTAATGGCCCAGGTGAGCATCACAAGCTCTTGGGCCATTTGTTTTGATTACAATATACAAAATCATCATTTGGTGCGCATTGACCTCTGATTGTGTTTGGTGTGCATTGAACTTTGGTTGTGTTTGGTGTGCTTTGACCATTGATTGTGTTTGTTGTGCTTTGACCGTTGATTGTGTTTGGTGCGCATTGACCTTTGATTGTGTTTGGTGTTCTTTGACCATTGATTGTGTTTGTTGTGCTTTGACCATTGATTGTGTTTGGTGTGCATTGACCTTTGATTGTGTTTGGTGTGCTTTGACCGTTGATTGTGTTTGGTGTGCTTTGACCATTGATTGTGTTTGGTGTGCTTTGACCGTTGATTGTGTTTGGTGTGCTTTGACTGTTGATTGTGTTCCTCTTTTGACAGGTTTTTGCAAGGATTAAGAGGAGAGCATCGAGTAACTGACAATATTAGGCCTACACAGACGGCGTGACATAAAGCTCCTGATCGGATTCAACGAGAACCTGATGTGATAGTTGTGCACATCTCAATCAAATTGTGTTGTCATGTATCAGCAACGACAACCTCTGTACAACAACCAGTCCAATGGCACTGCAGCATCTCACCTGTATCAGGTAAAGCAACCAGTCCAATAGTACTGTATCATCTCACCTGTATCAGGTAACGCAACCAGTCAAATAGCACTGCATTATCTCACCTGTATCAAGTACATCATCTTACCTGTATCTGGTACATCATCTTACCTGTATCAGGTACAACATCATTTCACCTGTATCAGGCACGGCATCATCTCACCTGTATCATGTACATCATCTCACCTGTATCAGGTACAACAACCAGTACAATAGGACTGCATCATCTCACCTGTATCAGCTACAACAACCAGTCCAAAAGTACTGCATCATCTCACCTGTGTCAGGTAAAGCAACCAGTCCAATAGCACTGCATTATCTCACTGGTATCAGCTACAACAACCAGTCCAAAAGTACTGCATCATGTCACCTGCAGGTAAAGCAACCAGTCCAATAGCACTGCGTCATCTCACCTGTATCAGGTACAACAACCAGTCCAATAATACTGCATCATATCGCCTGTGTCAGGTACAACAAGTCCAATAGCATTACATCATGTCACCTGTATCAGGTAAAGCAACCAGTCCAATAGCACTGCGTCATCTCACCTGTATCAGGTACAACAACCAGTCCAATAGTACTGCATCATCTTACCTGTATCAGGTAAAGCAACCAGTCAAATAGCACTGCGTCATCTCACCTGTATCATGTACATCATCTCACCTGTATCAGGTACATCATCATCTCATCTGTATCGGGTACAACAGCATCTCGCCTGTATCATGTTCATCATCTCACCTGTATCATGTTCATCATCTCATCTGTATCATGTCCATCATCTCATCTGCATCATGTACATCATCATCTCACCTAAATCAGGTATAGCATCATCTCACCTGTATCAGGTACATCATTTCACCTGTATCATGTTCATCATCTCACCTGTATCATGTACATCATCTCACCTGTATCAAATACATCATCTCACCTGTATCATGAACAACACCATCTCGCCTAGGCTTGCACGATTTTGCGATTTAATCGAATTTTCTATGATGTAATTGAAAAAAATCGAAAAATCGTGAAAAATTTTAGCAGACTATAAGCTTTTAAAACTCATCATTCAACAGTAAAAGAATACAGTTATAATCCATTCGCGCATGTATCCATTGCGTTTTTTCTTGATTGCTTCACGCATGTGTTCACTAAGGCCTAATCAAAACACAAAGCTCTATGGTAAACCAGCTAACAATAGCGAGGTAACACCTTTGTCAGTGTGAAAACCAGCTAGTTACTCCGTCGAATCGCCATATAATTTTCTTTCTTTCGCTGCAGACCCTGAGCCTGACATGAAATACCAAGTATATACTTAGTTGCAGAGTGTTAGGCAATAATCACTGAACATAATTCTTTTTAATTCTTTTATCAATTTCAGACGGTGTACTAATTTTTCCATTTTGATTCGGTTGTCATGCCTAATTAAAGAAAATAACGCGACAGCATTCCAGATTGTTGTATTTTGAACTGTGCGTTCTGTTGATTACTCTTAAATGTAAAACGTACATTCTGAAAGCAACTATAAACTGCACTATAGGACGAGTTTACACGGTTACTATCGTAGCTACTCAAAGGTACTGTCCTATGTATATGGATCGCGCAGTACCTCCCCGGGTACTAATATTAGTGTCTTCGCGCTACTCGGGTAATGACCTAATCTCGTCCTACAAAGGGAGGCTATAAGCGGAAGCGGGATTTATATGTTTACTCGACGACATTTTATGTCAAATTTTGATGAGATAAATGATGGTTATTAAACTATGCGCAATATTTAGGCGTTCCCAATTAATAATTTCACTCCCGTGATGGTGGATATAAGGTATACATTAAGCATAGACGTAGGATGGTAAGAATTTGTCGCATGAAATTGTGTTTTAATTTCGTGCTATTTTTGTGTCATTTATTTCAACTTTTTCTAGAAATACCAAGTCCCAGTTTTAGCGACTTGTCACGTTATCCCAGTTTATACTTTTGGGAATTTGGACCTATGATTTAATCGAAAATCGCGATTTTAAAAATAAAATCGATCGCGATGGTACATTATCATCTCATCTGTATCAGGTACAACAACTGCTCAAATAGTACTGCATCATCTCACCAGTCCAATAGCACTACATCGACTGTCCGGCCTCTGTTCATTAGTCGACCTTTGATTAAAAACATTACTCCTCATTAACTGCTGGGCGGATTTCAACCTAATTTGGCTGGAAGTGCCCTATAGGGGTAGGCTACAGAAAATCTGTACAAAATTTTGATTGTTCTATTATGTGGAAGAAAATCTTGGACTAAATGAAAAATCTGCCGGAGATTGTCAAAACGCTGCTCCTCATCAACCGCTTGACGCATTTCAACCTAATTTGGTTGGAAGGACCCTATTGGTGTATGCTTCAGAACTTGTATACAGAATTTTGATTGGTAAATTTTTGTTAAAATAGATTTTATGAAAAATTTACCCGAAATTGTCACAATGCTACTCATTAACCGTTTGACGATTTTCAACCTAATTTGGCAGAAAGGACGCAATGTGTGTAGGCTTATAATCGTCCACGATCATCTTGAATTATATAATCGCGATTAATCGAATAATTGAAAAATTGTGCAACCCTATAACTCACGTACCAAATTTGGTTTAATTTCGTCTAACAGTGTCAGGAGTTGCATTACAATGAATTTCATGACCTTTTAACCCATCCATCACCACCCTGGTAGGGGGGTTGGGGGAGCTGCTCATGCACTCCACATTGATATTGATAACTCTCATGCCAAATTTGGTTGAATTCTGTCAAACAGTTTTGGATGAATTGCATTACAATTAATTTCATAACCTTTTGAGCCCATCCCCCACCCAAAGGGAGCGTGGCCAAATGTAAATGTGCTCATCCACTCCAAATTGATATGGATAACTCCCATACAAAATTTGGTTGAATTCCATCCAATGGTTTCGGAGGAGTTGCATTACAATCAATTTCTTGACCCTTTGACCCCATCCCCACCCATGCCTGGAGGCGGGGCCAAATGTAAATGTGCTCATGCACTCCACATTGATGTGAGTAACTCGCATACCAAATATGGTTGAATTCTGTCAAATGGTTTCGGAGGAGATGCATTACAATCAATTTCCGCGGGTTAAAATTTGACCTTTTGACCTTCCCCTCCCGTCCCCTAGGGGCTGAGCCATATGTAAACAGCTCTTGCACTCGCAATCAAATGGGTAAATCACATATCAAATGTCAAATATCAAACCCCCCCCCCCCCCCCCCCCCCCCCCCAATCCCTGGTGACAGAGCAAAATCTAAGTATTGTCTTGCAAAGCGCAACCATATGGATAACCCACGCAACTAATTTGGTTGAATTCCACCCAATGGCTTGGGAGGAGATAGCGTGACGGGTGGACAGACAGACGAATGGAGGCGATTACAATATCCCTGACATCTTTTTAAAACATGGGAATAATAATAATGAGATTTTTGGTGCATGCATTAATGGTTGCTTGTTTTGCTGTTTGTTTCAGCCGGATGAAAGTGCAGCCCTCTCCCTGATACAACATCTGGATAGGAATGATCTACAGGCAATGATTGAAAATGATTCCAAACTGAATGACCTCATTGAAGACATGCCACAGGTAAGAATGACCTCCAGGCAATGATTGAGAGTGATTCCAAACTGAATGACCGCATTGAAGACCTGCCTCAGGTAACAATGATCCCATTGAAGACCTGCCACATGTAAGAATGACCTCATTGAAGACCTGCCATACATGTAGGTGAGAATGACTTCATTGAAGACCTGCCATACATGTAGGTAACAATGATCCCATAGAAGATCTGCCATACATGTAGGTAAGAATGACCTCATTGAAGACCTGCCATACATGTAGGTAAGAATGACTTCATTGAAGACCTGCCACATGTAAGAATAACCTCGTTGAAGCCCTGCCTCAGATAATGCTACAAGATATGTACATACAAGTAATTGTGATAATTATTGTAGCTTGTGCTTGCTAAGAAATACTGCTGATCCCCACAACATCCAATAAGCACTGCCGATCCCCACACCATCCAATAAGCACTGGCGATCTCCACACCATCCAATAAGCACTGCTGATCCCCACACTGTCCAATAAGCACTGCCGATCCCCACACCATCCAGTAAGAACTACTGATCCCCACATACCATCCAATAAGCACTACTGATCCCCACACACCATCCAATAAGCACTACTGATCTCCACATACCATCCAATAAGCACTACTGATCCGCACACCATCCAATAAGCGCTGTTGATCCACACACCCTCCAGTAAGCACTGCTGATCCGCACACCCTCCATAGACACTGCTGATCTCCAAACCATCCAATAAGCGCTGTTGATCCACACACCCTCCAGTAAGCACTGCTGATCCGCACACCCTCCATAGACACTGCTGATCTCCAAACCATCCAATAAGCACTGCTGATCCACACACCATCCAATAAGCACTGCTGATCCACACACCATCCAATAAGCACTGCTGATCCCCACACACCATCCAATATGCACTACTGATCCCCACACACCATTCAATAAGCACTACTGATTCCCAGACACCATCCAATGGGCACCACTAATCCCCACAGTGTCCAATAAGCACTACTGATCCCCACACACCGTCTAATAAGCACCGCTGATCCCCACACCATCCAGTAAGCACCATTGATCCCCACCGTTGAATAAGCACTGCTGGTCCCCACAGTGTCCAATAAGCACCGCTGATCCCCACACACCATCCAATAAGCACTACTGATCCACACACCATCCAATAAGCACTACTGATCCACACACCATCCAATAAGTACTACTGATCCACACACCATCCAATAAGCACTGCTGATCCACACACCCTCCAATAAGCACTGCTGATCCCCACAGTGTCCAATAAACACTGCTGAGCCACACGCTCCAATAAGCACTGCCTATCCCCACACCCTCCAATAAGCACTGCTGAGCCACACCCTCCAATAAGCACTGCCGATCCCCACACCCTCCAATAAGCACTGCTGATGCACACACCATCCAATAAGTACTGCTGATCCCCACACACCATCCAATAAGCACTGCTGATCCACACACCCTCCAATAAGCACTGCTGATCCCCACAGTGTCCAATAAACACTGCTGATCCACACACCATCCAATAAGCACTGCTGATCCACACACCATCCAATAAGCACTGCTGATGCACACACCGTCCAATAAGCACTGCTGATCCCTACACCATCCAATAAGCACTGCTGATCCCCATACCATCCAATAAGCACTGTTGATGCACACACCATCCAATAAGCACTGCTGAGCCACACGCTCCAATAAGCACTGCCGATCCCCACACCCTCCAATAAGCACTGCTGAGCCACACCCTCCAATAAGCACTGCCGATCCCCACACCCTCCAATAAGCACTGCTGATGCACACACCATCCAATAAGTACTGCTGATCCCCACACACCGTCCAATAAGCACTGCTGATCCCCACAGTGTCCAATAAGCACTACTGATCCCCACACACTATCCAATAAGCACTGCCGATCCACACACCATCCAATAAGCACTGCTGATCCCCACAGTGTCCAATAAACACTGCTGATCTCCACACCATCCAATAAGCACTGCTAATCCCCACACCCTCCAATAAGCACTGCTGATCCACACACCATCCAATAAGCACTGCTGATCCCTACACTGTCCAATAAGCACTGCCGATCCCCACACCATCCAGTAAGAACTACTGATCCCCACATACCATCCAATAAGCACTACTGATCCCCACACACCCTCCAATAAGCACTGCTGATGCACACACCATCCAATAAGTACTGCTGATCCCCACACACCATCCAATAAGCACTGCCGATCCACACACCATCCAATAAGCGCTGCTGATCCACACACCATCCAATAAGCACTGCTGATCCCCACAGTGTCAAATAAACACTGCTGATCCCCACAACATCCAATAAGCACTGCTGATCCCCACACCCTCCAATAAGCACTGCTGATCCCCACAGTGTCCAATAAACACTGCTTATCCACACACCATCCAATAAGCACTGCTGATCCCTGCACCATCCAATAAGCACTGCTGATGCACACACCATCCAATAAGCACTGCTGATCCCTACACCCTCCAATAAGCACTGCTTATCCCCACACCCTCCAATAAGCACTGCTTATCCCCACACCGTCCAATAAGCACTGCTTATCCCCACACCCTCCAATAAGCACTGCTTATCCCCACACCCTCCAATAAGCACTGCTGATCCACACACCATCCAATAAGCACTGCTGATCCCTACACCCTCCAATAAGCACTGCTGATGCACACACCGTCCAATAAGTACTGCTGATCCACACACCATCCAATAAGCACTGCCGATCCACACACCATCCAATAAGCACTGCTGATCCCTACACCCTCCAATAAGCACTGCTGATGCACACACTGTCCAATAAACACTGCTGATCCACACACCATCCAATAAGCACTGCTTATCCCCACACCCTCCAATAAGCACTGCTGATCCACACACCATCCAATAAGCACTGCTGATCCCTACACCCTCCAATAAGCACTGCTGATGCACACACCGTCCAATAAGTACTGCTGATCCCCACACCATCCAATAAGCACTGCCGATCCACACACCATCCAATAAGCACTGCTGATCCCTACACCCTCCAATAAGCACTGCTGATGCACACACCGTCCAATAAACACTGCTGATCCCCACACCCTCCAATAGGCACTGCTGATCCACACACCATCCAATAAGCACTGCTGATCCCTACACCCTCCAATAAGCACTGCTGATGCACACACCGTCCAATAAGTACTGCTGATCCCCACACCATCCAATAAGCACTGCCGATCCACACACCATCCAATAATCACTGCTAATCCCCACACCCGCCAATAAGCATTGCTGATCCCCACACCATCCAATCAGCACTACTGATCCCCACACACCGTCCAATAAGCACTGCCGATCCACACACCATCCAATAAGCACTGCTGATCCACACACCATTCAATCAGCACTACTGATCCCCGCACACCATCCAATAAGCACTGCTGATTCACACACCCTCCAATAAGCATAGTTGATTTTGTTTAATATTTTGAACATACAGTAATTGGATTCAAATGCAGCAATGTCCCTCAATCTATTTATAATGTTCAAAATAATAGTACATGTATGTTTTATTTTGTTTTGGAAACATGATATGTTTTTTCTAAGCTGCGCTGTACCATGTGAGCTATTTATCATTTGCTTAGCAATTCCTATTGTTCTAGCCTTCAGCGCTTCATATTTGCCTCCCAAAGCTATTACTATGGAAGTCCCAGATGTTCGCTTTTGTCTTGCTTTAGATTGGTTTCATGAGAACAATCACTGCCATGTCTGCTAACCGTAATACTGAAAATATTGATTTAGAGCTCACCTGCAATTTGTGGAATGAAAACGTGCATTAGGGCTAGCATGTCACTCATTATTCCTGCTGACTAGTGTGTTATCCAGGTTAATTTCAAACCCTATAAACTTGAATTATTCAGTTACGAAGACTCGATGAGGATAAGAAGGCGGTGTTAGCAACAAACCAGAGTATTGCCGAATTCAGCTTATCCCAACAGCCAAGACTGGAGCAGCTTCGTGCTGAATTGTCCTACTCTTATGATAGACTGAAAAATCTGAATAGTCAAGTGCAAGTCAGCAACAACAAGCTTCAAGGTGAGTATGTATGCTGTGATTGGATTCAAGGTCAGTCCATTTAGTATTGTGAGGGGAGAGGATTATGATCTGGCATCAATATGGTGAGGTATTGTGAGGTGAGAGGGGTGTGTTCTGGCATCAGTATGGTGAGGTATTGTGAGGGGAGAGGGGTGTGTTCTGGCATCAGTATGGTGAGTTATTGTGAGGGGAGAGGGGTGTGTTCTGGCATCAGTATGGTGAGGTATTGTGAGGGGAGAGGGGTCTGTTCTGGCATTAGTATGGTGAGGTGTTGTGAGGGGAGAGGAGTGTGTTCTGGCATCAGTATGGTGAGGTATTGTGAGGGGAGAGGGGGGGGGTGGTCTGGCATCAGTATGGTGAGGTATCATGAGCGGAGAGGGGGGGTGTGCGTGTTCTGGCATCAGTATGGTGAGGTATTGTGAGGGGAGAGGGGTGTGTTCTGGCATCAGTATGGTGAGGTATTGTGAGGGGAGAGAGGTTTGTTCTGGCATTAGTATGGTGAGGTATTGTGAGGGGAGAGGAGTGTGTTCTGGCATCAGTATGCTGAGGTATTGTGAGGGGAGAGGGGTGTGTTCTGGCATCAGTATTGTGATGGGAGAGGGGTGTGTTCTGGCATTAGTATGGTGAGGTATTGTGAGGGGAGAGGGGTGTGTTCTGGCATCAGTATTGTGAGGGGAGAGGGGTGTGTTCTGGCATCAGTATGGTGAGGTATTGTGAGGGGAGAGGGGTCTGTTCTGGCATCAGTATGGTGAGGTATTGTGATGGGAGAGGAGTGTGTTCTGGCATCAGTATGGTGAGGTATTGTGAGGGGAGAGGGGTGTGTTCTGGCATCAGTATGGTGAGGTATTGTGAGGGGAGAGGGGTGTGTTCTGGCATCAGTATGGTGAGGTATTGTGAGGGGAGAGGGGTGTGTTCTGGCATCAGTATGGTGAGGTATTGTGAGGGGAGATGAGTGTGCTCTGGCATCAGTATGGTGAGGTATTGTGAGGGGAGAGGGATGTGTTCTGGCATCAGTATGGTGAGGTATTGTGAGGGGAGAGGGGTGTGTTCTGGCATCAGTATGGTGAGGTATTGTGAGGGGAGATGAGTGTGCTCTGGCATCAGTATGGTGAGGTATTGTGAGGGGAGAGGGGTGTGTTCTGGCATCAGTATGGTGAGGTATTGTGAGGGGAGAGGGGTGTGTTCTGGCATCAGTATGGTGAGGTATTGTGAGGGGAGAGGGGTGTGTTCTGGCATCAGTATGGTGAGGTATTGTGAGGGGAGATGAGTGTGCTCTGGCATCAGTATGGTGAGGTATTGTGAGGGGAGAGGGGTGTGTTCTGGCATCAGTATGGTGAGGTATTGTGAGGGGAGAGGGGTGTGTTCTGGCATCAGTATGGTGAGGTATTGTGAGGGGAGATGAGTGTGCTCTGGCATCAGTATGGTGAGGTATTGTGAGGGGAGAGGTGTGTTCTGGCATCAGTATGGTGAGGTATTTTGAGGGGAGAGGGGTCTGTTCTGGCATCAGTATGGTGAGGTATTGTGAGTGGAGAGGAGTGTGTTCTGGCATCAGTATGGTGAGGTATTGTGAGGGGAGAGGAGTGTGTTCTGGCATCAGTATGGTGAGGTAGTGTGAGTGGAGAGGGATGTGTTCTGGCACCAGTATGGGGAAGTATTGTGAGGGGAGAGGAGTGTGTGGTCTGGCATCAGTATGGTGAGGTATTGTGAGGGGAGAGGGGTGTGTTCTGGCATCAGTATGGTGAGGTATTGTGAGGGGAGAGGGGTGTTTTCTGGCATCAGTATGGTGAGGTTTTGTGAGTGAAGAGGGATGTGTTCTGGCACCAGTATGGGGAAGTATTGTGAGGGGATAGGGGTGTGTTCTGGCATCAGTATGGTGAGTATTGTGAGTGGAGAGGGGTATGTTCTGGCATCAGTAGGGTGAGGTATTGTGAGAGGGAGGGGTGTGATCTGGCATCAGTAGGGGGAGGTATTGTGAGAGGGAGAGGTATGTGTTCGGGCATCAGTATGTTCAGGTATTGTGAGAGGGAGAGGGGTGTGTTCTGGCATCAGTATGGTGAGGTATTGTGAGGGGAGAGGGGTGTTTTCTGGCATCAGTATGGGGAGGTATTGTGAGAGGGAGAGGTATGTGTTCTGGCATCAGTATGGTGAGGTATTGTGAGTGGAGAGGGGTGTGTTCTGGCATCAGTAGGGGGAGGTATTGTGAGAGGGAGAGGAGTGTGTTCTGGCATCAGTATGGTGAGGTATTGTGAGTGGAGAGGGGTATGTTCTGGCATCAGTAGGGTGAGGTATTGTGAGAGGGAGGGGTGTGATCTGGCATCAGTAGGGCGAGGTATTGTGAGAGGGAGAGGTATGTGTTCGGGCATCAGTATGTTCAGGTATTGTGAGAGGGAGGGGGTGTGTTCTGGCATCAGTATGGTGAGGTATTGTGAGTGGAGAGGGGTGTGTTCTGGCATCAGTAGGGGGAGGTATTGTGAGAGGGAGAGGAGTGTGTTCTGGCATCAGTATGGTGAGGTATTGTGAGTGGAGAGGGGTATGTTCTGGCATCAGTAGGGTGAGGTATTGTGAGAGGGAGGGGTGTGATCTGGCATCAGTATGGTGAGGTATTTTGAGGGGAGAGGGGTCTGTTCTGGCATCAGTATGGTGAGGTATTGTGAGTGGAGAGGAGTGTGTTCTGGCATCAGTATGGTGAGGTATTGTGAGGGGAGAGGAGTGTGTTCTGGCATCAGTATGGTGAGGTAGTGTGAGTGGAGAGGGATGTGTTCTGGCACCAGTATGGGGAAGTATTGTGAGGGGAGAGGAGTGTGTGGTCTGGCATCAGTATGGTGAGGTATTGTGAGGGGAGAGTGGTGTGTTCTGGCATCAGTATGGTGAGGTATTGTGAGGGGAGAGGGGTGTTTTCTGGCATCGGTATGGTGAGGTTTTGTGAGTGAAGAGGGATGTGTTCTGGCACCAGTATGGGGAAGTATTGTGAGGGGATAGGGGTGTGTTCTGGCATCAGTATGGTGAGTATTGTGAGTGGAGAGGGGTGTGTTCTGGCATCAGTATGGTGAGGTATTATGAGAGGGAGAGGGGGTGTGTTCTGGCATCAGTATGGTGAGGTATTGTGAGTGGAGAGGGGTGTGTTCTGGCATCAGTATGGTGAGGTATTGTGAGAGGGAGAGGGGTGTGTTCTGGCATCAGTATGGTGAGGTATTGTGAGTGGAGAGGGGTGTGTTCTGGCATCAGTAGGGGGAGGTATTGTGAGAGGGAGAGGAGTGTGTTCTGGCATCAGTATGGTGAGGTATTGTGAGTGGAGAGGGGTATGTTCTGGCATCAGTAGGGTGAGGTATTGTGAGAGGGAGGGGTGTGATCTGGCATCAGTAGGGGGAGGTATTGTGAGAGGGAGAGGTATGTGTTCGGGCATCAGTATGTTCAGGTATTGTGAGGGGGAGAGGGGTGTGTTCTGGCATCAGTATGGTGAGGTATTGTGAGGGGAGAGGGGTGTTTTCTGGCATCAGTATGGGGAGGTATTGTGAGAGGGAGAGGTATGTGTTCTGGCATCAGTATGGTGAGGTATTGTGAGTGGAGAGGGGTGTGTTCTGGCATCAGTAGGGGGAGGTATTGTGAGAGGGAGAGGAGTGTGTTCTGGCATCAGTATGGTGAGGTATTGTGAGTGGAGAGGGGCATGTTCTGGCATCAGTAGGGTGAGGTATTGTGAGAGGGAGGGGTGTGATCTGGCATCAGTAGGGCGAGGTATTGTGAGAGGGAGAGGTATGTGTTCGGGCATCAGTATGTTCAGGTATTGTGAGAGGGAGAGGGGTGTGTTCTGGCATCAGTATGGTGAGGTATTGTGAGGGGAGAGGGGTGTTTTCTGGCATCAGTATGGGGAGGTATTGTGAGAGGGAGAGGTATGTGTTCTGGCATCAGTATGGTGAGGTATTGTGAGAGGGAGAGGGGTGTGTTCTGGCATCAGTATGGTGAGGTATTGTGAGTGGAGAGGGGTGTGTTCTGGCATCAGTAGGGGGAGGTATTGTGAGAGGGAGAGGAGTGTGTTCTGGCATCAGTATGGTGAGGTATTGTGAGTGGAGAGGGGTATGTTCTGGCATCAGTAGGGTGAGGTATTGTGAGAGGGAGGGGTGTGATCTGGCATCAGTAGGGGGAGGTATTGTGAGAGAGAGAGGTATGTGTTCGGGCATCAGTATGTTCAGGTATTGTGAGAGGGAGAGGGGTGTGTTCTGGCATCAGTATGTTGAGGTATTGTGAGGGGAGAGGGGTGTTTTCTGGCATCAGTATGGGGAGGTATTGTGAGAGGGAGAGGTATGTGTTCTGGCATCAGTATGGTGAGGTATTGTGAGGGGAGAGGGGGGGGTCATTCTGTGTCAAATCACCCAAAAAATTTGGAAAATGAAACCCCACCCTCTCAGATTTTTATGAAAGTTTATATATATGATTATTGGGCATAAAGATGATGATATTAAATTTTTTTATCTTAATCGGACCAGCAGTTTTTGAAATATGACCACTTGAATTTTGACAATTGTGGCAAAAATGACTGTGACCAGCAATATTCAAATGACAATCACTCGGTAACCAATGGTCCAATTTTGATAAATTGTGTATTTCTAGAAAAGTATTTGTTTGAGGATTCCAGATTTTAAGCATGATGACCTTTTGACCTTGAATTTGACCTTGTGGCATGTGACCTTGAGATGGCCATGCATGAAAATGTTTGCACTATATGTTTACTAGATCATATTAAAAAACTGGAGGTATATTATTTCTCTAAAAGCAGCAATGTTCATTCAAAATGATCATACCTGAGGCTAAAATCTCATTTTTGTGGAACCCTATGAGATTAGCATAGGATAACTCGATATAGCGATCCAAATTGTATCCATTGTTCATACTGCGACAACTGAGAAATGTTAAAGCATTTGAAAAAAGCGGAAAATGCTTAACATGCGGGGTGTTGTCTATCTAATGTTCATTGATGATAACCCATGTCGGACAGACATGTGAAATTCTTGCGATATCATCTTTACTGATGTGGTAATACCTTGATGATGAGGATGTTAGTAATGGTTACTGAATACAGCACAAAATGTCAGCTTTCGGAATCCAACACCGATCCTGTTTTAATGGCCAATGAAATTGTTTAGCCGGCCCACATGGATGCATAAAATTCACATTATAATCTCCGAACTCATCTGAAATTTCATCTATCATGCCAATCCAAGGAGAATTATCATAAAGACAACACACAAATGACTGTTCCTGTATATCTACATCCAGTGGAGCTGTTGGCTCATCTTCCATCTCCACCTCAGAGTTTTGCGAGATACGGACCACATTCGGATCATCAGACTGTTTACTTAACCTATAAACCTGGAGTGTGGATTTAGAGATGGGGACAAACCTGTGAAACTGAAGAGTCCCTTTTACAGTCTTTGCTGACTCAAACCTTGCTTGAAGTTCAGTTTCAGATTTAGCGACATCCCCTGCTGTTACATTGAAAAACTGGATGCCATGGATGTTTCGTTTACAGTATTTGACCATTGCATCACATGTCAGGATTGGATCGACAAGTGGTCGTAAACTGGCTTTTGCCACAAGTCTTTAAACAGTGCCACCAATTCCATCACAAGCGCTCTTTCCATGAGATGTGGCAAAAAAATTCCACTCCGCTTTGAGACCGAAATCTTCCTCATGGTAACACAGATTAATAAAATTATTTCTGTTTTTATACTGTCCAGAACAACCATCTGTAAAGCAATGAATTTTCGTTATAGTTGGAAATTCAACCTTTAGGTATTCAATCACTACTTTCAAAAAGGTGAATACAGTTACAGTTGTATGGTGTTTACAGTCACTAATAACACAAAGATTCTTATGCTTAAGTATTCCATCTTCTTGGCGTTGGTATGCTACAAACGGGTGTAATGCGGCCTGTATATTTTCCCAATGGAAGCTTTGAATCTCATCCTGGACAATGAAGGTATAATTTTCTGCAAAGTCACCCTGGAGGATAATTTCTGTTGGTGGTATGGGCATTTTTAGTTCCTTCATATATATACTTTGCGATTTGGTGGTGAAACTATTACGAGTCAATTTGAATATTATAGTTGCCAGATTTTCACTAAAGTCTTCTCTGGTTTCTGTGATTGTTATTAATTGTGTTCAGTCTGTATTTATCCACTGTTTATATGTTATTTCACCAACATCTATTAGTTCATCACACTGATTAAGATATTCAATAATGCCATTGCGTACAGCACACTCTTTGCATTGACCCATCATACACTTTTCATTATTAATTGAACAAACACAATAAGCCATGAGCGATTGAACATCACATTTAAGACATGCCTCAACCATCAGTTTGGGATTTTGGTGATATTTGCACACACAGACAGAATGAGTTCCGGATGCTCCAGCAAGAACACACTATCTCGGACGTAATGAGGCAAAAGTAGAAAATCCAACTTTTCACTTCAAGAGTATACTTACCTCCCTAATACTTTTGATATTGCTAAATATTGGCTTTCACTCAATAAACACTCAGATTTAAAACAGTTAGGTGCCCCTACTGGGCAGGGAGTCAGAGCGTAGTCTGGCGGATGCCAGCCCCACCACCGCGCATGCGCAGACTAGCACTTCCTCTTTGCTAGATTATTGGCAGAGAGTTCACACATGTCTTTTTGTGCTGAAGCTTTTCTTTATCTTAAACTAGTTTAAGTGGTGTTGGTTGGTGTGATAGTCACTTTTTTGGATGGCGGGAGGTTTCAATTCGCCAAAGAAGGACTTAGGACCTTTAAATCAGGTGACTTCTAGTAAAATTAGCGAGTTTTCTTCCCGGTGTATTGTGTTTCCGGGACTCGCGTTTACCGTGATAAGCGCCTTAGTTAGTTGGTTTAGGTCAACTCGGTGCTTCCTAGGACTAATTTCTCTTTCTGTTTATGTCCACAGGTCTGTATGACGCTGGGTGGTGACAATCACAGTTGCTGAGAGTTAGTTTTCTCTCCACCATGGTTCCATTTCCTACTAACACTGTTAGGTTATCTAACCAAATGAAAAATATGTCCAGTGAGTTGGAGGCCTAGTATAAAGGTCTTCTCACTTTGCCCTCTTGATCCAATTCCTTCCCCATGAGGTGGAGAGAGTTAAGAGGCGTGCAGATGGTGGAGTTCTCCGGTTCGTCACGTTGGATGGTTTGTCTATACAAAGTGTCAGGTATCTAGTTATTGATAATGTGGTGATGTTAATTATTGTAAACAAACAAAGGGAGATAATTAAAATTTTTGCCAGAAAAGAGTTATCTATATGTATCTGATGGTTGTGTAGTCAACTTATCCATTCAGCATACAATTCGTCCTTGCACTTGGATGTTTTGTTGGGATCGAATTTTTCCTGTCACGGGATTAATGACGTCATAATCAGCCTGGCTATGTGTTTATCAAGCAATTCAAGCGCTATGCTGGTTTCTGATGTATATGGATCTTTATGATCGTTTTCCTTCTCTTTGAGTTGGATTGAGTTTCTAAGCTTAACTAGTTGCTCATGCTCCTTGTCCTTTGCCCTGTTTCAGGGACCGGGTTGCGCATCCTGTGGTCGTTTTCTGCCGGATAAGTTCTGGCCGCATCTGTGCTGTCAATGTAGCCCTTGTGGTCCATTGGTTAATTGTGACATATGTAAGCACTGGGGGGGCGAGTTAATGTCCGAATTCTTGTGCTATTTACAGGCGACGGACAAGGTGGTAGAGGAGGAGAAGAAGAAGAAGCGGAAACGGGAGGTTGTAAGTGGTAAGGGTAAGGGGAAGGTCTCGTCCGCGGTGGATATGGAGGCCTTCCGGACCGAGATGTTGGGAGAGATGAAGAGGACAATAAAGGATTTGGTTCCAGGGTTGCTTCGTGGCATGCTTCCTGGACCAAATCCTTTACTGTCCTCATCATCGGCTTCGGAGCAGGTAATCCCCGCCTCTGGATCGATTTTCCTTAGTCCGCTTCCGTTGTCCGACGATTCAGAGGTGGCCCCATTAGAGGGGGCGTTCCACGGCCCTGGCAGCAGGCTTATTGCCGCGCCGATAGGGGACCGTGGACGGTTGTCGCTGGAACCCGCGGGCTGCTTATCAGTCCAGGGGTATCCGCACGCCGCGGTGGCCAGTACCTCCTATGGCACCGTTCCTGGTCAGCCCGGGTTAGCTCTCTTTGCTAACCCGGGGTCTAATCTTTCTGACCAGGGTAATGAGGATTACCTGCTAGGGTCGCCGTCTGACGACGTGGACATGGATGAAGACGTTTGTGCACCCCTCACGGGGAATACAGGCGCCTTGTTCCACGGTTTTACTCACCCTGGAGTAAAGTCCGCGGCTCAGGTGGTGGCCCAGGGCGCTGCTGATGGCCAGCGGTACCGCATACCTCGGCTTGCCGAGGGTGTTGCTGGTGCTGGCCGGGCCCGTGGTGAGCCTATATATACCCCGCGCTCTGCCACGGTGCCTGCTCCTGGTCAAACCAGTGATATTTTCATGCCGGTGCTGTCAGGCCCGCGTGTTTTCCCTGGCTTGCCAGGTGTATCAGCATACCCGCCGTCAAGCTCTACTGCTTGCGCTCAGGAGGAAGACGAAGGACCCCGTCTTGTAGAGCGCTCGCAGTTAGCCACGGAGGAGGATTGGTATGACGCTTGCCAGTGGTTGGTGAGCGTTAGGCCTGATCTGCCCGTGGAGCAGTCGGCTAGCCAGCGTGTTCACACGCCGTGGTTAACTGGGAAACCGACTGCTAACGCTATGCCTTCTCTGCCGCTGGCGGAGCATGTCGTTGACATGTTCAAGGCGGCGGAGTCGTCCATTAAGTCGAGTGGACGTCTCGCGAAGGCCCCTCGCGAGGTGGCCAGGCGTTGTCGCATCGTGCCCCTGGATTACCAGCGGTACGGTGTGGTACCCAAGCCCAGCGTGGATGACCGCGCGGCTTTGGGTGAGGATGCGCGGCCAGGCTCCCGTTCTGACACGGGTGTCTTGTGCGCGAACGCGTTGCGTTCGGCGAATGCCGCGTTGCGTGATGCGGAGGAGAGTGGGAGGGCTTCGATTGCCGCTCTGTCCCACGTCTCCCAGCTGTTACAGGGGGTAGTAACGGCATCCGCATCGCGCCAGCCAAGTCCGGTCACTGTCCAGCGAACCATCCAGGATGGTATTAACCTGGCACTGGACTGTGTGACTCGGGCGGTGACCAGGAGTGTCAGGGCAAGACGCACGTTTGCCCTGGACAATCTGTGCCCGTCTCAGGACCTGTACAATAGGCTACTGCGTACGCCTATGACGGGCCCTGGTCTTTTTGGAGGTGAGGGATGTCGCCACCTCCAGGAGACGGTCACCCTGGTGAATAACCAGAGGGCGCTGCGCGAGCAGTTTGATGTACTGCGTCGTGCTAACGTTCGCGCCGCGGCCCCGGCGTATCGTCCCCTGCAGGCTCGAGGTGGTGATGGCCAGGTCAGTGGCCAGCCACCGTCGCAGCGTCGGCCTCGGCCGCGTGCGATTCGGCCAGCAGCGAGGGGGGCGCAGGTTCCTCAGGCGCCGTCAGCCAGGCAGCCGCCCGCGCACCGAGGTGCGCGCGGGGCGGGGCGGGGCGCGCAAGGGTCTGGGCGTGGTTATTGGTCCTGACAGGACGCTTACCGCGGTAAGAACCACTCCGGTGTGTATGGCGACGGAGACAGTGCCGCTCTTGCATGCCTCGTGTCCACCGCGGTCCCTAGGTGGGCCGGTGGGAGGCCGGCTAGCCGGCCACATGCAAGAGTGGGAACGGTTAACTCAGGACCGTTTAGTCTTGCGATGGCTTTCCGTCGGGTATCATCCAGAGTGGGTGACAGGCCCGCCGTCGCGACTGTCTCTGGTGCCAGTCTGGACTCCCATTCCGAGAGATCCAGAGCAAAGGTTGTGTATCGAGGAGGAGATAAATTCCCTCATACAAAAGGGAGCTATTCAGCCGGCACAAAGATGTCCGGGCTTCTATTCAACCCTGTTCTTAGTAACAAAACGCACCGGAGGGTGGAGACCGATTCTCAACCTCAAGCCATTGAACAAGTTCATCGAGACGCCCAGTTTCAAGATGGAAACGGTGCGCTCGGTGTTGGCGGGGTTGGAGAGGGGGATGTGGACGGCGTCGATAGATTTGAAGGATGCTTATTTCCACATCCCCATCCACGGGAGTTTCTGTCGCTTCCTGAGATTTGCATTCCAGGGCAGACAGTGGGAATTCAGGGTGTTGCCCTTCGGAATTTCCACGGCTCCTCGGGTTTTCACCCGTGTGGTTCTTGCGATCACAGCATACCTCCGCAGGAGAAGCATAGCAGTCCACACGTACATAGACGACTGGCTGTTGAAAGCGCACACCCGGGAAAGTTTGTCCGCCAATCTGGAGATTGTTTTGAAAATTCTCACAGACTTGGGCTGGATGATCAATTTCCCAAAATCAGAGCTGACTCCATCCCAGAAGTTTGTTTACCTGGGGATGTTCTTCGATCTAGAGACAGGATATGTTTATCCTACTCAGGAGAGAGTTCAAAAACTCATCTCGTTGATTCAGTCAGTGTGCGACAGTCGTCATGTCCTGGCACGGGTTTACTTGAGAATGCTGGGGTTGATGGTTTCGTTGGAACCAGTCATTCCTCAGGCCGCCTTACGCAGGCGGCCGATCCAGTTGTTTCTCATGACACAATGGACCCAGAGTACAGGTTCGCTGGACTCGAATGTGTCAGTGTTGGCGCCTCTGATTCACCACCTGCAATGGTGGTTGAATACAGAGAATCTCTTGCCGGGGGTTTTGCTAACCCCTCCCCACCCTCAGGTGACTGTGTATACAGATGCATCGATGGAGGGCTGGGGAGCTTGCCTGGAAGAATCCACGATATCAGGGCTTTGGAATCTGGAACAGTCAAAGGAACATATAAATCTACTGGAGCTAAGAGCAGTAGTCCTGGCCCTGGAACATTTCTTACAGAAAGTTCAGGGCAAGATTGTTCTTATTCGTTCAGACAACTCAACAGTTGTGACTTACATAAACCGCCAGGGCGGAACGAAGTCGCCCAGTCTCTGTATGATGACATGGAAACTGCTTTGTTGGTGTCTGGATCACCAGATTACCTTGAATGCAGTTCATATTCCGGGAAGGTTAAACCTGCTAGCAGACTCATTGAGCCGAAGGATGAGTGTTTTACCCACGGAATGGCAACTAAATCAATGTGTGGCGGATCGTCTGTTCGACCATTGGGGGAAACCCAACATCGATTTGTTCGCAACGAAGAAGAATGCGAAGATGACGACGTACGTCTCCGATTCCGGATCCAAGCGCTTTCGCAACAGATGCGTTAGCTATCAGGGGGGGGGAGAATGTATGCATACGCATTCCCTCCAGCAATCCTGATTCCAAAAATTCTTCAGAAAATCAGACAAGAGGAATGCCAAGTGCTTCTGATCGCCCCGGATTGGCCAAGCCGATCATGGTATACGGATCTGCTGGACCTTCTGGTCTGCAATCCGGTTCCTCTGCCTCTGATGGACGATATTATCTTCCAGGGCAAGGCCCTTCACAACAATCCGTCAATGTTCAGATTGACTGCGTGGATGTTGTCAAGGAATCTAGAATTAAGGAGGGCTTTTCTGAGCAAGCAGCCATGTTTATGGCCAAAGCCAGGAGGGGGTCAACCTCCAGAGCATATAATTATAAAATCAACAGATTTGCAGAATGGTGCTCAAAAAGATGTATTGATCCAATGGATTCATCTATTCAAGTAGTAGCTGATTTCCTCTGTCACCTCTATGATGCCTATAGCCTCAAGCCTAACTCTATTGCTGGTTATAAATCAGCATTAATGTCTGTTATTCCTTGCTTGGCTAAGAGGGGAAGTGATGAAGTAAATACATTAAATGTATTAATTAAAGGCATGGGCAATCTAAGACCAAGGAATCCACCTGTGATTCCGTCTTGGAGTTTATCGCTAGTGCTTCAAGTACTAGGTGATAAGCCTTTTGAACCACTTAGTTCCATTTCTATGAAACTATTAACACTGAAGACTGTGTTTTTAATTGCTGCGGCCTCGGCTAGGCGTAGGAGTGAAATTCATGCCTTATCAGCCGAGGATGACCGTTTTGTGGTTTCAGGGGAAGGCCTTAAGCTGCTACCTAGGATTAATTTCTTGGCTAAAAATCAGTCGTTGAAATATCCAGGTCAACCTATTATTTTGCCTGCTTTAACTAGATATGATCCTAATTCTAAAGCATGGTGTCCCGTCCGGGCGCTGCGCCGGTACAAACATCGTACGGCGGCATGGCGCACCGACCAGTCAGCGTTATGGTTGTCATATATTGAACCCCATGGGAGGGCTTCTAAGGACACCATTTCCAGGTGGATTGTGGAATGCATTCAGTTTTGCCATAAATCCGCCACCGGGAAGCAGGTTGACGTGGCCAAGGCTCACAGTGTCCGCGGCGTAGTGACATCCACGGCCCTGTTTAATGGGGTCCCTGTGGATGATATTATGTCGGTGGCTCAGTGGCACTGTGAGTCAAGTTTTACAGACCATTATCTCCGTGACACCTCTAATCCTCTCGCCTTGTCGGTTTTGAAAAAATAAATCGGTTTATATTTTTTGAGGAGGTTTTCCTCATTACTTATATATTTCACAATTAATTTATGGAAACACCCACTTTTTTGGGCCTGCATCAGTCTTTACCAATGGGAAGATGATGTCAGCAGCCATTTTCAACAAGGTCAGTCTTGTTCATGTGTTGTCCGTTGTTGATTGTATTGTCACGATTACCCGTTATTAATATGGTGATGGTTTGTGTATTTGTGTGGTTCATTGTTGAGAGTTACGAAAATGGAGCTTTTTCGTCTCTGTCCTGTAGTACATGGCACTTGTACGTAGAGAGCGTATAGGACATTGAGGTCAGTCGACTCTTCCTCCCAGGAAGGAGGGGGGGGAGCGCATATGACATTCGGTCATCTCTCATACATCGGTGGTGTTATCCGATGGTTAGTCAAATCCTGACTGTTTTTTCTTACAGTTTCAGAAGTTTAAGTGCCTTAAACGCAGAAAAGCGTATAGGGATGAGCTGGTCTTTTGACCTCGCCTCCCTCCCGCCAGATTCACTTTCGAATTCTGGCAATATCAAAAGTATTAGGGAGGTAAGTATACTCTTGAAGTGAAATAAACGAAATCTAGGATTTCTTTTTTCACGAGAGAGTTGATACTTACCTCCCTAGATACGGACCCGGCCTCTCCACCCCACAGAGGCTCGGTCTTCAGGCTCTTAATAGTTGCATGTGTGTCAGCCAATAATCTAGTCAGAGGAAGTGCTAGTCTGCGCATGCGCGGTGGTGGGGCTGGCATCCGCCAGACTACGCTCTGACTCCCTGCCCAGTAGGGGCACCTAACTGTTTTAAATCTGAGTGTTTATTGAGTGAAAGCCAATATTTAGCAATATCAAAAGTATTAGGGAGGTAAGTATCAACTCTCTCGTGAAAAAAGAAATCCTAGATTTCGTTTATTTTGATCTGGGTGAGATCCGTTCCACGCAGCATGTAATTCTTTAAGATTAGAAAGCACCAGACGTTTCTGATGCTTGACCATCTTACCGTCCTTATCACGAATGCTGATTGTTTCCTTCATGCCAGGACACGTGCGACTGTTTTCGTCACTTTGATAAAAGTCAATAATTTTATTCTTCAGTGCTTCTGATAAAGCCTTGCCTTTCTTTTTATCACAGTCCCCTAGTATACCTTTGTCCTTTTTCAGGTTACGACTTTTCTTGACAAGATAATTGGTAGTGTTAAACTCCTTCATGGTTCTGTTTATTGAAAATGGAGACAATGTCAGTATTTTAACACGGTCTGCATACGAATTCGATTCCTGGAATTTCTCTTTCAGGTCCTTCATCACAGAGCGATATAACTTGACATCCTTCAGATCGGTTTCATCATCAGAGCTTGAGCTGCTTTCCAACGGTACATCATATGTGCATTCTAGTTTTCTTTTCAATGTTTTTGTCGCAGACTAGTTTTTGCTTGCCTTTTGATTTCCTATTATGATGTGCTAATTTACCTGTTTTCACTGGTGTATGTTCAAGGTTAATTAGTGTAGTATTAATATCCACTAAGGATGTATCTTTTTCTGGACTACTAAAACATGTTGCACAATTACCATCCGTTTCACTGTGTCCACCTTCATTGTCAGTATGAATTTCAGATTTGTTTAACTGTATACGACAGGTGCAGCAAAGTTTCATCCCAGGTACCACAGTCTCTGGAGGGTTAGACAATTTCCTATAACTATCTAAACTTAAGATTGAAAGAGATTTCACTCTAGCTTTCTCAGGATGAATTTTGAAAGGGTCACAGCATTTCGTCTGAAAATTAGAGAATCTTTGTAACAACTTCTGTTCATGATGACAGCAGATAGTCTGGATTTTGAACCTATCCATCCGACTCCGTAGTTTCAATAACGTCACCTGGTTTTGATCCGTAACTCTTCGAAGGGCCTGTCGTCTTGTGTAGGTGAGCTGATGACACTGGCTGTCATTGGAATGGAAACTGCAGTTTTCCCTGTGAATTGGAAAATAAATCCTAATTAAAATATTTAAAGTATCGAAAAGATGTGTCAATGGCCCAACTTGATTTGATCCCCAATGTGTCCCGAATCGTTTCCCGACATAGTACTTGAACTTGATTTGTTCGGGAAATTGCGCGTGCAGCAAAATACCCGAACGGGACATCCCAATTGTCCCAATGGGTTTACGACCAGGAGAGTATTTCGGGGGCTCCCGATCTCAAATTCAGTCGTCTAATCAAGTTGGCCCACTCACTTGGAACAATGTTGTTTTCAGAAAATTTAAGGAATCTAGCCATTAATTATTATATGTATGACCAAGGACGTGTTCTGTACTTAGAACTATTCATCTAAAGTAATAATAAAATTATTGAAACAAATCCGAGATTAAATTAGCTAATTAAATTTTTGGTCAGCTTTGTATCTTGATCTTTCAAGACAACTTCCATTTAAATTAGTTTGAAATTTGCTTAATGCCTGTGAAGAAATAGATTTTTTGATAAATGTGCAGACAGATGAATGACAAATGGTCATCATGGCAATTGATATTTTGGCAACAACAAAGAAATCTAAAGTTAGAGAATTGTTATCACAGGGCAAACTACCCGTATTTCTCCCATCACACCTACATACATGCATGACAAGTAGTTAAATAAATATACAGCTTTGTGCAGCAACAATACCATCAAATTATTTTCAAATTTATTCAACAAAATATAATACATTAATACAATGTATCTTCAAAATATTCAAGATGATAATTTGATTTAAATCACTGCAGGCTTTCTAAAGTTATGCCTTGGAGATTAAATTTACATATACATACATTGTATACATTGACACACACACATGCTATGTTAAGCTAAAACTACTTAATTAGAAAATAAACATTGACATATAGGCAAAATTTATTTATTGTAATTTGTGTACTTACATTTTTAAGTGCCGATGACCCGATACTTTTGAAAGACTTTGTTTTGGCTACATGTATTATCACAAAAACATTGTAATCATATTACTTGTTTCATTAAGTTATAACACATGGTTGAAAATAGGAAGTAGTGGATACAGGGTTTGCACTTCCTGTCCAAGGGCTTCTTGTATATAAACATAAGTGTCATAAATATTGCACTTTTTGCTCTGTGTATGCAAATTTTGACTTGACTTTGCAGGTAAACGAGAAATAATATATCTCTAATATTTTGATATGATTTAGTAAACATTTGGGCAAACATTTTCATGCATGGTCATCTCAAGGTCACATGTCCCACAAGGTCAAATTCAAGGTCAAAGCAAAGGTCAAAAGGTCATCATACAAATACCTTTCGAGAAATATACACTTTTATCAAAATTGGACCACTGGTTGCTTAGTGATTGTCATTTGAATATTGGTGGTCACAGCCATTTTTGCCGAAATTGCCGAAATTCAACTGGTCATATTTCAAAAACCGCTGGTCCGATTAAGATAAATTTTAAATATCATCATCTTTATGCCCAACAATCATATATATATAAACTTTCAGAAAAATCAGAGAGGGTGGGTTTTCATCCCTTGGGTGATTTGACATGGAATGACCCAGGGGTGTGTTCTGGCATCAGTATGGTGAGGTATTGTGAGGGGAGAGGGGTGTCTTCTGGCATCAGTAGGGTGAGGTATTGTGAGGGGAGAGGGGTGTGTTCTGGCATCAGTATGGTGAGGTATTATGAGGGGAGAGGAGTGTGTTCTGGCATCAGTATGCTGAGGTATTGTGAGGGGAGAGGGGTGTGTTCTGGCATCAGTATGGTGAGGTATGGTGAGGGGAGAGAGGTGTGTTCTGGCATCAGTATGGTGGGGTATTGTGAGGGGAGAGGAGTGTGTTCTGGCATCAGTATTGTGAGGGGAGAGGGGTGTGTTCTGGCATCAGTATGGTGAGGTATGGTGAGGGGAGAGAGGTGTGTTCTGGCATCAGTATGGTGGGGTATTGTGAGGGGAGAGGAGTGTGTTCTGGCATCAGTATGGTGAGGTATTGTGAGGGGAGAGGGCTGTGTTCTGTCATCAGTATTGTGAGGGGAGAGGAGTGTGTTCTGGCATCAGTATGGTGAGGTCTTGTGAGGGGAGAGGGGTGTGTTCTGGCATCAGTATTGTGAGGGGAGAGGAGTGTGTTCTGGCATCAGTATGGTGAGGTATTGTGAGGGGAGAGGGCTGTGTTCTGGCATCAGTATGGTGAGTTATTGTCAGGGGAGAGATGTGTGTTCTGGCATCAGTATGGTGAGGTATTGTGAGGGGAGAGGGGTGTGTTCTGGCATCAGTATGGTGAGTTATTGTCAGGGGAGAGAGGTGTCTTCTGGCATCAGTATGGTGAGGTATTGTGAGGGGAGAGGAGTGTGTTCTGGCATCAGTATGGTGAGGTATTGTCAGGGGAGAGAGGTGTGTTCTGGCATCAGTATGGTGAGGTATTGTGAGGGGAGAAGCGTGTGTTCTGGCATCAGTATGGTGAGGTATTGTGAGGGGAGAGGAGTGTGTTCTGGCATCAGTATGCTGAGGTATTGTGAGGGGAGAGGGGTGTGTTCTGGCATCAGTATTGTGAGGATAGAGGGGTGTGTTCTGGCATTAGTATGGTGAGGTATTGTGAGGGGAGAGGGGTGTGTTCTGGCATCAGTATTGTGAGGGGAGAGGGGTGTGTTCTGGCATCAGTATGGTGAGGTATTGTGAGGGGAGAGGGGTCTGTTCTGGCATCAGTATGGTGAGGTATTGTGATGGGAGAGGAGTGTGTTCTGGCATCAGTATGGTGAAGTATTGTGAGGGGAGAGGGGTGTGTTCTGGCATCAGTATGGTGAGGTATTGTGAGGGGAGAGGGGTGTGTTCTGGCATCAGTATGGTGAGGTATTGTGAGGGGAGAGGGGTGTGTTCTGGCATCAGTATGGTGAGGTATTGTGAGGGGAGATGAGTGTGCTCTGGCATCGGTATGGTGGGGTATTGTGAGGGGAGAGGGATGTGTTCTGGCATCAGTATGGTGAGGTATTGTGAGGGGAGAGGGGTGTGTTCTGGCATCAGTATGGTGAGGTATTGTGAGGGGAGATGAGTGTGCTCTGGCATCAGTATGGTGAGGTATTGTGAGGGGAGAGGGGTGTGTTCTGGCATCAGTATGGTGAGGTATTGTGAGGGGAGAGGGATGTGTTCTGGCATCAGTATGGTGAGGTATTGTGAGGGGAGAGGGGTGTGTTCTGGCATCAGTATGGTGAGGTATTGTGAGGGGAGATGAGTGTGCTCTGGCATCAGTATGGTGAGGTATTGTGAGGGGAGAGGGGTGTGTTCTGGCATCAGTATGGTGAGGTATTGTGAGGGGAGAGGGGTGTGTTCTGGCATCAGTATGGTGAGGTATTGTGAGGGGAGATGAGTGTGCTCTGGCATCAGTATGGTGAGGTATTGTGAGGGGAGAGGGGTGTGTTCTGGCATCAGTATGGTGAGGTATTGTGAGGGGAGAGGGGTCTGTTCTGGCATCAGTATGGTGAGGTATTGTGAGTGGAGAGGAGTGTGTTCTGGCATCAGTATGGTGAGGTATTGTGAGGGGAGAGGAGTGTGTTCTGGCATCAGTATGGTGAGGTAGTGTGAGTGGAGAGGGATGTGTTCTGGCACCAGTATGGGGAAGTATTGTGAGGGGAGAGGAGTGTGTGGTCTGGCATCAGTATGGTGAGGTATTGTGAGGGGAGAGGGGTGTGTTCTGGCATCAGTATGGTGAGGTATTGTCAGGGGAGAGAGGTGTGTTCTGGCATCAGTATGGTGAGGTATTGTGAGGGGAGAAGCGTGTGAGGGGAGAGGGGGGTCATTCCGTGTCAAATCACCCAAAAAATTTGGAAAATGAAACCCCACCCTCTCAGATTTTTATGAAAGTTTATATATATGATTATTGGGCATAAAGATGATGATATTAAATTTTTTTATCTTAATCGGACCAGCAGTTTTTGAAATATGACCACTTGAATTTTGACAATTGTGGCAAAAATGACTGTGACCAGCAATATTCAAATGACAATCACTCGGTAACCAATGGTCCAATTTTGATAAATTGTGTATTTCTAGAAAGGTATTTGTTTGAGGATTCCAGATTTTGAGCATGATGACCTTTTGACCTTGAATTTGACCTTGTGGCACGTGACCTTGAGATGGCCATGCATGAGAATGTTTGCACTATATGTTTACTAGATCATATTAAAAAACTGGAGGTATATTATTTCTCTAAAAGCAGCAATGTTCATTCAAAATGATCATACCTGAGGCTAAAATCTCATTTTTGTGGAACCCTATGAGATTAGCATAGGATAACTCGATATAGCGATCCAAATTGTATCCATTGTTCATACTGCGACAACTGAGAAATGTTAAAGCATTTGAAAAAAGCGGAAAATGCTTAACATGCGGGGTGTTGTCTATCTAATGTTCATTGATGATAACCCATGTCGGACAGACACGTGAAATTCTTGCGATATCATCTTTACTGATGTGGTAATACCTTGATGATGAGGATGTTAGTAATGGTTACTGAATACAGCACAAAATGTCAGCTTTCGGAATCCAACACCGATCCTGTTTTAATGGCCAATGAAATTGTTTAGCCGGCCCACATGGATGCATAAAATTCACATTATAATCTCCGAACTCATCTGAAATTTCATCTATCATGCCAATCCAAGGAGAATTATCATAAAGACAACACACAAATGACTGTTCCTGTATATCTACATCCAGTGGAGCTGTTGGCTCATCTTCCATCTCCACCTCAGAGTTTTGCGAGATACGGACCACATTCGGATCATCAGACTGTTTACTTAACCTATAAACCTGGAGTGTGGATTTAGAGATGGGGACAAACCTGTGAAAATGAAGAGTCCCTTTTACAGTCTTTGCTTACTCAAACCTTGCTTGAAGTTCAGTTTCAGATTTAGCGACATCCCCTGCTGTTACATTGAAAAACTGGATGCCATGGATGTTTCGTTTACAGTATTTGACCATTGCATCACATGTCAGGATTTGATCGACAAGTGGTCGTAAACTAGCTTTTGCCACAAGTCTTTTCACAGTGCCACCAATTCCATCACAAGCGCTCTTTCCATGAGATGTGGCAAAAAAATTCCACTCCGCTTTGAGACCGAAATCTTCCTCATGGTAACACAGATTAATAAAATTATTTGTGTTTTTATACTGTCCAGAACAACCATCTGTAAAGCAATGAATTTTCGTTATAGTTGTAAATTCAACCTTTAGGTATTCAATCACTACTTTCAAAAAGGTGAATACAGTTACAGTTGTATGGTGTTTACAGTCACTAATAACCCAAAGATTCTTATGCTTAAGTATTCCATCTTCTTGGCGTTGGTATGCTACAAACGGGTGTAATGTGGCCTGTATATTTTCCAAATGGAAGCTTTGAATCTCATCCTGGACAATGAAGGTATAATTTTCTGCAAAGTCACCCTGGAGGATAATTTCTGTTGGTGGTATGGACATTTTTAGTTCCTTCATATATATACTTTGCGATTTGGCGGTGAAACTATTACGAGTCAATTTGAATATTATAGTTGCCAGATTTTCAATAAAGTCTTCTCTGGTTTCTGTGATTGTTATTAATTGTGTTCGGTCTGTATTTATCCACTGTTTATATGTTATTTCACCAACATCTATTAGTTCATCACACTGATTAAGATATTCAATAATGCCATTGCGTACAGCACACTCTTTGCATTGACCCATCATACACTTTTCATTATTAATTGAACAAACACAATAAGCCATGAGCGATTGAACATCACATTTAAGACATGCCTCAACCATCAGTTTGGGATTTTGGTGATATTTGCACACACAGACAGAATGAGTTCCGGATGCTCCAGCAAGAACACACTATCTCAGACGTAATGAGGCAAAAGTAGAAAATCCAACTTTTTGATCTGGGTGAGATCCGTTCCACGCAGCATGTAATTCTTTAAGATTAGAAAGCACCAGACGTTTCTGATGCTTGACCATCTTACCGTCCTTATCACGAATGCTGATTGTTTCCTTCATGCCAGGACACATGCGACTGTTTTCGTCACTTTGATAAAAGTCAATAATTTTATTCTTCAGTGCTTCTGATAAAGCCTTGCCTTTCTTTTTATCACAGTCCCCTAGTATACCTTTGTCCTTTTTCAGGTTACGATTTTTCTTGACAAGATAATTGGTAGTGTTAAACTCCTTCATGGTTCTGTTTATTGAAAATGGAAACAATGTCAGTATTTTAACACGGTCTGCATACGAATTCGATTCCTGGAATTTCTCTTTCAGGTCCTTCATCACAGAGCGATATAACTTGACATCCTTCAGATCGGTTTCATCATCAGAGCTTGAGCTGCTTTCCAACGGTACATCATATGTGCATTCTAGTTTTCTTTTCAATGTTTTTGTCGCCGACTTTAGTTTTTGCTTGCCTTTTGATTTCCTATTATGATGTGCTAATTTACCTGTTTTCACTGGTGTTTGTTCAAGGTTAATTAGTGTAGTATTAATATCCACTAAGGATGTATCTTTTTCTGGACTACTAAAACATGTTGCACAATTACCATCCGTTTCACTGGGTCCACCTTCATTGTCAGTATGAATTTCAGATTTGTTTAACTGTATACGACAGGTGCAGCAAAGTTTCATCCCAGGTACCACAGTCTCTGGAGGGTTAGACAATTTCCTATAACTATCTAAACTTAAGATTGAAAGAGATTTCACTCTAGCTTTCTCAGGATGAATTTTGAAAGGGTCACAGCATTTCGTCTGAAAATTAGAGAATCTTTGTAGCAACTTCTGTTCATGATGACAGCAGATAGTCTGGATTTTGAACCTATCCATCTGACTCCGTAGTTTCAATAACGTCACCTGGTTTTGATCCGTAACTCTTCGAAGGGCCTGTCGTCTTGTGTAGGTGAGCTGATGACACTGGCTGTCATTGGAATGGAAACTGCAGTTTTCCCTGTGAATTGGAAATAAATCCTAATTAAAATATTTAAAGTATCGAAAAGAGGTGTCAATGGCCCAACTTGATTTGATCCCCAATGTGTCCCGAGTCGTTTCCCGACGTAGTACTTGAACTTGATTTGATCGGGAAATTGCGCGTGCAGCAAAATACCCGAATGGGACATCCCAATTGTCCCAATGGGTTTACGACCAGGAGAGTATTTCGGGGGCTCCCGATCTCAAATTCAGTCGTCTAATCAAGTTGGCCCACTCACTTGGAACAATGTTGTTTTCAGAAAATTTAAGGAATCTAGCCATTAATTATTATATGTATGACCAAGGACGTGTTCTGTACTTAGAACTATTCATCTAAAGTAATAATAAAATTATTGAAACAAATCCGAGATTAAATTAGCTAATTAAATTTTTGGTCAGCTTTGTATCTTGATCTTTCAAGACAACTTCCATTTAAATTAGTTTGAAATTTGCTTAATGCTTGTGAAGAAATAGATTTTTTGATAAATGTGCGGACAGATGAATGACAAATGGTCATCATGGCAATTGATATTTTGGCAACAACAAAGAAATCTAAAGTTATAGAATTGTTATCACAGGGCAAACTACCCGTATTTCTCCCATCACACCTACATACATGCATGACAAGTAGTTAAATAAATATACAGCTTTGTGCAGCAACAATACCATCAAATTATTTTCAAATTTATTCAACAAAATATAATACATTAATACAATGTATCTTCAAAATATTCAAGATGATAATTTGATTTAAATCACTGCAGGCTTTCTAAAGTTATGCCTTGGAGATTAAATTTACATATACATACATTGTATACATTGACACACACACATGCTATGTTAAGCTAAAACTACTTAATTAGAAAATAAACATTGACATATAGGCAAAATTTATTTATTGTAATTTGTGTACTTACATTTTTAAGTGCCGATGGCCCGATACTTTTGAAAGACTTTGTTTTGGCTACATGTATTATCACAAAAACATTGTAATCATATTACTTGTTTCATTAAGTTATAACACATGGTTGAAAATAGGAAGTAGTGGATACAGGGTTTGCACTTCCTGTCCAAGGGCTTCTTGTATATAAACATAAGTGTCATAAATATTGCACTTTTTGCTCTGTGTATGCAAATTTTGACTTGACTTTGCAGGTAAACGAGAAATAATATATCTCTAATATTTTGATATGATTTAGTAAACATTTGGGCAAACATTTTCATGCATGGTCATCTCAAGGTCACATGTCCCACAAGGTCAAATTCAAGGTCAAAGCAAAGGTAAAAAGGTCATCATACAAATACCTTTCGAGAAATATACACTTTTATCAAAATTGGACCACTGGTTGCTGAGTGATTGTCATTTGAATATTGGTGGTCACAGCCATTTTTGCCGAAATTGCCGAAATTCAACTGGTCATATTTCAAAAACCGCTGGTCCGATTAAGATAAATTTTAAATATCATCATCTTTATGCCCAACAATCATATATATATAAACTTTCAGAAAAATCAGAGAGGGTGGGTTTTCATCCCTTGGGTGATTTGACATGGAATGACCCAGGGGTGTGTTCTGGCATCAGTATGGTGAGGTATTGTGAGGGGAGAGGGGTGTCTTCTGGTATCAGTAGGGTGAGGTATTGTGAGGGGAGAGGGGTGTGTTCTGGCATCAGTATGGTGAGGTATTATGAGGGGAGAGGAGTGTGTTCTGGCATCAGTATGCTGAGGTATTGTGAGGGGAGAGGGGTGTGTTCTGGCATCAGTATGGTGAGGTATGGTGAGGGGAGAGAGGTGTGTTCTGGCATCAGTATGGTGGGGTATTGTGAGGGGAGAGGAGTGTGTTCTGGCATCAGTATTGTGAGGGGAGAGGGGTGTGTTCTGGCATCAGTATGGTGAGGTATGGTGAGGGGAGAGAGGTGTGTTCTGGCATCAGTATGGTGGGGTATTGTGAGGGGAGAGGAGTGTGTTCTGGCATCAGTATGGTGAGGTATTGTCAGGGGAGAGAGGTGTGTTCTGGCATCAGTATGGTGAGGTATTGTGAGGGGAGAGGCGTGTGTTCTGGCATCAGTATGGTGAGGTATTGTCAGGGGAGAGGGTTGTGTTCTGGCATCAGTATGGTGAGGTATTGTGAGGGGAGAGGGTTGTGTTCTGGCATCAGTATGGTGAGGTGTTGTGAGGGGAGAGGAGTGTGTTCTGGCATCAGTATGATGAGGTATTGTGAGGGGAGAGGAGTGTGTTCTGGCATCAGTATGGTGAGGTATTGTGAGGGGAGAGGGGTGTGTTCTGGCATCAGTATGATGAGGTATTGTGAGGGGAGAGGAGTGTGTTCTGGCATCAGTATGGTGAGGTATTGTGAGGGGAGAGGGGTGTGTTCTGGCATCAGTATGTTGATGTATTGTGATGGGAGAGGAGTGTGTTCTGGCATCAGTATGGTGAGGTATTGTCAGGGGAGAGGGGTGTGTTCTGGCATCAGTATGGTGAGGTATTGTCAGGGGAGAGGGTTGTGTTCTGGCATCAGTATGGTGAGGTATTGTGAGGGGAGAGGGGTGTGTTCTGGCATCAGTATGGTGAGGTATTGTGAGGGGAGAGGGGTGTGTTCTGGCATCAGTATGGTGAGGTATTGTGAGGGGAGAGGAGTGTGATCTGATATCAGTATGGTGAGGTATTGTGAGGGGAGAGGAGTGTGTTCTGGCATTAGTATGGTGAGGTATTGTGAGGGGGGAGGAGTGTGTTCTGGCATTCTTATGGTGAGGTATTGTGAGAGGGTGGGGTGTGATCTGGCATCAGTAGGGGTAGCTATTGTGGTGGGAGAGGGGTGTGATTTGGCATCAGCATGGGGAGGTATTGGGTGTGTGTTTGTGTGCGTGTTCGTGGTATGTAATCTGGCATGCGTATGGTGAGGTATTGAGCGGGAAGAAGCTATTTTAAAAGTATTTTTGGTTAACATACACAAAATAGTTATATGCCATCCTTTACACAGCTAAGCTGCAACACCATCCTTTACACAGTTAAGCTGCAACACACCATCCTTTACACAGCTAAGCTGCAACACGCCATCCCTTACACAGCTAAGCTGCAACACACCATCCTTTACACAGCTAAGCTGCAATACGCCATCCTTTACACAGATAAGCTGCAACACGCCATCCTTTACACAGCTAAATGCAACGCATCATCCTTTACACAGCTAAGCTGCATCACGCCATCCTTTACACAGCTAAGCTGCATCACGCCATCCTTTACACAGGTAAGCTGCACCGCACCATCCTTTACACAGCTAAGCTGCAACACGCCATCCTTTACACAGCTAAGCTGCATCACGCCATCCTTTACACAGGTAAGCTGCACCGCACCATCCTTTACACAGCTAAGCTGCAACACGCCATCCTTTACACAGCTAAGCTGCAACGCGCCATCCTTTACACAGCTAAGCTGCAACGCGCCATGCTTTACACAGCTAAGCTGCAACACGCCATCCTTTACACAGCTAAGCTGCAATGCTCCATGCTTTACACAGCTAAGCTGCAACGCACCATGCTTTATACAGCTAAGCCGCAACACACCATCCTTTACACAGCTAAGCTGCAGCACACCATCCTTTACACAGCTAAGCTGCAATACGCCATCCTTTACACAGCTAAGCTGCAACATGCCATCCTTTACACAGCTTGGCTGCACTATGCCATCCTTTACACAGCTTAGCTGCAACATACCATCCTTTACACTGCTTGGCTGCAACACACCATCCTTTACACAGCTTAGCTGCAACCCGCCATCCTTTACACAGCTAAGCTGCAACGCGCCATCCTTTACACAGCTACGCTGCAACACTCCATCCTTTACTCAGCTAAGCTGCAGCACACCATCCGTTACACAGCTAGACTGCAACGCATCATCCTTTACACAGCTAAGCTACAACACACCATTCTTTACACAGCTAAACTGCAACGCGACATCCTTTAAACAGCTAAGCTGCAGCACACAATCCATTGCACAGTTAAGCTGCAACATGCCATCCTTTACACAGCTAAGCTGCAACAGGCCATCCTTTACACAGCTAAGCTGCAACACGCCATCCTTTACACAGCTAGGCTGAAACGCACTATCCTTTACACAGTTAGGCTGAAACGCACAGAAAGTGATTTGGAATTTTCTCAAAGTTTTTGGATTCAACAAGGGCCAGATGCCAGATCACACCCCTTATTATTAAGCTGGATGGCATAAGATATCCTGTGCCATATACGTATACAGATGAGCTATTTGCTATCTTCTGATCGCTCTTGTTAACTGGATAATGTTTTACATTGTCTGTTTTAACAGGTGGAGCTAGCAATATTCAGTCTTTGGATACAGTGCAGGCCCTTTTACAGACAGAAGCAGCTAAATCTGAAGAAGAGTCGGAGGTACAATTGACTCTTAATAGTCTCATATACTACTATGATTGTGGGATTCCATTTCTATCTTCTAGATAACCTCCGGAACCCTTTCTAGATAAACTTCAGATCCATTTCTAGATAAGCTCCGGATCCATTTCTAGATAAACTCATCCATTTCTAAATAGGCTCCATACCCATTTCTAGATACGCTCCAAATCCATTTCTAGATAAGCTCCGCATCCATTTCTAGATAAGCTCCAGATCCATTTCTAGATGCGCTCCGCATCCATTTCGAGATGTGCTCGAAATCCATTTCTAGATAAGCTGTGGATCCATTTCTAGATAAGCTCCGGATCCATTTCTAGATGCGCTCCACATCCATTTCTAGATAGGCTCCGCATCCATTTCTAAATAAGCTCCGCATCCATCTCTAGATAGGCTCTGCATTCATTTCTAGATGCGCTCCGGATCCATCTCTAGATAAGCTCCGGATCCATCACTAGATAAGCTCCGGATCCATCTCTAGATAAGCTCCGGATCCATTTCTAGATAGGGTCCACATCTATTTCTAAATAGGCTCTGCATCCATTTCTAGATAAGCTCTGGGTCCGTCTCTAGATAGGCTCCACATCCATTTCTAGATAGGCTCCACATTCATTTCTAGATAGGCTCCAAATCCATTTCTAGATAGGCTCCAAATCCATTTCTAGATAAGCTCCGCATCCATTTCTAGATGCGCTCTGCATCTGTTTCTAAATAGGCTCCGCATCAATTTCTAAATAAGCTCTGAATCCATTTCTAGATACGCTCCATGTCCATTTCTAGATAGTCTCCACATCCATTTCTGGATAGGCTCCACATCCATTTCTAGATAAGTTCTGCATCCATTTCTAGATAAGCTCCGCATCCATTACTAGATAAGCTCCGCATCCATTACTAGATAAGCTCCGCATCCATTACTAGATAAGCTCTGATTCCATTTCTAGATAGGCTCCACATCCATTTCTAGATTAGTTCCAAAGCGCATCCATTTCTAAATAGGCCCTGCATCCATTTCTAGATAAGCTCCAGATCCATCTCTAGATAAGCTCCGGATCCATTTCTAGATAGGCTCCACATCCATTTCTAGATAAGCTCCAAAGCGCATCCATTTCTAAATTGGCCCTGCATCCATTTCTAGATAAGCTCCGGATCCATCTCTAGATAAGCTCCGGATCCATTTCTTGATAGGCTCCACATCCATTTCTAGATACGCTCCAAAGCACATCCATTTCTAAATAGGCCCTGCATCCATTTCTAGATAAGCTCCGGATTCATCTCTAGATAAGCTCCACATCCATTTCTAGATAGGCTCCACATCCATTTCTTGATACACTCCAAATCCATTTCTAGATAAGCTCCAAATCCATTTCTAGATAAGCTCCGGATCCACTTCTAGATAGTCTCCATATCCATTTCTAGATGCGATCTGCATCCATTTCTAAATAGGTTCCGCACCCATTTCTAGATAAGCTCCAAAGCACATCCATTTCTAAATAGGCCCTGCATCCATTTCTAGATAAGCTCCGGATTCATCTCTAGATAAGCTCCACATCCATTTCTAGATAGGCTCCACATCCATTTCTTGATAAGCTCCAAATCCATTTCTAGATAAGCTCCAAATCCATTTCTAGATAAGCTCCGGATCCACTTCTAGATAGTCTCCATATCCATTTCTAGATGCGATCTGCATCCATTTCTAAATAGGTTCCGCACCCATTTCTAGATAAGCTCCGCATCCATTTCTAGATAAGCTCCGGATCCACTTCTAGATAAGCTCCGCACCCATTTCTAGATAAGCTCCACATCCATTTCTAGATAGTCTCCGCATCCATTTCTGGATAAGCTCCACATCCATTTCTAGATAAGCTCCGCATCCAATTCTAGATCAGCTCCACATCCATTTCTAGATAGTCTCCACGTCCCTTTCTAGATAGTCTCCACATCCATTTCTAGATAGGCTCTGCATCCATTTCTAGATAAGCCCGCATCCATTTCTAGATAAACTCTGGATCCATTTCTGGATAAGCTCCGCATCCATTTCTAGATACGCTCCGCATTCATTTCTAGATAAGCTCCGCATCCATTACTAGATAAGCACCTATTCCATTTCTAGATAAGCTCCACATCCATTTCTAGATGAGCTCTGCATCCATTTCTACATAAGCTCCGCATCCATTTCTGGATAAGCTCTGCATCCATTTCTGGATAAGCTCCGCATCTATTTCTAGATAAGCTCTACATCCATTTCTAGATGAGCTCTGGATCCATTTCTAGATAAGCTCTGGATCCATTTCTAGATAAGCTCCGGATCCATTTCTAGATAAGCTCTGGATCCATTTCTAGATAAGCTCCGAATCCATTTCTAGGTAAGCTCCGCATCCATTTCTAGATAAGCTCTGGATCCATTTCTAGATAAGCTCTGGATCCATTTCTAGATAAGCTCCAAATCCATTTCTAGGTAAGCTCTGCATCCATTTCTAGATAAGCTCCGGCCACTTTTTAACGCATGTTGGAATTAATTTAAACCTTCAATTACCAGAATCTAAATTTCAAGGAAACTATATAGCGAGGCTGTTGAATATTTAGAAATTAATTTGTAGGCAGCAGCAACCCCCAGTCAAATTAGTTTCAAAATATTCAACAGCAAGTTTTTTTTAATTTGTAGTCTAGTGATGGAATTTATCAATTTTCATGACAGAGTTATGGCTGATTGTGACATCAGCCAGCTTCTGACATTACTGATAATGACATCAGATACATGAGTGACGAATCGGTTACCTCCATTTTGATTAGAAATGAACACTTACTATCATCTTTTAGTGCCACTCATTGAAGTAACATGATAAAATCGATTCAAACACACTTACATGTACAGCTGGAATTTGTTCTCCAATAATCGTACCGATTGCACAGTGATTATATTTTAGCAAGTAGTGAGTGAAATACAAGGCAGTACCTCTGCGCTGACATGTTTTAAGACTAATTCACACCTTGATGACATGTTCTAATACCAGCCAGTACCTTTGCGTTGACATGTTCTAATACCAGCCAGTACCTTTGTGCTGACATGTTCTAATACCAGCCAGTACCTTTGTGCTGACATGTTCTAATACCAGCCAGTACCTTTGCTGACATGTTCTAATACCAGCCAGTACCTTTGTGCTGACATGTTCAATACCAGCCAGTACCTTTGTGCTGACATGTTCTAATACCAGCCAGTACCGTTGTGCTGACATGTTCTAATACCAGCCAGTACCTTTGTGCTGACATGTTCAATACCAGCCAGTACCTTTGTGCTGACATGTTCTAATACCAGCCAGTACCTTTGCTGACATGTGCTAATACCAGCCAGTACCTTTGTGCTGACATGTTCAATACCAGCCAGTACCTTTGTGCTGACATGTTCTAATACCAGCCAGTACCTTTGCTGACATGTGCTAATACCAGCCAGTACCTTTGTGCTGACATGTTCTAATACCAGCCAGTACCTTTGTGCTGACATGTTCTAATACCAGCCAGTACCTTTGCTGACATGTTCTAATACCAGCCAGTACCTTTGTGCTGACATGTTCAATACCAGCCAGTACCTTTGTGCTGACATGTTCTAATACCAGCCAGTACCTTTGTGCTGACATGTTCTAATACCAGCCAGTACCTTTGTGCTGACATGTTCTAATACCAGCCAGTACCTTTGTGTTGGCATGTGCTAATACCAGCCAGCACCTTTGTGTTGACATGTTCTAATACCAGCCAGTACCTTTGTGCTGACATGTTCTAATACCAGCCAGTACCTTTGTGTTAACATGTGCTAATACCAGCCAGTACCTTTGTGCTGACATGTGCTAATACCAGCCAGTACCTTTGTGCTGACATGTTCAATACCAGCCAGTACCTTTGTGCTGACGTGCTAATACCAGCCAGTACCTTTGTGCTGACATGTTCTAATACCAGCCAGCACCTTTGTGTTGACATGTTCTAATACCAGCCAGTACCTTTGTGTTAACATGTGCTAATACCAGCCAGTACCTTTGTGCTGACATGTGCTAATACCAGCCAGTGCCTTTGTGCTGACATGTGCTAATACCAGCCAGTACCTTTGTGCTGACATGTTCTAATACCAGCCAGTACCTTTGTGTTAACATGTGCTAATACCAGCCAGTACCTTTGTGCTGACATGGTCTAATACCAGCCAGTACCCTTATACTGACATGTTCTAATACCAGCCAGTACCTTTGTGCTGACATGTTCTAATACCAGCCAGTACCTTTGTGTTAACATGTGCTAATACCAGCCAGTACCTTTGTGCTGACATGTGCTAATACCAGCCAGTACCTTTGTGCTGACGTGCTAATACCAGCCAGCACCTTTGTGTTGACATGTTCTAATACCAGCCAGTACCTTTGTGTTAACATGTGCTAATACCAGCCAGTACCTTTGTGCTGACATGTGCTAATACCAGCCAGTACCTTTGTGCTGACATGTTCAATACCAGCCAGTACCTTTGTGCTGACGTGCTAATACCAGCCAGTACCTTTGTGCTGACATGTTCTAATACCAGCCAGCACCTTTGTGTTGACATGTTATAATACCAGCCAGTACCTTTGTGTTAACATGTGCTAATACCAGCCAGTACCTTTGTGCTGACATGTGCTAATACCAGCCAGTACCTTTGTGCTGACATGTGCTAATACCAGCCAGTACCTTTGTGCTGACATGTTCTAATACCAGCCAGTACCTTTGTGTTAACATGTGCTAATACCAGCCAGTACCTTTGTGCTGACATGGTCTAATACCAGCCAGTACCCTTATACTGATATGTTCTAATACCAGCCAGTACCTTTGTGCTGACATGTTCTAATACCAGCCAGTACCTTTGTGTTAACATGTGCTAATACCAGCCAGTACCTTTGTGCTGACATGTGCTAATACCAGCCAGTACCTTTGTGCTGACGTGCTAATACCAGCCAGCACCTTTGTGTTGACATGTTCTAATACCAGCCAGTACCTTTGTGCTGACATGTACTAATACCAGCCAGTACGTTTGTGCTGACATGTTCTAATACCAGCCAGCACCTTTGTGTTGACATGTTCTAATACCAGGCAGTACCTTTGTGTTGACATGTTCTAATACCGGCCAGTACCGCTGTGTTGACATGGTCTAATACCAGCCAGTACCCTTATACTGACATGTTCTAATACCAGCCAGTACCTTTGTGTTGCCATGTTCTAGTACGAGCCAGTACCTTTGTGTCAACATGTTCTAATACCAGGCAGTACCTTTGTGTTGACATGTGCTAATACCAGCCAGTACCTTTGTGCTGACATGGTCTAATACCAGCCAGTATATTTATGCTGACATGTGCTAATACCGGGCAGTATGTGGCAAATATCTTTTAATACATGACTGCAGTACCATCAGCTTGGAGGAACAGCGTATCATTAAAAATATATATTGTAAAACGTTTATTTGCTTACTTACGTCTGAGCCACATTTATTTGGCATAAATTTACCATTTATATTAAGCTAGTAGATTTACTACGAGGAGTGCATCTCGCTAAAATCTAGTCACATGTGCTAGTTGACCGGCGATGATGCCACACAATTCGATCACATCCAATCCTGATTGCGCCTATCAGTATTGGTTCATGATTTGAAATTTGAAAGGAAAATTAAACACAAACAATGAAATATGACTACAGAGGTTTAACCGAGCATACTAGCTCTCATTAGCTCTATTTATCCACAGTTTAACTGATCATACTAGTTCTCATTAGCTCTATTTATCCACAGTTTAACTGATCATACTAGTTCTCACTGGCTCTATTTATCCACGGTTTAACTGATCATACTAGTTCTCATTAGCTCTATTTATCCACAGTTTAACTGATCATACTAGTTCTCACTAGCTCTGTTTATCCACAGTTTAACTGATCATACTAGTTCTCATTAGCTCTATTTATCCACAGTTTAACTGATCATACTAGTTCTCACTAGCTCTATTTATCCACGGTTTAACTGATCATACTAGCTCTCATTAGCTCTATTTATCCACAGTTTAACTGATCATACTAGTTCTCATTAGCTCTATTTATCCACGGTTTAACTGATCATACTAGTTCTCACTAGCTCTATTTATCCACAGTTTAACTCATCATACTAGTTCTCACTAGCTCTATTTATCCACGGTTTAACTGCTCATACTAGTTCTCATTAGCTCTATTTATCCACGGTTAAACTGATCATACTAGTTCTCATTAGCTCTATTTATCTACAGTTTAACTGATCATACTGGTTCTCACTAGATTTATTTATCCACGGTTTAACTGATCATACTAGTTCTCATTAGCTCTATTTATCTACAGTTTAACTGATCATACTAGTTCTCACTAGCTTTATTTATCCACGGTTAAACTGATCATACTAGTTCTCATTAGCTCTATTTATCCACAGTTTAACTGATCATACTAGTTCTCACTAGCTCAATTTATCCATGGTTTAACTGATCATACTAGTTCTCATTAGCGCTATTTATCCACGGTTAAACTGATCATACTAGTTCTCATTAGCTCTATTTATCTACAGTTTAACTAATCATACTGGGTCTCACTAGATTTATTTATCCACGGTTTAACTGATCATACTAGTTCTCATTAGCTCTATTTATCTACAGTTTAACTGATCATACTAGTTCTCACTAGCTTTATTTATCCACGGTTAAACTGATCATACTAGTTCTCATTAGCTCTATTTATCCACAGTTTAACTGATCATACTAGTTCTAACTAGCTCTGTTTATCCACAGTTTAACTGATCATACTAGTTCTCACTAGCTCTATTTATCCACGGTTTAACTTATCATACTAGCTCTCATTAGCTCTATTTATCCACAGTTTAACTGATCATACTAGTTCTCATTAGCTCTATTTATCCACAGTTTAACTGATCATACTAGTTCTCACTAGCTCTATTTATCCACAGTTTAACTCATCATACTAGTTCTCACTAGCTCTATTTATCCACGGCTTAACTGATCATACTAGTTCTCATTAGCTCTATTTATCCACGGTTAAACTGATCATACTAGTTCTCATTAGCTCTATTTATCTAGTTTAACTGATCATACTAGTTCTCACTAGCTTTATTTATCCACGGTTTAACTGATCATACTAGTTCTCATTAGCTCTATTTATCCACAGTTTAACTGATCATACTAGTTCTCACTAGCTCTGTTTATCCACAGTTTAACTGATCATACTAGTTCTCACTAGCTTTATTTATCCACGGTTTAACTGATCATACTAGTTCTCACTAGCTCTATTTATCCACAGTTTAACCGATCATACTAGTTCTCACTAGCTCTATTTATCCACAGTTTAACTGATCATACTAGTTCTCACTAGCTCTATTTATCCACAGTTTAACTGATCATACTAGCTCTCATTAGCTCTATTTATCCACGGTTTAACTGATCATACTAGTTCTCACTAGCTCTATTTATCTACAGTTTAACTGATCATACTAGTTCTCACTAGCTTTATTTATCCACGGTTAAACTGATCATACTAGTTCTCATTAGCTCTATTTATCCACAGTTTAACTGATCATACTAGTTCTCACTAGCTCTGTTTATCCACAGTTTAACTGATCATACTAGTTCTCACTAGCTCTATTTATCCACAGTTTAACCGATCATACTAGTTCTCACTAGCTCTATTTATCCACAGTTTAACTGATCATACTAGTTCTCACTAGCTCTATTTATCCACAGTTTAACTGATCATACTAGTTCTCACTAGCTTTATTTATCCACGGTTTAACTGATCATACTAGTTCTCACTAGCTCTATTTATCCACAGTTTAACTGATCATACTAGTTCTCACTAGCTCTATTTATCCACAGTTTAACTGATCATACTAGCTCTCATTAGCTCTGTTTATCCACAATTTAACTGATCATACTAGCTCTCATTAGCTCTATTTATCCACGGTTTAACTGATCATACTAGTTCTCACTAGCTCTATTTATCTACAGTTTAACTGATCATACTAGTTCTCACTAGCTTTATTTATCCACGGTTAAACTGATCATACTAGTTCTCATTAGCTCTATTTATCCACAGTTTAACTGATCATACTAGTTCTCACTAGCTCTGTTTATCCACAGTTTAACTGATCATACTAGTTCTCACTAGCTCTATTTATCCACAGTTTAACCGATCATACTAGTTCTCACTAGCTCTATTTATCCACAGTTTAACTGATCATACTAGTTCTCACTAGCTCTATTTATCCACAGTTTAACCGATCATACTAGTTCTCACTAGCTCTATTTATCCACAGTTTAACTGATCATACTAGTTCTCATTAGCTCTATTTATCCACGGTTAAACTGATCATACTAGTTCTCATTAGCTCTATTTATCTACAGTTTAACTGATCATACCTAGTTCTCACTAGCTTTATTTATCCACGGTTTAACTGATCATACCAGTTCTCACTAGCTCTATTTATCCACAGTTTAACTGATCATACTAGTTCTCACTAGCTCTATTTATCCACAGTTTAACTGATCATACTAGTTCTCACTAGCTCTATTTATCCACAGTTTAACTGATCATACTAGTTCTCACTAGCTTTATTTATCCACGGTTTAACTGATCATACTAGTTCTCATTAGCTCTATTTATCCACAGTTTAACTGATCATACTAGCTCTCATTAGCTCTATTTATCCACAGTTTAACTGATCATACTAGTTCTCATTAGCTCTATTTATCCACAGTTTAACTGATCATACTAGTTCTCACTAGCTCTATTTATCCACAGTTTAACTCATCATACTAGTTCTCACTAGCTCTATTTATCCACGGTTTAACTGATCATACTAGTTCTCATTAGCTCTATTTATCCACGGTTAAACTGATCATACTAGTTCTCATTAGCTCTATTTATCTACAGTTTAACTGATCATACTAGTTCTCACTAGCTCTATTTATCCACAGTTTAACTGATCATACTAGTTCTCACTAGCTCTATTTATCCACAGTTTAACTGATCATACTAGTTCTCACTAGCTCTGTTTATCCATGGTTTAACTGATCATACTAGCTCTCATTAGCTCTATTTATCCACGGTTTAACTGATCATACTAGTTCTCACTAGCTCTGTTTATCCACGGTTTAACTTCTCATACTAGTTCTCACTAGCTCTATTTATCCACGGTTTAACTGAGCATACTAGTTCTCATTAGCTCTATTTATCTACAGTTTAACTGATCATACTAGTTCTCACTAGCTCTATTTATCTACAGTTTAACTGATCATACTAGTTCTCACTAGCTCTATTTATCCACAGTTTAACTGATCATACTAGTTCTCATTAGCTCTATTTATCCACGGTTAAACTGATCATACTAGTTTTCATTAGCTCTATTTATCTACAGTTTAACTGATCATACTAGTTCTCACTAGCTTTATTTATCCACGGTTAAACTGATCATACTAGTTCTCGTTAGCTCTATTTATCCACAGTTTAACTGATCATACTAGTTCTCACTAGCTCTGTTTATCCACAGTTTAACTGATCATACTAGTTCTCACTAGCTTTATTTATCCACGGTTTAACTGATCATACTAGTTGTCATTAGGTCTATTTATATATAGTTTAACCAAGCATACTAGTTCTCACTAGCTCTATTTATCCACAGTTTAACCGATCATACTAGTTCTCACTAGCTCTATTTATCCACAGTTTAACTGATCATACTAGTTCTCACTAGCTCTATTTATCCACAGTTTAACTGATCATACTAGTTCTCACTAGCTCTATTTATCCACAGTTTAACTGATCATACTAGTTCTCACTAGCTCTATTTATCCACAGTTTAACTGATCATACTAGTTCTCACTAGCTCTATTTATCCACAGTTTAACTGATCATACTAGTTCTCACTAGCTCTATTTATCCACAGTTTAACTGATCATACTAGTTCTCACTAGCTCTATTTATCCACAGTTTAACTGATCATACTAGTTCTCACTAGCTCTATTTATCCACAGTTTAACTGATCATACTAGTTCTCATTAGCTCTATTTATCCACAGTTTAACTGATCATACTAGTTCTCACTAGCTCTATTTATCTACAGTTTAACTGATCATACTAGTTCTCACTAGCTTTATTTATCCACGGTTAAACTGATCATACTAGTTCTCACTAGCTCTATTTATCCACAGTTTAACTGATCATACTACTTCTCACTAGCTCTGTTTATCCACAGTTTAACTGATCATACTAGTTCTCACTAGCTCTATTTATCCACTGTTTAACTGATCATACTAGCTCTCATTAGCTCTATTTATCCACAGTTTAACTGATCATACTAGTTCTCATTAGCTCTATTTATCCACAGTTTAACTGATCATACTAGTTCTCACTAGCTCTATTTATCCACAGTTTAACTCATCATACTAGTTCTCACTAGCTCTATTTATCCACGGTTTAACTGATCATACTAGTTCTCATTAGCTCTATTTATCCACGGTTAAACTGATCATACTAGTTCTCATTAGCTCTATTTATCTACAGTTTAACTGATCATACTAGTTCTCACTAGCTTTATTTATCCACGGTTAAACTGATCATACTAGTTCTCATTAGCTCTATTTATCCACAGTTTAACTGATCATACTAGTTCTCACTAGCTCTGTTTATCCACAGTTTAACTGATCATACTAGTTCTCACTAGCTTTATTTATCCACGGTTTAACCGATCATACTAGTTCTCACTAGCTCTATTTATCCACAGTTTAACTGATCATACTAGTTCTCACTAGCTCTATTTATCCACAGTTTAACTGATCATACTAGTTCTCACTAGCTTTATTTATCCACGGTTTAACTGATCATACTAGTTCTCACTAGCTCTATTTATCCACAGTTTAACTGATCATACTAGTTCTCATTAGCTCTATTTATCCACAGTTTAACTGATCATACTAGTTCTCACTAGCTCTATTTATCCACAGTTTAACTGATCATACTAGTTCTCACTAGCTCTATTTATCTACAGTTTAACTGATCATACTAGTTCTCACTAGCTTTATTTATCCACGGTTAAACTGATCATACTAGTTCTCACTAGCTTTATTTATCCACGGTTTAACTGATCATACTAGTTCTCACTAGCTCTATTTATCCACGGTTTAACGGATCATACTAGTTCTCATTAGCTCTATTTATCCACAGTTTAACTGATCATACTAGTTCTCACTAGCTCTATTTTTCCACGGTTTAACTGATCATACTAGCTCTCATTAGCTCTATTTATCCACGGTTTAACTGATCATACTAGTTCTCACTAGCTCTGTTTATCCATGGTTTAACTGATCATACTAGCTCTCATTAGCTCTATTTATCCACGGTTTAACTGATCACACTAGTTCTCACTAGCTCTGTTTATCCACGGTTTAACTTCTCATACTAGTTCTCACTAGCTCTATTTATCCACGGTTTAACTGATCATACTAGTTCTCATTAGCTCTATTTATCTACAGTTTAACTGATCATACTAGTTCTCACTAGCTCTATTTATCTACAGTTTAACTGATCATACTAGTTCTCACTAGCTCTATTTATCCACAGTTTAACTGATCATACTAGTTCTCATTAGCTCTATTTATCCACGGTTAAACTGATCATACTAGTTCTCATTAGCTCTATTTATCTACAGTTTAACTGATCATACTAGTTCTCACTAGCTTTATTTATCCACGGTTAAACTGATCATACTAGTTCTCGTTAGCTCTATTTATCCACAGTTTAACTGATCATACTAGTTCTCACTAGCTCTGGTTATCCACAGTTTAACTGATCATACTAGTTCTCACTAGCTTTATTTATCCACGGTTTAACTGATCATACTAGTTGTCATTAGCTCTATTTATATATAGTTTAACCAAGCATACTAGTTCTCACTAGCTCTATTTATCCACAGTTTAACCGATCATACTAGTTCTCACTAGCTCTATTTATCCACAGTTTAACTGATCATACTAGTTCTCACTAGCTCTATTTATCCACAGTTTAACTGATCATACTAGTTCTCACTAGCTCTATTTATCCACAGTTTAACTGATCATACTAGTTCTCACTAGCTCTATTTATCCACAGTTTAACTGATCATACTAGTTCTCACTAGCTCTATTTATCCACAGTTTAACTGATCATACTAGTTCTCACTAGCTCTATTTATCCACAGTTTAACTGATCATACTAGTTCTCACTAGCTCTATTTATCCACAGTTTAACTGATCATACTAGTTCTCACTAGCTCTATTTATCCACAGTTTAACTGATTATACTAGTTCTCATTAGCTCTATTTATCCACAGTTTAACTGATCATACTAGTTCTCACTAGCTCTATTTATCTACAGTTTAACTGATCATACTAGTTCTCACTAGCTTTATTTATCCACGGTTAAACTGATCATACTAGTTCTCACTAGCTCTATTTATCCACAGTTTAACTGATCATACTACTTCTCACTAGCTCTGTTTATCCACAGTTTAACTGATCATACTAGTTCTCACTAGCTCTATTTATCCACTGTTTAACTGATCATACTAGCTCTCATTAGCTCTATTTATCCACAGTTTAACTGATCATACTAGTTCTCACTAGCTCTGTTTATCCATGGTTTAACTGATCATACTAGCTCTCATTAGCTCTATTTATCCACGGTTTAACTGATCATACTAGTTCTCACTAGCTCTGTTTATCCACGGTTTAACTTCTCATACTAGTTCTCACTAGCTCTATTTATCCACGGTTTAACTGATCATACTAGTTCTCATTAGCTCTATTTATCTACAGTTTAACTGATCATACTAGTTCTCACTAGCTCTATTTATCTACAGTTTAACTGATCATACTAGTTCTCACTAGCTCTATTTATCCACAGTTTAACTGATCATACTAGTTCTCATTAGCTCTATTTATCCACGGTTAAACTGATCATACTAGTTCTCATTAGCTCTATTTATCTACAGTTTAACTGATCATACTAGTTCTCACTAGCTTTATTTATCCACGGTTAAACTGATCATACTAGTTCTCGTTAGCTCTATTTATCCACAGTTTAACTGATCATACTAGTTCTCACTAGCTCTGGTTATCCACAGTTTAACTGATCATACTAGTTCTCACTAGCTTTATTTATCCACGGTTTAACTGATCATACTAGTTGTCATTAGCTCTATTTATATATAGTTTAACCAAGCATACTAGTTCTCACTAGCTCTATTTATCCACAGTTTAACCGATCATACTAGTTCTCACTAGCTCTATTTATCCACAGTTTAACTGATCATACTAGTTCTCACTAGCTCTATTTATCCACAGTTTAACTGATCATACTAGTTCTCACTAGCTCTATTTAGTATTTATCCACAGTTTAACTGATCATACTAGTTCTCACTAGCTCTATTTATCCACAGTTTAACTGATCATACTAGTTCTCACTAGCTCTATTTATCCACAGTTTAACTGATCATACTAGTTCTCACTAGCTCTATTTATCTACAGTTTAACTGATCATACTAGTTCTCACTAGCTTTATTTATCCACAGTTAAACTGATCATACTAGTTCTCACTAGCTCTATTTATCCACAGTTTAACTGATCATACTACTTCTCACTAGCTCTGTTTATCCACAGTTTAACTGATCATACTAGTTCTCACTAGCTCTATTTATCCACTGTTTAACTGATCATACTAGCTCTCATTAGCTCTATTTATCCACAGTTTAACTGATCATACTAGTTCTCATTAGCTCTATTTATCCACAGTTTAACTGATCATACTAGTTCTCACTAGCTCTGTTTATCCACAGTTTAACTGATCATACTAGTTCTCACTAGCTTTATTTATCCACGGTTTAACTGATCATACTAGTTGTCATTAGGTCTATTTATATATAGTTTAACCAAGCATACTAGTTCTCACTAGCTCTATTTATCCACAGTTTAACCGATCATACTAGTTCTCACTAGCTCTATTTATCCACAGTTTAACTGATCATACTAGTTCTCACTAGCTCTATTTATCCACAGTTTAACTGATCATACTAGTTCTCACTAGCTCTATTTATCCACAGTTTAACTGATCATACTAGTTCTCACTAGCTCTATTTATCCACAGTTTAACTGATCATACTAGTTCTCACTAGCTCTATTTATCCACAGTTTAACTGATCATACTAGTTCTCACTAGCTCTATTTATCCACAGTTTAACTGATCATACTAGTTCTCACTAGCTCTATTTATCCACAGTTTAACTGATCATACTAGTTCTCATTAGCTCTATTTATCCACAGTTTAACTGATCATACTAGTTCTCACTAGCTCTATTTATCTACAGTTTAACTGATCATACTAGTTCTCACTAGCTTTATTTATCCACGGTTAAACTGATCATACTAGTTCTCACTAGCTCTATTTATCCACAGTTTAACTGATCATACTACTTCTCACTAGCTCTGTTTATCCACAGTTTAACTGATCATACTAGTTCTCACTAGCTCTATTTATCCACTGTTTAACTGATCATACTAGCTCTCATTAGCTCTATTTATCCACAGTTTAACTGATCATACTAGTTCTCATTAGCTCTATTTATCCACAGTTTAACTGATCATACTAGTTCTCACTAGCTCTATTTATCCACAGTTTAACTCATCATACTAGTTCTCACTAGCTCTATTTATCCACGGTTTAACTGATCATACTAGTTCTCATTAGCTCTATTTATCCACGGTTAAACTGATCATACTAGTTCTCATTAGCTCTATTTATCTACAGTTTAACTGATCATACTAGTTCTCACTAGCTTTATTTATCCACGGTTAAACTGATCATACTAGTTCTCATTAGCTCTATTTATCCACAGTTTAACTGATCATACTAGTTCTCACTAGCTCTGTTTATCCACAGTTTAACTGATCATACTAGTTCTCACTAGCTTTATTTATCCACGGTTTAACCGATCATACTAGTTCTCACTAGCTCTATTTATCCACAGTTTAACTGATCATACTAGTTCTCACTAGCTCTATTTATCCACAGTTTAACTGATCATACTAGTTCTCACTAGCTTTATTTATCCACGGTTTAACTGATCATACTAGTTCTCACTAGCTCTATTTATCCACAGTTTAACTGATCATACTAGTTCTCATTAGCTCTATTTATCCACAGTTTAACTGATCATACTAGTTCTCACTAGCTCTATTTATCCACAGTTTAACTGATCATACTAGTTCTCACTAGCTCTATTTATCTACAGTTTAACTGATCATACTAGTTCTCACTAGCTTTATTTATCCACGGTTAAACTGATCATACTAGTTCTCACTAGCTTTATTTATCCACGGTTTAACTGATCATACTAGTTCTCACTAGCTCTATTTATCCACGGTTTAACGGATCATACTAGTTCTCATTAGCTCTATTTATCCACAGTTTAACTGATCATACTAGTTCTCACTAGCTCTATTTTTCCACGGTTTAACTGATCATACTAGCTCTCATTAGCTCTATTTATCCACGGTTTAACTGATCATACTAGTTCTCACTAGCTCTGTTTATCCATGGTTTAACTGATCATACTAGCTCTCATTAGCTCTATTTATCCACGGTTTAACTGATCACACTAGTTCTCACTAGCTCTGTTTATCCACGGTTTAACTTCTCATACTAGTTCTCACTAGCTCTATTTATCCACGGTTTAACTGATCATACTAGTTCTCATTAGCTCTATTTATCTACAGTTTAACTGATCATACTAGTTCTCACTAGCTCTATTTATCTACAGTTTAACTGATCATACTAGTTCTCACTAGCTCTATTTATCCACAGTTTAACTGATCATACTAGTTCTCATTAGCTCTATTTATCCACGGTTAAACTGATCATACTAGTTCTCATTAGCTCTATTTATCTACAGTTTAACTGATCATACTAGTTCTCACTAGCTTTATTTATCCACGGTTAAACTGATCATACTAGTTCTCGTTAGCTCTATTTATCCACAGTTTAACTGATCATACTAGTTCTCACTAGCTCTGGTTATCCACAGTTTAACTGATCATACTAGTTCTCACTAGCTTTATTTATCCACGGTTTAACTGATCATACTAGTTGTCATTAGCTCTATTTATATATAGTTTAACCAAGCATACTAGTTCTCACTAGCTCTATTTATCCACAGTTTAACCGATCATACTAGTTCTCACTAGCTCTATTTATCCACAGTTTAACTGATCATACTAGTTCTCACTAGCTCTATTTATCCACAGTTTAACTGATCATACTAGTTCTCACTAGCTCTATTTATCCACAGTTTAACTGATCATACTAGTTCTCACTAGCTCTATTTATCCACAGTTTAACTGATCATACTAGTTCTCACTAGCTCTATTTATCCACAGTTTAACTGATCATACTAGTTCTCACTAGCTCTATTTATCCACAGTTTAACTGATCATACTAGTTCTCACTAGCTCTATTTATCCACAGTTTAACTGATCATACTAGTTCTCACTAGCTCTATTTATCCACAGTTTAACTGATTATACTAGTTCTCATTAGCTCTATTTATCCACAGTTTAACTGATCATACTAGTTCTCACTAGCTCTATTTATCTACAGTTTAACTGATCATACTAGTTCTCACTAGCTTTTTTTATCCACGGTTAAACTGATCATACTAGTTCTCACTAGCTCTATTTATCCACAGTTTAACTGATCATACTACTTCTCACTAGCTCTGTTTATCCACAGTTTAACTGATCATACTAGTTCTCACTAGCTCTATTTATCCACTGTTTAACTGATCATACTAGCTCTCATTAGCTCTATTTATCCACAGTTTAACTGATCATACTAGTTCTCACTAGCTCTGTTTATCCATGGTTTAACTGATCATACTAGCTCTCATTAGCTCTATTTATCCACGGTTTAACTGATCATACTAGTTCTCACTAGCTCTGTTTATCCACGGTTTAACTTCTCATACTAGTTCTCACTAGCTCTATTTATCCACGGTTTAACTGATCATACTAGTTCTCATTAGCTCTATTTATCTACAGTTTAACTGATCATACTAGTTCTCACTAGCTCTATTTATCTACAGTTTAACTGATCATACTAGTTCTCACTAGCTCTATTTATCCACAGTTTAACTGATCATACTAGTTCTCATTAGCTCTATTTATCCACGGTTAAACTGATCATACTAGTTCTCATTAGCTCTATTTATCTACAGTTTAACTGATCATACTAGTTCTCACTAGCTTTATTTATCCACGGTTAAACTGATCATACTAGTTCTCGTTAGCTCTATTTATCCACAGTTTAACTGATCATACTAGTTCTCACTAGCTCTGGTTATCCACAGTTTAACTGATCATACTAGTTCTCACTAGCTTTATTTATCCACGGTTTAACTGATCATACTAGTTGTCATTAGCTCTATTTATATATAGTTTAACCAAGCATACTAGTTCTCACTAGCTCTATTTATCCACAGTTTAACCGATCATACTAGTTCTCACTAGCTCTATTTATCCACAGTTTAACTGATCATACTAGTTCTCACTAGCTCTATTTATCCACAGTTTAACTGATCATACTAGTTCTCACTAGCTCTATTTAGTATTTATCCACAGTTTAACTGATCATACTAGTTCTCACTAGCTCTATTTATCCACAGTTTAACTGATCATACTAGTTCTCACTAGCTCTATTTATCCACAGTTTAACTGATCATACTAGTTCTCACTAGCTCTATTTATCCACAGTTTAACTGATCATACTAGTTCTCACTAGCTCTATTTATCCACAGTTTAACTGATCATACTAGTTCTCACTAGCTCTATTTATCCACAGTTTAACTGATCATACTAGTTCTCATTAGCTCTATTTATCCACAGTTTAACTGATCATACTAGTTCTCACTAGCTCTATTTATCTACAGTTTAACTGATCATACTAGTTCTCACTAGCTTTATTTATCCACGGTTAAACTGATCATACTAGTTCTCACTAGCTCTATTTATCCACAGTTTAACTGATCATACTACTTCTCACTAGCTCTGTTTATCCACAGTTTAACTGATCATACTAGTTCTCACTAGCTCTATTTATCCACTGTTTAACTGATCATACTAGCTCTCATTAGCTCTATTTATCCACAGTTTAACTGATCATACTAGTTCTCATTAGCTCTATTTATCCACAGTTTAACTGATCATACTAGTTCTCACTAGCTCTATTTATCCACAGTTTAACTCATCATACTAGTTCTCACTAGCTCTATTTATCCACGGTTTAACTGATCATACTAGTTCTCATTAGCTCTATTTATCCACGGTTAAACTGATCATACTAGTTCTCATTAGCTCTATTTATCTACAGTTTAACTGATCATACTAGTTCTCACTAGCTTTATTTATCCACGGTTAAACTGATCATACTAGTTCTCATTAGCTCTATTTATCCACAGTTTAACTGATCATACTAGTTCTCACTAGCTCTGTTTATCCACAGTTTAACTGATCATACTAGTTCTCACTAGCTTTATTTATCCACGGTTTAACCGATCATACTAGTTCTCACTAGCTCTATTTATCCACAGTTTAACTGATCATACTAGTTCTCACTAGCTCTATTTATCCACAGTTTAACTGATCATACTAGTTCTCACTAGCTTTATTTATCCACGGTTTAACTGATCATACTAGTTCTCACTAGCTCTATTTATCCACAGTTTAACTGATCATACTAGTTCTCATTAGCTCTATTTATCCACAGTTTAACTGATCATACTAGTTCTCACTAGCTCTATTTATCCACAGTTTAACTGATCATACTAGTTCTCACTAGCTCTATTTATCTACAGTTTAACTGATCATACTAGTTCTCACTAGCTTTATTTATCCACGGTTAAACTGATCATACTAGTTCTCACTAGCTTTATTTATCCACGGTTTAACTGATCATGCTAGTTCTCACTAGCTCTATTTATCCACGGTTTAACGGATCATACTAGTTCTCATTAGCTCTATTTATCCACAGTTTAACTGATCATACTAGTTCTCACTAGCTCTATTTTTCCACGGTTTAACTGATCATACTAGCTCTCATTAGCTCTATTTATCCACGGTTTAACTGATCATACTAGTTCTCATTAGCTCTATTTATCCACGGTTAAACTGATCATACTAGTTCTCATTAGCTCTATTTATCTACAGTTTAACTGATCATACTAGTTCTCACTAGCTCTATTTATCCACAGTTTAACTGATCATACTAGCTCTCATTAGCTCTATTTATCCACGGTTGAACTGATCATACTAGTTCTTATTAGCTCTATCTACAGTTTAACTGACCATACTAGTTCTCACTAGTTTTATTTATCCACGGTTTAACTGATCATACTAGTTCTCACTAGCTCTATTTATCCACGGTTTAACGGATCATACTAGTTCTCATTAGCTCTTTATCCACAGTTTAACTGATCATACTAGTTCTCACTAGCTCTATTTTTCCACGGTTTAACTGATCATACTAGCTCTCATTAGCTCTATTTATCCACGGTTTAACTGATCATACTAGTTCTCATTAGCTCTATTTATCCACGGTTAAACTGATCATACTAGTTCTCATTAGCTCTATTTATCTACAGTTTAACTGATCATACTGGTTCTCACTAGATTTATTTATCTACGGTTTAACTGATCATACTAGTTCTCATTAGCTCTATTTATCTACAGTTTAACTGATCATACTAGTTCTCACTAGCTCTATTTATCCACAGTTTAACTGATCATACTAGTTCTCACTAGCTCTATTTATCTACAGTTTAACTGATCATACTAGTTCTCACTAGCTTTATTTATCCACGGTTAAACTGATCATACTAGTTCTCACTAGCTTTATTTATCCACGGTTTAACTGATCATACTAGTTCTCACTAGCTCTATTTATCCACGGTTTAACGGATCATACTAGTTCTCATTAGCTCTATTTATCCACAGTTTAACTGATCATACTAGTTCTCACTAGCTCTATTTTTCCATGGTTTAACTGATCATACTAGCTCTCATTAGCTCTATTTATCCACGGTTTAACTGATCATACTAGTTCTCACTAGCTCTGTTTATCCACGGTTTAACTTCTCATACTAGTTCTCACTAGCTCTATTTATCCACGGTTTAACTGATCATACTAGTTCTCATTAGCTGTATTTATCTACAGTTTAACTGATCATACTAGTTCTCACTAGCTCTATTTATCCACAGTTTAACTGATCATACTAGCTCTCATTAGCTCTATTTATCCACGGTTGAACTGATCATACTAGTTCTTATTAGCTCTATCTACAGTTTAACTGACCATACTAGTTCTCACTAGTTTTATTTATCCACGGTTTAACTGATCATACTAGTTCTCACTAGCTCTATTTATCCACGGTTTAACGGATCATACTAGTTCTCATTAGCTCTTTATCCACAGTTTAACTGATCATACTAGTTCTCACTAGCTCTATTTTTCCACGGTTTAACTGATCATACTAGCTCTCATTAGCTCTATTTATCCACGGTTTAACTGATCATACTAGTTCTCACTAGCTTTATTTATCCACGGTTTAACCGATCATACTAGTTCTCACTAGCTCTATTTATCCACAGTTTAACTGATCATACTAGTTCTCACTAGCTCTATTTATCCACAGTTTAACTGATCATACTAGTTCTCACTAGCTTTATTTATCCACGGTTTAACTGATCATACTAGTTCTCACTAGCTCTATTTATCCACAGTTTAACTGATCATACTAGTTCTCATTAGCTCTATTTATCCACAGTTTAACTGATCATACTAGTTCTCACTAGCTCTATTTATCCACAGTTTAACTGATCATACTAGTTCTCACTAGCTCTATTTATCTACAGTTTAACTGATCATACTAGTTCTCACTAGCTCTATTTTTCCATGGTTTAACTGATCATACTAGCTCTCATTAGCTCTATTTATCCACGGTTTAACTGATCATACTAGTTCTCACTAGCTCTGTTTATCCACGGTTTAACTTCTCATACTAGTTCTCACTAGCTCTATTTATCCACAGTTTAACTGATCATACTAGCTCTCATTAGCTCTATTTATCCACGGTTGAACTGATCATACTAGTTCTTATTAGCTCTATCTACAGTTTAACTGACCATACTAGTTCTCACTAGTTTTATTTATCCACGGTTTAACTGATCATACTAGTTCTCACTAGCTCTATTTATCCACGGTTTAACGGATCATACTAGTTCTCATTAGCTCTTTATCCACAGTTTAACTGATCATACTAGTTCTCACTAGCTCTATTTATCCACAGTTTAACTGATCATACTAGCTCTCATTAGCTCTATTTATCCACGGTTGAACTGATCATACTAGTTCTTATTAGCTCTATCTACAGTTTAACTGACCATACTAGTTCTCACTAGTTTTATTTATCCACGGTTTAACTGATCATACTAGTTCTCACTAGCTCTATTTATCCACGGTTTAACGGATCATACTAGTTCTCATTAGCTCTTTATCCACAGTTTAACTGATCATACTAGTTCTCACTAGCTCTATTTTTCCACGGTTTAACTGATCATACTAGCTCTCATTAGCTCTATTTATCCACGGTTTAACTGATCATACTAGTTCTCATTAGCTCTATTTATCCACGGTTAAACTGATCATACTAGTTCTCATTAGCTCTATTTATCTACAGTTTAACTGATCATACTGGTTCTCACTAGATTTATTTATCTACGGTTTAACTGATCATACTAGTTCTCATTAGCTCTATTTATCTACAGTTTAACTGATCATACTAGTTCTCACTAGCTCTATTTATCCACAGTTTAACTGATCATACTAGTTCTCACTAGCTCTATTTATCTACAGTTTAACTGATCATACTAGTTCTCACTAGCTTTATTTATCCACGGTTAAACTGATCATACTAGTTCTCACTAGCTTTATTTATCCACGGTTTAACTGATCATACTAGTTCTCACTAGCTCTATTTATCCACGGTTTAACGGATCATACTAGTTCTCATTAGCTCTATTTATCCACAGTTTAACTGATCATACTAGTTCTCACTAGCTCTATTTTTCCATGGTTTAACTGATCATACTAGCTCTCATTAGCTCTATTTATCCACGGTTTAACTGATCATACTAGTTCTCACTAGCTCTGTTTATCCACGGTTTAACTTCTCATACTAGTTCTCACTAGCTCTATTTATCCACGGTTTAACTGATCATACTAGTTCTCATTAGCTGTATTTATCTACAGTTTAACTGATCATACTAGTTCTCACTAGCTCTATTTATCCACAGTTTAACTGATCATACTAGCTCTCATTAGCTCTATTTATCCACGGTTGAACTGATCATACTAGTTCTTATTAGCTCTATCTACAGTTTAACTGACCATACTAGTTCTCACTAGTTTTATTTATCCACGGTTTAACTGATCATACTAGTTCTCACTAGCTCTATTTATCCACGGTTTAACGGATCATACTAGTTCTCATTAGCTCTTTATCCACAGTTTAACTGATCATACTAGTTCTCACTAGCTCTATTTTTCCACGGTTTAACTGATCATACTAGCTCTCATTAGCTCTATTTATCCACGGTTTAACTGATCATACTAGTTCTCACTAGCTTTATTTATCCACGGTTTAACCGATCATACTAGTTCTCACTAGCTCTATTTATCCACAGTTTAACTGATCATACTAGTTCTCACTAGCTCTATTTATCCACAGTTTAACTGATCATACTAGTTCTCACTAGCTTTATTTATCCACGGTTTAACTGATCATACTAGTTCTCACTAGCTCTATTTATCCACAGTTTAACTGATCATACTAGTTCTCATTAGCTCTATTTATCCACAGTTTAACTGATCATACTAGTTCTCACTAGCTCTATTTATCCACAGTTTAACTGATCATACTAGTTCTCACTAGCTCTATTTATCTACAGTTTAACTGATCATACTAGTTCTCACTAGCTTTATTTATCCACGGTTAAACTGATCATACTAGTTCTCACTAGCTTTATTTATCCACGGTTTAACTGATCATACTAGTTCTCACTAGCTCTATTTATCCACGGTTTAACGGATCATACTAGTTCTCATTAGCTCTATTTATCCACAGTTTAACTGATCATACTAGTTCTCACTAGCTCTATTTTTCCATGGTTTAACTGATCATACTAGCTCTCATTAGCTCTATTTATCCACGGTTTAACTGATCATACTAGTTCTCACTAGCTCTGTTTATCCACGGTTTAACTTCTCATACTAGTTCTCACTAGCTCTATTTATCCACAGTTTAACTGATCATACTAGCTCTCATTAGCTCTATTTATCCACGGTTGAACTGATCATACTAGTTCTTATTAGCTCTATCTACAGTTTAACTGACCATACTAGTTCTCACTAGTTTTATTTATCCACGGTTTAACTGATCATACTAGTTCTCACTAGCTCTATTTATCCACGGTTTAACGGATCATACTAGTTCTCATTAGCTCTTTATCCACAGTTTAACTGATCATACTAGTTCTCACTAGCTCTATTTTTCCACGGTTTAACTGATCATACTAGCTCTCATTAGCTCTATTTATCCACGGTTTAACTGATCATACTAGTTCTCATTAGCTCTATTTATCCACGGTTAAACTGATCATACTAGTTCTCATTAGCTCTATTTATCTACAGTTTAACTGATCATACTAGTTCTCACTAGCTCTATTTATCCACAGTTTAACTGATCATACTAGCTCTCATTAGCTCTATTTATCCACGGTTGAACTGATCATACTAGTTCTTATTAGCTCTATCTACAGTTTAACTGACCATACTAGTTCTCACTAGTTTTATTTATCCACGGTTTAACTGATCATACTAGTTCTCACTAGCTCTATTTATCCACGGTTTAACGGATCATACTAGTTCTCATTAGCTCTTTATCCACAGTTTAACTGATCATACTAGTTCTCACTAGCTCTATTTTTCCACGGTTTAACTGATCATACTAGCTCTCATTAGCTCTATTTATCCACGGTTTAACTGATCATACTAGTTCTCATTAGCTCTATTTATCCACGGTTAAACTGATCATACTAGTTCTCATTAGCTCTATTTATCTACAGTTTAACTGATCATACTGGTTCTCACTAGATTTATTTATCTACGGTTTAACTGATCATACTAGTTCTCATTAGCTCTATTTATCTACAGTTTAACTGATCATACTAGTTCTCACTAGCTCTATTCATCCACAGTTTAACTGATCATACTAGTTCTCACTAGCTCTATTTATCTACAGTTTAACTGATCATACTAGTTCTCACTAGCTTTATTTATCCACGGTTAAACTGATCATACTAGTTCTCACTAGCTTTATTTATCCACGGTTTAACTGATCATACTAGTTCTCACTAGCTCTATTTATCCACGGTTTAACGGATCATACTAGTTCTCATTAGCTCTATTTATCCACAGTTTAACTGATCATACTAGTTCTCACTAGCTCTATTTTTCCATGGTTTAACTGATCATACTAGCTCTCATTAGCTCTATTTATCCACGGTTTAACTGATTATACTAGTTCTCACTAGCTCTGTTTATCCACGGTTTAACTTCTCATACTAGTTCTCACTAGCTCTATTTATCCACGGTTTAACTGATCATACTAGTTCTCATTAGCTGTATTTATCTACAGTTTAACTGATCATACTAGTTCTCACTAGCTCTATTTATCCACAGTTTAACTGATCATACTAGCTCTCATTAGCTCTATTTTTCCACGGTTTAACTGATCATACTAGCTCTCATTAGCTCTATTTATCCACGGTTTAACTGATCATACTAGTTCTCATTAGCTCTATTTATCCACGGTTAAACTGATCATACTAGTTCTCATTAGCTCTATTTATCTACAGTTTAACTGATCATACTGGTTCTCACTAGATTTATTTATCTACGGTTTAACTGATCATACTAGTTCTCATTAGCTCTATTTATCTACAGTTTAACTGATCATACTAGTTCTCACTAGCTCTATTTATCCACAGTTTAACTGATCATACTAGTTCTCACTAGCTCTATTTATCTACAGTTTAACTGATCATACTAGTTCTCACTAGCTTTATTTATCCACGGTTAAACTGATCATACTAGTTCTCACTAGCTTTATTTATCCACGGTTTAACTGATCATACTAGTTCTCACTAGCTCTATTTATCCACGGTTTAACGGATCATACTAGTTCTCATTAGCTCTATTTATCCACAGTTTAACTGATCATACTAGTTCTCACTAGCTCTATTTTTCCATGGTTTAACTGATCATACTAGCTCTCATTAGCTCTATTTATCCACGGTTTAACTGATTATACTAGTTCTCACTAGCTCTGTTTATCCACGGTTTAACTTCTCATACTAGTTCTCACTAGCTCTATTTATCCACGGTTTAACTGATCATACTAGTTCTCATTAGCTGTATTTATCTACAGTTTAACTGATCATACTAGTTCTCACTAGCTCTATTTATCCACAGTTTAACTGATCATACTAGCTCTCATTAGCTCTATTTATCCACGGTTGAACTGATCATACTAGTTCTTATTAGCTCTATCTACAGTTTAACTGACCATACTAGTTCTCACTAGTTTTATTTATCCACGGTTTAACTGATCATACTAGTTCTCACTAGCTCTATTTATCCACGGTTTAACGGATCATACTAGTTCTCATTAGCTCTTTATCCACAGTTTAACTGATCATACTAGTTCTCACTAGCTCTATTTTTCCACGGTTTAACTGATCATACTAGCTCTCATTAGCTCTATTTATCCACGGTTTAACTGATCATACTAGTTCTCATTAGCTCTATTTATCCACGGTTAAACTGATCATACTAGTTCTCATTAGCTCTATTTATCTACAGTTTAACTGATCATACTGGTTCTCACTAGATTTATTTATCTACGGTTTAACTGATCATACTAGTTCTCATTAGCTCTATTTATCTACAGTTTAACTGATCATACTAGTTCTCACTAGCTTTATTTATCCACCGTTAAACTGATCATACTAGTTCTCATTAGCTCTATTTATCCACAGTTTAACTGATCGTACTAGTTCTCACTAGCTCTGTTTATCCACAGTTTAACTGATCATACTAGTTCTCACTAGCTCTATTTATCCACGGTTTAACTGATCATACTAGCTCTCATTAGCTCTATTTATCCACAGTTTAACTGATCATACTAGTTCTCATTAGCTCTATTTATCCACAGTTTAACTGATCATACTAGTTCTCACTATTTCTATTTATCCACAGTTTAACTCATCATACTAGTTCTCACTAGCTCTATTTATCCACGGTTTAACTGATCATACTAGTTCTCATTAGCTCTATTTATCCACGGTTAAACTGATCATACTAGTTCTCATTAGCTCTATTTATCTACAGTTTAACTGATCATACTAGTTCTCACTAGCTTTATTTATCTACAGTTTAACTGATCATACTAGTTCTCACTAGCTTTATTTATCCACGGTTAAACTGATCATACTAGTTGTCATTAGCTCTATTTATCCACAGTTTAACTGATCATACTAGTTCTCACTAGCTCTGTTTATCCACAGTTTAACTGATCATACTAGTTCTCACTAGCTTTATTTATCCACGGTTTAACTGATCATACTAGTTCTCACTAGCTCTATTTATCCACGGTTTAACTGATCATACTAGTTCTCACTAGCTCTATTTATCCATGGTTTAACTGATCATACTAGCTCTCATTAGCTCTATTTATCCACGGTTTAACTGATCATACTAGTTCTCATTAGCTCTATTTATCTACAGTTTAACTGATCATACCTAGTTCTCACTAGCTTTATTTATCCACGGTTTAACTGATCATACTAGTTCTCATTAGCTCTATTTATCCACGGTTTAACTGATCATACTATTTCTCATTAGCTCTATTTATCCACGGTTTAACTGATCATACTATTTCTCATTAGCTCTATTTATCCACAGTTTAACTGATCATACTAGTTCTCACTAGCTCTATTTATCCACGGTTTAACTGATCATACTAGCTCTCATTAGCTCTATTTATCCACGGTTTAACTGATCATACTAGTTCTCATTAGCTCTTTATCTACAGTTTAACTGATCATACTAGTTCTCACTAGCTTTATTTATCCACGGTTTAACTGATCATACCAGTTCTCACTAGCTCTATTTATCCACATTTAAACTGATCATACTAGTTCTCACTAGCTCTATTTATCCACAGTTTAACTGATCATACTAGTTCTCATTAGCTCTATTTATCCACAGTTTAACTGATCATACTAGTTCTCACTAGCTCTATTTATCCACGGTTTAACTGATCATACTAGTTCTCACTAGCTCTATTTATCCACAGTTTAACCGATCATACTAGTTCTCACTAGCTCTATTTATCCACGGTTTAACTGATCATACTAGTTCTCACTAGCTCTATTTATCCACGGTTTAACTGATCATACTAGTTCTCACTAGCTCTATTTATCCAAGGTTTAACTGATCATACTAGTTCTCACTAGCTCTATTTATCCACGGTTTAACTGATCATACTAGTTCTCACTAGCTCTATTTATCCACAGTTTAACTGATCATACTAGTTCTCACTAGCTCTATTTATCCACGGTTTAACTGATCATACTAGTTCTCACTAGCTCTATTTATCCACGGTTTAACTGATCATACTAGTTCTCACTAGCTCTGTTTATCCACGGTTTAACTGATCATACTAGCTCTCATTAGCTCTATTTATCCACGGTTTAACTGATCATACTAGTTCTCATTAGCTCTTTATCCACGGTTTAACTGATCATACTAGCTCACATTAGCTCTATTTATCCACGGTTGAACTGATCATACTAGTTCTCATTAGCTCTATCTACAGTTTAACTGATCATACTAGTTCTCACTAGCTTTATTTATCCACGGTTTAACTGATCATACTAGTTCTCACTAGCTCTATTTATCCACGGTTTAACGGATCATACTAGTTCTCATTAGCTCTCTTTATCTACAGTTTATCTGATCATACTAGTTCTCACTAGCTTTATTTATCCACGGTTTAACTGATCATACTAGTTCTCACTAGCTCTATTTATCCACAGTTTAACTGATCATACTAGTTCTCACTAGCTTTATTTATCCACGGTTTAACTGATCATACTAGTTCTCACTAGCTCTATTTATCCACAGTTTAACTGATCATACTAGTTCTCACCAGCTCTACTTATCCACAGTTTAACTGATCATACTAGTTCTCACTAGCTCTATTTATCCACAGTTTAACTGATCATACTAGTTCTCACTAGCTTTATTTATCCACAGTTTAACTGATCATACTAGTTCTCACCAGCTCTATTCATCCACAGTTTAACTGATCATACTAGTTCTCACTAGCTCTATTTATCCACAGTTTAACTGATCATACTAGTTCTCATTAGCTCTATTTATCCACAGTTTAACGGATCATACTAGTTCTCACTAGCTCTATTTATTTATCCACGGTTTAACTGATCATACTAGTTCTCGTTAGCTCTATTTATCCACAGTTTAACTGATCATACTAGTTCTCACTAGCTCTTTATCTACAGTTTAACTGATCATACTAGTTCTCACTAGCTTTATTTATCCACGGTTTAACTGATCATACTAGTTCTCACTAGCTCTATTTATCCCCAGTTTAACTGATCATACTAGTTCTCATTAGCTCTATTCATCCACAGTTTAACTGATCATACCAGTTCTCACTAGCTCTATTTATCCACAGTTAAACTGATCATACTAGTTCTCACTAGCTCTATTTATCCACAGTTTAACTGATCATACTAGTTCTCATTAGCTCTATTTATCCACAGTTTAACTGATCATACTAGTTCTCACTAGCTCTATTTATCCACAGTTTAACTGATCATACTAGTTCTCACTAGCTCTATTTATCCACAGTTTAACTGATCATACTAGTTCTCATTAGCTCTATTTATCTACAGTTTAACTGATCATACTAGTTCTCACTAGCTCTATTTATCCACAGTTTAACTGATCATACTAGTTCTCACTAGCTCTATTTATCCACAGTTTAACTGATCATACTAGTTCTCACTAGCTCTATTTATCCACAGTTTAACTGATCATACTAGTTCTCACTAGCTTTATTTATCCACAGTTTAACTGATCATACTAGTTCTCACTAGCTCTATTTATCCACGGTTTAACGGATCATACTAGTTCTCACTAGCTTTATTTATCCACAGTTTAACTGATCATACTAGTTCTCACTAGCTCTGTTTATCCACGGTTAAACTGATCATACTAGTTCTCATTAGCTCTATCCACGGTTTAACAAGTCATAATTTCATGTGTTGACACTCGACATGGATCATGGCAAATTAGGAAATTCAGCAACAATTATATTTGATTGATAGGCTTTCCTGATTTCCAGAATGTCTGTTGAATATTTTGAAATTACATTAACTGCAAGTTATTTTTTCTTATATTTAAACATAATCAACAGGTTACTATTGACGGAAATTTGAATTTTCAACAATAAGGTTCCGTTTGTCACTTCGACCCTGTTACAAAACCCTGGTATTGATTTTTTTGTCCAAGCTGTGAAGATAAATGCGAGACATAAATTCTCTCACTTTCCCGATGGTGCTGTCGACGTTACGTTTTTGTGTTTAGCAAATCTCGGCTTATATTTCGGGATTGGTTAACTCTAGTGAAACACAACTTGGGTACATGGTGGCTTCTACCAAATGGATGCAGGATGGTGACAGGGAGGTCACCAGATCAAAGGTCCAGGTCACTCTGACTTCTACAAAACTTTCTTTTTAGCAAGTCTTATCAGCTTATATTTCTGGATTGTTGTTGCTTATACCAAGAGGATAAATGATGTTAGCATGGCGGCCACCACTCAAAGATCAATGTCACTGACCTATACAATATTTTATCTTTCAACGTTAAATTATTTCCGTTAGCAAATCTTATCAGCTTATATTTCGGGATTGCTTAACCCGTTAACACTCATATCAGCCAAAAATGGCTTCTGGTGTGGTCTTGAGAAATGTCCATTTGAAGACCAAAAGAAGACTATTTTTGAAAATTTCCACTGGAATGACTGGCTCGGCTATCAGTCGTAAATTTTCAAAAATAGCCTTCTCTTGGTCTGCAAATGGACATTTTCTATGAGAAAATTGAAATTTTCTTGAATAAATTTGAGGGTTAAAGGGTTAACCCTAATGCAATATGCCATGCATGCGTGATTGCTTATACCAAGCGGATGCTGGATGGTGATAAGGATGTTACCAGGTCAAATGTCAAGGTCACTCTGGACTCTATCAAACTGTGTTATTTTTCATTGTTAGGTTTTTGCATTTGGCAAATCCTATCATGCCTATCAGCGTATTGTCTCGCCCATGGGCATTACTTTTCTGGCTGAGAGGGTGTCAATATTAAGTTTTTGCATTTAGCAAATCATTACTGACAAAGGGGAGAGGTTAGCCATGTGACAGAGTTCTTGTTTTGTTTTAACTCCACAGAATGGATTGTATTTCGGGATTGGGTCACCCTACTGAAACTAAACTGGGATGCGGTAGAATGATATTGAGGTCAATGTTCAAGGTCATTGTGTCCTAGGTGTCCAAATGTCAGCCTATATCGTGTTTGTGTAGCACTGATCTCTCAATTGTCTGCTCATATCCTGTTTGTGTAGCACTGATCTCTCAATTGTCTGCTCATATCCTGGTTGTGTAGCACTGGTCTCTCAATTGTCTGCTCATATCGTGTTTGTGTAGCACTGATCTCTCAATTGTCAGCCTATATCGTGTTTGTGTAGCACTGATCTCTCAATTGTCTGCTCATATCCTGTTTGTGTAGCACTGATCTCTCAATTGTCTGCTCATATCCTGTTTGTGTAGCACTGGTCTATCAATTGTCTGCTCATATCGTGTTTGTGTAGCACTGATCTCTCAATTGTCAGCCTATATCGTGTTTGTGTAGCACTGATCTCTCAATTGTCTGCTCATATCATGTTTGTGTAGCACTGATCTCTCAATTGTCTGCTCATATCCTGTTTGTGTAGCACTGATCTCTCAAATGTCTGCTCATATCGTGTTTGTGTAGCACTGATCTCTCAAATGTCTGCTCATATCCTGTTTGTGTAGCACTGATCTCTCAATTGTCTGCTCATATCCTGTTTGTGTAGCACTGATCTCTCAAATGTCTGCTCATATCGTGTTGGTGTAGCACTGATCTCTCAATTGTCTGCTCATATCCTGTTTGTGTAGCACTGATCTCTCAATTGTCTGCTCATATCCTGTTTGTGTAGCACTGATCTCTCAAATGTCTGCTCATATCGTGTTTGTGTAGCACTGATCTCTCAAATGTCTGCTCATATCCTGTTTGTGTAGCACTGATCTCTCAATTGTCTGCTCATATCGTGTTTGTGTAGCACTGATCTCTCAATTGTCTGCTCATATCCTGTTTGTGTAGCACTGATCTCTCAAATGTCTGCTCATATCGTGTTTGTTTAGCACTGATCTCTCAAATGTCAGCCTATATCGTGTTTGTGTAGCACTGATCTCTCAAATGTCAGCCTATATCGTGTTTGTGTAGCACTGATCTCTCAAATGTCAGCTTATATCGTGTTTGTGTAGCACTGATCTCTAAAATGTCAGCCTATATCGTGTTTGTGTAGCACTAATCTCTCAAATGTCAGCCTATATCGTGTTTGTGTAGCACTGATCTCTCAAATGTCAGCCTATATCGTGTTTGTGTAGCACTGATCTCTCAATTGTCTGCTCATATCCTGTTTGTGTAGCACTGATCTCTCAATTGTCTGCTCATATCCTGTTTGTGTAGCACTGGTCTCTCAAATGTCAGCCTATATCGTGTTTGTGTAGCACTGATCTCTCAATTGTCAGCCTATATCGTGTGTGTAGTACTGATCTCTCAATTGTCTGCTCATATCGTGTTTGTGTAGCACTGATCTCTCAATTGTCTGCTCATATCGTGTTTGTGTAGCACTGATCTCTCAAATGTCAGTCTATATCGTGTTTGTGTAGCACTGATCTCTCAAATGTCAGCCTATATCGTGTTTGTGTAGCACTGATCTCTCAAATGTCAGCCTATATCGTGTTTGTGTAGCCCTAATCTCTCAAATGTCAGCCTATATCGTGTTTGTCTAGCACTGATCTCTCAATTGTCTGCTCATATCCTGTTTGTGTAGCACTGATCTCTCAATTGTCTGCTCATATCGTGTTTGTGTAGCACTGGTCTCTCAATTGTCTGCTCATATCCTGTTTGTGTAGCACTGATCTCTCAATTGTCTGCTCATATCATGTTTGTGTAGCACTGAATTTGGATGGTGCTGTGGGTTTTTCAAGGTTGTTGCTGTAAAAGTAGTATTTGCATTCTAACTTCCTGATGAATTGATCTATGCAATGTATTTGTGTGTCTGGTGATATGTGGTGTGGTGTGGGTACAAATGAAAGGCCTTTGTTTAGAATGGAATTTTCTGTTTTGGTAAGTTTGTGGTTGGACAGGTTAACGACAATATCTGGTGTTGTTTTTTGTTTGTTGATGATGCGTTGTTTTCTGCGTTTTTGTAGTTGTGTACCTGATGTTAAACGTCTAATTGGCCGATTATTTCTAAGAGTAGTTTTTTCACATTTTCGTTTTTGGATTGTTTTATGGCTTCGGCATATGATTTGGGTTGTGGTGTGCTTGTACTTGTCTGTGATGTTGTTTGGACGGGTTGGGTTCTGGGTTGGTGTGTTGAGTGTGTGATAGGTTGTGTTCTGGGAAGGTACATCTGCTCTCTTGGTGGTGGTGGATGGGAGGTGGTTGTCTTGAGTAGGGTATTATAAAGTGTCGGTTGTTTGTGTAGTGGCGGTTGGTTTGTGATGTTTGTTTTGGTCCAACTTGCCCTGGTTTGAAGGTGGTTTGTGGTGAATGTGGTTTGTTCTGTATGTGTGGTGCTCCCCCGTTTTTTGGCAGGGGAAGTGGGTTACTCCTCGGTTGTCTCTCTGTGTTGATCTGTGGTTGCTGTTTGAGCTGTGTAGGTCTAAGCCATTGAGTTGTGGTTTGGTTGTTCTGTTGTGTTTGTGGTCTTGTGTATGTATGTGGGTTTTTCTTTGTGTGTTGTCTTTGTGCTGGTTGAGGTGTTGGCAACAGCGGTGGTCTGTGGCGTCTCTGTTGGTACGTGTTGTGCTGGGCGTGCTTGCTTCTGCGTGTGGTTTATTTGATGTTGTAGATCCTTTGTGTAGCACTGATCTCTCAAATATCAGCCTATATCGTGTTTGTGTAGCACTGATCTCTCAAATGTCACCCTATATCGTGTTTGTGTAGCACTGATCTCTCAAATGTCAGCTTATATCGTGTTTGTGTAGCACTAATCTCTCAAATGTCAGCCTATATCATGTTTGTGTAGCACTGATCTCTCAAATGTCAGCCTATATCGTGTTTGTGTAGCACTGATCTCTCAAATGTCAGCCTATATCGTGTTTGTGTAGCACTGATCTCTCAATTGTCTGCGCATATCCTGTTTGTGTAGCACTGATCTCTCAAATGTCAGCCTATATCGTGTTTGTGTAGCACTGATCTCTCAAATGTCAGCCTATATCATGTTTGTGTAGCACGGATCTCTCAAATGTCAGCCTATATCGTGTTTGTGTAGCACTAATCTCTCAAATGTCAGCCTATATCGTGTTTGTGTAGCACTGATCTCTCAAATGTCAGCCTATATAGTGTTTGTGTAGCCCTAATCTCTCAAATGTCAGCCTATATCGTGTTTGTCTAGCACTGATCTCTCAATTGTCTGCTCATATCCTGTTTGTGTAGCACTAATCTCTCAATTGTCTGCTCATATCGTGTTTGTGTAGCACTGGTCTCAATTGTCTGCTCATATCCTGTTTGTGTAGCACTGATCTCTCAATTGTCTGCGCCTATCCTGTTTGTGTAGCACTGATCTCTCAAATGTCAGCCTATATCGTGTTTGTGTAGCACTGATCTATCAAATGTCAGCCTATATCGTGTTTGTGTAGCACTGATCTCTCAAATATCAGCCTATATCGTGTCTGTGTGGTACTGATCTCTCAAATGTCAGCCTATATCGTGTTTGTGTAGCACTGATCTCTCAATTGTCTGCGCATATCCTGTTTGTGTAGCACTGATCTCTCAAATGTCAGCCTATATCATGTTTGTGTAGCACTGATCTCTCAAATGTCAGCCTATATCGTGTTTGTGTAGCACTGATCTCTCAAATGTCGGCCTATATCGTGTTTGTGTAGCACTGATCGCTCAAATGTCAGCCTATATCGTGTTTGTGTAGCACTGATCTCTCAATTGTCTGCGCATATCCTGTTTGTGTAGCACTGATCTCTCAAATGTGAGCCTATATCGTGTTTGTGTAGCACTGATCTATCAAATGTCAGCCTATATCATGTTTGTCTAGCACTGATCTCTCAATTGTCTGCTCATATCCTGTTTGTGTAGCACTAATCTCTCAATTGTCTGCTCATATCGTGTTTGTGTAGCACTGGTCTCTCAATTGTCTGCTCATATCCTGTTTGTGTAGCACTGATCTCTCAATTGTCTGCTCATATCGTGTTTGTGTAGCACTGATCTCTCAAATGTCAGTCTATATCGTGTTTGTGTAGCACTGATCTCTCAAATGTCAGCCTATATCGTGTTTGTGTGGCACTGATCTCTCAATTGTCTGCCCATATCGTGTTTGTGTAGCACTGATCTCTCAATTGTCTGCGCCTATCCTGTTTGTGTAGCACTGATCTCTCAAATGTCAGCCTATATCGTGTTTGTGTAGCACTGATCTCTCAAATGTCAGCCTATATCATGTTTGTGTAGCACTGATCTCTCAAATGTCAGCCTATATCGTGTTTGTGTAGCACTGATCTCTCAAATGTCAGCCTATATCGTGTTTGTGTAGCACTGATCGCTCAAATGTCAGCCTATATCGTGTTTGTGTAGCACTGATCTCTCAAATGTCAGCCTATATCGTGTTTGTGTAGCACTGATCTCTCGAATGTCAGCCTATATCGTGTTTGTGTAGCACGGATCTCACAAATGTCAGCCTATATCGTGTTTGTGTAGCACTGATCTCTCAAATGTCAGCCTATATCATGTTTGTCTAGCACTGATCTCTCAATTGTCTGCTCATATCCTGTTTGTGTAGCACTGATCTCTCAATTGTCTGCTCATGTCGTGTTTGTGTAGCACTGGTCTCTCAATTGTCTGCTCATATCCTGTTTGTGTAACACTGATCTCTCAATTGTCTGCTCATATCCTGTTTGTGTAGCACTGATCTCTCAAATGTCTGCTCATATCGTGTTTGTGTAGCACTGATCTCTCAAATGTCAGCCTATATCGTGTTTGTGTAGCACTGATCTCTCAAATGTGAGCCTATATAGTGTTTGTGTAGCACTGATCTCTCAAATGTCAGCCTATATCGTGTTTGTGTAGCACTGATCTCTCAAATGTCAGCCTATATCGTGTTTGTGTAGCACTGATCTCTCAAATGTCAGCCTATATCGTGTTTGTTTAGCTCTGATCTCTCAAATGTCAGCCTATATCATGTTTGTGTAGCGCTGATCTCTCAATTGTCTGCTCATATCCTGTTTGTGTAGCACTGATCTCTCAATTGTCTGCTCATATCCTGTTTGTGTAGCACTGATCTCTCAATTGTCTGCTCATATCGTGTTTGTGTAGCACTGGTCTCTCAATTGTCTGCTCATATCCTGTTTGTGTAGCACTGATCTCTCAATTGTCTGCTCATATCCTGTTTGTGTAGCACTGATCTCTCAATTGTCTGCTCATATCGTGTTTGTGTAGCACTGATCTCTCAAATGTCAGCCTATATCATGTTTGTGTAGCACTGATCTCTCAAATGTCAGCTTATATCGTGTTTGTGTAGCACTGATCTCTCAAATGTCAGCCTATATAGTGTTTGTGTAGCACTGATCTCTCAAATGTCAGCCTATATCGTGTTTGTGTAGCACTGATCTCTCAAACGTCAGCCTATATAGTGTTTGTGTAGCTCTGATCTCTCAAATGTCAGCCTATATCATGTTTGTGTAGCTCTGATCTCTTAATTGAACTATTGTTTTGAAATTAAAACAGATGAAATAGACTAATTTAATTTCTCTCTGTGCATTGCAGGAACTCGTGGATAGCTTGTTTGATCAGAAGCTGGAGGTGGATACATTTGTTACGAAATACATAGAATTACGAATCCTTGCCCACAACAGACGCATCAAGTCTGAGAAAATGGCAGAACTTATGCGCAGTCAACCGAGGACCCGAGCGGCTTCATCTAATCCAGTCGCGGACAGAGAGACACCGCCAGTACCGCCAAGAACTGATATTCCTGTGCCACAAACAAAACCGATCGCTGCTCAGAGAACATTCGCATCCTATGGTAGCGGAACATCGGCGACTCCTCCGCTTCCCCCACCAAGACCCTGCCCATATGCACAACAGTGGCAGGCCCCAATTGGACAAACTGTGGCACCTTATCCAATGACACAAATACCATATCCCATGATGCCTCAGCAATTTATCCCACGCTAGGACGTCACTAGTGATTATGGTTTAAATTAATTTATAATGTGGCTGATAAATAATGTTGTATTATGTCAAATATTGTCCATGAAACTGTATGGCCTTATCAAACCCGATCACTGGCCTGTATGGCCTTATCACACCCGATCACTGGCCTGTATGGCCTTATCACACCGATCACTGGCCTGTATGGCCTTATCAAACCCGAACACTGGCCTGTATGGCCTTATCACACCCGATCACTGGCCTGTATGGCCGTATCACACCCGATCACTGGCCTGTATGGCCTTATCACACCCGATCACTGGCATTCTTTATTGCGGTCTTAAGGAGCCATCACCCCACACATCTATTTCATATGACAACTATCTTGTATTATGGGTTTTATTAATCACCTGTGTTTAGTAACCACCTGTCTGGTGTGTCATGAGGTGCTTATGGTAGGTTGGGCTTTATTTGAATTAACTACATCCTTGCTGCTTTTTCTCAGATGATAGTTTTTGTCTCGCATGTGAAGCAGAACTGATGCGCAGATATCACCTTTCCGCCACTGTCAGCATCAATGCTAAGTCTTGCATTTAGCTTCAGGTTTGAATAAAAAGCAGCACATTGACATTGAGGTCACAAGGTCAAAGCCACTGCGACCTCGTGGTACAAAATCAGCACAAAATGTTTTGACAAAGAGGACGGGTGAAGCGTTTAATTCCACGGTTTTATCTTAACCCTTTTGACAACAAATCCTTAAACAAATATATTCCTTACAACATAGAGCATATTCTGCTGAATATTTTGAACTTAATTTGACTGGAAGCCGTTGCAGCCTAAGGCATGCTCGGCAGCTTTCATTCACATTAATTTCAAGATATGCAACATCTCTCCTGTAAGGTTACCCCGAAATTGGGGGAATTCATCTGTGAAAGGTTTAACCCTTACCACTCTGATGTCAATATTCTATCTTTTGCTCTGTCAATAGCAAAGAATCCGGTGTATATTTTGTAACAATTTTGGTGGATGCGATGTTGTTGCGTGCGACAGCAACATCTCCCACCAAATCTGTTGAAAAATTAACACCAGTTCATCTTTTAATTTAATTTGAAACTGACATCAGAATGGTAGGGGTTAAAATGATTGTATTGTGTGAATATTGTGATGCATACTTGCCTTCCATATGAAGAAGTGGTGGTGTATATAGATGTCTCATTCTCTGGAAGGTGTAAAGCCAGGTATTGGTGGTCCTTCATATAATACTTGTATATATGATCTCTGGCAATGCCACACTTTCTCCTCTTAACCGTTGAACCCTCAAATTTGTTCAAGAAAATTTAAATTTTCTCAGAAAATGTCCATTTGCAGACCAAGATAAGACCATTTTTGAAAATTTACCACTGGAATGACTGGCTTGGTATCGTAATAATCTCTTGGTGTGCAAATGGTCATTTCTCAAGACCACTGCAGAAGCCGTTTTTGACTATGAGTGTTAAAAGGGTTAATCCTGATCATACTGCATCAAATCCAGATGGTTAGATTTTGTGTGATCTTGTGAAAGCTATACTTGTGCCAAATTTTGAAAACCGCATTGCTGATGTGACTTAGCTCTTAAACATTCAAATTAATTTACGAACATTTTAATTTTCTCATTGAATAGCATGTCCATTTGCAAAACAGGGAGAAGAGTATTTTTGAAAAATTCCAGTGGTAAATCTTTAAAAGTAGTCTTCTTAGTCTGCAAATGGACATTTTTTCAAGACCACTGCCGAAGCCCTTTTTGGCCGAGTTGAGTGTTAATAAGAATTAGAATGAGAAATAAACAATTTCAGCTGGACAAGGGTTAAAAGACAATTGACCTCAAATAACCAGTGCAATATTTTTTGGTAATATCAACATATGGCATCCTGGATTTACAGACACTTGATGTAAAATGAGCTAAATCCGAAACCTGCTGATTATTTTGAAAGCAATCTGACTGAACAGCATTATTCACTTAGACAGCAATGAATTTCAGTCAAATTGTTTACAAAATATTGAACAAGCACTTAACCCTTTAACCCTTAAATTTGCTCAAGAAAATTTCAATTTTCTCATAGGAAATGCCCAAGAGAAGACTATTTTTGAAAATTTAACGCTGGAATGACGGGTAAATTTTCAGAAATAGTCTTCTCTTGGTCTGCAAATGGACATTTCTCAAGACCACTGCAGAAGCCATTTTTGGATGATATGAGAGTTAAAGGGTTAACTATGACATGGGCATGTCACTGTAACATTGATACTGTAGTATGTATAGAATGACATGATAAAGCTGGTGGGGAATGATATTATCACGTACCATTAACTTTAATACAGGTTGTCTACTGTAACTTTTAACCCTTACCACTCTGATGTCAAAATTTAAAAGTTTCAAATTAAACTAAAAGATGAACCGGTATTTATTTTTCAACAAATTTGGTGGAGGATGTTGCCGTCGTAGACAGCAACTTCTTCCACCAAATTTGTTGAGAAATGTACTCAAGTTTCTTTAATATTGATCCAGTAAAAGATAGAATATTGACATCAGAGTGGTAAGGGGTAAGGGATGAGAAGCTTCAGTACATATCTACTCTGTATGTAACAGGCTGTGAGGCATGTTAAGGATGATAGGCTTCGGTGTATATCTACGCTGTATATAACAGGCTGTGAGGCTTCAGTGCATATCTACACTGTATATAACAGGCTGTGAGGAGGAGAGACTTCAGTAAATATGCTATTGACAGCGTAAAAGCTAGAATATTAACATCAGTATGCTACGGGTTAATGCTGTATGTATTGATGGTTTAAGCAAGACTTGGCTGGCAGTCCTCACCCACTATGCTGCGTAATGTTACTTGTAAACGTGGACACAAATACACGAGTGACTGCTATACTATTGTGTATTGCTGTGTAATCATTATTGTCAAAGCACGTAACTGCAGGCTAACTGATAGCTCCGTCTTGACACGCTTGAACATCAACACACAAGTTATTAATAGTTACAGAATACAGAACTTTATGTATAAGATTATGTTACGGTACTGGTATCATCTTATTTCAATGAGCTTTTATTTACAGTAAACTCATTTTAGATAATTTTCGTCTTAGCATTTTTAAGTTTTAATTATTCTGCTAATATTTTGTATTTTCACCTCTGAATGCTAGGTCTTATAAACCAATAGATTCAGCCACAACAGTTGTGTTAAATGTCATGCAGAGTTCCTGCAACTTCTCACAATATATCTTATAAATTATATGCGTAATAACTAGAAAATTGTACATGTGCATTGATTTGAATATTTTATTCTAGCTGATTTTATGCAAATTAATTCTTGTATTGTCCGGTAGTCAAATATATACAACAAGTTCATGTGATGTAAGCTACACTGTTATGTTTCAGTTTGGGGAGTTAGTGGTACATTTTAATAGTTTTATTCAAATGACACTAGTATATTGTGATTATTTACAAAAAAGATATTCCATTTTCTCACTAATTTTGTAAACTTATTCTTCTGATTCTTGTCAAACAATGATTTTGCATCAAATTTAAATTTCAATATTTTTGTGTTTGTGCATCTAGAACAATGTGTGATGAATTTGCTTGTATATCTTGTTTGTTATCTTGCATTTATAATGATATGCTCTATTTGATCTCCTCTCTCATATAAACACATCGTTAATGGAAGGATTGCATCGGTCACTCAACTATATGACACGGCATAATCTATCACGTAACATGTAGGCTGATGGCACAATCGTAATAATGCATATCTCTCATGAAGCTGGCAGTCTTTTAAGTGTACAAATTGTATGTCTTTGATGGATTTACAATTTGATAAACATTCTGTTGAATAGTTTGAAACTAATTTGACTGGGAGCTGTTGGTGCCATAGGCAGCAATAGCCCCCAGTCGAATTATTTTCAAAATATTCAACTGGTTACTTGTATAGTTATCTTGAAATTGGGATTCTGGAACTAAAGGGTTCAAAGTACTATAAATCGATCCCAAAATGCTGTTGGCGCCAACTAGAAATGGGCAGAGCACAGCTAGAAACAAATCCCTGTATTGCCAACCTATGGATGCTATTTCACTAATGCAGGCTCCAGCCATCAATACAGCATTGTTAACACACCGGTGGAAAGTGGATCTATATCATAATTATTGTGTCCACCAGTCCATGACCTTGTCCAAGCTGTAATCTTCAACCCTTCATACACTTACCAAAGTGGCAAATAGATTTTATTTTTATTAAACATATTTTATTGTACTAATAATACAACGTGATTGGGCACAACTTTTAGCAACTTATCTAAACCCCTCTCCCTACATATAGATATATATGCACCTTAGTCAACAGATGTTATATATCAAAAGGTCAGTGTGACCTACATTTCACAGATGCCTAGTTCATCGAAGATCAAAGAAGATGTCTGTAAGGTGTGGTCTCTAAAGACAGGTGGTCTCTAAAGACAGTTCACTCATGATAGAATATGGCTTTAGTGGTTACAAGATGTTGGTTCTTTATGCAGGTGGTTAGATCTGTCAAAATATCACCATTAGCCTCCAAAGGGCAGGTGTCACGAGATCTGTCAAAATATCACCTTTAGTCTCCAAAGGGCAGGTGTCACGAGATCTGTCAAAATATCACCTTTAGCCTCCAAATGGCAGGTGTCACGAGATCTGTCAAAATATCACCTTTAGTCTCCAAATGGCAGGTGTCACGAGATCTGTCAAAATATCACCTTTAGTCTCCAAATGGCAGGTGTCACGAGATCTGTCAAAATATCACCTTTAGCCTCCAAAGGGCAGGTGTCACGAGATCTGTCAAAATATCACCTTTAGCCTCCAAAGGGCAGGTGTGACGAGCAGTTTTGAGGGGATATAGGAATGCGCTCATTCATACTGATTGGTTTCCGGACAATAACTTGTGTTTGCCTGCACATATTTGAAGCAGCTTTGGCATTAATAATGCGAATACGAAGGCCAAGTTCAAATTCTGTTAATTTACGTCAAATTTACTCAGTTATTCATTTATTTGCCCTTGAAAGTATGAAATTCAAAAGATTATCTGTTTCCGGACAATAACTCATGTTGGGTTAAAATCTGTTTAGTCTATCAAGAGTTACTATTGCCCTGGTTATTGCACTGATTTGGACCAGCTTCAGCGTACCGCTTTGTAACCTGAATACGGAGGCCACGTTCGAATTCCATCAATTTACATCAAATTTACCAAGAGTTGTCCCCCTTGAAAGAATATAACCATTAATTTGACAGTTTCCAGGAAATACCTTGTGGTGTACTAAGCAATTCTAACCGAATTCAGAATATAACTTAATACTACCGAGGCCGTTGTCAAGTTCGTGTTCTATTAGTCTTCGACAATATTTGCCACAGTTATCACCCTTGAAAAATACAAGCTGTTAATTTGTCCGTTTCCAGGGCAATAATAACTCATGCTAGACTAAACAGATTTGAAGCAAATTCAGATTTTAGGTTAATAGTATTAAGACAGAGGTCAAGTTCCTGTTTTGTTACTTTCCATCAATAAGTGCCAGAGTTATCACCCTTGAAAATTACATCCCCTTACAACAAACACCAATGTAAGCGCATATACCAGTTATCAAGAAAATCAGGAATCAAGGGTATTTGTATTGCTTGCGATGCCTTGTGTTATATTCCTGATGAAATGAACAACGTTAACCACCTGTCTTGTGTTATATTCCTGATGAAATGAACAACGTTAACCACCTGCCTTGTGTTATATTCCTGATGAAATGAACAACGTTAACCACCTGCCTTGTGTTATATTCCTGATGAAATGAACAACGTTAACCACCTGTCTTGTGTTATATTCCTGATGAAATGAACAACATTAACCACCTGTCTTTTTGGTCCACATGCTTTAACCCTTTAACACTCATAATCAGCCAAAAACAGCTTCTACAGTCGTCTTGAGAAATGTCCATTTGCAGACCAAGAGAAAACTATTTTTGACAATTTACCACTGGAATGACTGGCTCAATAACCGAGCCAGTCATTGTAGTGGTAAATTTTCAAAAATAGTCTTCTCTTTGTCTGCAAGTGGACATTTTCTATGAAATAATTTAAATTTTCGTGAGTAAAGTTACAGGGTTATGTTACAGGCGTCTTTAATGATCGTCTGTTTTGCTGTATTGGCCGCGTGCTATTCTGTTTTGCTGTATTGGCCGCGTGCTATTCTGTTTTGCTGTATTGGCCGCGTGCTATTCTGTTTTGCTGTATTGGCCGCATGCTATTCTGTTTTGCTGTATTGGCCGCATGTTATTGTTCCCGTAGAGAATTATTTAAGATTGGTCTGAGTGCACATATGTTGTTTTAATTAGGTTGTAAATAAATTTCTTATTTATCCATAAATTTAACATATTAAGCACCTGTCTAATAAACACCTCAAAATAACTAACCCTAACCCTAAGCCTCTAAATATGGGCTAATATTAAGATATCTGATTGTAATGAAATTTCTCACAGATCATCAGTGTAACTATGGCGACAATCAGTGACTATGGCAACAATCAGTGAAAGTCATTATCACATCAGTTTTGCTTATGCCTGAATGCGCATGCATTAAATGCAAAACAGCCCTGTTAAACAAATTGCAAAAACTATTGCCTATGTGTCTGACTTAAAATCTGGCAAAACAGCATTGATAATGTATTCATAAATCTGTGGGTTCTTTTAGTCATCCACCGATGAGATGCGGACCTGTTTCATTGTGCTAGACTAAAGACTGACCCCCAGCTTTCTTGCACTTTTTTCCGCACTTCAAGATATTTAAAGGGAAAATCAGTACTTTGCTTTAGTATAAGGAGTTACAGAGCAAGTTCGAGTTTCGGATATTTTCATCAATTTTTCATGGAGTTATGTCCCTTTTGACTTATGCAATATGAAAAATATAAGTTTTCCACATTTTTTTTGCAATCTTTCAAGATATTGAACTGAGAATTGGTACATTACTTTGTTATGAGAAGTTACAGATCAAGTTCGAGTTTCAGCTGCTTCTGTCAATTTTTAATGGAGTTTTTGACTGTTAATCTCTAAAGATTTATATCACTAAGTAGAGGACACGAATGCTTGTTTACTTCTACCATGTGTGTTTTTGTCAAGCCCTAAGGGAAGCGGAAGGTTATAGTGAGCCAAATAGCATCCACTGTGCAATAAGGATTAGAATGTTAAGTTTTTTTAACGCACCTCAAGTTCACCAAGGGCTTATCAGATCTTAATTAGACTACAGATTTGATCTATGCCATCATTGCATCCAGTCTTCATCAAGTGATATTCAAATTTGTTTTACGTGGTTTGGTAACCACCCTGTGTGGATCATTAAAGGTTCTCACTAGAGACACAGTTGTTTATTGCAACTCATACTCTAGTATAGGCCATTTTCATGACCAAATTAGGCTGGTTCCTTAATAGGGTAGTCTTATTACTTCCCATTAAGACCACCCTCCTAATGGTACCACTATCTTTTGGCCACAAATCTGAGTGTCCATTATGGACAAGTCTGATTGGAAATATCTATATATGTAGATTTTAATAAAAGGTGCATGTGCGAGCTGAATTAGGATGATAAACACTTTAATAATCAAGTCACTCAGAAATGGCGCAGTGGTTACGAGTGTATGAGAAATGTCCATCACGTCACTCACAGCCAGATAAAATACATCTGTGTATGAAATGCTTGTCAAATAGCTAGTCAGTTATAAGGCTTAGCGTAAAAAGTACCACGTGTATATTTTTCACTTTTTTGGCTGACTTAAGCTAGATGCCAGGTGAGTTATAGTGCTGACCACTGTCCTATGTATGCCTATCAGTGTGACATTAAGAGTTGTGGAAGGCTGATTTTTTAGCGATTGACACCAAACTGTGTACTTAGGTCTATCTGTTGTCAAATGTGATAGACTGGGTTATGATACCTGGACAAACTTTTGCTAGAAAATACAAACTAAATTTCAGATTATCTCAAGAGAAACCAGCACCTTGTTCTAAGGTGTCATGAAGCATACCATCACTTAGGAGAAGTCACATACGTGTATATGCTACTATGGCTTGTCTTGGTAAAGTCAATGTGTATTTTTATGTCAATTCAATTTATATATATATATATATATATATATATATATAGCTAACATAATTTTAACAGTAGTAGCTGTTTTGTATTTTAATTACTGCCAAAACAAACGTGTAATGTGATATTTATAATATTTAAACTTTGTACCACAGATTAATCTGCTTAAATATTTAACTATTTTAACTCTATAATGATGAGATATGACAATTCACGAGAAAGTGATTCGAGATGATGAAGATGCCCGCATAAGCTTTGAGTCAAATGATTTTCAAAATACTCAGAAACTTTGTTATATAGATATCTTCAAATTCAGGGAAATGTATTTCACTGCTGGGCTACATGTACACGCGAGACAGAATTAAGTCTTATGGACAAGAGAATTGACATTTCTGAAGACTGAACAGACATTTGCAGGCCAAATGATTATTTTTCAAAGTGTACCATTGATTAGAATGGCTGGAACGATACCCGAGCCAGTCTTTCTAGTAGTATTTTATAGTGCATTTTCAAAAATAGTCTTCTTCGTCTGCAAATGTACATTCCATTTACCAAGCAACAATTTTCATTAATAATTGATAATAGAGCAATAGATAATGAAGTGTGCATGTGTGTGTCAGTGATATAGCCAGGTTTTCATGTCAAGGGGAACAAGCACTACTAAGAAGGCGTCATATGGTGTCAGCGAATCATTCACCAGAAAGTTGTGAAATGTAGATGATCCCAGATGGCCTCTCATGCATTTCCAAAGGTAAATATTGACCCTCAGATGGCTGCTAACAAGGTTACATTATTAGCTCACCTGGCCAGGCCAGAATGGCCAAGTGAGCTTATGCTGTGGCGACCATCCGTCGTCTGTCTGTTGTTCGGCTGTCAACCTTTTCTTTAAACAGCTTCTTAAAAACCACTGGGCTGATTTCAGTTATATTTGGCAGGAAGCATCCTTAGGGCAGAGATTCAAGTTTGTTCAAAATGAAGTTGATTGGCCAATTTGACCGGTGGCCATCTTGGATTTTGGACAATTTTTACAAATGTCTGAAAATCGACACCATTTGGGGGATCGATTCAAAACTCATGAAATATCATCTAGGGTAAGGGCTGAACCAAGTTTGTTCAAGGGAACTTGATTGGCCAAATAGTTTGGCGGCCACCTTTGATGACCTAGTTTTCTCGTAAACAACTTCTCCAGCACCACTAAATGGATCGGGCCAAAAATTGGGACATGATTACAGACGAAGGGTGATTAAAGTTTGTTCAGGGGAATTTGATAGTTAAAAAAAACATGGCCACCGTGGGCCTATCAAAATACAGCATGTTTGGCGGTGTGGTTTAATGTAAGCGGTGTACTGTGACACTGCATGTATAAATGGGTGTACATGTGTATGCTAGACCGATATAAGTTAATGCAGTATGACTGCTGTCATATTATCGCACTGTAAACATGTACATATTAGGTCCTCTGTGCATTGTACATATAATACTGATCACTGAAAACCTAGCTTTCGCGTAAATGACTTCTCCAGTACCGCTGAATGGATTGGGCCAAAATTTGGGAGATATGATTAGAGAATAAGGGCAATTAAAGGTTGTTCAAGGGAAGTTGATAGGTAAAAAAACCATGACCGTCGTGGTTTTTGGTTTTCTGAGTTCAAACAATTTTGAACATGTTGGATAAAGGGGTTGGCAGCCACCTTGGACCATTTTCCTGCCAAAAACTCCCATATTAAAGCAATAGGAGACTTAATATATTCTCTGGGACCACTGTGCCGATTTCATGTATATCTGGCAGAAAGTATCCTTAGGGCATAGAGATCTAAGTTTGTTCAAACGAATCCGATCAGCCAATTTGGCCAGTGGCCATCTTGGAATTTGGCAGATTTTTAGAAATGTCTAAGAATGTTCTGAAACTGCTTGGGGATCGATTTAAAACTCATGAAATATCATTTGGGGCAGGAGCTGAACCAAGTTTGTTCAAGGGAACTTGATTGGCCAAATAGTTTGGTGGCCATCTTGGATGACCTAGTTTTCGTGAAAATGACTTCTACAGAAGTGCTGAATGGATCGGATCGAAACTTGGCAGATATGATTAGGGACGAACAGCCATTAAAGTTTGTCGATGGAAAGGCGATACATAAAAAAACCATGGCTACCATGGATCAATAAAGATTTAGCCTGTTTCGCGGCCATCTTGGATATTCTGAAGAGTTGAGAAAATATAAGACTACTTATTAACCAGTGGGACAATTTTAATAAAACCTGGCTAAGCCTTAATAATTATATTGGTAAATTTCTCCAGTGGTCATCCCGTTTTGTTGGTTTGTGCCAGTGGCCAATAATTCCAGGCGAGCGATACAGGCCCCTTGGGTTTCTTGTTATATTTTAGACATGATTTAGGTTACACTTTTTGGAGGATGGGCTCGAAGGGATTAACCGTTCCCCCTTCACCGCTTGACTACACTACTGGCGTGCGTATGATGTACTGTGATGCTGTGTGTTTGCACTGTGAGGCTCTGAGTGTGCGTGCACTTTTGTACGAGGAGGCTATGTGCTTGATTGTAAGGGGTATCATGTATAAGTAGATGCTAGACCCATATAAGGTAGTGCAGTGCTGTCATATTATCTCGCTGTACACATGTACATATTACGTCTGTATGGTACATATACTGATCTATGTACTAACCAGTCTGTATGATAATACCTTGTAAATACCTGTATATTACCTGTACATTTAAGAATAATATTAGCACACTGTATGTATATGCTCCACTTGTTGTGGTGTAATCCAAGTATGTTTTGAATAAACTAACCATGGAATATATCCAAGTCTCAAGCTTTACGCAGTCGTTCAGCTTCTGATTTTTAATTCAGTCTCAAATCTCTCGACACAAAGATAAAATCATTACAGGTTACGCTGATGATGTACTCTGCTCTACGGCTGTATTAGTTAGTAGAAACATCCTGTGATATTTTCAGTGTTGACTTACTGCTACATAACTTACCAATGGCGGCCATATAAAGCTGGTGTGATATTTTCAAAGTTTTGACTTACTGCTACATAACTTACCAGTGGCGGCCATATAAAGCTGATGTGATATTTTCACAGTTTTGACTTACTGCTAGATAACTTACCAGTTGCAGCCATATAAAGCTGGTGTGATATTTTCACAGTTTTGACTTACTGCTACATAACTTACCAGTGGCGGCCATATAAAGCTGGTGTGATATTTTCAGTGTTGACTTACTGCTACATAACTTACCAGTGGCGGCCATATAAAGCTGGTGTGATATTTTCAAAGTTTTGACTTACTGCTACATAACTTACCAGTGGCGGCCATATAAAGCTGGTGTGATATTTTCACAGTTTTGACTTACTGCTACATAACTTACCAGTGGCGGCCATATAAAGCTGGTTTGATATAGTGGCGGCCATATAAAGTTGGTGTGATATTTTCAAAGTTTTGACTTACTGCTACATAACTTACCAGTGGCGGCCATATAAAGCTGGTGTGATATTTTCAGTGTTGACTTACTGCTACATAACTTACCAGTGGCGGCCATATAAAGCTGGTGTGATATTTTCAAAGTTTTGACTTACTGCTACATAACTTACCAGTGGCGGCCATATAAAGCTGGTGTGATATTTTCAAAGTTTTGACTTACTGCTACATAACTTACCAGTGGCGGCCATATAAAGCTGGTGTGATATTTTCAAAGTTTTGACTTACTGCTCGATAACTTACCAGTGGCGGCCATATAAAGCTGGTGTGATATTTTCAAAGTGTTGACTTACTGCTACATAACTTACCAGTGGCGGCCATATAAAGCTGGTGTGATATTTTCAAAGTTTTTACTTACTGCTACATAACTTACCAGTGGCGGCCATATAAAGCTGGTGTGATATTTTCAGTTTTGACTTACTGCTACATAACTTACCAGTGGCGGCCATATAAAGCTGGTGTGATATTTTCAAAGTTTTGACTTACTGCTAGATAACTTACCAGTGGCGGCCATATAAAGCTGGTGTGATATTTTCACAGTGTTGACTTACTGCTACATAACTTACCAGTGGCGGCCATATAAAGCTGGTGTGATATTTTCACAGTGTTGACTTACTGCTAGATAACTTACCAGTGGTGGCCATGTAAAGCTGGTGTGATATTTTCAAAGTGTTGACTTACTGCTACATAACTTACCAGTGCCGGCCATATAAAGCTGGTGTGATATTTTCAGTGTTGACTTACTGCTACATAACTTACCAGTGGCAGCCATATAAAGCTGGTGTGATATTTTCAAAGTTTTGACTTACTGCTACATCACTTACCAGTGGCGGCCATATAAAGCTGGTGTGATATTTTCAATGTGTTGACTTACTGCTAGATAACTTACCAGTGGCGGCCATATAAAGCTGGTGTGATATTTTCAAAGTTTTGACTTACTGCTACATAACTTACCAGTCGCGGCCATATAAACGGCCATATAAAGCTGGTGTGATATTTTCAAAGTGTTGACTTACTGCTACATAACTTACCAGTCGCGGCCATATAAACGGCCATATAAAGCTGGTGTGATATTTTCAAAGTGTTGACTTACTGCTACATAACTTACCAGTGGCAGCCATATAAAGCTGGTGTGATATTTTCAAAGTTTTGACTTACTGCTACATAACTTACCAGTGGCGGCCATATAAAGCTGGTGTGATATTTTCAATGTGTTGACTTACTGCTACATAACTTACCAGTGGCGGCCATATAAAGCTGGTGGGATATTTTCAAAGTTTTGACTTACTGCTACATAACTTACCAGTCGCGGCCATATAAACGGCCATATAAAGCTGGTGTGATATTTTCAAAGTGTTGACTTACTGCTCGATAACTTACCAGTGGCGGCCATATAAAGCTGGTGTGATATTTTCACAGTGTTGACTTACTGCTACATAACTTACCAGTGGCAGCCATATAAAGCTGGTGTGATATTTTCAAAGTGTTGACTTACTGCTAGATAACTTACCAGTGGCGGCCATATAAAGCTGGTGTGATATTTTCACAGTGTTTACTTACTGCTACATAACTTACCAGTGGCGGCCATATAAAGCTGCTGTGATATTTTCACAGTGTTGACTTACTGCTAGATAACTTACCAGTGGCGGCCATATAAAGCTGGTGTGATATTTTCACAGTGTTGACTTACTGCTACATAACTTACCAGTGGCGGCCATATAAAGCTGGTGTGATATTTTCACAGTTTTGACTTACTGCTACATAACTTACCAGTGGCGGCCATATAAAGCTGGTGTGATAGTTTCACAGTTTTGACTTACTGCTACATAACTTACCAGTGGCGGCCATATAAAGCTGGTGTGATATTTTCACAGTGTTGACTTACTGCTACATAACTTACCAGTGGCGGCCATATAAAGCTGGTGTGATATTTTCAAAGTTTTGACTTACTGCTACATAACTTACCAGTGGCGGCCATATAAAGCTGGTGTGATATTTTCAAAGTGTTGACTTACTGCTACATAACTTACCAGTGGTGGCCATATAAAGCTGGTGTGATATTTTCAAAGTTTTGACTTACTGCTACATAACTTACCAGTGGCGGCCATATAAACGGCCATATAAAGCTGGTGTGGTATTTTCAAAGTGTTGACTTACTGCTCGATAACTTACCAGTGGCGGCCATATAAAGCTGGTGTGATATTTTCACAGTGTTGACTTACTGCTACATAACTTACCAGTGGCAGCCATATAAAGCTGGTGTGATATTTTCAAAGTGTTGACTTACTGCTAGATAACTTACCAGTGGCGGCCATATAAAGCTGGTGTGATATTTTCACAGTGTTGACTTACTGCTACATAACTTACCAGTGGCGGCCATATAAAGCTGCTGTGATATTTTCACAGTGTTGACTTACTGCTAGATAACTTACCAGTGGCGGCCATATAAAGCTGGTGTGATATTTTCACAGTGTTGACTTACTGCTACATAACTTACCAGTGGCGGCCATATAAAGCTGGTGTGATATTTTCAAAGTTTTGACTTACTGCTACATAACTTACCAGTGGCGGCCATATAAAGCTGGTGTGATATTTTCACAGTTTTGACTTACTGCTACATAACTTACCAGTGGCGGCCATATAAAGCTGGTGTGATATTTTCACAGTGTTGACTAACTGCTACATAACTTACCAGTGGCGGCCATATAAAGCTGGTGTGATATTTTCAAAGTTTTGACTTACTGCTACATAACTTACCAGTGGCGGCCATATAAAGCTGGTGTGATATTTTCACAGTGTTGACTTACTGCTAGATAACTTACCAGTGGTGGCCATATAAAGCTGGTGTGATATTTTCAAAGTTTTGACTTACTGCTACATAACTTACCAGTGGTGGCCATATAAAGCTGGTGTGATATTTTCAGTTTTGACTTACTGCTAGATAACTTACCAGTGGCGGCCATATAAAGCTGGTGTGATATTTTCAAAGTTTTGACTTACTGCTACATAACTTACCAGTGGCGGCCATATAAAGCTGGTGTGATATTTTCACAGTGTTGACTTACTGCTACATAACTTACCAGTGGCGGCCATATAAAGCTGGTGTGATATTTTCAAAGTTTTGACTTACTGCTACATAACTTACCAGTGGCGGCCATATAAAGCTGGTGTGATATTTTCAAAGTTTTGACTTACTGCTACATAACTTACCAGTGGCGGCCATATAAAGCTGGTGTGATATTTTCAAAGTTTTGACTTACTGCTACATAACTTACCAGTGGCGGCCATATAAAGCTGGTGTGATATTTTCAAAGTTTTGACTTACTGCTACATAACTTACCAGTGGCGGCCATATAAAGCTGGTGTGATATTTTCACAGTGTTGACTTACTGCTACATAACTTACCAGTCGCGGCCATATAAAGCTGGTGTGATATTTTCAAAGTTTTGACTTACTGCTACATAACTTACCAGTGGCGGCCATATAAAGCTGGTGTGATATTTTCAAAGTTTTGACTTACTGCTCGATAACTTACCAGTGGCGGCCATATAAAGCTGGTGTGATATTTTCAAAGTGTTGACTTACTGCTACATAACTTACCAGTGGCGGCCATATAAAGCTGGTGGGATATTTTCACAGTTTTGACTTACTGCTCGATAACTTACCAGTGGCGGCCATATAAAGCTGGTGTGATATTTTCACAGTGTTGACTTACTGCTACATAACTTACCAGTGGCGGCCATATAAAGCTGGTGTGATATTTTCAAAGTTTTGACTTACTGCTACATAACTTACCAGTGGCGGCCATATAAAGCTGGTGTGATATTTTCACAGTTTTGACTTACTGCTCGATAACTTACCAGTGGCGGCCATATAAAGCTGGTGTGATATTTTCAAAGTGTTGACTTACTGCTACATAACTTACCAGTGGCGGCCATATAAAGCTGCTGTGATATTTTCACAGTGTTGACTTACTGCTAGATAACTTACCAGTGGCGGCCATATAAAGCTGGTGTGATATTTTCACAGTGTTGACTTACTGCTACATAACTTACCAGTGGCGGCCATATAAAGCTGGTGTGATATTTTCACAGTGTTGACTTACTGCTAGATAACTTACCAGTGGTGGCCATATAAAGCTGGTGTGATATTTTCACAGTGTTGACTTACTGCTACATAACTTACCAGTGGCGGCCATATAAAGCTGGTGTGATATTTTCACAGTGTTGACTTACTGCTACATAACTTACCAGTGGCGGCCATATAAAGCTGGTGTGATATTTTCACAGTGTTGACTTACTGCTACATAACTTACCAGTGGCGGCCATATAAAGCTGGTGTGATATTTTCACAGTGTTGACTTACTGCTACATAACTTACCAGTGGCGGCCATATAAAGCTGGTGTGATATTTTCACAGTTTAGCCCTTTAATGGTCAAATCTGATCAAGAACCTGAAAATATTTGCTTATTGAATGTCCATTTGCAGACCAAGAGAGGACTATTTTTAGCTCACCTGGCCTGAAAGGGAAAGTGAGCTTATGCCATGGCGACCATCCGTCGTCCGTCAACTTTTCATTTAAACGACTTCTCTAGAAAAAGTCGGCCGATTTCAATTATATTTGGCAGGAAGCATCCTTAGGGTATAGAGATTCAAGTTTTTTCAAACGAATTCGATCGGCCAAGTTCGCTGGTGGACATCTTGGATTTTGGCCGATTTTTGGAAATGGCTTTAAAAATCTTCAACAAAAGTGCTTGGGGGATCGATTCAAAACTCATGAAATATCATCTAGGGCAAGAGTTGAGCCAAGTTTGTTTAAGGGAACTTGATTGGCCAAATGGTTCGGCGTCCATCTTGGACGACTTAGTTTTCACGAAAATGACTTCTCCAGAACCGCTAAAGGGGTCAGGCCGAAATTTGGGAGATATGCTTAGGGACTAAGGGCCATTAAAGTTTGTTCAAGGGAAGTTGATTTCTAAAAGAAAATGGCGGCGATTGGCCAATCAAAATGTAGCGTGTTTGGTGGCCATATTGGATTTTTTTTATTTGATAGATTTTGAGGCCGAAATTGGTTTTATGTGTTTGGGTATTCTGATTTCAATTTGCCATTTTCGAAACTCGGATAAACGGTTTGGGCAGTTATCTTAGATCATTTTCCCGCCAAAAGCTCCCATACTAAAACAATGGGAATTTAAAATGTCTTCTCGAGAACCGCTGGGCCAATTTCAAGTATATGTGGTAGGAATCATGATTAAGCCATAGGAATCCAAGTTTGTTCAAAGAAAGCCGATCGCCCAATTTGGCCGGTGGCCATCTTGGATTTTGACCGATTTTTTGAAATGTCTTGAAAAATTTTCTTTTCCAAAACCATTTCAGCAATCGATTCAAAAGTCATGAAATATGAACTAGCGCAAGAGTTGAACCAAGTTTGTTCAAGGGAACTTGATTGGCCAAATCTTTTGTTCAAGGGAACTTGATGGGCCAAATCATTTGGTGGCCATCTTGAATGACCTAGTTTTCGCGAAACGACCTCCAGAACTACTAAATGAATTCGGCCCAAATTTGGGAGATATTAGGGCCTAAGGACCATTAAAGTTTGTTCAAGGGAAGTTGATGGGTAAAAAGCATAGCCACCCTGGACCAATCAAAATGTAGTGCCTTTGGCTGCCATTCTGGATTTTTTATTTGATGGACTTTTAAGCTGAAATTTATTTTATATAGTTTTTGAGTATGCTGATTTCCAATTTACCACTCCAAACTCGGATAAACGGTTTGTTGGGCGTTTTGGATCGTTTTCTCGCCAAAAGCTCCCATACTAAATGGGAAATTTAAAATGTCTTCTCGAGAACCACTGCACCAATTTCAAGTATATTTGGCAGGTAGCATTCTTAGGGTTTGTTCAAACAGCCGATCGGCTAATTTGGCCGGTAGCTATCTTGGATTTTGGTCAATTTTTTTTTTTATAAATATCAAAATCTTCTCCAAAACCGTTTGGGGGATCGATTTCACTCATGAAATATCAGTTCGGTTAAGAGCTGAACCAAGTTTGTTCAAGGGAACTTGATTGGCCAAATGTTTCGGCGACCATCTTGGATGATCCAGGTCAAGTTCGACTCCCAACCATAGTTGGCTATAGCTAACTAGAATACCAGTCGAACTTCAAATAGTTAACTAGCTAGTCAACTATAGTCAACCGAGCACCCGACCTCGGTTCAGATGGTTAGTGCGATATTTGCGTAAATTTCTAAATGGCGTACACCGATCGCTTGCCACAGATAAATGCATATAAGTGTAAATATTTCACTAAATAACTTAGGTTTGATGAAATTATGCTTTCCCATTATATGCAGAGCTACCAACACCCCCCCCCCCCCACCCCCACCCACCCACACACCCCCCCCCCCCCTCAAGCAATCAGTAGTTTCAGGTGAAAAAACATGATTTTCAGTAGTTTCACACACTCTTTCAGTAGTGTATTTTCAGTAGTTTGAAGAACCTTTCAGTACTTCAGTAGTGATTTAAAAAGCAGCAAAACATGATTTTAAACAAGGCAAGAGAAGAATATCTACAAAATTTTACCACTGGAATGATTGACTGTTATCGAGCCAGTCATTCCGGTGGTAAAATGTAAATATAGTCATCTAGTATTGTGTGGATTAATTTACCATTACATTTTTTGATTGAAATTTTGTATTGCTTTGTGCAATATGTACATGTGTGTATCAATCACCTTTTTCTGTTCTTTAAAACCGGTCATCTTTCTGTATATTCTCGTGCATACACGTCTTTTGAACTTTTTTTATTGGTATTGCACCATTATCTGGTTGCGCTGAGCGCTTCCACGAAGTTTGGTGATTATTTTCCATATTTAGACACCAAAATCGGAAAACAAAGACTGAAATCCACTGTGCACAAAATCTCATACCGCGACCATGGAAATATATATTACCAGGCAATTCATGTTACAATATTTTGGTAGAGACTTATTATATTAAAATATAAAAAGATTATTTTGATTTTCTCACACTTTGAACGGATGATTTCCGATTTACATCGGTATATTTATATAAAAAATTTAGTTGAATTGCATATCTCTAGCTATCATAAACAAACTTCTGGGATTCTCGCATAGTGCTAACTTTCGCATTCTATTAATCCAATGATGTAATAAGGCGAAAAATGCCGATTAACAGGATTAGAGAATTTTGGCAGGCTGTTTCATAGATATAAAATAGCCGTAGAGCGTGTATGCTAATTCTATTACGTAGTTGAATAAAGTGTCAGATTAATGTAGCAAATACAATTTCATTTCTTATAAAAATATATAAATTTGCCTCTATTCAAATTCTCTTCCAATTATCAAACGCGAAGGAGGCTACATGTATATAATATGCCGAAATAAAGGTATGAGTATATACTGCCATTTTAACTCTATGGGCTGTTCTCAAATGTCGGCTAGATTGAGCAATTATCACATCTTGACATAATGGAAGCCAACATGTTTTGATAAGCGGTCGCTGTGTTTATAGCCTCACAAATGGAAATTTGTAATTTTACCACCTTGTCCGTATTGCCGTAATTGCACAATTTTTTTATTTCTGTATTTTCACTCGCAACCCGTATATGCGTAGTTTGGATGCTATTGCCGTACAAACTATGGACAATCCATAGGGGTTGGCAGGTCTGTTATATGTCAATGTTCCCACGCCAATATTCCTTCCCACTTTATGCCATATGGACGCTTTTTGATGTCTTAGCGGACAAAAATAACCCATTTTCGTAGGCCATCAAAACAGACAAGAGCTCCGTAAACAGCGCATAATACCCCACCATGATGACAAACTAATAAATGACAGCTGTCAGAAAATATTTATTTCTTCCTCAAACCAGTAATCCTTATTAAGTGTCAAAGCGATCCGCTAAACGGTCAAGCAAGGAGGTATCGTCCGGAAACCAGTTTTCAAGATGGCTGCCGCTGACTGGTGGCCATATTGGATTTCAGATTATCGTAAATTTCGATAGGTTTCTTCACCAGACATATTCCAACGACCCAAGGAAGTGATCCGATAAATGGTAACAGAAATATCATCCAGAAACCAACTTTCAAGATGGCAGCCCGTGGCTGGTGGCCATCTTGGATTGTGGATCAGTTTCAATTTCGATAAGTTTCTTCCTCAGACCTAGTCCAACCACTCTGAAGTTTCAAAGCGATCCGATAAATGGTAACGGAGTTATCATCCGGAAACTAATTTTCAAGATGGCCACCGGTGGCCGGCAGCCATCTTGGATTTCGGATCATTGTCAGTTTCGATAGATTTCTTCCCCAGACCTAGTCTAACCACTCCATGAAGTTTCAAAGCAATCTGATAGTTTTATCATCCGGAAAACAATTTTCAAGATGGCCACCGGGCATGTTGGATTTCGGATCATTGTCAATTTCGATAGGTTTCTTCCCCAGACCTAGTCTAACCACTCCAAGTTTCAAAGCGATCTGATAAATGGTAATGGAGTTATCATCCGGAAACCAATTTTCAAGATGGCCGTCGGTGGCTGACGGCCATCTTGGATTTCGGATGATCATCAGTTTCGATAGGTTTCTTCCCCAGACGTAGTCTAACCACACCATGAAGTTTCAAAGTGATCTGATAAACGGTAACGGAGTTATCATTCGGAAACCAATTTTCGAGATGGCCGCCGGTGGCTGGCGGCCATCTTGGATTTCAGATCATCGTCGATTTCGATAGGTTTCTTCCCAAGACATAGTCCAACCACCCTATGAAGTTTCAATGCGATCCGCCAAACGGTAACAGAGTTATCATCCGGAAACCAATTTTCAAGATGGCCGCTGGTGGCCATCTTGGATTTCGGATCATCGTCGATTTCGATAGGTTTCTTCCCAAGACATAGTCCAACCAGCCTATGAAGTTTCAATGCGATCCGCCAAATGGTAACGGAGTTATCATCCGGAAACCAATTTTCAAGATTGCCGCTGGTGGCTGGCGGTCATCTTGGATTTCGGATCATCATCGTTTTCGATAGGTTTCTTCCAAAGACGTAGTCCAACCACCCTATGAAGTTTCAATGCGATCCGCCAAATGGTAACGGAGTTATCATCCGGAAACCAATTTTCAAGATGGCAGCCATCTTGGATTTCGGATCATCGTCGATTTCGATAGGTTTCTTCCAAAGACGTAGTCCAACCACCCTATGAAGTTTCAATGCGATCCGACAAACGGTAATGGAGTTATCATCCGGAAACCACTGCCGCCTGCATGCCCGACCGCCGGGCGGGCGGCATTACATAATACCATGCCAAATTTTTTGGCAGGGTATAAAAAGGGTTAATGGAGACTGGTACCCGGCTCCAAATTATCTGCAATAGCAATTCAATAGGGAACCGAGTACCAACGAACTATAGTTGACTACGATTAAGTTCGACTGGGCATAGCAACTGCGCATGATCAGTAAACCAGCAAACTGACTATAGTTAGCGAGTCGAACTTGACCCTAGATTACGCGAAAACAACTTAACCAGAACCGCTGGACGGGTTGAGACAAAATTTGGCCGATATGATTAGGGAATAAAGGCCATTGTTCCATGGAAATATGTCAAAACAATATGTCCGCTATGAATCAATCAAAATTTAGCTTTTTTGGTGAACATCTGGTATTTTCAGCAAATTTCTGAGAAAATCATAAAAAGACAACTTATTAACCACTGAGTTAATTTGAGTAAAACTTGGCTAAACCGTCTTCACACAAATTTGATTGGTAAATTTTTCCAGTGGTCATCTCATTTTGTTCGGTTGTGCCAGTGGCCAATAATTGCAGGTCAGCTATACAGGCCCCTTGGGTCTCTTGTTAAAATTTACCCCTGGAATGACTGGCTCGGTTATCGAACCAGACATTCCAGTGGTAAATTTGTAAAAAAAATAGTTCTCTTGGCCTGCAAATGAACATTCCGCAAAATGACTGCAGATTGAAACTCAAGTGTTTTGCGCATTATTTGGTTGTATGTCACATGTTTAACGAAGCTCCCGTAATGGACATTTCCAAGTTTATCCTTCGATCATCTGATGTCATAATTAACTAAGTGACGCTTATGCTGACATCATAATTATGACATGAATAATTTGAAATAGTCCGTCTTTAATGCTTAATAGTCTGACACGTATGAATTGTATATCTTTACCATTTAATACACATTCTGTTGAATAATTTTAGACTAATTTGACTGGGGTGCTGTTGCTGCCATCAGCAACCGCACCCAGTCAAATCAGTTTCGAAATATTTAACTGCTTATCAGTGTAGTCTAAAAATTTTCCAAATTCTTTTGGAAATCAGTTAAAAGCCTACTCATTATTAACCACTTGGCCGATTTCAAGCAAACTCGGCTAAAAGGACCCAAGAGTGGTATGCTTCATATCATTTATACAGAATTCTGATTGGTCAATTCTTTGGCAGCCATCTTGAATTTTCTGAAAAATTGCGGGAATTCATTAAATTTTTTAATTATTTTGAATTATGCATCATGTCTTTTTAAATGCAAATGGTTCAAATGCCAATGGTCCAGGTCAGCGTCACTTGGGCCTCATGTATAAAGTGATCATTCAATGGCATTTGTGAGTTCCCTGGTGCTTTCCTTTAAAGGCTTAAGATGCTTATCCTTTAATGACTTATGAGAACTTTATACATGTTCAACCAATATTCTTAGTTTGGGAGGGCAATAAAGGAATTAAATCTGTCAGTCAAATATATGACATCATAATCAACTATGTCACATGTAGGCTACGTCACAATTATGTCATGTAGGCTTCGTCATAATCAATTATGTCACATGTAGGCTATGTCATAATCAACTATGTCACATGTAGGCAGCCGTCATAATCAATTATGTCACATGTAGGCTATGTCATAATCAATTATGTCACATGTAGGCTATGTCATAATCAACTGTGTCACATGTAGGCTACGTCATAATCAATTATGTCACATGTAGGCTACTTCATAATCAATTGTCGCATGTAGACTACATCATAATCAACTATGTCACATGTAGGCTACATCATAATCAACTATGTCACATGTAGGCTACGTCATAATCAACTATGTCACATGTAGGCTATGTCATAATCAATTATGTCACATGTAGGCTACGTCATAATCAACTGTGTCACATGTAGGCTACGTCATAATCAATTATGTCACATGTAGGCTACTTCATAATCAATTATGTCAAATGTAGGCTACGTCATAATCAACTATGTCACATGTAGGCTACGTCATAATCAACTATGTCATATGTAGGCTACGTCATAATCAACTGTCACATGTAGGCTACATCATAATCAACTATGTCACATGTAGGCTACATCACAATCAACTGTCACATGCAGGTTACGTCACAATCAATTATGTCACATGTAGCCTACATCATAATCAACTATGTAACATGTAGACTACGTCATAATCAACTATGTCACATGTAGGCTACATCATAATCAACTATGTCACATGTAGGCTATGTCATAATCAATTATGTCACATGTAGGCTACGTCATAATCAACTGTGTCACATGTAGGCTACGTCATAATCAATTATGTTACATGTAGGCTACTTCATAATCTATTATGTCAAATGTAGGCTACGTCATAATCAACTATGTCACATGTAGGCTACGTCATAATCAACTATGTCATATGTAGGCTACGTCATAATCAACTATGTCACATGTAGGCTACGTCATAATCAACTGTGTCACATGTAGGCTACATCACAATCAACTGTCACATGCAGGTTACGTCACAATCAATTATGTCACATGTATCCTACATCATAATCAACTATGTAACATGTAGACTACGTCATAATCAACTATGTCACATGTAGGCTACATCATAATCAACTATGTCACATTTAGGCTACGTCACAATCAACTATGTCACATGCAGGTTATGTCACAATCAATTATGTCATATGTAGGTTACTGCACAATCAATTGTCACATGTAGGTTACGTCACAATCAATTGTCACATGTAGGCTACGTCACAATCAATTATGTCACATCTAGGCGGGCATCATAATCAATTAAGTCACATGTAGGCTGATGTCACAATCAACTATATAATGAAGGACACTTAAGTCTGTCAGTTGAAAGAATTGTAAGTGTTAACTATTTAATAAACATTCTGTTGCATATTTTCAAACTAACAGCACCCAGTCAAATTAGTTTCTCAAATATTCAACACCTTATCTGTATAGTTTTTTGGAAATTGAGATTCATGGATCCCAACACTGACAAAGCAGGGGCGAAGCTTAGCTAGAGATGGGTGGGGGATAGCTTTAAGAGGAGTCATCCATTGACACCACAAATATTTAGGTATAGCAGGTAGATTGACATGACTATGACATCACAATAGCAGGTAGACTGACATCACAATAACAGGTAGAATGACATTATGATGACATCACAATAACGGGCAGAATGACATCATGATGACATCGCAATAATAGGCAGAATGACATCATGACATCGCAATAACAGGCAGAATGACATCATGATGACATCGCAATAACAGGCAGAATGACATCATGATGACATTGCAATAACAGGCAGAATGACATCATGATGACAGCACAATAATGGGCAGAATGACATCATGATGACATCACACTAGCAGGAAGAATCACATCATAATGACATCACAATAACAGGCAGAATGACATCACAATAACAGGCAGAATGACATCACACTAGCAGGTAGAATGACATCACAATAGCAGGTAGAATGACATCACAATAACAGGTAGAATGACATCATGATGACATGACAATAACAGGCAGAATGACATCATGATGACATCACAATAACAGGCAGAATGACATGACATCACAATAGCAAGCAGGTCATCATCACAATAGCAAGCAGAATGACATCATGATGACATCACAAGTGTATAACAGGTATATTTATTCCAGGTGTCTCTATACATAACAGCTCATAATTATCACATCACACCTTTATAAATAAACAGTAGATTCACAAACAAGTTATTAAATATAAAGATAATGTATACACGCCTCAAAATAATATAATGTTCTCATTAGCAGCCACGGTAGCAGATATATATTGCCTTTTATTCACACGGTTTCTGAGTCTCCTCTTCCAGCTTTGACCAGTTAACCGCAATATCATGAGGTACCCAAGGCCACCCCACCACACCAAGTTTGGTGAATATTGCTTCACTAGAATCTGAGTTATCATTTCAGACATACACACACATGCACATGCATTGACACACAATACATGCATACACAAATACATGGACAGGCATGTGGAGAGATATGACCTGTCACTCAAGTATCTGCATCACAATCAATGATGTCACTAGTTAGCTGATGTCATAATCAAAACCAGAAATGTGCTTGCAATGCAACCATAAAGCTCGACTTTACCACTTTGTAATAAACTACGATGCTTAACCTTATACACAAACTACATGTACTTATATAGAAGGCTTATCAATACACTTACCAATAACACTAAAGTAATTGCCTCATCCCCTCTCGTTAGCAAGCGTCCAAGTTTGGGTGCAGCATGATTAACACAACATGAGATATGAACTGCTAAGTTGAGGTAAAAGCAAAATGTTATTGTTGAGAAAACCCTTGATTTTGGACCTTTTGATGCCAAGGTGATTGTCTCATGCCACCTCATTATAAGAAAGGATGTATTCCTGTATGCTTAACTAAGTTTTAGCAAGGATGCAGTGACCTTGACCTTTGACATTTTGCCGCCAAGGTGCAATGTGTCATTCCCACTTCTGATAAAGAAGCATGTGTCCAACTTTAGATCCAGTAATATTAAGCAAACATGAGATCAGTTTTTCCCAAGACCACAATTTGATGACCTTTGACCTTTTGACACTGAAGGACATTGTGTCATGCTCTCTCATTATAAGGAAGCATGTGTTTAAGTTTGGGTCAGTATGATTAACCAAACATGACATATGGACTACTAAGTTGAGCTAAAAACAAAATGTTAATGCTGAAAAACACTCATTTACAAATATCACAATAATATTGACCTTTTAGCCAAAAGATTATTGTGTTGTTCCCTCTTATTATAAAGAAGTATGTATACAAGTTTGGGTCTAGGAAGATTAAGCAAACATGAGATATAAACTGCTAAGTTGAACCAAAAACAAAACATCAATGGTGAAAAGATCCCAGTTTTTACCAATGTCATAATAACCTTGACCTTTGCCATTTTGACCCCAACATCATAGCATGATGCCCTCCAATTATAAGGAAGGATGTATCCAAGGTGGAATCCAGTTTACTTAACCAAGCATCAGATATGAACTGAAATGTAAAATGTTAATAGTGAAAAAGCAAAGGTTTTATCAATGCCACAGTGACCTTGACCTTTTGACCCCAATGTCATCATGTGATGCTCTCTCATTATATGGAAGCATGTACCCAATTTGGGTCCAGTATGATTTAACCAAAGTAAAGATATGAATTGCTAAGTTGAGCCAAAGGGAAAATGTTAATGTTGAACAAACAAGGTTTTTAACAAGGTCACGGTGACATTGACCTTTGACATTTTAACCCCAACATCATTGGGTGATGCTGTGTTATTATAAGGAGGCATGTGTCCAAGTTTGGGTCCAGTATGATTAACCTAACCTGAGATATAAACAGAAATGTTGAGCTAAACGGAAAATGTTAATGTTGAAAAAACCCAAGGTTTTTACCAAGGTCAGTGACTTTGACCTTTCACCTTTTGACCCAAGTCATTGTGAAGTGTCATATAAGGAAGCATGTTCTCAAGTTTGGGCGATCCAGTATGATTAACCAAACGCCAAGCGCAAATTGGATGACGCAGACGTCGGACGACGTGCAGGGTATCGCAATAGCTTGTTTTACTTCATAAAGTCGAGCTAATGACATAGTTATGAAGCTCAAAAAGTCTGTCAAGTGTACGAATTGTATGGGATTGCAATTTATTAAACATTGTTGAATATTTTGAAACTAATTTGACTTACATTGTAAGACGTACTCTAATTTCTTGACATAGATCTGCCTGGAAGCCAGTGCATGTGATCACTGCCTAAGACAGTTTCCTGGCACAATGGTCTCGAGGGATTGTCAGCATCCTCCTGTACACCTCATTAATAACACTTCAGAGTTACACTGACAGGATATTGGCGAAATGCTTGGCATTATGCATTCCCAAATGCAAATCTAAATTTTTATCAATATAACAATGACCGTGACCTCAGAAGTCTGAATGTCTTTGTGCTGCTCTGACTGATTGCAGTATCTGAGTGACCATGCTTAGTTCCAATAATTTGGTCAATTCTGAAATAAAGGCAAAATCAGCATTTTATACAAGTCAAATAATACAATGACCGTGACCTTTGACCTCTAACATTGTGTTTCATCCGTTTGATCTCCAATAAAAACGTAAACCGTAAAAAATAGTTTTATACCAAATTCAAGCTGACCTTTGAGGTCATGAACTCAATATCCTTGTGCTCTATGCGTCCCTTGATAGAAGGAAGCATGTGTTCAAATTTAATTTCCTAATAAATTAAGAATATATTCTTCCCAATATGGTGTAGAAAATCCTGAGATATAAGACAATATGTTGAGCTAAACCAAAAACATAACCGTAAAATTAATACCAAGCTCATAGAGACCTTCAACTTTGACCTCATGACCTCAATATCATTATGCTCAATCCTCTTAAAAAAATTGTAAGCATAAATAATGTTAATGTAATATCAAATTGCATTTTATTGTAAAATTATTATGTCAAATTGTAACATACCGCCTTTGACAGTCTTGTATGGAAAGAGCCGAATCTAAGTTAGTTTGACTTGTGACTCAATCCCATTGTTAACTCACCTGGCCCGAAGGGCCAAGTTAGCTTATACCATGGCGGCCGTCCGTTGTTCATCCATCCATCAAATCGCAACGCCTCATTTATGCTTTGACCAATTTCAACCAAATTTGGCTGGAGGGAGCCTACTGTAGTAGGCTCCAGAACTTTCAGAATTTTGATTGATCAGTTTTTTTGGTGGCCATCTTGGATTTTCCAAAAAATCTCTGGAAATCGTTTAAAACACCACTCATCCAATATAAATGGCCAGACTTCAACGAAACTTTGGTGGACTAATTCTATGCTGGTAGATTTCAACACTTAATGAGAATTCTGATTAGTCAATATTTCTGGCGATCATCTTGGATTTTCTGAAAATTTCTCGAAATCAGTTAAAATGCTACTCATCATTAACCACTTTCAAGTAAACGCGGTTTGGAGGACCCTACAGTTTGCTTCAGGGCATGTAGACAGAATTTTGACTGCATGGCGATGTTGAATTATCCGAAACTTGTCTGGAAATCATTTAAAATACTAAGTAATCCTCATTAACTGCTTGGGCAATTTCAACCAGACTTGGCTGGAAGGCTACTAGGCTGGTAGGTTTCAGAACATGTATACAGAATTTTGATTGGCCAATATTTCTGATGGCCATCTTGGATTTTCTGAAAATTTATGGAAACCAGTTAAAAGCCTCGATTTCAAGCAAACTCGGTTGGGAGGACCCTGGAGTGGTATGCTTCAGAACTTGTATACAGAATTCTGATTGGTCTATTTTTTCAGGAACCATCTTGAATTTTATGAAAAATTGTGTGAAATCATTTAAAATGCTACTCCTCATTAACTGCTTGAGAAATTTCAACCAGACTTGGCTGGAACGATACTACGCTGGTGGGTTTCAGAAATTGTACACCGAATTTTGATTGGATAATTTTTCTGGTGGTCATCTTGGATTTTCTGACAATCTCTGGAACTCAGTTAAAAGCCTACTCTTCAGTAACCACTTGGTCGCTTTCAAACAAATTCGGCCGGAAGGACCCTAGAGTGCTATGCTTCAGGACAGGTATACAAAATTTTGATTGAGCAATTTTTTTTGCCGGCCATCTTGAATTTTACGAAAAATTGCAGGAAATCATTTAAAACGCTACTCCTCCTTAACTGTTTGGGAAATTTCAACCAAACTTGGCTGAAAGAATACTAGGCTGGTAGGTTTAAGTAACTATATACAGAATTTTGATTGGCCAATTTTCTGAAAATATCTGGAAATAGTTAAAATGCTACTTCTCATTAACCGCTTGAACAATTTCAAGCAAACTCAGCTGGAAGGACCCTAGGCTGAAACTCATTAGATTGAATTTCATTGAGAACTAAGGGTGATTAACATTTGTTCAAGATAACTTGATACATGATAAAACATGGCTGTCATGAATCAATCAAAATTTCAAAAAATGGCCATATTCAGTTTTTATTGGGTGGATAGAACCTAAGATTCAATCTGATTTCGTGGTCAGCGCTCATCATTAATTTCCCACTAAATATCGATTGTACTAAATTTCCAATTTTGTATTTTATGTCTTGCTACCCGTGAATTTAAAGTATTATGTCAGTTCAAATACTAATGGTTCAAATGCTACTGGTCCAGGTGAGCATTAAGGCCCTTGAGCCTCTCGTTATTAATTGACAATAACATATGTTTAAAACAAAACCCCTTGATATAAGGAAGCATGTGGCCAAGGTTAGAAACCCTGACGAGATATACAGTTAACCAAGATTGGACGCCGACAGACAGCGTAACCGAACCCATCAACATATTGGTGAACATTCTAACTTTCTCCAATAATAACACGTTTCCACAACAAAATAGAAACATGTTACATGTGGTTAGTACATGCTTCAATGCGATGTAACAAAAGGTTCTGTTGAATATTTTAACATTCTGTTGCCCTGCAAATGATCATTCCTCCGGATCACTTGAGAGGCCGGTTTTGCCCATCTTTACCATACTGACATCCATCTTACTGCATTTCTGCTTTAGTTAAAGTACTCATACCCTAATAAATTGACTGAAATTTATTTAAAATTCATGTCATTTCTTAATTAATAACAATTTTAAAAGAATTAAATTTCCTATGTAAAATAAAAATCTGTAGTTACAGTGTGTAGTCCTTTCAAATCGGACTATCCAGTAAGCAGGAACTCTCCTTTTCAAACAATGCAAACATACAGGTTGTTATCAATTATTTTGAAATTAAGTTGACTGGAAGCTGTCAATGTATAGACCTGCTTCTAGTCATATTAATCCTAACCCTTCAACCCTCACTGATCAGACACAACAAATTCTTGATAATGTAAGGACTATTATGTTGAATATATAAGTCATTAGATTGGTAGCTGTTGTTGACTAATGGCATCAAAGGGTCACAATCGAATTAGTTTCAAAATATTCAACATGTTTCTTGTCGTCGTGAAATTGAGATACCAGAATTTTCAGGATTAAAATATTCAAGTTTCAACTGTCTCTCTACTGAATTTCTGTAGAATACATTTTCCATGGGATTTAACTCTGGCCCTGCTGAATATTTTGAAAACAAGTCGACTGAAAGTTGTTGGTGGCTAAGCCACCAACAACTTTCAGTCAAATTAGTTTCAAAATATTCAGCAGGGCCAGAGTTAAAACTCAGGGCGACTAGAAAACATTGTTTGACTACGAGGGCCCAGCAATCACTGAAAATACCTTTCTCTATGTAGTAGGCAGCAATTTTATTTAAAGCATTCACATTATTAACCTTACCACTCTGATGCTAAAATGTTTAATTTTCAAATTAAAGTAAAAGATGAGCTGGTGTTTATTTTTCAACAAATTTGGTGGGAGATGGTGCTATCATAGACGGAAACATCTTTCACCAAAATTGATGAAAACTGTACACTAGTTTCTTTGCTATTGACACAGTAAAAGATAGAATATTGACATCAGTGTGCTAAGGATTAAAAAATAAAGTCATAATAAGTCATTAAAATATCTGAAGTGGTTCTGTATGATATGCTGTTTACGAGAACATTGACAAAAATTTTGAGTTTTTGCTTTAAAAAGCCAATTTTCTCCCAAAATCTTGGCCCTATAAAGGTGAATCCTTCAAGAGTCCCATCTACTCATCATAAAGAAGCCATCTGCCAAGCCTTATTAAATTATTTTAAACGATTCTGTATGATACAGTGTTTACGCGAAAATTGATAGAAATCATGAGTTTTTGCATTAAAAAGCCCATGTTCACCCAAATTCCTGGAATTCATTAAAAGGCACATCTGTGTATCATAAGTGAGGCATATACCAAGTATCATTAAAATATCTCAAGCGGTTCTGTAATGGTATGCTGTTTATGAGATATTGTGGATGGTCAGATGGACAGACAGATGGATGGAGGCAGGGATTACTATAGGGCTTCTCCACCTGCCGGTGTGGGGCCCTAATTATTGTCTTATGTACGAGATATTGTGGATGGCTAGATGGACAGACGGACTGACGCAGGGATTACTATAGGGCTTCTCCACCTGCCGGTGTGGGGCCCTAATTATTATCTTGTGGCTTGCAGACTGTTAAATCTTGCATATATTGTGGGGCGTGCAATATGCTAATCACTGGTGTTATCTTGTATACACAAGTGCTACAATCCCGAAAACTATAAAACATATTGTCACTGTGCGCAGTACACCTTCATCCTGATCCCGCTGACGCAATCGTTTATACATGTCCTGTCTGTAATGTTCTTGTTGTCTATTTCTTTTTAATGTATCTCCGTAATGTTGTTTATAAAATTCATCAAAGTCATACATGTTAGAGCGGCCAGTTGGTGGTGGTCTTCGCGCAAATCCTTGACCACGAAAGTTTCTGTCAGACTGATAAGCAGTGTCCCACTTATATCCAGTTCTGTTTATTTGTTGATGGCGGATTCCTTCATCATATGTTCTACGACTACTAGCATTTCCTAATATCTCGTAAGCTTCTGATATTTCTTTGAACTTAGCTAGACCACCGCCTGATTTATCAACATCTGGATGATGAATTTTTGACTTCTCATAAAATGCTTGCTTTACCTGTGACTGAGACGCTGATGGTGTTAAGCCGAGTATGTCGTAGTAATGTGTTCTGCTTCGAGGTTTTGATGAGAAATCACGACACACAAGGGAACCATCATTGTCTGAGAAACCATCAAATAGTCCAAATATTGTTCCGCGTGTCGTGATTTGAGAATATAGAAGCACTGTCTTTCTCACATTCAGCATATTGATGCTAGCATCATCTCATGAAGACGAAAATACTGAAAAAGTTAAACAAAAATTGGATTAAATTCAATTTTAGCCTGAGCTTGAGAAATCACATAATCCCTCCACAACAGCAGCCATTCTGGTGAGTTCCAAGTTGTGCATCATAGGCAGGTCCAAAAAACAAGAAGCCCACATGCCGGTATCGCTCAACTGCAACATCAACATTTGAACTAGAAACTAAAATGCACTCGACTGAGATGCTGACTCATGTATTTTGCTCCGTCTTGACAATGGACTTAGTGACCCCATGACCTAGATCATGTAGATAGGTGATATGTTGACCTCAAACTCGAAGCAATCACAATGTAATATTCCATTATGCACTTTCTGACTCATGGTTTAGATATTTGATGCTTTGGTCTTGAAGTCACAGAACTTCTAGCCACCTATAATATGTGTCACATTTGGTGATTCTACTTACTTGCGTTCCAGATTTATGACTCAAAATATGTATTTCACTTAGTGACCCCATGACCTAAACATTTGAACTTTTAACATGAAACAAAATTTTACTTCCAGCCAACATGAATGTATGTTACGGATTTGATGACTCTACCTTCTTGCATTGCAGAATTGATGAAAATGTGTATTCCTGTATGCATGAAGTGACCCCCTGACCTACCACATAGAATTCTGGAGATATGCCGCAGATACACAGACAGACAGACCGACATACAAATGGCACCAACCGCAATACTCACACCAACTTTGACAGCGTGAGTAACGCGGGTCTCAATGGGTTTTTTATGCAGATAAGTGGCATCTAGCTGTTATATTGAGCAATTAAATACTTGGTGCCAATTTTAATTGTGAACGAAAAGGCACTCGAGGGTTTTCTGTAGTTTTCTAGTCTATTATGGGCCGAGTGATGATGTGATTGTTTTGGGAGATGCTGTTCAAGGCTGAGAGACCAAATTCATTCAGATTTGCTTGTTTGATTGGTGCGAAATGCTTTTCTCTGATGAACCTAGTGATTGGGAATGATATAAAGAAATGGATATTTGTCTCATCCTCTGGTCTTAAACCTGTATTTTTAAGCATTTCTAAACCATTATCTGATTCCATCTTCATACATGCCCGCATAATTAGTCCTTGTGGCTATGGGCTAGGTTCATGGAACCAGATATGTCTCATTTTCTACTGTCAGCCATATTGATTTGCTAAATTTCAAATGTAACTAAGTTTTTACAGTCGGCCGCCATCTTGGTTATTCAATCATTATTGTATAAAATCCAGTAAGAGTATAACTTTCAGACTGTATTGGATAGTCATGTATTTTGCCAATAACATTTGATTAAGAGATGCATTATGTTAAAATCGTCCATTAGTAAATGAATTGAAATGCATTGTGTTAAAATCAGCATTTGGAACAAAAAATATAAGTCACGCTTCCAGATTTAGAAATTACAGAGAAAACGAAACTTCTTGTTGCTGATATTCCACCACTTCGATGCACAACCAATTATTTCCGGTTTACGAAGATTACATTCATGTAGGTACACTTCAATAGTACACGTACGGAACAGAGGAATGTTATTACCAAATATACTACACTAGGAGTTTATCTGATTGTTAATTAAAAGGAAGATGCCATTTACTGAATATTTTAAATCTGTTCGTCAAAGTGCTAGGTCATTGTCAAAGGGGCATTCATCCCACTTGACGACGGCTTCAGTACTAAAATGTCATAGTCTAGAGATTGTTATTAAAGTAAGTCAGCCGCACCCTTTTAGGCTAAAGCTAGGATAGGTGAAACTGGATTGATTAGGTAACAGCTTAGGATGCTAACTTTTCTGTCTCATGGAAGCAATTTAGCTTCAAGAACTGAAACTTTGACTGGTAGATTTAAATTGCTTTCAAATCATATTAAATTTGGATTTAAATGCCCACACCCTTTGGCTGTTACAAACTTAGTCCTGGTATCACATTAACCCAGGCCTCAAGGGAAAGCTTGTCCATCTTAGCAGGGAGTGCGAGAGAAAAGCAGCAGGTTACAAACTTAGTCCTGGTATCACATTAACCCAGGCCTCAAGGGAAAGCTTGTCCATCTTAGCAGGGAGTGCGAGAGAAAAGCAGCAGGTTACAAACTTAGTCCTGGTATCACATTAACCCAGGCCTCAAGGGAAAGCTTGTCCATCTTAGCAGGGAGTGCGAGAGAAAAGCAGCAGGTTACAAACTTAGTCCTGGTATCACATTAACCCAGGCCTCAAGGGAAAGCTTGTCCACCTTAGCAGGGAGTGCGAGAGAAAAGCAGCAGGTTACAAACTTAGTCCTGGTATCACATTAACCCAGGCCTCAAGGGAAAGCTTGTCCACCTTAGCAGGGAGTGCGAGAGAAAAGCAGCAGGTTACAAACTTAGTCCTGGTATCACATTAACCCAGGCCTCAAGGGAAAGCTTGTCCACCTTAGCAGGGAGTGCGAGAGAAAAGCAGCAGGTTACAAACTTAGTCCTGGTATCACATTAACCCAGGCCTCAAGGGAAAGCTTGTCCACCTTAGCAGGGAGTGCGAGAGAAAAGCAGCAGGTTACAAACTTAGTCCTGGTATCACATTAACCCAGGCCTCAAGGGAAAGCTTGTCCACCTTAGCAGGGAGTGCGAGAGAAAAGCAGCAGGTTACAAACTTAGTCCTGGTATCACATTAACCCAGGCCTCAAGGGAAAGCTTGTCCACCTTAGCAGGGAGTGCGAGAGAAAAGCAGCAGGTTACAAACTTAGTCCTGGTATCACATTAACCCAGGCCTCAAGGGAAAGCTTGTCCACCTTAGCAGGGAGTGCGAGAGAAAAGCAGCAGGTTACAAACTTAGTCCTGGTATCACATTAACCCAGGCCTCAAGGGAAAGCTTGTCCACCTTAGCAGGGAGTGCGAGAGAAAAGCAGCAGGTTACAAACTCTTTCTTGTGATGAATGTTTGTTAACTGTGTTTCCAATTAGTGAAACACTTTTAGCCAATTTTCCTCACCAAAAATGCTTAGAACTACAACTGAGTTATAAGTCTGCTTTATTTTTCAAGGCTATTTCAATAGCGAGTTCGTGCTCCTATAACCTAAAAAGTTATCCTCAGGACAGTCTAAAAATCAATAGTTATTTGATCGCATTTAGCTAAGCTTGATCTTCTTAGTCTGTGGTTTTGACATTTAAGATTCTTGCTAAATTGTCATTATTTCAGAGACCAAAGGTTAATGGTCGCGTTTGACCTATTTGCTTTGACATTATTTGTAGTTTTCTCAAGATCAATGTTATGATGTCATGGTCATCTGATCGGATCCTTCTAATTTTGATAATTGTAGCTTGAGAGAAAGGTTAAGGTCACTATGTGCTAAGCTTCCTTTTCCTCGATCCAGCAGTCAGAGAGGTCATGTTTCCCTTATCAGAAATGTAGCAAGAGATCTTCATTTCCTGATTACCAATTTATAAGGAGATTTATCTATTAGTTTTACTAAATCAATTCAGTAACTGGCTTCTCTAGAATGTAAGTCTCTTTGACATCCTTATCCTCCTTACATGTAGGTTTGAATAGCTTTGTTACGCACATAGTATCTAAGCCGGATTAGTTTATTTTGGAGTGCTGGTGCCTGATTGTTATTAATAGCACAGCGTTTCCAAATTACCATAGGCATTGTTGCCAGATAGTGTGCCCAATCACTATCAGAATTACGGTACCTAATCTGTGCAGCATTTACTTGCCAGATTGCTATTATTAGCCTCTAGGCTAGCTATTGTTTAGAGCAGCCTAAGTGACTCTTACATATAACATTCAACTTTGATGCAAATCACTTAGTTAGTTTTCAATTGACCTCTTAAACATGATTTTTGATATAACCATTACACTTTTCTGGACACAGTAGGTTAACTATGAATGTTATTGAAATTGTTTTACGGGCGATCTGTATAAGTCTGTCTGTATCTAATAATATTTCCTTTTTTCAGGTTAATGCCCTTATTAAATACTCATAGACCTCATTTTAATTGATGTTAGAAATGTTGAGTATTTTGAAACTAATTTGTCCATTTCCAGTGGAATTGGTTTCAAAATATAGAACAGTTTTCCTGCATAGCTGTTATAAATTTGAGACAGAATAGAATAAAATATTTTATTGGCACAGAATCTTAATACAGAAAGACAGAGCCAAGTGGACATGACTTATAACATGGCATAAAGGTTATATACATAAATACATTTACACACATGCATGCATGCACGCACGCACGCACACACACACACATACAAAACACACATACACACACACACCGCATAAAAATATAAAATTTACATAATTACATAGCACTGCATGAAGTCATTACATTAGTTGTCAGCAAGTGACATAAATAGATGGCATATATTGTCTATCTATATATTTAGAAAAGTTCTTTAGATTCAAGGGGGATGGATCATATGGGCACCCGCAACCCGTCTCATATATCTTTATCTGCAACACAGAATCACTGGGTGTAAGTCATAGCCCGCAAATCGTGAAATCCGTGATGCCGTCTCAGATATTGGCAGTACCAGCTGCTAGTGACTGAGTACTGGACTGACCTGAAAGGGATGTTAGTTTGGTTTCCCATTTTTCATTACAGGCACTGATGTAGTCTATAACTAGTCTGCACACCTCAATGTCTCCATTATTATATGACAATACAAAAACTAATTTCTCATTTTCAGTTAGCCCATCAAAATGAGTAAAATCGGCAAATGACTGGAATAATAATAACTACGTTTTCCAATCTAGTTAATAATAATAGCCGGCGCATGAAATTTCTGTTTCACTCATCAAGATATAGTTTTAAGCAATGAACATAATGCAAATAACCGGTATTCATCACAAAAAATAAAAATAAAGAGTTCTTCTGTGTACTGCGATGTTTTCTTTACCTCGTGACAAACTTTCATAAATCAGCCATTGTTGAGACGGGAGAAGAGATGCGCATAGCATTCTCTGCACAGAAAATTGGGAATTCCGTTGAATGAAATCTGATTGGCTCTGGCGGGAGATGAGCCAATCAGAACTTACTCTTCAGAATTCTGATAAATAGACCAGCTCATCACAGCGGCTTGATAGCATCGGCATCATTAAATAATAAAATAAGATTTTGAACGAGTAAATGCATTTTATTTGAATGAAATATAATATATTACAGCACAAATGTAAGCGGGAGTGAAGTTATTTTTTTTAAATTTACCACTGGAATGACTGACTCAAGCTTGATAACAGAGCCAGTCATAAATTTGAAGAAAAAAAATTCTTGGCCTGAAAATAGATATTTAACTATGATGTACGCTTCTAACCCTTTTAACATACGGCTAACCAAAACACTTCACGGGAATGATCTTGAGGAATGCCCACTTCCAGGCTGAGAGATTTATTTGAAAATTTACCACTGGAATGACTAGTTTTGGCTTGATAACCGAGCCAGTCATTCCAGTGTAAAATGTTCAAAGAAATTTCTTGGCCTGAAAATAGATATTCAACTATGATGTAGCCTACGCTTTTAACACTTTTAGGATATGGCTAACCAAAACAGATTGTGGGAATGATCTTGAGGAATGCCCACTTCCAGGATGAGAGACTTATTTGAAAATTTACCACTGAAATGACTGACTCGGATGGGACGCTTGTTGCGCAAATACAAAGATATTTCTTCGCTAGCTTTGCCAACATCGGGAACTGCGACTGGTGCGTTTTCCACCAACACAAAGGGTCAATTCTAATATCCATGCTAGTGGTGCTTGAGTAGCTATCGATCTCATTCTTAATGCTAATAATGGCATATTCTGGCTTTAATAAACTGTCTTTCTTAGCGAATAGCGATGTCAATGTAAGGCGTTTCTTAGCGGTGGTGGGTTTGTTTCTGTATCATTTGAGGTGGGTGGACATGGTGTTGCACAAGTAGGCCCAACAGCGACAGGGGCAGCCAGATTCTCCCGTTGTAATTGTTCACACACACATTGATATTCATCACCAAAAATTTTAATTTGTCATTCAAAATGCCCATTTGCAAACCAATAGAGGACTATTTTTGAAAATTTATCACTGGAATGACTGGCTCAGTTAACACGCCATTCATTCTAGTGATAAATTTTCAAAAATACTATTCTCTTGGTCTACAAATGAACGTTTTCCCAAGACAAACACAGAAGCCGTTATTGGCTGACATTAGTGTTAAAGGATTAAGAGAGATGATCGATATAGATTGACATGTAATAATGACGTCATCAGAATGGAATGCGGCAAGTGCAAACGGATTTCCCAGTAACTAGTACTCAAAACGAGGCTGTCTTAGACAAGAAAAGAATGGCGTCGTATATTTCCGTAATGATGCAGTGAACAACAAAACAATTCTTTTGAGGTTTATAGCATTTTATTAAGACAAACACACCATGGATTAATTAAACAGGCGTTATTTTGGAGATAAATTTGATTATATCCGATTATTACTACAACAAAGAATGGATTATTATTCGAGGAGTATTACCGAGCAGACAACAGGTAAGTAGTATATATTGAATCTCTTTCAAAATCAAAAGGAGAAAAATTAAAATATTGTCAACGATATACACAATATTTACGATTTTTTGAAGTTATGACGATGTCGATGTTCGATATATCACGATTTTTTCGATAATATCGAAATACAGCCCAACCCTACTCTGGAACATGTCCAGAAACTTTATTTAGCTAAACCTTAACGTTAGGCCCTAACCGTAACCCGTGGTCATTTAATGAACACGCCAGTGTCATGTAATATGGTGAAATCTGTTGCATTTGTAATATCGTGAAATCTGTTGCATTTGTAATATCGTGAAATCTGTTGTATTTGAATATTTAAAAAATAAATTCCTTGTTAATAAGTAGCATGCGTGTGTGTGTGTGTGTAAACTCGCGTTATTAATCAATACCACTTGGCAATGTGATCCACCATACATTATGGTGGATATTGACCACTTGTATTAAAGGTCACATTCGCTCAAAAATGCTTGAATATGCACCAGAGACCAGTGTTGAATACCTGTGATGTTCATTCGCGCAAGAGATCGCATCTTAACATTTTTGGCATTAAGATAACAGCAAGGATTATAAACTGAGGACATTGTTATCACCCACCGAGTCTAGCTAACATGGGCTTTAATTGCAGGAAACCATTACAATGGTCGGAATACACACAGGCGCAGATAACAATAGAGAGAGCTCTAAGTAACCAACCAACTTTCAGGAACGTAAACAAATCAAAATGCACATGCAGTTCCTGGTCGTACTTGTGATTCAGATCGTTCGTTAGTCTGTATTAATCTTTTGACCATTACAGACGTAACATTATAAGTTTCTTGCGGATTTTCGAAATTATTTATATTTTCTAATTTCCAAATTTGCTGCATTTGATCTTAATGAAGATTGGAGGAAATCTACTCCAAGTCTCCACCCGAAATATTTTTTTCAAAATTCTCATTTTCATGTGATAATGAATTACATGATACATAGATTTTCCAAATGGAAGTTGCTTTTCAAATATTATGCTACGCCCTAAATATTCTAGAATTTTTTTAACATTTTTGGCATAGCCAGTTAATAACATACAATAGAACTGAAATTTGTGATAATTAGAGGCCAATCACTTTATTGAAGAATGATCGATATAGGCCTACGTCTTTATTTAAAAAATAACATGAAATTATATTTCACAGCGTCACAACAGTAGGCCTAATCTTCGTCACGGCGCTTAGTTCGTTTTGCTCTTAGAGTCGGCATGGCTAAAAAAACAAACATAATAAAATTTGTCAGTCACCAGCAATTAGTGGTAATTAGGTATGGATTTCAATCTATCAGAGTCAATACAACAGAAATATATACTATTACTATATAATACACACGTGTAGTATTAGTATATATATATATATATATATATATATATATATATATATATATATATATATATATATATATATATATATATATATATATATATATATATATATATATATATATATATATATACATATATATATATATACATATATATATATATATATATATATATATATATATATATATATATATATATATATATATATATATAATTATATATATATATATATATATATATATATATATATATATATATATATATATGTTATATCGACTCTGTTAAATCGACATAGACATAGGGTAACATATAGGTAACACAGGGATAATAATAAAACGCACACTAATATAGGCTGCCGAAAACGGGCTGCCGAAAATGTACTCCAAGCTGCCAAAAAATGGTTGGCTGCCGAAATGTCTATACAACGTAATTATATGTTCGTCAGAGCAAAAGGCCCTCCCTGCGGTATATCATGTTTTGTGTGTAGGGCGTCCATCGATTTATAGGCTCTGCCTTTGATGGATGGCCAATTCTGACGTATGTATATTATATATTAAGCATGAAATAAATAATCTTGAATCTTGAATGAGTTAAATCTACCAAATTCACTGTCTTCTCTCTTTAACCTAAACACTGAAATACACGCATACAACACCAGATCTAGACACAACTTTCACACAGAATACAATAGAATGGAAATCTCAAAACAAAAACCATCCTTTCAAGCTACAAAACTCTGGAATAACACAGACACGAACACACGTACACGGATTATTAGTCAAAATTCCTGCAAACATATTATTAAACAAATGTTCATTAACAAGTACTAAATCGGGTAATTGGACCTCACTCATAGATTAGTTACTACACCTTCATGCACCCGGACACCACAGCAATTACCAGCAATTCATCATGAAGAACCACCTGTTAACAATACTGATATTACTGCTCTTGCCCTGCCTCTACACTCCGGTTTGACATATTGTCTACATAAAATAAAAGGTACCGGTATTGCTGAATATTCTGGACCTAGTGGAATTTGTGGGAGAATTTTCTGCATATGGTAGCATCCGGTTTACTCTCTTTCCTCTAGGGAAAGAAGGTGATAGACAATAATAATAATAATAATAGTAGAAACAGGATGAACTCCAGCCCCCACCCCACCCCTTCATCCCCTAGCCCATTCCAATGAGTGAAATATACACCTGTGCAAAAGTTAAGCACCACCCTATTTTTACGCACATGCGAGGGTATATTCATGTGCTATGAAGAAAGCAATAGCATAATCATTTATGTACCCATCCATCTTAGTGCAAGAGGTAATAATGCAACTAGAGGAATGCTGATTATGATGGTGGGGAAACACTGTATGTTTTTGTTTGAACTTGAAAACGAGGCCTGAATATGGTTACGTTGACACAACTGATAACTATTGCCCTACAGTTGACACACGTGGCTAGATTGTCATTAATGGTGTCTGAAAACGAAGTTTAACATCTGTGCACGAGTTTGAGACTGTCATTATTAATACCGTGTATATCCACCTTGTGCCTGGATGACGGCCTGGACACGACGTCTCATGCTGGTCACCAACCGACTGATACGCCATTGTGGTATTCGTTGCCATTCAAGATGGAGTGCGTCTGTTAATTCCTGTAGGTTCCGCACAGGAGGATCCCTCCTTCTCACCATGTTTCCCAGAATGTCCCAGATATGCTCAATAGGGTTCATGTCAGGGCTCCTTGCTGGCCATGGTAGGGTTTCGAATGCATTCTGGCGGAGGTATTCATGCACAGCTCTAGCACGATGTGGTCGGGCGTTGTCATCCATGAATATAGGGTGGGTTCCAGGTGCATGATTTACAAAATGAGGGACCACAACTCTATCCAGTATGGAATCTTGATATCTTTGTCCATTTAGTGTTCCAGGTACAGTCAACAGATCCAGCTTACAATCAAATGAGATGCACCCCCATATCATAACGGAACCTCCACCAAATGGAACTTCTTCCATGATGTTACGTTGGTCGTACGCCGTGCGTCTGGACCTCCATACACGAGTTCGACCATATGTGGCATGAAGCAGGAACCGACTTTCATCGGACCAGTGTACCCGTCTCCAGGATCTCATGTTCCAGTGTCTTCTTTCGTTGCACCACCTCAGACGCTCCTCTTTGTGGTGTGCCGTGAGGAGAGGACGTCTGACAGGTCTCCTAGCTTTCATGCCAGCAGCATACAGTCTCCTTTTGACGGTAGACATTGACACTCTATTGCGCGTTTCCCATTGCTGGCTGAGCACTCTGCTGTTGGTGAATGGAGATCTCCTAACAAGGCGTACTAGGGCTCGATCATCACGGGCAGTAGTCTTCTTCGGTCTTCCAGATCTAGGCCTGTCCTTCACCTCGTTAGTTTGCCCATGTTTTGCAATCAAACGACTGATTACAGTATGGTTACTGTTCAGCTGTCTGCCAATCTCTCTGCATGACATACCAGTGGTATGCATGCCTATGATTTGCCATTTCACACGATCACTTAACCTTCGTCTTGCCATAGCGGTTCACAATCAAGAGCTAATTCTCTCTGTACAAATAAACCACGGTCATGAACACAAAATTCCTAATCTTGTTGCCTAAATCTGTATGTAATGTTCTACACCTCAAACTGGACTTTTACATAACTGAACACGTGTGCTGTTTCCCGCCACGCACGGACATCAAGCGGCGTGAAGTCATGCATGCATGTGCATTTCGTACTTGGAATTATGTCAGCTAACGAGGGGACAAAAAGTATGGCAGCCTAGTTGTACCATCATGTTTCTACGTTCTATTGTTTTTGCTGGTGCTTAACTTTTGCACAGGTGTATATGTTACCCACAGTATGAAGAACAATAAAAAACAAGTGAACCATGTTTGTCAAATGTCTTGTCTTTTTCTCTTTTTTTTTCTCTTCTTTTTCTATGTCAAATCCTATATTATTTGTCTGAGTTATCATGTATAATATATTGTCATAATGCCTTATGTCTACTGATGTCAAATCATGTGCAACTTGTATGTTATTCTATGTCAGGGGTCCACAAGCAAATAGGCACAGCCTCCAGTGGACTCCCTGTTATCATATTGTAATTTGTAATATTTACCAAGAGAATAAATCAAATCAAATAAAAAAAAATCATAATTGGTAGTTACGAAAACTGGTATCAACATCATTTATTTTGTATACCATGATCCATATTCAATTAATATGCTATTCAAATAACCGTAGGTTCTTTTCTCATGATAATATTACTACTGATTTTTCGCAAGAAAACAAGTTTTACCTTGAACTTGATGAAACTTGTATGACATTCAGAGAGGATTCAGAATGTCCAGATCGTTGGTGTTGTACCATTTCAATCTGGCAACCCGGATATTGAGAAAGCAAACCTTCGTAATAAGCATGGCTTCTAATCGACCTGAAAGACAAGCACCGCCAGAAATAGTAAGTTAATAGGGTGTAAAATGTCACAATATCGCTATCTATTCGAATGTATTTAAATTAACCAGTCATAAAATTGGGAAACAACACCTTAGTCAGAAATAAATCATTGTAATGTCTTTCCGGGATTATAGTTTCTGTTTTAAGATTCAAGATTCAGAATTATTTATTTTCATATGATATAGCACATATATTTTACATTTACACAACAGGCAGTCCACCAAAGGCTGAGCCTATACAGCCGTGGACCCCTTACATTTAACATGTAACAAACAATTCAGTGATAGGAGATTGATGAAGATTTAATAAATTTATCATTTAAAAATATAATATTGATCGTCCATTAAGGTGTTTTCGAGGGTTATGTGATTTCGAGGGTACGTACTTTTGACATTAGGCGATGTCAACAAATCATTTGTCATTAAATAAACACTATTTTTACACCACAAGTCTAAATTTTAAAAAGATGCGCCTAGTACAATTGATTATTTTATGCATTTGGATGTCAGTGTAGTGAAAAACATGTATTTTCACTAATACTTTTTTTTCCCATGATAAAAATACTGATAACTCGTAAGGAAATTATACAAATCAATCCAGTTTTTGCGTCCAACGACATCTGCCAGTTACTGTCCTGAGTAGCATAGCAGACCAGTTGCCATAGCAATAATTTATTTCTCCCGAAGCGTGGATCTGGAATGGGGTGCTTATGTAGTTTTCAGATCTATATTGATTTATCTCTACCCAGATTCAGGTATTGGTTCAATCGACTTGTCTGATTGCCAGTGTTTTTGCAGACGAATCTTTGGTTCAGATGGGGATGCAAAGTTGATTATTATTGTTTACTTATTGTGTAAATGTTTGCTATTGCAGGAAGATAAATGCCCTGATGTAGTGTTGATGATGCTGCGGATGCTGTCAGATGATAAATTACTGTCAGGGACTGCAGCCTCATTGGTCAAGCAATCTCGGGTTTAGTGCCCAAGGAGACCGAGTGACATTGTTTATTTTCAGCTTTTCACAAGTCTGGCCCCGAGAAGATGCATGCCGGGACATGGTCGTTTATGGAGGTTGAATTTGTGAATGATTTTTCAGCAGTGGTGCAGATTTTAATTGATTTGTGAATTATTTTTCAGCTGTGTTAAACTCTTTCAATTACATGAGATTTATTAAATTAAATGTTGACAATATTGGTTTTTCAGAAATGAACCAGTAAATTACATTTAATGGATTCTTTTTCAGATGCTGAAGTGCAGAGTCAATAGTCAGTCATTATCCAGTCAGTCATTGTTAATTATAAACCGATTTCACATCAAGAGTATACTTACCTCCCTAATACTTTTGATATTGCTAAATATCGGCTTTCACTCAATAAAACACTCAGATTAAAAACAGTTAGGTGCCCCTACTGGGCAGGGAGTCAGAGGTAGTCCGGCGGATGCTCGCCCCACCACCGCGCATGCGCCGACTACTACTTCCTCTTTGCTCATTTATTGGCTAAGGGTTACATGCGGTTTTGTGCTACTCTACATTTTCTGCGCGTTTACCTTGTTTTTCACTTATTTGACGATTGTTGTACGTTCGTGGCATGTCGGAAAGAGAGGACTCACCTTTGGAAGGAGCTGGATCTCTTTATCAGGTGATTTCTTTGATATGCTAGCGTGTTTTGTCCCGGTTTAATGTGTTTCCGGGACTCGCGCTTACCGTGATTAGCGCCTGTTTGTGTTTGTTTTTTACAACATGGTGCTTCATAAGTCTCATTTCTCTTTGTGTTTTTGTCCACAGGTATCACGTAGACGCTTTGATGGACTTCTCGGCACAAGAGGATATGTTTCTCTCCACCACGGTTCCATTTCCTACTAATACTGTTAGGTTATCTAACCAAAAAATCTATGTTCAGTGAGTTGGAGGCCTATTATAAAGGTCTTCTCACTTTGCCCTCTTGATCCAATTCCTTCCCCTTCGGTGGAGAGAATGTAGAGGCGTACTATGGTGCAGTTCTCCGGTACATCACGTTGGATGGTTTGTCTGTACAAGTGTCAGGTATCTAATTATTGATAAACAAAAGGGGAGATAATTTCCTTTTTTGCCAATGCTAGAATTGGAAGGAGTTATCTCTGTATATCTGATTGTTGTGTACTCGAAATGCCAATTCAACGGGAATGTTCCGGTTACTTATACAATTCGTTCTTGCACTTGGTGCTTGTTGCGGATCGATTATTTTGGTCACGGGATTGATGACGTCATAATCGGCCTTGGCCTTTATTAACATTTAACGTTTTGTCCGAGGCTGGTTCTTCTTGACTTGCGATCTTGAGGATCCTGTCCCTCTCTTTTTAGTTGGTTTTGAGTTCGCTAACCGTAACTATCTTGCTCATTGTCCTTGTCCTTTGTCCTGTTTCAGAGACCTGGTTGCCCGTCCTGCGGGAGGTTTCTGAAGAATAGATTCGTACCGCACTTGTGCTTCAGCTGCAGTCCCTGTGGACTGTTGCTGAAGTGCGATGTATGTAAGCAGTGGGGGGGAGATCTAATGTCTGATTTTCTCTCATTGCAGGCAAGGGAGAAGGTGATGGAGGAAGAGAGGAAGAAGAAGAAGGAGGGTAGTAAGAAGGGTAAGAAGAAGGCCTCATCCGCGGTGGATATGGAGGCCTTCAGGTCCGAAATGTTGCAAGAGATGCAGAGGACAATAAAGGATTTGGTCCCAGAGTTGCTTCGCAGCATGCTCCCTGGGCCAGCTCCTTTGTTGTCCTCGGCATCTGCTTACGAGCAGGTGATCCCCGCCTCTGAATCCGGTCTCTTTAGGTCCGGTCCGTTTGTGGATTCAGAGGTGGCCCCTTTGTTGGGGGCAGTCCAAGACCCTGGCAGCAGGCATGGCGCCGAGGGGCCGTGGGCAACGGTTGTTGCTGGGACCCGCGGTCTGCTAATCAGACCCTGGGTATCCGCGCGCCGCGGGTGTCAAAGCCTCCTATGGCACCTTTCCTGGCCAGTCCGGGTTAGCTCTCTTTGCTGACCCGGAGTCTAATCTTTCTGGCCAGGAGGAAGAGGATCTCCTGCTAGGGTCGCCTTCTGAGGACGTGGCCATGGAATACGACGTCTGTGCACCCCTCGCGGGGAATACAGACGAAGTGTTCCGTGGTTCTACTCTCGCAGGAGTAGATTTCACGGTCCAGAAGGTGTCCCCGGGCGGTGCTGTTGACCACGGATACCGCATACCTCGGCTTGCCGATGGTGTCGCTGGTGCTGGTCAGGGCCGCGGTAGGGCGGTGTTTACCCCACGCTCTGCCACGGCGCCTGCTCCTGGTCAAGCCGCGGAGTTCAGCATGCCTGCTCTCTCGGGCCCGCATGCTTTTCCGGGCTTGCCAGGGGTATCAGCTTATCCGCCGTCGACGTCAACTGCGAGTGCTCTGGAGGAAGACGAAGGCCCTCGTCTAGTAGAGCGCTCGCAGTTAGCCACGGAGGAGGATTGGTCGGACGCTTGCCAGTGGCTGGTAAGTGTTCGGCCCGATCTACCCGTGGAGCTGCCGGCTAGCCAGCGTGACCATAGGCCGTGGTTAGCTGGTAGGCCGGCGGCTACCGCTATGCCATCTCTGCCGCTGGCTGAGCATGTCGTGGACATGTTCGAAGCGGCGGAGGCGTCCATTAAGGTTAATGGACGTCTCGCGAAGGCCCCTCGCGAGGTGGCGAAGCGTTGCCGCATCGTGCCCCTGGAATACCAGCGGTACGGTGTGGTGCCAAAGCCAAGCGTGGATGATCGCGCGGCTTTAGGCGAAGATGCGCGGCCGGGCTCCCGTTCTGACACGGGAGTCTTGTGCTCGAACGCGTTGCGTTCGGCGAATGCCGCGCTGCGTGATGCGGAGGAGAGTGGGAGGGCGTCGATTGCCGCTCTGTCCCACGTCTCCCAGCTGCTACAGGGGGTGGTAGCGGCCTCCGCATCACGCCAGCCAAGCCCGGTAACAGTCCAGAGAGCCATCCAGGATGGTATCAACCTGGCTTTGGACTGTTTGACGCGGGCGGTGACCAGAAGTGTCCGGGCGAGGCGCACGTTTGCTCTTGACAATCTGTGCCCGTCCCAGGACCTGTGTAATAGGCTGCTGCGGACGCCTATGACAGGTCCTGGTCTCTTTGGAGGTGAGGGATGCAGGCACCTCCAGGAGACGGTCACTCTGGTTAACAACCAGAGGGCGCTGCGTGAACAATTTGAGGTGCTCCGGCGGGAGCGTGTTCGCGCGGCACCCCCTGCGTATCGTCCTCTGCAGGCTCGAGGTGGTGCTGGCCAGGTCAGAGGCCAGCCACCGTCGCAACGTAGGCCTAGGCCACGTGCGATTCGGCCAGCAGCGAGGGGGGCGCAGGCTCCCCAGCCGCACCCAGCCAGACAGCCGCCCGCGCACCGTGGTGCGCGCGGCGCTGGGCGGGGCGCGCGGGGATCTGGTCGCGGCAATCGGGCCTGATGGCCTGGTTACCGCGGTGGGAACCACTCCGGTGTTTCACGCCGAGAGGACAGTGCCACTCTGGCACTCCTTATGTCCACCTCTATCCCTAGGTGGACCGGTGGGCGGCCGTTTGGCCGGCCACTTGCCAGAGTGGAAGCGGTTGACTCAGGACCGTTTAGTCTTGCGATGGCTTTCCGTCGGGTATCGTCCCGACTGGGTGACAGGCCCGCCATCGCGACTGTCTCTCGCGCCGATCTGGACTCCTATTCCACGGGATCCGGATCAGAGGTTGTGTATAGAGGAGGAAATAAATTCCCTCATACTAAAAGAAGCCATTCAGCCGGCACAGAGGTGCCCAGGCTTCTATTCAACCCTCTTCTTAGTGAAGAAAAACACCGGAGGGTGGAGGCCGATTCTCAACCTCAAGCCTTTGAACAAGTTCTTAGAGACGCCCAGTTTCAAGATGGAGACTGTGCGCTCGGTATTGGCGGGGTTGGAGCGAGGAATGTGGACCGCTTCCATAGATTTGAAGGATGCGTATTTCCACATTCCCATAGAGAGGAGTTTCCGTCGCTTCCTGAGATTCGCATTTCAGGGCCGGCGGTGGGAATTCAGGGTGTTACCCTTCGGGATTTCCACGGCTCCTCGGGTCTTCACCCGTGTGGTTCTCGCGATCACTGCATACCTCCGCAGGAGAAGCATAGCAGTCCACACGTACATAGACGACTGGCTGTTGAAAGCACACACCCGGGAATCGTTGTCAGCCAATCTGGAGATTGTTTTGAAAACTCTCTCGGACTTGGGCTGGATGATCAATTTCCCGAAATCAGAGCTAACTCCATCCCAGAAGTTTGTTTACCTGGGCATGTTCTTCGATCTGGAGACGGGGTATGTGTACCCCACTCAGGAGAGGGTTCAAATACTCATCTCGGTAATACAGTCGGTGTGCGACAGTCGTCATGTCCTGGCGCTGGTTTACTTGAGAATGCTGGGCTTGATGGTTTCTTTGGAACCAGTCATTCCGCAGGCCGCCTTGCGCAGGCGCCCGATCCAGTTGTTTCTCATGACACAGTGGACCCAGAGTTCAGGTTCGCTGGACTCGAACGTGTCAGTGTTGGCGCCTCTGATTCACCACCTGCAATGGTGGTTGAATACAGAGAATCTCTTGCCGGGGGTTTTGCTAACCCCTCCCCACCCTCGGGTGACTGTGTATACAGATGCATCGATGGAGGGGTGGGGAGCTTGTCTGGAAGAGTCCACAGTATCAGGGCTTTGGGATCTGGATCAGTCCAAGGAACAATCTACTAGAGCTAAGAGCAGTAGTCCTGGGCCTGGAACATTTCTTAAAGAATGTTCAGGGCAAGATTGTTCTGATTCGTTCAGACAACTCGACAGTAGTGACTTACATAAACCGCCAGGGCGGAACGAATTCGCCCAGTCTCTGTATGATGACATGGAAACTGCTTTGTTGGTGCCTGGATCATGGGATCACCTTGAAGGCAATTCATATTCCGGGGAGGTTAAATCTGCTAGCAGACTCATTGAGCCGAAGGATGAGTGTTTTACCCACGGAATGGCAACTAAATCAATGTGTGGCGGATCGTCTGTTCGACCATTGGGGGAAACCCAACATAGATTTGTTCGCAACGAAGAAGAATGCGAAGATGACGACGTACGTCTCTCCGATTCCAGACCCAAGCGCTTTCGCAACAGATGCGTTAGCTATCAGCTGGGAGGGAATGTATGCATACGCATTCCCCCCAGCAATCCTGATTCCAAAGGTGCTTCAGAAAATCAGGCAGCAGGAGTGCCAAGTGCTTCTGATCGCCCCGGATTGGCCAAGCCGATCGTGGTATACGGATCTGCTGGACCTTCTGGTCTGCAATCCGGTTCCACTGCCTCTGATGGACGACCGTATCTTCCAGGGCAAGGCCCTTCACGACAATCCGTCAATGTTCCGATTGACTGCGTGGATGTTGTCAAGGAATCTAGAATTAAGGAGGGCTTTTCTGAGCAAGCGGCCATGTTTATGGCCAAAGCCAGGAGGGGGTCAACCTCCAGAGCATATAATTATAAAATCAACAGATTTGCAGAGTGGTGCTCAAAAAGATGTATTGATCCAATGGAATCATCTATTCAGGTAGTGGCTGATTTCCTCTGTCACCTATATGATGCCTATAGCCTCAAGCCTAACTCTATTGCTGGTTATAAATCAGCTTTAATGACTGTTATTCCTTGCTTGGCTAATAGGGGGAGTGATGAAGTAAGTACATTAAATGTATTAATTAAAGGCATGGGAAATCTAAGACCAAGGAATCCTCCACTGATTCCGTCTTGGAGTTTATCACTGGTGCTCCAGGTACTAGGTGATAAGCCTTTTGAACCACTTAGTTCCATTTCTATGAAAATGTTAACTCTTAAAACTGTATTTTTAATTGCTGCGGCCTCGGCGAGGCGTAGGAGTGAAATTCACGCCTTATCAGCCGAGGTTGACCGTTTTGTGGTTACAGGGGAAGGCCTTAAGCTTCTACCTAGGATTAATTTCTTGTCTAAAAATCAGTCATTGAAATATCCAGGTCAGCCTATTTTTTTGCCATCTTTAACTAGATTTGATCCTAATTCTAAAGTATGGTGCCCCGTACGGGCGCTGCTCCGGTACAAACAGCGTACTTCGGAGTGGCGTACCGACCAGTCAGCGTTATGGTTGTCATATATTGAACCCCATGGTAGGGCGTCTAAGGACACCATTTCTAGGTGGATTGTGGAATGTATTCAATTTTGTCACAAATCCGCCACCGGGCGACAGGTTGACGTGGCCAAGGCTCACAGTGTCCGCGGTGTCGTGACATCCACTGCCCTGTTTAGTGGGGTCCCTGTGGATGATATTATGTCAGTGGCTCAGTGGCACTGTGAGTCAAGTTTTACAGACCATTACCTCCGTGACACCTCTAACCCTCTCGCCTTGTCGATTTTGAAACAATAACCGCTTTATGTTGTGAAGAGTGCTTCCGCATTGCTTATATACTTCGCCATTCAGCGACGGTGACAACCACTTGTCGGGACTGTATCATCCTTCTCTACTGGAATCGTGATGACAGTTTCCTAGTACAACAAGGTCAGTCTTGTTCATGTGTTGTTCATTGTGTTGTATTGTCACGTTACCCAGTGTTATTAATATGGTGATGGTTTATGTGGGTTGTGGTTCTTTAGAGAGAGTATACGAAAATGGAGCCTTTTCGTCTCTGTCCTATAGTACTTGGCACTAGTACGAAGAGAGCGTGTAGGACATTGAGGTCATTTAATCTTCCTCCCAAGGGGGGGGGGGGGGGAGCGCATATGACAAATCGGTCATCTCTCAGACATTGGTTGTGTTATCCGATGGTTTATCAAATCCTGACTGTGTTTTCACACAGTTTCAGACGTCATAAGTGCCTTAAACGCTTGAAAGCGTATAGGGAAGAGCTGGTCTTTTGATCTCGCCTCCCTCCCGCCAGATTCACTTTCGAATTCTGGCAATATCAAAAGTATTAGGGAGGTAAGTATACTCTTGACGTGAAATAAACGAAATCTAGGATTTCTTTTTTCACGAGAGAGTTGATACTTACCTCCCTAGATACGGACCCAGCCTCTCCGCCCCACAGAGGCTCGGTCTTCAGGCTCTTGGTAGTTGCATGTGTTAGCCAATAAATGAGCCAGAGGAAGTAGTAGTCGGCGCATGCGCGGTGGTGGGGCGAGCATCCGCCGGACTACCTCTGACTCCCTGCCCAGTAGGGGCACCTAACTGTTTTTAATCTGAGTGTTTTATTGAGTGAAAGCCGATATTTAGCAATATCAAAAGTATTAGGGAGGTAAGTATCAACTCTCTCGTGAAAAAAGAAATCCTAGATTTCGTTTATTTCAGTGACTAATACTGTTATTTTCATTTTCACATAGTGTTGTTGAGAGCCACTGTTAAAGAAAATGTGGTGGTAGCCTATTAAAGTTGCGGTTTTTTCATGAGTTAATGTTTTATTCACAGCCCGGCCCTTCTGTTATCCATCTATGCTACATTCTTTTTCTCATGCTCTGTTGATCCGCCTCCGTGTTTGCTTATGTTTAATTATCGCTATTTCTTAAAAGTGACCTTTTAAAGCTATGGGGAGAATGGTGTAATCAAACAGCAGCCGGACCTTTTAAAGCTATGGGGAGAATGGTGTAATCAAACAGCAGCCGGATCAAATTTTGAGATTGTGTAAACTTACATTTCATTTGAACTGTGAGTTTGAACCAATTTTCATTATTCGATTGCGGTGCTCCTTACATAGGAGGGATATTCCTCTTCAGTTTGTTTACTGGTCACTTTTGTGAAATGACATTATTTGCTGTTCGACGGACTTACTATAGATGGAGGATATTTGAGTGCTTATCAGATGCATGCAATTACTTGGATAGATTTATATTGGAATGTGTTCACTTGATGAATAGTTATCAAAGACTATTCATAGGAGACGAACGTGAATTTTAGACGGCGTGGCTTTTGTTAGGTTCCAGATTTGCATATCAAGTAATAGCTAGCCCGACACGTTAACCACTCGGTTCTAATAGCCTGTTTTTGAGATTCTTATCATACGGTTGGTGTCTTGGAATTTGTTTAATTTTCTTTGAATGATGATGCTAGTTGTTGCAGATGCGCAGTGCAACAGTTTCCGGTAGTTACTCAATGAATTTCTCGCAGATTCTCAGACCGATGCTTTCTGATGTGTGTGTCGAAACGAAATTCAGAGTGGAATGGTTACATGTCAATTTTGGAGTAACGCTCTGACTAGATCGTGAGCTTTACATTAGCATGATTTCAAATCCTAATATAAACTGCTACTTTGGCAATTGCAGTTGGTCTGATGTTGAAGTTTCCAAAATATTAGCGTTCTCTTTTGCCGGCTGTTGTCCAGTATGGCAGTGTGTTGCTTTCTAAGTTTTATTTACGTAAAATGTTAGTGGACTTGGATTCTGTATGGCCAGCTGATTAATTGGTAAACGTGGCTGTATTTTGTATGGCAGTAAGTTGCTGTATTGGCACTTAATTTGAAAGCGCTTTTGCTGTCTAGAACCGAGTGCCAAATGTGCGCACTAATCCTATTTTCTGGTCACAGATTTGATATTTAACTTATTTGTGATAGGTGCATAGTTTGAGTACTGCACAGTCGGAGAAAGGGAATGCTCAACGTCATGGCCCAAGGAGGCAGGTTGCATTTGTAGTAGCAGCTAACATTAGGTTTTGACATTTCTGCCTTCTTGTGCTAAATTGTTATCAGGTCTTAAACCTGTATTTTTAAGCAGATTTTTCTAAATCATTATTTGATTCCATGTTCGTACATGCTCGCATAATTAGTCCTTGTGGCTATGGGCTATGTTCATGCAACCAGATATGTCTCATTTTCTGCTGTCAGCCACATTGTCACTTGATTCACTCAATTTCAAAGGTAACTAAGTTTTTACGGCCGGCCGCCATCTTGGTTATTTAATCATTATTGTATAAAATCCAGTAGGAGTATAACCTTCACTCTTTCAGTATTGGATAGTCATGTATTTCACCAGTAACATTTGATTAAGAGATGCATTATGTTAAAATTGTCCAGTAGTAAATGAATTGAAATGCATTGTATTAAAATCAGCATTTAGAGCTTAAAATGCAAGTCACGCTTCCAGATATAGAAATGACAGAGAAACCAAAATTTCTTGTTGCAGATATTCCACCACCTCGTGGCGCAACCAATTATTGTCAAGATTATGAAGATTAAATTCATGTAGGCACACTTCAACAGTACACGTACAGAACCGAGAATTGTTATTACCTAATATACGACACTAGGAGTTTATCTGATTGTTAATTACGAGATGCCATTTATTGAATATTTCAAATCTGTTTGTTAAAGTGCTAGGTCATTGTCAAAGGGGTGTTCTTCCCTCTTGATGACGGCTTCAGTGCTAAAATGTCATAGTCTAGAGATTTCTATTGAAGTAAGTCGGCCACACACTTTTGAGGCTCAAGCTAGGATAGGTGAACCGGATTTATTAGATAGCAGCCTAGGGTGCTTATCAGTTCTGTCTTGGCTGTTTTTGATTAATTTAGTAAAACTTTGACGGGGTACTAGAGCTGGGCGGTATTGATATTTACATGACGGTATCGGTACCATGAAAAAATACCGCGGTACCACGGTATACCGTCATCTGAGCTTGAGGCATGCCACCAAATTAGAACAATTTTTTCCATTTCCTTTTCACTTCCATCTCCAATCAACGGTAAATATAGGTAAAATAAATAAATCGGCTTCCTGATTTAGAGAAGAAAAATATGGCTATTGCGACTGTTTAGTTTGCCGATTTTATTAGGTCACTATTTTTGTTGACGTAATATCATTCACGGGAATATCGGTCAAAGGGTGTGGTCGACTCGCTAACTATAACCCGCTGTTTGAGACATTGGGGTGCACTATTTTCAATCTGGATTGTTCTTGCTATTAATGCGTGCGACCAGCAAACGGTAAATTTTATTTTGGCAGTCCAGCTCTTTGATAAACAGAGTCCAGACAAAATCCGCGAGTATTTAAACGGGGCGAGCGTTGTACTCTTTTATTTCTGTTGGAGTCGTATATTCTGTTACTCGCGAAAACAGGCCTATACACATACATATAACACGACATTGAATATAGCCGATTCCAAAGCTTCTGATAATTACCGAGTACCCGATGTGCAGACTCATTACTCGCCATGCTTCACGTGAACAATGCGTGTAAAAAGCTTTTTCCGCGCACTTCCGACGTGTAGCCAGTTGAAAAATGAATTACAAAAACTAAAACACTATAATTTTTAGGTGTCGTTACTTAAACTGGATTTAATCCTTAAAGAAATTTCTTAAAACAAGCCAGAAAAATAACAAATAGGCCCCCTAACGACATCAACGCTGCTCGTTGTTAATAAATTAGCACGTGATCAAAACGGCGCGAGCAAATACTACGTTTTAGTAAATTTTCATTGATAAATTCAGCATAGTAATGTATTTTCCCACGGTCTAGTTCATGAACAACCAATCAGACACGTCTTTGCGAGATTGCTGTTATGTTTGAATAGCGCGCAGTTTGTATGTTATTTTGTTATTCTAGCGTGTTTGTTCGGTGACAAAATGCTTGGAGTAATAAATTACAAATAATAGAAACGGGAATAGGGAATATATTATAGTGTAATTACTACCGGTGGACGGCCAGAGAATGAGTTTAGATGTTTTAAATAAAGCAATTTTACCGTGAGACTTTCCAGACGTATGTTTGACATACAATTCTGCCTGTCATTATTTTGTAATTGACGTCTTGATGTTTGTTTTTACAACGGCCCTTTCACCTCAACTCGGCTAATAGTTAGGGATGCCAGTATTTTTAGCACCATTAGCACTTATTTACCCTTGGTCAAGTCAGATTTTATGAATATATTTCTCAAATATTGCTCAAACATTATGGACGGTATTCACAGTATTTGGAAATGTCAACGGTCACGGTATTGGTTCACGGTATACCGCGGTCCTCACGGTACTACCGTCAGACCGCCTAGCTCTACTGGGTACTTTAAAATTAGTTCCAAATTGCCACAAATGCTCAAATCTTAGTCCAGTATCACATTAACCCAGACCCCGAGGGAAAGCGTGTCCATCTTAGCAGGGAGTGCGAAAGTAAAGCAGCAGGGTATAAACTCTTTCTTGTGATGAATGTCGGTTAAATGTGTTTTCAAGAACACATTTGAACAATTTTCCTCACCATAAAGGGTTTACGATTAAGTTATAAGTCTGTTCTATTTGTCCAGGCTGTTTCAATAGCGAGTTCGCGCTCCTATAACCTAAGAAGTTAACCTCAGGACAGTCTAAAAGTGAATATTTATTTGATTGCATTTAGCTAAACTTGATCTCCTTAGTCCGTGGTTTTGACATACGTTTCTGACTAAATTGTCCTTATTTCAGAGGTTAAAGGTTGCTTTTGACCTATTTGCTTTGACATTTGTACCATTTTCTCACGGTCAACTTTAAGAGGTCACAGTCATTTGACCGGATACTTCTAATTTTGAGTACTGCAGCTTGAGATAAAGGTAACGGTCAAGGTGCTTTAAACTTCCTTTTCCTCGATCAGGCAGCGAGATCACACTGCTTTATCAGAGAGGTAGCAAGAGTTCTTCATTGCCGGATTATACCGATTTATAAGGAGATCTATCGATTAGTCTTACTAAATCAATTCAGTAACCAGCTTCTCTAGAATTTAAGTCTCTTTGGCGTCCTTATCCTCATTCTTGTTACGTTTGAATAGCTTTACAGGCAAAGTAATCTGCTGATTCACCTCATGGTTCATCAGCGGCTCATGATTGCTTTCCATGCCAGGTTGTTCTAGTCAATTTGTAGAGTTAGTTTTCCTTTTCACTTGTTAGATTTCAGGACAATAGTTTGTTATTGCTTTCCAATTGCTACTTATTGCCGGATTGCATTCATACTTGGTACTTGTATACCCAACAACGTCGCTGAGCCTAGTCCTCATTTTCAGTGTTTGAACCCTATCAGAGTGTCTTCCATTTGGTAGTCTTGCCGGATTGTACTCGCAGTATTCTGTTGCCAGATAGTGTTAACACTTACACCATTAGTATTTGTAGTTATATCAAAGCCGGATAGAATTTAAATTGGAGTTTTATTGCCTGATACAGACCTGCCAACCCCTATGGATTGTCCGTAGTTTGTACGGAAATAGCATCCAAACTACTCATGTACGGGTGGCGAGTGAAAATATGGAAATACAAAATTGTGCGATTAGGGTAATACGGACAAGGTGGTAAAATTACGAATTTCCGTTTGTGGGTCTATAAAAAAAGGTGGACGCTTATCAAAACACGTTGGCTTCCATTATGTCAAGATGTGATAATTGCTCAATCTAGCCAGTATTTGAGAACAGCCCATAGAGTTAAAATGGCAGTAGAGTGCTTATGCTCATACCTTTGTTTCGGGCAAACTTATATATTTTTATGAGAAATGAAATTGTATTGGCTATATGTTGTTCTGTCCGATTGCAACTTTAAATTGCAAGGCTGGGCAACAACTTTTCAACTAACAACATTTTGGCTTAAGATCTATTTTTCTTAGCAAGCTAGGTCTTTTCTTGTAGAACCTTTATATTGCATTACGCTTCCCTTACGAATTTGATTCTTCTTTAGAATTTTGCAGCCAGGCATAGCCTTAGATAGCCCTTCAGGATTTTAGTGCCAACCCTTCCTATTGCATTTATAACACCCTCTACATCGCACTGTCTTTGCACTAACATCACATTTGCACACTTTACTCCTCAAGATGTCCAACAGAGTCATCTGACCCTATTTAAATTATGAACATTTCATCTTAGTGCACTCAGTGGATCTTTCAAGCGAGTCAGTTGTTTGAGAGGTTCATGGTCTGTGTATTTATAAAGAAGGGTTTAAACTAGGTCAACGATGCAGAGATGAAGTAGCTAGCCAGCGACACCAGCGAACTTCAGATGCAGATCATTGGCAGGGATGTGGGCGGAAAGGCATGTGGGGGAATTCATATGTAACCCATATTAGCCACCTTTTTCTGTCCTGTTCCTGGTTTTAGTAGCATCCGTTTTCACCTGTTAAATCCCTATTTTATTACAGTATCTAATGTTTAGATCTGATCCGCATTTATCGACTACCCGTTTACTAATAATAGTTAACCTTCAGAAACATCTCGAATAGTTCACCTTGCAGGTTAATGCGTGTATACCGTCTCATCTAGCTATCATATTTGTGAACGCACCACTTCCCACCTGCAAAATCAGGAGAGCGAGCAATATCACATGATTTATGTATTTTACTAATAATAGTTAGCCTTCAGAAATATCTCGGATAGTTCACCTTGCTGGCTAAAGCGTGTAAACCATCTCATTTAGATATCACATTTTTTAACGCACCACCTCATCACATGATTTATATATTTTCCCGAGGCCATTTATTTTATAAACCATGCTTATTAAGAAAAATACAATATTTATACTGTCCCATGTGATAATTTCATTCACGATCATAGTTTTGAGCTACACAGTACGGCAGCAAGAAATTGTACCAGTAAATTGCGTTCAATTTTTGTAGTATTGTCCATCTTTTAAAGCAATTTTAAAGAATGAACTTCAACTTTTTCTTAACCTATTCCTAATATACACCTGTGCAAAAGTTAAGCACCAGCAAAAACAATAGAACGTAGAAACATGATGGTACAACTAGGCTGCCATACTTTTTGTCCCCGCGTTAGCTGACATAATTCCAAGTACGAAATGCACATGCATGCATGACTTCACGCCGCTTGATGTCCGTGCGTGGCGGGAAACAGCACACGTGTTCAGTTATGTAAAAGTCCAGTTTGAGGTGTAGAACATTACATACAGATTTAGGCGACAAGATTAGGAATTTTGTGTTCATGACCGTGGTTTATTTGTACAGAGAGAATTAGCTCTTGATTGTGAACCGCTATGGCAAGACGAAGGTTAAGTGATCGTGTGAAATGGCAAATCATAGGCATGCATACCACTGGTATGTCATGCAGAGAGATTGGCAGACAGCTGAACATTAACCATACTGTAATCAGTCGTTTGATTGCAACACATGGGCAAACTAACGAGGTGAAGGACAGGCCTAGATCTGGAAGACCGAAGAAGACTACTGCCCGTGATGATCGAGCCCTAGTACGCCTTGTTAGGAGATCTCCATTCACCAACAGCAGAGTGCTCAGCCAGCAATGGGAAACGCGCAATAGAGTGTCAATGTCTACCGTCAAAAGGAGACTGTATGCTGCTGGCATGAAAGCTAGGAGACCTGTCAGACGTCCACTCCTCACTGCACACCACAAAGAGGAGCGTCTGAGGTGGTGCAACGAAAGAAGACACTGGAACATGAGATCCTGGAGACGGGTACACTGGTCCGATGAAAGTCGGTTCCTGCTTCTTGCCACAGATGGTCGAACTCGTGTATGGAGGTCCAGACGCACGGCGTACGACCAACGTAACATCATGGAAGAAGTTCCATTTGGTGGAGGTTCCGTTATGATATGGGGGTGCATCTCATTTGATTGTAAGCTGGATCTGTTGACTGTACCTGGAACACTAAATGGACAAAGATATCAAGATTCCATACTGGATAGAGTTGTGGTCCCTCATTTTGTAAATCATGCACCTGGAACCCACCCTATATTCATGGATGACAACGCCCGACCACATCGTGCTAGGACTGTGCATGAATACCTCCGCCAGAATGCCATCGAAACCCTACCATGGCCAGCAAGGAGCCCTGACATGAACCCTATTGAGCATATCTGGGACATTCTGGGAAACATGGTGAGGAGGAGGGATCCTCCTGTGCAGAACCTACAGGAATTAACAGACGCACTCCATCTTGAATGGCAACGAATACCACAATGGCGTATCAGTCGGTTGGTGACCAGCATGAGACGTCGTGTCCAGGCCGTCATCCAGGCACAAGGTGGATATACCCAGTATTAATAATGACAGTCTCAAACTCGCGCACAGATGTTAAACTTCGTTTTCAGACACCATTAATGACAATCTAGCCACGTGTGTCAACTGTAGGGCAATAGTTGTCAGTTGTGTCAACGTAACCATATTCAGGCCTCGTTTTCAAGTTCAAACAAAAACATACAGTGTTTCCCCACCATCATAATCAGCATTCCTCTAGTTGCATTATTACCTCTTGCACTAAGATGGATGGGTACATAAATGTTTATGCTATTGCTTTCTTCATAGCACATGAATATACCCTCGCATGTGCGTAAAATAGGGTGGTGCTTAACTTTTGCACAGGTGTATATAAGCCCACCCCTCTTGCAAAGATGTTGGTTTGGAAATAAATTGAGCAGCTTGCCGTAATAGAAGGATATGCTACAAACACATGACAGAATACGGCGTGGCAGTAAAATTTTCGCGATATTTCAATTTTTTTCAAAATCATATTGGAAAAATTGTGGTTGGAAAAAAATAGTGATTTTCGATAATATTGGATAATCATGTAAGCCTACTGTCAGGATTGTTTCTTGTTGTTACATACTGTGTGTAACTAGCTCCTGAGGTTTGGTCATGCAGACCCTTGAAATATGTTACATTCACTTCTCTAAGGTTCTTATGACTTTTCCATTATATGTGATAACTGCCTCTGTGGCTCGGTAACGCAGGCCTGTTGGCATGTTGTTCACTCACTTTTTCCTTGTATCCACTGTAACATCTGATTTCTGAGGCTTGATCATGGTGATACTGTTTAGGTCTCTTAGCAACCGCTATCTTTCAACTGCATCCTTGAGTTAGCCAGCAATCTGACAATTAAAATGTGGTAAAACAAAAAAATATAACGGAGAAGAGTGTGGTGCGGGCCATACTGCATCATCGGCACACCAATGTACATTCCCGATGATTGCCGGGTGACATCATCACATGCCTCTCGAGTCCACAAAAGCAGACGGTATCTGAATGGCCTACTGAGTGGACATGCTTCTAAAGCTGCGTCCGAGGCCAAAGGTATACATGTCTCAATTATGTACTATATTGTGATAAAATAATAATAATAATAGTACACGTATATATATTAATACATGGTGTAAAAGCACAATTGTAATGCATCTCCTCCGAAACCATTGGACAGAATTCGATGAAATTTGGTATGTCAAGGTTGAGTACATGATCACCATTTACATTTGCCCCCCCCCCCCCCAGTTTACGGAGCTCTTGTTATTATTATTAGCTCACCTGGCCTGAAAGGCCAAGTGAGCTTATGTTGTGCCATCCGTCCGTCCATCAACTTTTCCTTTAAAATGACTTCTCAAGAACTGCTGGGACGATTTCAATTATATTTGGCAGAAAGCATCCTTAGGGCATAGGGATCCAACTTTGTTCAAACGAAACCGATCGACCAATTTGGCCAGCGGCCATCTTGGATTTTGGCCGATTTTTTGAAACGTCTTGAAAAATCTCCAAAACCGTTTGAGGGATTGAAGGAAACCTAATGAAATATGATCCAGGGCAAGAGCTCAACCAAGTTTGTTCAGGGGAACTTGATTGGTCAAATGGTTCAGCGGCCATCTTGGATGACCTTGTTTTCGCAAAAAACGACTCCACAATCGCTGAAGCGATCAAGCCGAAATTTGTGATATATGATTACGGACTAAAGGCCATTAAAGTTTGTTCAAGAGAAGTTGATCCGTCAAAAAAACTGGCCTCTTTAAAATGTCTTTAAAAATCTTCTCCAAAACCGCTTGGGGGGATCAATTAAAACGCATGAAATGTCATCTAGGACAAGAGCTGCACCAAGTTTGTTTCAAGGGAACTTGATTGGCCAAATGGTTTGGTGGCCATCTTGGATAACCTAATTTTTGCCAAAATGACTCCAGAACCGCTGAGCAGATTGGGCCGAAATTTGAGAGATATTATTAGGCACCGAGTGCCATTAAAGTTTTTTCAAGGGAAGACGCTACGTCAGAAACATGGCAGAAGTGGACCAATCAAAATGGTGCATGTTTGGTGGCCATATGGACTTGCAAAAATGTCCACAAGCTCATTTAGAAGACTACTCCTAAACCACCCACTAACAATTGTGACAAAAATGCATAATGCTCCAGGTGAATGACACCGGCCTCTTGTTATTATTATTATTTTTATTAGCTCACCTGGCCTCAAAGGCCAAGTGAGCTTATGCCATGCCGACCGTCCATCGTCCGACAACTTTTCTTTTAAATGACTTCTCACGAACCACTGGGCTGATTTCAATTATATTTGGCAGGAAGCATCCTTAGGGCATATGGATCCAAGTTTGTTCAATCGAAGCCGATCGGCTAATTTGGCTGGCGGACATCTTGGATTTTGGCCAATTTTAGGAAACAGTTAAAAAAAATTTCTCTGAAACCATTTTGGGAATCGATTCAAAACTCATGAAACATCATCTAGAGGTAAGCCAAGTTTGTTCAAGAATACTTGATTGACAAAATGGTTCGGCGGCCATCTTGGATGACATAGTTTTCCCAAAAATGACATCTTCTCCAGACCCTCTGAAGGAATGGGGCCGAAAATTGGGAGATAAGATTATGGACTAAGGGCCATTAAAGTTTGTTCACAGGAAGTTGATCCGTCAAAAAACATGGCCACCGTGGGCAAATCAAAATGTAGCATGTTTGGCGGCCATATTGAATTTTTTTATTTGATGGATATTGAGGCCAAAATTGGTTTTATATATATTTGGGTATTCTGAGCTCAAATTTGCCATTTTCGAAACTGTCGGATAAACGGTATGGCAGCCATCTTGGATTATTTTCCCGCCAAAGGCGCCCATATTAAAGCAATGGGAAATTTGTCTTTCTCGAGAACTGCTAGGTCGATTTCAATTATATTTGGGAGGACGCATTCATATGGCATAGGGACACAAGTTTGTTCAATTTAAGCCAATCGGCCAACCGGCCATCTTGGATTTTGAACGATTTTAGGAAACGTCTTTAAAAATCTCTGAAACTGCTTGGGGAATCGATTCAAAGCTCATGAAACCTTATCTAGGGAAAGACATAAGCCAAGTTTGTTTAAGAGGACCTGGTTGACCGAATGGTTCAGCTGCCATCTTAGATGACTAGTTTTCCCGAAAATTACGTCTTCTCCAGAACCGCAAAAGGGATCAGGCTGAAATTTGGGAGATGTGATTAGGGACCAAGGGTCATTAAAGTTTGTTCACGGCAAGTTGATCCGTCAAGAAACATGGCCGCCGTGGGCCAATCAAAATATAGCATGTATGGCGGCCATTTTGGATTTTTTTATTTGATGGATTTTGAGGCTGAAATTGGTTTTATATATATGTCTTTGGGTATTCTGATCTCAAATTTGCAATTTTTGAAACTGTTGGATAAACGGGTTGCAGGCCATTATGGATAATTTTCCCACAAAACGCTCCCATACTAAAGCAATGGGAAATTTTAAATGTCTTCTCAAGAACTGGTGGGCCAATTTCAATTATATTTGGTAGGAGAATTAAGTTTGTTTGTAAGAAGCCGATCGGCTAATTTGGCTGCCGGCCATCATGGATTTTGGTCAATTTTTAGAAATGTGTTTAAAAGTCTTCGCCGAAACTGTTTGAGCGATTGATTCAAAACTCATAAAATGTCATTTAGGGTATGAGGTGAAGCAAGTTTGTTCAAGGGAACTTGATTTGCTAAATGGTTGGGTGGCCATCTTGGATGGCCTGATTTTCATGAAAGCAACTTCATCTCCAGAGCCACTGAACGGATTGGGCCAAAATTTGGGAGATATGATATTGATGACTAAGGGCCATTACAGTTTGTTCAAGAGAAGTTGATACATAAAGAAACATGGCCTCTGTTTTCTTGTTACAAGTCTGCTCAACTCATTAGAGTTCTACTTATTGTTAATGACCATTCTAGTAAAATGCCTATGGTCCAGGTGAGCAATACAGGCCCCTTGGTCCTCATTATTATTATTATTATTAGCTCACTTGGCCAGAATGGTCAAGTGAGCTTATGCCATGGCGACCATCCGGCGTCTGTCCGTCCGTCAACTTTTTCCTTTAAACGACTTCTTCTCAATAACCACTAGGCCGATTTCAATTATATTTGGCAGGAAGTATCCTTAGGGCATAGGGATCCAAGTTTGTTCAAACAAAGCCGATTTGGCCGGTGGCCATCTTGGATTTTGGCCGATTTTAAGAAATGTCTTTAAAAATCTTCTCCGAAACCGCTTGGTGGATTGATTCAAAACTCATGAAATATCATATAGGGCAAGAGCTGAACCAAGTTTGTTCGAAGGAACTTGATTGGCCAAATGGTTCGGCGGCCATCTTGGATGACTTAGTTTTTGTAAAAACGACTTATTCTGCAGACCCGCTGAACGGATCGGGCTGAAATTTTGGGGATATGATTATGGACTAAGGGCGATTAAAGTTTGTTCATGGGAAGTTGATAGGTAAAAAACATGGCCGCCGTGGACCAATCAAATTTTAGCGTGTTTGGCTGCCATATTCAATTTTTTTATTTGATGGATTGTGAAGCCGAAATTGGTTTTCTTAACTCCACTTACTTGTCAGTCAGTAGAGCGATACCCCTATCCGTCTTCTGTATGTCCGTCCATCCATCTGTTTGTCTGTCACCAACAATGACGGCTCATTTTGTTATTTCTTGACGGATTGACACCAAACTTGGTCACAATGTTAATGACGTCATCTAATATATGTGTTGTGAAAATGAAACTGATAGGATGTCAAATGCCAGAGTTATCACTCCTTAGATATTTGCAGTCTCACTTTCATAGGGCAAATGGTTTGTTCCCACAGTCTTATCACCATGTCAGATTTTATTGCCAAACTAGATATTAAATTCCAATTAACAGATTAACCTTTCCAATACTGCAGAAATATTTAAGATATGTATTATGTGCTCTGACATCTATGCTCTTAAAAATATTTGAAAAGTATTTGATTGAAATTTGTTGCTGCCTTTGGCAGCAATGAAAGTTGTTGCTGCCTAAGGCAGCAATGACTTTCAGTCAAATTATTTTCTAAATCAACTCCAGCTCACCCTACCCCTGCTGCTAAATCGGTGATTCAGCCAGATGCGCATGTGTTAAATGGATTGTGTGGTGGTGGGGAATAATCTGCTATAAAGACCACCTACCTGCCTTTAGAGACCAATTTCTTCAAATTGTATTTAAACCTCTAGTAAGCGTTTGACTGAGTTTTTGCAGACGACATATTCCAAAGGTTATATCTCTGAACGTGATAAATATTTTGAAAACAATTGGACTGAAAGTTGTTGGTGGCTAAGCCACCAACAACTTTCAGTCGAATTGTTTTCAAAATATTCAAAAAGTCAAGAGCTTTTGAAAATTGAAATTATTGGCTGCACTGGCTTGCAGCAGTGAGACAGTTAAGAAACCAGCTGTTGTTAGCACTGATATCATCTATTTTCACTTAAACATTGTTCAAAATCACTAATGCAAAAAAAACCAGTCCAGAGATTGTTGTCAATATCTCGAAAACTAAATCATTTGACTGAAAGTCATTGGAAGTGACACCGATAGATGTAAAACATAAGTAAGATTAGTTTGATATGCCAATGTTCCAGGTGAGCGATACAGGCCCATTGGGCCTCTTGTTATTATTATTATTATTATTATTATTGCTATTATTTCAGTATTATAATGAAAATGAAGCACAGAAATATACATCAAAGTGAGTATTTACAGGCACCTCTGTCAGGTGTGCATTCACCTCTGTCAGGTGTGCATTCACCTCTGTCAGGTGTGCATTCACCTCTGTCAGGTGTACATTCATCTCTCATGTGTGCATTCACCTCTGTCAGGTGTGCATTCATCTCTTTCATGTGTGCATTCATCTCTTTCATGTGTGCATTCACCTCTGTCAGGTGTGCATTTACCTCTCTCAGGTGTATATTCACCTCTGTCAGGTGTGCATTCACCTCTCAGGTGTGCATTCACCTCTCAGGTGTGCATTCACCTCTGCCAGGTATGCATTCACCTCTGTCAGGTGTGCATTCACCTCTGTCAGATGTGCATTTAACTCTGTCAGGTGTCCATTCACCTCTGCCAGGTGTACATTCATCTCTGTCAGATGTGCATTCATCTCTGTCAGATGTGCATTCATCTCTGTCAGGTGTGCATTCACCTCTGTCAGGTGTGCATTCACCTCTATCAGGTATGCATTCACCTCTGTCAGGTGTGCATTCACCTCTGTCAGATGTGCATTTAACTCTGTCAGGTGTCCATTCACCTCTGCCAGATGTACATTCATCTCTGTCAGGTGTGCATTCATCTCTGTCAGGTGTGCATTCACCTCTGTCAGGTGTGCATTCATCACTGTCAGGTGTGCATTCACCCCTGTCAGGTGTATATTCACCTCTATCAGGTGTGCATTCACCTCTGTCAGATGTGCATTCATATCTGTCAGATGTGCATTCATCTCTGTCAGGTGTGCATTCATCTCGGTCAGGTGTGCATTCACCTCTGTCAGGTGTGCATTCACCTCTGTCAGGTGTATATTCACCTCTATCAGGTGTGCATTCACCTCTGTCAGATGTGCATTCATATCTGTCAGATGTGCATTCATCTCTGTCAGATGTCCATTCATCTCTGTCAGGTGTGCATCCATCTCTGTCAGGTGTGCATTCATCTCTGTCAGGTGTGCATTCACCTCTGTCAGGTGTGCATTCACCTCTATCAGGTATGCATTCACCTCTGTCAGGTGTGCATTCACCTCTGTCAGATGTGCATTTAACTCTGTCAGGTGTCCATTCACCTCTGCCAGATGTACATTCATCTCTGTCAGGTGTGCATTCATCTCTGTCAGGTGTGCATTCACCTCTGTCAGGTGTGCATTCATCACTGTCAGGTGTGCATTCACCCCTGTCAGGTGTATATTCACCTCTATCAGGTGTGCATTCACCTCTGTCAGATGTGCATTCATATCTGTCAGATGTGCATTCATCTGTCAGGTGTGCATTCATCTCGGTCAGGTGTGCATTCACCTCTGTCAGGTGTGCATTCACCTCTGTCAGGTGTATATTCACCTCTATCAGGTGTGCATGCACCTCTGTCAGATGTGCATTCATATCTGTCAGATGTGCATTCATCTCTGTCAGGTGTCCATTCATCTCTGTCAGGTGTGCATCCATCTCTGTCAGGTGTGCATTCATCTCTGTCAGGTGTGCATTCACCTCTGTCAGGTGTGCATTCATCTCTGTCAAGTGTGTATTCACCTCTGTCAGGTGTATATTCACCTCTATCAGGTGTGCATTCACCTCTGTCAGATGTGCATTCACCTCTGTCAGGTGTGCATTCACCTCTGTCAGGTGTGTATTCACCTCTGTCAGGTGTATATTCACCTCTGTCAGGTGTGCATTCACCTCTGTCAGATGTGCATTCATCTCTGTCAGATGTGCATTCATCTCTGTCAGATGTGCATTCATCTCTGTCAGGTGTCCATTCATCTCTGTCAGGTGTATATTCACCCCTGTCAGGTGTGCATTCACCTCTATCAGGTGTGCATTCATATCTGTCAGATGTGCATTCATCTCTGTCAGATGTGCATTCATCTCTGTCAGATGTGCATTCATCTCTGTCAGGTGTGCATTCATCTCTGTCAGGTGTGCATTCATCTCTGTCAGGTGTGCATTCATCTCTGTCAGGTGTATATTCACCTCTATCGGGTGTGCATTCATCTCTGTCAGATGTGCATTCATCTCTGTCAGATATGCATTCACCTCTGTCAGGTGTGCATTCACCTCTGTCAGGTGTGCATTCACCTCTGTCAGGTGTGTATTCACCTCTGTCAGGTGTGCAGTCATCTCTGTCAGGTGTGCAGTCATCTCTGTCAGATGTGCATTCATCTCTGTCAGATGTGCATTCATCTCTGTCAGATGTGCATTCATCTCTGTCAGGTGTCCATTCATCTCTGTCAGGTGTGTATTCACCTCTGTCAGGTGTATATTCACCTCTATCAGGTGTGCATTCACCTCTGTCAGATGTGCATTCACCTCTGTCAGATGTGCATTCATCTCTGTCAGATGTGCATTCACCTCTGTCAGATGTGCATTCACCTCTGTCAGATATGCATTCATCTCTGTCAGATGTGCATTCGCCTCTGTCAGATGTGCATTCATCTCTGTCAGGTGTCCATTCGTCTCTGTCAGGTATGGTCTGCATATCCATGGCATTCACATGACAGAAGCCATCCAGGCTTGAGTGTTGAAATAGTTGATGTCCAGAGCATTGCTCTATAAACCTCTGAATCTGTTTTTTACACTTTCACATATACTCACCAGACTTATCTCCCTGGAAATAACTCATCTAAAACTAATAATTTGATACACAATTACCTCGTGTAATCTATGGCTCGTGTTTCAGTAAGATTTCTACTCAATAGAGTTATCTCCTGTATATTTAATGTGTGGCTGCCGTATTACATGAGCGTTGTTTAGCGAAATATTCTGTAACTGAATACTCGCTTTACAGTTTATCCATCCATCATATGATGTCATAATCAACTATGTAACATGTAGGGTAATGTCATAATCATTATGTCATGAATCACTTGATTTGATCTTAAACGCTTAAAGCTAGGATTCCATTAACGCGTATGCGTATCCGAATAAGTGATTCCATTTGTACGTATGCATATGCGTATCCGAAAGTTGTGATTTTATTCAATCAATTGTACTACTACTACTACTACTACTACTACTACTACTACTACTACTACTACTACTACTACTACTACTACTACTACTACCAGCACCACCACAACCGATGCCACCACCGCTGTTGCTGCTACTACTACTACTACTACTACTACTACTACTACTACTACTACCAATACTACTACTACCTCTACCACAAACGCTGCCGCCGCCGTTGTTACTACTGCTACTACCTACGACTAACGCTGCCGCCGTTGTTACTACTACTACTACTACTACTACTACTAATACTAATACTACTACTACTACTACTACTACTACTACTACTACTACTACTACTACTAGCATGAATATGTTCTAAAACAGTCTATCAGCCTTTCAGTGAGTTTCACATTCCAGCACACTTACTATGAATTTATCTTCTATATTGGAACACATGTACAGAATAATAGTGCTGATTTGGGGTAAGCCCATGAATGACGTAATGCAAACGTCATTTTCAAGGAATCTCACATCCGAATTCTGTCCGTATCCGAATAAAATCGCTACATGTAGCGATCGGATTCGGATATGGACAGGTTTCGCATACGCATACAGACATATGGAATCATAATATCTATTTGTAATGGGAGCAAACAAATTTTTGGATACGCATACGCGTTAATGGAATCCTATCTTTATACATGTAGTCCGTCTGGTTGGCTGTATTGTCTTTGCTATTTAATAAACATGCTGTCGAATATTACGAAACTAATTCGACTGGGCATTATTGCTGCCATAGGCATGATAGGCCGCAAAAGCACCCAGTCAAATTAGTTTCAAAATATTTAACAGCTTACATGTATAGTTTTCTGGAAATTGATAGTCACAGAGTTCAAGGATCGATCTATACCAACATGGCCAGTCTGGATGGAGCTTAGCTAGAGATGGGCGGGACATAGCTAAAACTGGAAAGGTCCATTATATTTTATTGTTATTACCATTCATTAAAGTTTACAATGATGTTCCCACATGCCACGAAAACTCTTTGTCAATTGAAATATTAACCCTTTAATTACCAGGATTGGTAAGGAATAACACATCTTTGCTTCGTCAATGTCCTTTTGTGAAAATTGACAACTGGAATGACTGGCTCGGTTATCAAGACCACTGCAGAGGCTACTTGAGCATTAAGTGGTCTATGTATGTACTGGTCTGATCAAAGGTTTTGCTTTGAGTCATCAATACCCTCATTTGCATGCTTCAGTTGCAGATTTCACGCCCTGCATATTTACATTCATTTGCATACTTCAGTTGCAGATTTCAGGCCCTGCATTTCTCCTTCGATCAATACTCACCATTCTATTACTTCTGATACAGCTAGCCTGGATAGCTGGGCCCTAGGACTATAGACATAGTAAGCTTTACCGACTCCTGGAACCGGGTACTCGGCTCCCAACTGCCGAGTACCCATTTGCCATCAAGCTCATTCTTGTTTGCATAGCAACAAGAGACACATGCGTTTTTGCAGTTGGAAGTCTTGAGATTATATTACGTCTTTTTTCTGTGTAATTGTGATAGCTTTGTGCACTCTCTAAGGATATATTGGATGCCATGGATGCTGCCGATGATAACCAGGTTGTATATTTCCATGTTATTCCAAAGTTAAAAGACTTAGGTCTTCAAAATTTCGTCTGTGTCGCATGTTCCAATTTCTAACCCCAAAGAATCTGGGACATGTGTTAACAGCGAAATATGCCAGATGATTGCCTTCCTTTAAACCCCAACAGGCGATCGGCAGATATGAAATTAGGTGTTGGCTTGTCGGTGTTTTTAACACGAAAATCAGCTGACGTCGTTCTCCATAAGATCTGAGCGGGTGACATCACACCGTGTTACTCGGATGTTTATGTGAAGAAAATGTTTCATTAATTCGTGCATCTGATTCTAGGTGCTGCGTACTTTAATTGGTACCAGAAAAACTTTGGAATTTTCCAGTTTTGCGTGTTATCACGGTCTGTTTGCAATGATCAATGGTTTCAAAATTCTTGATTCAGATGTGTGGTCTGCGGTTTTACCATGTGCTACAGCAGTTTGTTTACATTTTGTTGTTTCTTCACATATCGTTTTGTCCTTCGTTAGGAGTATAATTTATATTTATTAGTAAATATACCCCGAATCCTATGCGATATGATTCCTGGTTCCGTTATACATCCTTGAGGATCAGTGTATGGGTGTATTATTGCCCGCTTCGTTCTTGTCGTAATAATCAATGCGATCTTTGCTGTAACGTTGCGGGGTGGGGTGCGGGAGGGGTAACAGTTAATTTATGGTCAAAATATTTGAAAATTAATTGTCTGCCTTCCATTCCTGTTTTGTTCCGCTTGCTTATTGTAGCTTTGTACTTATTTATAGGCCAAACCAGCCCCGCCATCATGTGATGTGTGCCACAAATTCGTGATGGTTCTATTCAAGGAACATGTCTGTTTCCGCTGTACTAAGTGTAATCTTGACAGTAGGTGTAACGTTTGCGCAGTGTGGTCGGTCAATATGATGCTTGAGTTCCTTGCCCAGAAGGACTTGGCAGGGTCTGACGCGGGGTCAGGCGGTCCGAAAGCAAATCGTGGAGCGTCCGTTTCGGCCCTTGGGAACGTTCCACGTCTGCAACCGGAGGTGGCGGAGATGGCACCGCTGGCGTGGTTTGGTCCTGCTATGCATGGCTTCTTGCATAGCGTTCTGCCCACGCTGGTGTCGTCCCTGCTGCCAAAAGTTGTAGGGCAGTCTCTCCCCATGTTTGATTCGGACCCTGTCCTTGGACAGGGTCCTGGGCTGGCCACCGAGGGAGCTGTCTCATACAGCCCCCTGGCAGTCCCGGCGGGCTCCGGCCTGATGGGCTCTGTCTCTCTGAGGCCACCTCCGGGTGGTCCCGTAGCGGTGGCCGGTCCGTCAGGCATGGGAGCCGTCTGCCAAGACGGCTCCACGGTTTCCTCGTCTAGTGACGACTCTTCGGGGTCTGAAGATGAGGAAGCCAAGGAGGAGAGATTGCTATGGCCTGTGATGCCGTGGGTGGAGAGCATGGAGGTCGATTCCATCCTGGACAGAACCGCCCTCCATCTGTCTGGCTTGGCGCAAGCCATGGCAGCGGCTCCGCCCGTGGTTGAGGCCACTCCGGTACTGGGCACCGGTCCCGTGATGGTTGGTTTGCCGCCAACCGACAGTGACGGGTGTGGCTGGCCAGGCGTGGTACTCACCTATCTCGCCTGGTCCAGCGGTCAGACATGGGTTGCCGTTGGTGCCCGTGTTTGGCCACGGTTCTTCAACCGCTACGGGTCCATACGGTTAAATTCCGTGCGGGCCTACTCCATGGACTGGTGTGTTCCATAGGGTGGCGGTGGAACCGTACGGTACCGGAGTTCCTGGCGTATCAGCAATGGCTCCTAGCCGGGAGGCCGTTGCTGGGAGGGCCTTGAACATGTCAACGGGTGACATGTTTGCGGGAGTGTCCTCCTCGGAGACAGATTGGTCTGAGGCTCTGGCTTGGCTAGCCAGAGCAGACCCGTCTGGTTTCGACCACGGCTGAGGAGGATACACCCCGTCCATCGGTAGCATCGATTAGGATGGGGATCTTGCCCACAGCCCGGATCCAGTCTATTGGACTGGATCCAAGGTTTATGGAGTTGCTGGATGTTATTTATAGCAAACAACTCCTGACCAAGGGCCAGCTTCCTGCGGCCTCCAGGGAGGTGCGGGCTAGGTGTCGTATTCCACGGGGGGGAATACGATATGTATGGTGTTGTCCCGACGGTCACCGAGGATGACCTCTGGGTACTGGGTGTCCAGAGTGCTGGAGCGGGTGGCACCACCCCGGCACTGGTGGACAAAGCTCAGGTACACCATGATGAAGTCCTGTCCCTATGTGATGAAGAGGTGAGGGCAGCAATGAGTGCTGTCAACCACTCTTATCGCCTTCTTCAGTCGGTGTGGGCGCTTTCGTGCGTTAATGACGGCCTGGTGCAATCTATGGACGCATTGGCAAGGGTGCAGGCGCGTGTGACAACGTCCAGGAGGCAGATGGTCCTTAACCATATGTGTCCCGCCACGGCCATCAGGGAGCGTCTTCTTGGGGCGCCCCTTACAGGCCCTAGCATCTTTGGTGGCCAAGCGCGGGCCATCTTAGAGGACACAGCCAGCATTGCGCAGAATCGGATGGTGGTTAATCTGCAGCTAGTGCGTCAAGCGCACGCACTAGGAGCTGTAGCCAAGCCGCTAACCGGGCAACCTTCTAAGAAGCAGAAAAAGCACAAAAGCAAGGCGAAAGCTAAGCCGAGTGCTTCTGCTTCTACTGGGTTATCTCAGCCGCCTCCGGCGAAGAAGGCCAAGGTTGTGGAGGCCCCTACCCTCCCCAATGTTGCTCCTGATCGCCCGAGAGGCGGGAAGGGCAAGGGGAAGGGTAAGTCCTCAAAGTGCGGAAAGAAGGGAGCGCATCGTACTTGAGGGTACGAGGGCTCCCTTCGTATCTGCCTTGACCGCACCTGTACGACAGGAACAGCGGTGCCAGTTAGACCGGCCAAGCCAAAACCAAAATGGTTCTCACTCACTCTCGAGACAAGAGAGGGGGGGAAGCGGATCGCGAGCCAGACACCCCCATTAGGCGTCAATGCGTCTATAGTGGATGGATGGCTCATGCGTTTCGTCGAGGCTTGGCGAAGTGTGACGTCAGACAGTCTGGTCCTGGGATGGTTATCCCAGGGTACATGCCGGAGTGGTGGGATTTTCCACCACAGAATCTGTCTTTGGCACCTGTTTGGACACCCATACCAAGGGAGCCAGACAAGTTAGAAGCCATTCAAAATGAAGTGTCAGGTTTGCTTCTGAAGGGAGCAATAAAACCAGCAAACCGGAACACTCCAGGCTTCTATTCAATCTCAGGCCATTAAATTGGTTTATCCATACGCCTCGGTTTCAGATGGAAACTCCGAGGTCGGTAATGGCAGGGTTGAGGAAGGGAATGATGTGGTGTATCGATCGATCTGAAAGATGCATATTTCCACATTCCAATGAACAGGAGTTGTCACAGGTTTCTGAGATTTGCGGTTCAGAATCAAGTATGGGAGTTTATAGTCCTCCCATTCGGCCTGTCGACAGCTCCACGGGTTTTCACCAGAGTGGTCCTTGCGGTGACAGCGTTTCTGAGAAAAGAGAACGTGGCGCTTCACACCTACATAGACGATTGGCTGGTCAAAGCAGACACATTAGCCAGGTTAGAGGTGGATACTGCTCTGACTCTGAAGTTGCTTTCAAATCTAGGCTCACCCACTCAACATTTCGTTTATTTAGGGATGCGATTCGATCTCAAGGAGGGCAAGGTTTACCTGTCAGAGCCCAGAGTGGTGTCTCTGTTAGCCATCCTCAAGAGTTTTCGATTGGGAAACCACATTCAGGCGAGGCGGTTTCTTCAGATGCTGGGCATGATGGTCTCCATGGAGCAGGTAATCCCGTACACCGCTCTAATGCGAAGACCTATCCAGTTGTATCTGATGTCTCTGTGGAAACAGAGAACAGAACCCCTGTCAAAACTGGTGCCAGTTTTGGAGCCAATAATGTCGCATCTTGTATGGTGGAAAAAGCGTCAGAATCTCCTAGTAGGAGTTTCGCTGCACCTACCCCACCCCCAGCTATCCGTGTACACGGATGCATCGCTGGAGGGATGGGGGCCTGCCTGGGAGAACACCAGGTCTCAGGCACATGGACTCTCCAAGAGAGCCAGCTGCATATCAATCAGTTGGAAATGATGGCAGTGGAAAGGTTTCTTCCAAAAGTCAGGGGCAAGGCGATATTGATACAGTCGGACAACTCGACAGTAGTATCATACATAAATCGCCAAGGCGGGACCAAGTCCACTTGATTCAATGGTGCAGGTTGTTTTGAAAGCAGCTCACATTCCTGGGTGATTGAACATTCTGGCGGATGCTTTGTCTCGCAGACAGAGAATTCTGCCAACAGAATGGTCTCTCAACCCTCCAGTTCTTCACAGGATCTTCGAGCATTGGGGCAAACCCAACATGGACATGTTCGCCACAAGGGAAAATGCTCAAATCATGACTTATGTCTCGCCGATTCCAGATCCAAATGCCGTCGATATAGACGCTCTGGCGATAAGCTGGAGAGGGATGCATGCTTACGCGTACCCACCCACCATTCTTCTACCTAAGATATTGGTGAAGATCAGGGAGGAACCGTGCCTGGTCCTGCTAATAGCACCATTTTGGCCCAGCAGGGCGTGGTTCACGGATCTTCTAGATCTGCTGCTGGAAAATCCAGTGCAGTTACCCGAGATTCCGAACATAATCTCACAGGCCAAGGGACGCTTCCTACACGAGCGTCCCGAAATGTTCAAATTGACTGCGTGGATGTTATCAAACAATGTTCCACGTCGGAAGGCTTTTCTCGACAAGCTGCAGATTTCATTGCAGCTGCGAGAAGGAGGTCAACCTTCAAGTCATATAACAACAAGGTTAACAGACTTGCAGACTGGTGTGAAGAAAAGGGTATTGATACCTTTCAATCCACTATTTAGAAAATAGCAGACTTTCTCTGTGAGCTGTTCTATTCAGGATTAGCTCCTGTCACAATTGCTGGATACAAGTTAGCTTTGGCATCAGTTATCCCTTGTCTAGCCAACAGGGATAGTCCAGAGGTGGCCCAGTTGAATGTGATGGTGAATGGAATGAGCAATCTCCGACCAAGACAACCGGTAGTCATTCCAGCCTGGAGTCTATCTTTAGTGCTTAATGTACTGGCCAAGCACCCTTTCGAACCGTTGCGTTCGACTAGTCTAAAGCATTTGACTCTAAAGGCGGTCTTTCTATTGGCAACTTCCTCAGCTAGAAGGCGCAGTGAGATCCATGCACTTTCAGCAGAGAGGGACCGATTTATTGTCTCCGGAGAGGGTCTGCGTCTGCTGCCAAGAGCAGAATTTATGTCAAAGAATCAATCTTTGAGATATCCCGGCAAACCGATCATTTTACCAAAACTAACTAGGTTTGATCGTGATGCTAGTGTCTGGTGCCCAGTCCGTGCTTTGAGTAAGTACAAAAAACAGACAGACTCGTTACGGTCGAATAATAGACATCTGTGGATCTGCCATAAGAAGCCATATGGCGCCGCATCCATGGATTCTATCTCTCGTTGGGTAGTCGAATGCATTCAGACTACCCATGAGATTGCGACTGGGCACCAGGTGCAATGCGTAAGGGCACACGATGTTAGAGGAATAGCCGCCTCGACCGCCCTTTACAATGGTGTTCCGTTAGAGGACATCATGGCTGTTGCACAATGGCACTGTGAGTCCTCTTTCATGGATTACTATATGAGGGATGTGTCAGACTCCGCCAATCCACTCGCTTTAGCAGTTTTGAAACGGTAATTATACGACCGCACTGCTCTTCTCCCTTTTTTGGCATTTGTAAGAAAGAATTAAGAAGCAGACATGGTCGAGCGAGAGGATGTCAACCAGATTGTGTCACTGATGGCCGGACAAGTGAATGGTTGGAGGCTCCATGTCTGGAATCCAAATATCATGAGGTAATTCAAGATTGAGAGTTTTTTGTATTATGTCTATATATCATGTTCATTCACCTTATATATTCATGCTCATTCCCAGGCTAATATATGCAAAGAACAGTTAACCCTCTTGGCATGTTTGTGTTTCAGGCAATATTCATGTTCGTGAGTTCTCTCCCTTTTCTTAGGAGAAAAAATGGGGGGGGGGGGTGTGGGGGCAGTGATGCGAATGTGATTCGGTTCCGTTAACTTGATGGTCCTTTTAGGTCTCCATTAATCAAGTTTAAGTCTAGCTCTTTCTCCAAGGGGCAAAAGTAGCAATTGATGGCTTGCCCCTTCCCACCAGGTTACTGTCTAAATCTGGTGTATATCAGAAGTAATAGAATGGTGAGTACTGATCGAAGGAGAATGAAGGAAATTTCAATTTCTCTTTCTCCGAAATCTAACAACACTCACCATTCTATCACGAACCCAGCCTCCCAGCCCCACGGATGCAAGCCATGGGTATCTCTTGTTTGGTGGCTATGCAAACAATATGAGCTTCATGGCACACGGGTACGCGGCAGTTGGGAGCCGAGTACCCGGTTCCAGGAGTCGGTAACGCTTACTAAGTCTATAGTCCTGGGGTCCAGCTATCAGGGCTAGCTGTATCAGAAGTAATAGAATGGTGAGTATTGTTAGATCTCGGAGAAAGGGAAATTGAAATTTCCTTCAATCTACATTCATTTGCATATGTCAGGCCCTGCATATCCACATTCATTTGCATATTTCAAGCCGTACATATGTACATTCATTTACATACCTCAGACCCTGCATATGTACATTCATTTGCATATTTCAGGCCCTGCATGTTTACATTCATTTGCATACTTCAATTGCATATCTCAGGCCCTGCATATGTACATTCATTTGCATACCTCAGGCCCTGCATATGTACATAGGGTGTTTCAAAATAACATGATATTTGTGTCAACCATAATGTGAAAATTTCAAATAGTCTGAAATAATGATATTTTTGTGAATTTTGAAAATAGCGGCCCAATGAGCATTATGCATGGGACAAAGGACAAATTAATCATTCAGACAGGTTGTAAATGACGAAATGCATGAACTTAAGTGAACAGTTTTATAAGAAATACAGATATTTGAAAGAAAATATTAAAAATACACTGAAAAGTCTTTATTTTTTTCATCAGTACTGTCTGTTAGAGGTTCAGCTTCAACAAGTGAGAAATGAAGGAATGATCAACTATTATAAAGTTAACAAATGGAAAAAAACATTGAATTATACATAGACAGTCTCCAGACGAACAGGGAAATACATTATGTAGAGCGACTCAGCTGTTAATAGTGGAGTAATTGTTTTCACTTATTAGATAAAAGAATAGACGTGGTATGTGGCGTTATGCATGGGACCTCCCCATTATGCGTGGGACCTCCCCATTATGCATGGGACAACTTATAGAAATACATATGTAATACAATTTTAGCTCATTTTAGCGGACCTTTTCCTTTTGGTAATCATATATTAGTTCATACTTGAGATCATAGGTAAGAGATAGTGTGGTTTATCTGTAAACTTTAGACTTAATATTCTAGTATATACTACATGCAACTAGAGGCTTGCCAAACAGTACATTAATATCATTCCTGCCTCTAACCGTAAGGAACGAATCAATTACATAGATAGGTAACTACTCCAAGAATTGTAGTTTGTCTCACAAAGCAAAACAAAAATGTATGATGCACGTGTAGGTGTCTATTTTTCACGCAGTATGTATAACTTACAGCATATAAATATGGGATTGTCCCATACAGAACATAAAACTTTCTCCTTTTCCCATACCCTGATAGTGGTGAGGTAATGGTAAGCGCACAACAAGATCTGAACATTTGATTTTCAATCAGTCAACTTTTGAATTAGCAGACAATCAGTAGAGCGACATGTCATGTTCAATTGTTATGATACAGATTGGTCATCAATGACTGTCATTGAATGATTTTGTAATGGATGACTGGTGTTGAATTACCGGTACTCCAGCCAATTCAACTGGAGCCATTGGATGGACTTCGTCTTTATCATCAATTTAGGCCACAGGAAGTATATTTCTCAATCATTGGTTTGCTCTGAATTTCTGGTATTGACATTTTGAGTGTGGTACATGCTATATGGAAAGTGATTTTGTAGTGCAGCTAGTTAAAACTACAATTGACATGTTGTATGCACACACATGCCCGCTGATGTTGCTCAGCTATTATAACATCTCTTGGCATGGGTCAGTGGAATTCAGTGTTCAAAGTGAAATGGATAATTTGAGTTACCCTGGTTGAAGAGTGCAAAAACCCTTTTCAGAGTCATCTCACATCTGTAGAAAACCTTTAGGAATTCTGGTACCATCTTCTTCCTTCAGAAGTACATCTTGCATATGTTGCCTAAATACAAGAGACTGGTTCTTGTCTGAAGCAACTCTCGATCTTATGACACCTTCCCTAGCATCCCTTCTTATGCATTATTCTCCGGGCTCGCCTTTTAGTTTCCATTTCAGTTGTCTTCAGTTCATGTGTTAAATCCACAATATCCATTCATTTGATTCTGTCATGCTTTTCCCTCCCAGATCTTCGATGGGCAGCTTTTCAATTTTTTTCACATACCCTTTTACCTCTTCTTTTGGAGAGATACATGTATCAGGGACTTAAATAAGGCCTTTTTACATGTACAACTCAGGGCAAAAATGGCTGGTAAGTGTGCAATATGCAATGCTGCATGCACAGGGTGCATGCACTATCCTGGCTGATATACTATAATGTCATTTTATGTGCATGTAGATATTTCGCTGTGCAGATAAAATCCTAATGCTAGATGCAGTGTGCGTGTAGAATAAATTTCTTATTTCTACCCCTGTTTACCATTTTTTTTACTGTTATAGTACATGTAATAATTTTCTCTTGGTTTTGGCTTGCTGGGAAATACATGTACCTGTACTTGTCTCAAATAACCATCTGAAAAGCATTCCCATTCTTAAAATATAGGCAAAGCTTGTGAACATGCGGATATCAACTGAAGATGAGCCTAGTAGAATTGAGTATGCATTTGCAATACTTAGTTCAATGAGCACGAGTCACCAGCAACAACTAACAAGATGTAATACAGTACAGCTCAGAATTAAATTAACATGCTAGGATCGTAACAAAAGAAAATGAAAACAGAAATGGCACAATCCCTAATTAGCTATGGTGTACATAAATCAACAACTGTTTTTATTTCATTTTACAATGTAGTTCTGGCCACCACTGTAAGTTCAGGTATTTAGCAGCTTTTGTCGGCTTTGACATTCATGTTTAAGAGCTAAAACAGGGCTTGAAGATATCATTGAAAATGACACGGCAATGTTGCCTTAACGGCTTTCATAAATTTGGGGAAACTAAGGCAATGTCTTAGGATAACAAGGCAGACTATGCCTCATGAGGAAGGGCATCAAGATAACATTTTGACTTTCCCATGCTATCAGGATCAAGAAGCCCTTATTACTCTTCTAGATCATAGACATTACAGTCAGAGTATGTTCAGTGTTGCTATCTATATTTGGATGACACTGTACATTTACTTTGGATACCTTATTTAGCAGTCTGTATGACGGGCACCAAGGCACTAGTGGAGGGCATCTAAGGCAGTTGTTCCCGTAAAAAGATGGCAAAATGGAGGGGCACCAAGGCAAGAGACATGGGTAACCAAGGCAATTGCCTTGGACCTTGGTTTATTTTGAGCCCTGCTAAAAACTAAAATTGTTTGGAATCTGGTTGAACTTTGTCTTTTCCAATCATTTATCTAAAAACAATATATGCACAAATGGCATTTGCTAGCTACCCGTACATAGCCATGATTTATACTATTCTTTGTATTTATTCCTTTTATAGGAGCAATCCAAAAGTGAGATTTATTAGTTCTTCTTTCTTCTTTTCGATCGCTGGTATCACACTTGGAGAGCCGTTCTCAAGATGAAATCTGTGGTTTTCTGCAGTTCTTCCACAGGCCCATACAGCTTTTCAAGAAAAGAGGTTGACAAAGGCCAGACTTCTCAGCAGCTGATACGTACTGCAACATTGAAGTATGTGCTCTGTGGTCTGTTCTGCTTCTCCACAAGGACAAGCGGGCAATGTTGTAAGGTGGAACCGCCTGTACATGTGTTGGCTTAGTCTGTTGTGTCCAGTTCTGAGATGAAAAATAGTCACTTGCTCTGGCCTCGAGAGATGATGGTAGGCATCTTCTGATTGAGGTGTTCTATAGAGTGACTTGATGATAGTCTTCATCTCTGTATGGGTAACCATGTTTTCTGTCTGATTCTCTTCTGCACCCACCTTTGCCATCTTGTCTGCTTCCTCATTTCCTTGGACTCCATAGTGTGAGGGGATCCACTGCAATGCTATCCGAAAGCATTTGATGGTTTGTAGTGCTTCTTCAAGTTGTGGCAGCTTACCTTTGGTGATAGCCTCAAGGACGGAGCGGGCATCAGATAAAAAGACAATCTGTGCAATAGGGTCTGCTGTTCTGCTGATGGTATTAGCTGCATGAACCAGTGCTTCGACTTCAGCTCTGTAGTTTGTGCAGTGTTTGCCCGTCGGTATTGCAGCTGACTCATGTTGTCCGTTTGGATACTGTATGTGCAGTCCGGCACCTCCGCTCCTTATTGCATCTTTGGCTGATCCATCTGTGTAGATCCTTATCCATGTCTCCTGAGGGTACATTTCTTCCAGCATGGCTGCGGTCAGGGCCTTCTTGCTCACATCACTGTGTTCATCTTTGGTTGTGAGATGAGGTACTGTGGTGCAAATAGCTATGCTCTCTAGTTTGTTTTCCCAGGGTGGAGGATCAAGGGTGTGGTTTGGGTCTTCTATTTGTGCTGGCAACATTTCTTGGTGTTTCCTTTGAAGTGCTTTTGTCTCTCACAAAACTTGATCTTATAAGTCTTCCTGATGACAGCTGTGCTTGCCTGATCTTCATCGGGTGGTTGCTGAACGATTTGAACTTTGCAGCTTGGATCAGTGCTTTGCATTCCCTTCCTTTGCTAAGTGGGGGGATGCCTGCTGTCTGCTCCATTTTTTCTATTGGTGTTGATCTCATTCCACCAGTGATGATGCGCAGTGCCTGGTTTTGTACTCTGTCGAGGTTCTGTTGATGAGATTTAGCTGCTGTCATCCATGAGCTAGATCCATACTCAAGGTGTGGTCGTAAGGCCCCTAGGTAGATGGTCTTGAGGATCCTTTCATTGGCACCCCACTTTGTTCCTGCCAGCTTCCTCATGATGTTTAGCTTTCTTCTGGCGTAGGTGACTCCCAGGTATGTCTGCTGGTCCTCATACTCGAGTGGAGTACCGCCCAGTGTCAGATTGCCAACCTTGGTTTTGGTGGACAGTGAGAATAGCATGGCTGATGATTTTTCTTTGTACAATGGTAATACACCAGTGATTGGCCCACGCTGTGATTCTGTCCAAAGCGAGCTGCATTCTGTACGTGGCAGTCGTTGTGTACTCCTCGGTACACCAGAGTATGAGGTCATCTGCATAGAGGGCTGCTTGGATCCCATTGGGCAGCTCTGCTACAATGTCATTAATGAAGAGTATGAACAGAGTTGGTGATAATACTCCGCCTTGTGGCACCCCTTGTCTCAGCAATACATTCTGTCCAGATTGTCCATCAACCAGCACCCTAGCTCTGCGATTGTGTAGGTACGACTTGGTCCATCGGAACATGTTGCCACCGATGCCTGTACGCTGGAGCTTCACGAGGAGGCCATCCTTCCACACCTTGTCAAATGCCTTCTGCAGATCGATAAAGGCAGCTAGCATCACCTTGGCTTGAAAAGTGTCCTCTATGACCTGTGCAAGATGTGTTGTTTGATCTTCTGTGCTCCTGTATCTTCTGAAGCCGGCCTGCTCTGAAACTATAATGTTCTCCGACTCCAGGTACCACTGCAACCGCTGGTTGATGATGCGCTCCATGGTCTTGCATATGCAGCTTGTAAGACTGATAGGACGGTAGCTCAGCACTTTTGTCTTGTTCTTCCCTTTTTTCAGAATAGGAGTCATTCTGGCTTTCTTCCAGCACTGAGGAACCTCTCCATTGGTCCAACTGAGATTAAAGATGTCTAGCAACTTGCGGAGAGATGCATTACCAAGGTGTTGGATCATTTCAATCGTAATGCCATCTGGCCCGGGAGATTTCTTCTTCTTCAATTGGCGGACAGCCTTCTTCAGTTCTGCTAAACTAATGTCAACTTTCATTGCATCGTGAGTGTTGGTGTCTGTTCTTTCCTTTTGCTCTTTTCTAACCTCTTTTTGACGCATCCGTGGTATAGAAATGTTGCTTTCTTTTGCATATGCCTTCGCAAAGGCATCTTCAACCATCTTTCCTGTCAGTGTTTGTCCATCTTCATCGAGAGTAATCTTCTGTCCCCCAACACCCTCATCATTCAGTGCTTTAGTCAGTCTCCATAGCTTTGTGGTGTCTCTAAATTAAACCCTGACGTCTTTTCCCTCCAGCTTCTTCTGTTGGCCTCCAGCTTGGTCTTTAGATACCTGGCTTTAGTTTGTTGTAGCGTGAAGGGGTTTTCATGACGGATTACCCTCTGCATCTTCTCTGGCCTTGTCTAGTTTATCATGTGCTGCTTGCAGTTCTGTTGTCCAGTAGGGGCGGTAGTTTTTCCTGAACCCTCGAGGAATCGCTTCATTGGCAGCCTTGAGGATACTTGAATTGAATTCCTTTACCACATTGTTGATGTTTCTCTCTTCTACTGCTATATTTTGGGTAAGCTCACTGGAACGAATGCCGAACAGACTCCAATTTGCCTTTTTGTAGTTCCACCTTGGATGTTGAGGTGTACGTGTTGAAATATTTCCAGAAAGAGAGAGGAGGACTGGGCGGTGGTCGCTTCCTCCTAACTGCAATCCGACCACTCTACTGAGGTGCACGTGAATGTCTTCTGTACAAAATGCCAAGTCCAGCGTTGTTATCGAGTGCCACCGGCGCGAGTAGAAGGTAGGCTGATCTGTGGGATCGTTGACAAGTAAAAGGGGCTTTTCATCTTGCCATGCTTCAATGTCTTCTCCTCGTTTATCAAGTGTTCTGTATCCCCAGCTCTGGGACTGGCTATTAAAGTCTCCCGCAATGAGGAAGTGGCAGTCCGGGACCTGGATTGTGTCAAGTGAGAGATTCTTGTCATTAGGGCAGTAATAATTGACAATGTCAATCACATAGTTGCTGGTTGTTACCTTGATCTTGATATATTCTGCCTCTTCCATAAAGGTTTTGATCTGGCTGGCGTTCACGCTGTTTCGGACCAAGGTGATCACCCCGCCTTTCTTTCTTCCTCTTCGATCACACCGGAAAATCTGGTAACCTCTGATCTTAAATGGTTTTCCTTCTTGCAGGTGTGTCTCTTAGATGCCGCAGATATCAATGTTGTTTTCGAGCTCTGATTTCTTGTTGGTAACCCCTTCTGCATTCCAGTGCATGATGTTGATACTGGGTTTCTCTTTGGGGCTGGTCTTCTCTTTCGGTTTGCCAGTAGCACTCCATCCTCGTCCCCTGGCTCCACAAGACGAGTTGATGGGACCTCCAGTAGCTGAGGGTGGGCTCCTTCGAGGCGTGGAGCCCGACGCTGCACCTGCCTGGCAGATCCTCACAGGGCGAGCACCATTTCGGTTGATTCGATCTAGTGTCATTTCATTAGCGTTGTGCATAATGCTCTGGTTAGCCCCTCCAAATGTCTGGATTGACACCCAGTGGGTTACACCCCTGCGCCACGTTGAGGTCGAGCATATAGTCTTAAACAGGGGATTTATTAGTTCTAAATCAGAAAGTTTTAAATTGGACGAAATAAGGACCATTAATTCAGTTATGGAATTTTGTCCCATACATCACAACAAAGCTGCATGTGTTATGTATGGGACAGTGTATTTTCTAGCATACATCACAATGAGCTATACTGGATTTTAAGCAGTTTTTCATTTTTCTGTCATTCCCATGTGACAGAGCAACAGAATGAAATGATTAAACATTGAATTGAGGCTTAAGCGTAAAAATAGAATATGGTGTTGTCTATGGGACAAAGCGTGTTTTCCTCAAATTATCTATCGGATTTTGTACATCTGTAATTCTTGAAAAATGCAGGACTTACAAATAAAAATATAGATATCTAAGTTCAATTAGACCAAGTTACATTCATCCTATTTCTAAGTATGTTGCATCAGGAATTAGGTACGTCTTTAGAGTTTGAGACTTCTTGTGTTATGCGTGGGACATTGCCACTGACATTAACAAAAAAATAAACAAAAATCTATCCACAGTGCTATGTTTGCCTTTGGATGATGTAGGTGTTACATGCCTGGTGTGGCATTAATTTACCTTCATTTTTTTAAAGAGTATAATCATGCAAAATATGCGTTATGCGTGGGACAGCCTTCCCATCAGAAATTAGATTTTGTTACTTTTGAAATTTGGAATATTCACACCCCTGTATCTTACTTTTTATGAAAGTTAACATATTTAAGAAACTTCCAGTAGCAACAATTGCAATATATGTGTTAAATGGATAATCCATTTAGAAATATGAAAAATTAAGCATAAAATGTATGAAGTGTTACGAAACCCCCTAAATTCCCAGGTGTCTTGAAAAAAAATATACAAGACCCGTGAACAAGTAAAAGCTAATATGAAGTAAACAGATGCTTTTTCTCAAGGAAAAAACTGAGAATCTACTTGCTTTCATTTTGTTGTACTCTTATACTCTTCAGTTGAAATTATGATATCCTTTCTGGTTGACACAAAATTGGCAAAAAGACGTTATGTATGGGACATGTCTGTGTTATTTTTTAGAAAATTATCATTCTAAGATGAACTTCTGAGCTACGCACATTCTAATGAAGTCTCAGGAAGAAAGAAAATGTATACAGCATATCAATAAATATGCATGTTTATTTTTCTGTAGCGTGTTACATGCCCATCATTTCAAATTTCATATTATTTTGAAACACCCCACATTCATTTGCATACTTCATTTGCATATTTCAGGCCCTGCATAAGTACCTTCATTTGCATAATTCAGACCCTAATTTGCATATTTCAGGCCCTCATTTGCATATTTCAGCCTATCAGTTTCATATATCCGGTCCTGATGTTTTATAAGTATATGCATAAAAGTATGAAGCACCTGTATGTCCCGAGATGATCGTAATCTTATATATGATATTCAATACTATATATATATGCTTACCGTAATTACCTTATCTTGCTTCTATTTTCTAATTTATATGACTACAGCTCGCGGATGATTGAAGTACAACAGCGTCTCTCAGAACGTGCTCTGGAACTCTTAGCGTTGCCACCTGATCTGCCTGCATTTATTCTGGATGTTGGGTAAGTTGTCTGTCATTGTCAATTGGCATACATGTATATAGCTGGTGTGCTTAATACATTCTGATGTTCCCTTTGTCTTAGAAATGTCTGGCCCAGCTATGCTAGGAACGTGTGCGGGTAGGCATGCAATCTCAGATGGCTCTTGTTCATACATGTACATTCTGTAATGAACTACAGTGGTAAATATGATGACTAGTTTAACATTGTGGTGAAATAAGCATAATGGGAGTGATGTGTGGTTATAATAGAAGCTGATGTGTTATATTTATATATTAAAACATTAAGCGACCACTTTATGAAGCACAAACAGTTGCTATAGAAAGGTGGTCTCTTAATACAAGTGGTCACTAAAGACAGTTGGTCACTTGGAAGGTGCTCACTATAGACAGATGGTCACTATAGACAGGTGGTCACTATAAGTGGCAGTCACTATAGACAGTTGGTCGCTATATACAGACAATCACTATATACAGACAGTCACTACATACATACAGTCACTGTGGACAGGTGGTCAATATAGGCAGGTGATTAAGTTTAGTTAGGTGGTCACTATAGACAAGTTGTCACGATATAGAGGTGGTCACTATAGACAGGTGGTCACTATACAAATGATCACTATAGACAGGTGGTCACTATAGACAGGTGGTCACTATGAACAGGTGGTCACTATGAACAGGTGGTCTTTATATAGATGGTGGTCACTATATACAGGGAGTCAGATGGTCACTATAGATAGGTGGTCAATATAGACAGGTTGTCATTATAGTGACAAGTGACCTGCATTAAGTGACTGCCTGTCTATAATAACCACTATAGACAGTTGTTCACCATATACAGACTATCACTATGGACAGATGGTCACTATGGACAGGTGGTCACGGTAGACAGGTGGTCACGTTAGGTAGGTGGGCACTATAGAGAGGCAGTCATTATAGAGAGGCAGTAATTATAGACAGATGGTCACTGTAGACAGACGGTCACTATAGACATGTGGTCACTAGAGAGGCAGTCACTATAGACAGCTTTTCATTATAGACAGACGGTCACTATGGGCAGGTTGTCACAGTAGACAGTTGGGCACGGTAGGTAGGTGGCCACTATAGAGAGGCAGTAATTATAGACAGATGGTCACTATAGACAGACGGTCACTATAGACATGTGGTCACTATAGAAAGGCAGTCACTATAGACAGATGGTCACTATAGACATTTGGTCACTATAGACAGATGGTCACTATAGACATGTGGTCGCTATAGACAGATGGTCACTATAGACATGTGGTCACTATAGACAGATGGCCACTATACCCATGTGGTCACTATAGACATTTGGTCACAATAGACAGATGGCCACTATAGACATGTGGTCTCTAGAGAGGCAGTCACTATCGGGAGGGAGTCACTATATAGAGAGGCAGTCACTATAGACAGATGGTCACTATAGACATGTGGTCACTATAGAGGCAGTCACTATAGAGAGACAGTCACTATAGAGAGGCAGTCACTATAGAGAGACGGCCACTATAGAAAGGCCTTCACTAGAGACAGGCAGTCACTATAGAGAGGTGGTTACTATAGACATGTGGTCACTATGGAGAAGCAGTAACTATAGTGGCAGTCACTATAGAGAGGGGGTCACTATAAACAGCTGGTTTACTATAGACAGGTCATCAGTATAGATAGGCGGTCACTATAGACATGTAGTCACTATATACAGATGGTCACTGTATACAGACGGTCATTATAGACAGGTGGTCACTGGACAGACGATCACAATAGACAGATGGTCACTCTAGACAGATGGTCACAATAGACAGGTCGTCACTATAGACAGGTGATCATTATAGAAAGGTGGTCATTATAGACAGGCAGTCTCTTAATGCAGGTCACTTGATTCTTTTAGACGGGTTGTCTTTTTGAGCACCTCTCTTAATCAACCATCATGTTAATGTCCAATAGACATGTACTCTCTCTCTCTCCCTCTCTTAGATCTGATGATATTCGTCACATCTTTTCTCGTCTTCAGTTGTGGCTCTGGACTGAGTGGTGAGGTGCTCACTGAACAAGGTCATATATGGATCGGCGTGGATATCAGCACAGCTATGCTAGGTAGGTGTGTGTGGTGGGTGCAGCTATGTTAGCTGCGTGTGTATCTATCAGCATGTGTGGAGCAGAGCTGTGTTAGGTGCATGTGTGGGGCACAGCTATGCTAGGTGCATGTGTGGCTATCAGCACAGCTATGCTAGGTGCGTGTGTGGAGCACAGCTATGCTAGGTGCATGTGTGGCTATCAGCAGAGCTATGTTGGGTGCATGTGTGGAACACAGCCATGCTAGGTATGTGTATGGCTATCAGCACAGCTATGCTAGGTGTGTGTGTGGAGCACAGCTATGCTAGGTACATGTGTGGAGCACAGCTATGCTAGGTGTGTGCGTGGCAATCAGCACAGCTTCACTAGGTGCATGTGTGGAGTAGAGCTATGCTAGGTGCATGAATGAGCACAGCTATGCTAGGTGCGTGCGTGGAGCACATCTATGCTAGATACATGTATGGAGCACAGCTATGCTAGGTATTTGTATGGCTATCAGCACAGCTATGCTAGATGCGTGCGTGGCTATTAGCTTAGGTATGTGTGTGGAGCACAGCTATGCTAGGTATGTGTGTGGCTATTTGCTCAGCTGTGCTAGATGTGTGTGTTGAGCACAGCTATGCTAGGTGTGGCTATTAGCTCAGCTATGCTAGGTGCATGTGTGCCTATTAGCTATGCTAGGTGCATGTGTGGCTATTAACTCGGCTATACTAGGGGTGTGTCTTGAGCGCAGCTATGCTAGTTTTGTGTGTGGCTATCAGCTATGCTAGGTATGTGTGCATGTATCAGCTAGGCTGGGTGTGTGTGACTATCAGCCATGCTAGGTATGTGTGTGGTTGTTATTACACCACAAAAACATCCATTACCGTTCAATCACTACTTGCTAAATCAATTAACTGCATTTAGCTATCAGAATACAAAATTTTATGCCTGCAAACACACCTCCCCATGCCTATTCCTATTAATATGGACCCTTAACCAGGCTAATGGTTAAGTCCATCTCCAGCATAATGACAGATATAGACTGGCACCAGTCTATAATCCCTCATAGTGACGCTTGTCACTAAGCGCGCTCGTGCATGCGCACTGGAGCCCAAATAGGAAACAGATTCACTTTTCAATTATTCTGCAAGCAGAACTACTGCTAAAATATTTTCTAAGGGTTTTTTATGCTTTGCGCTGTGTCAGCTACACTATTGTCTTTTATATTATCAAGGAATATGCCTAATATGAATTCAATCCTCCCTAAGTTTTGTTTAGGAAGTTTATTAGTGGTTATATTGTATTTTATAACTATGTTCATATTGTTACCGGTTTTCGTGAAAGATCGAATTCTCGTTTCGTGGTAACCTAATTACTATGCCTATATCATCATCATCGTTATCTAGCGTTCGACAAAGATTTTCATTTATTCCTATGCAAGTTTGTTTTCTTGTCGGTAGGGATTTTGATTTCTAATTTGAACTTTTTTGCCTTTTTTAGAAGTGCGTTTTATGTTTCTAGTCTCATTTTTACGATTTCTAAGCGGTAGCTATCATTGTTACGCTTTTTTCGTTTTAGGAGTCTGGTAAATCGTCAGATAGGATTTAATGTACGTCATCGATTTGTGGTCGCCATCACTCGGCTGAATTTTCCGGACATGTCTGTGTGAGATGTCCTTTTTTGTACCCTCATACTGGTCGTTACGGAGGGGGAATATCTTCGCCGAATTCAGATGCCGTACTAGTTCTATTGCGAGATTTGAGGCATTCGCGTCGGTCTTGATTAAATCTCTGGACAAATGGATATCTGCTGATTTAAGGAAACTAAGAAACATGATGTTTCTTCCAGTTCTGACGATAGTCCGAGGACTAGCGGGCATTCCCGCAAATGGGGGAAACTGATCCCTCTAATCTATGCAGGTTAATAAGTTTCCTTAGCAAAAGTCTAGAGCGACCAAGCTCTCGAATGTGGGCTCGTGTAGTGCACCGGGTCAAACCCACTTAAGACTTGAGGGTGACGGGCATAACCCACAAGCAGTGGTGGCGGAGGCTGAAGCTGACGTCCATAAGGCTAGACCTTATGCTAATGCCAATTTTTCGTTTATACCGGTCGTCAAGGTATTTTGTAGATCGCCCATTGCCAAGAATCCTAGTCTTGCTAGTTCTTCCGGTTCCGTTGTGGTGGACTCGGGTCCTCTGGATTCGGGTTTATTTCCTTTTTTCGCATCTTCCGCTCCAGCAGATACCGTTTTAATTTCCGGTTTAGCAAGACATCCGGGTCGTCAGGATCTGGTTCTTTCTTCGGTTGCGTCCGTTTCTGGTAGGACTTCCGGTTTTGTAGGAAATCCAGGTCTTCAAGATCTGGTTATTACTTCCGTTCCGTCCGTTTCCGGTATGACCTCCTTTTTTGTAGGACATCCGGGTCCTCAAGATCCGGTTCCTAGTTCTGTTTCCGGTTTCATGAGCGCTTCCGGAAAAATGCATATTCGGGTCTGTTGGACCCGGCAATTCATTGTTCATCAATATCCAGTTCCGGTTTTTCAGCTTCCTCTTCCGGTTATTCTGTACATCCGGGTTGTAGGATCTTGATCAGTTTCCGGTAGTCTACTTCCGGTTTTATGCATTTCCGTTTCCTTTTTTCCACATCCGGATTTCGTACAGCCGGGGATAGGGTCATTTCCGGTTTTACCCGGCATTGCATTGTTCATCCATTTCCGGTTTTTCAGCTTCCTCTTCTGGTAATTCTGTACATAAGGGTTGTAGGATTTTGATCAATTTCCGGTAGTCTACTTCCGGTTTTATGCATTTCCGTTTCATTTTTTCCACATCCGGATTTCGTACAGCCGGGGATAGGGTCATTTCCGGTTTTACCCGGCATTGCATTGTTCATCCATGTCGGGTTTTCAGCTTCCTCTTCCAGTAATTCTGTACATCCGGGTTGTAGGATTTTGATCAGTTTCCGGTAGTATACTTCCGGTTTATGCATTTCCGTTTCCTTTTTTCCACATCTGCTTTCCTAGATTCTAGTCATCTTCTTGCCTAAATATTAGTCTTATTTCCGTATTTGTTTAATATTGGGAATGTTTAATGGTTGAAAATATTCATACCGAGTCATTGCCAGTCTTGTAGTCTCTCTTGGAATTGTAGTCTATTCAGACATTTATTCGTTTATCAGTGACAATTTTCAACATAATTAAAGACTCTTCTGACTGGTTACCGTTTGGGATTTTGCTGCAGATTATTTTATATGCACATTTCATCAGCCGATAAGTCAGTTTGTATTCTACGCATTATTTCGAGATACGATTTTTGCTTTCATCCAACTTTAGATGGCCAGTTGTCTTCGGGCCATTCAGTCTTTTTTCTCGCTCCTTTTACCTCTTATGTTGGCAGGTTGACATATTTATTTAACCAAAGGGAGTTTATTTGTGGATGGGATAACCCTGATTCTTACGTAAATCGTAGTATAATGTTGTCAGTCGATGAAAAGAATTAGATTCAGTAAAGGTTTCATAGGATCATTATGAGTACAGGATTAATGTCTACAAGTACTTTATTAGCTTAGAAAAGATAATCAATCGGATAAGGGGGCAGGAAGGAGGAATATGAGTCGGATTCTTCTTCTGCGTTGACATAGTTTCGGTGAGTTCGTTTTGTTTTCATTTTTTCCAGATTTTTGTTTGTTTTCCCCTTTATAGCGTAATTTTGGCTCTATTTTGACTGGGTTGCTGCGGGCCTTCGGACGGTGGTTTCGGGGGGGCGGGGCTTGGGATTTGCTGGGTATTTTGGGGGCAGTTTGGCTGAGGGTTGTTGGTGATGCCACCGGCAATTTTCAGTCGGATTATTCCCGGACTATTCAGTGGGTCTTGGGCTTTTGCTCGTTGAGGTTGTTGTCTGGGGGATGGTGGAGGGCCGGTTGGAGTGGGGTGGGGTTGCGCTGGAGGGGGGAAGAGCGGCCGAGAATCTTTGGATTTAAGCATCCACCAACTATTTTCGGTCAAAATGTTTTCAAAATCTTTGCAAGTCCAGAGATATTACAGTTGTAATATGTCGTCTGCAAATTTCAGTATTCAATCAGTTAATATCTAGTATCAGTGTTCAATCTTTCCTTTTATTGGGATTTCTAACACTATGTCATTTGTTATTACAAAGATGAAATTATTGATGCTAAGACTATAAATATAAGAATCAATAAATTTATTAAAATCTTTTAAGTTTTCTGCCTCTTGGCATAAATATCGAATTGTTTAGGATATCTAATTTATCAGCAAGCCCGAGCGGCTAGGCAACTTTTGATGTATTCAATACAATTTTTTTTATTAAATCTCCATTATTAAACGATTTTTAAATTAGATAGTCTAATGTTTGCCATAATTCTCTTATCAGGACCTTGTCATGTATTCTATTCATAGAATTGTGATGACGGTCATCACTAGTAAGTTTCCCGTAGTTCATGTAGATCTCAGGCACATGATTTGGCTATATCTGGACTCTAAGCACTCCCATAGACTTACTATGGGTTTTTGGTTTGCCACAATATCTGGTTAAATCTCTAAATAAAATTATCTATAATTTTGCAGAGTCTAACATTATTAATAAGTTAGGCTATACTGATATGACCCTTTTTTGTCTCCATTCAGAGTAAGCGGTATTAAAATATCCATAATAAACGTGAGTTACCTCTTTAGTGAGGACTAAGCATTATGATATAGCCCAGGATTTTTGGCTGGAGCATCATGGCATATGTAATCTCTGTTGTTTTCTATGATTGTCAAGGAGTCTATAGAAGAGGCTATTCATTGGGAAGTAGATCCAGGCTTCTGTTCATTGGTTGGATTGTCTGTTAGGCTTCTAAATCTCGATTCGTTCAGTCATTGCCATGGGGTTTTCTTTCATTTTTAGAAGGAGGAATGAGGTTTAGTGTTATGGATCGTCCTCTAGTAGATCTGGTCACGGCCTCTGAATGCTCAGATCTTCTCTTACATGTCTCCTTTTCCGGACAGTCAAGCCCTGGTGGTGGATGCTCTGTCTCAGTAGTGGGCAGGAATGTTCGCCTATGCCTTCGCTCTAACGATTTTGATTCAGTTAGTCTTGAAGAGGGTCAAGGATCAGGTTTGCGAAATTCTTCTGATAGCTCCCTTTTGGCCAAAGAGGATTTGGTTTTTAGACCTTCTAGATTTTCTGGTAGATTTCCCTCTTCTTCTTCCAGTATCCCAGGATCTTCTATCTCAAGTAAGAGGTCTTTGTGTGCATCCAAATCCAATAAATTTTAGTCTGTGTGTCTGGGGAATCTCGAGTCTGAGGTCCTCGAGAATAAGGTTTCTTCTGATCTCAATAAATTATTGACTGCCAGAAGGGATTCGACCCGTCGAGTTTACAAGGGTCGACTTAAAATCTTTGGTGAATGATGTTCAGACCAAGGTTTCGTGCTCGATTCTGCTTCTATACCCAAAGTATTAGATTTTTTATCTTATCTGCTTGATTATTTTCATTTGTCAGTTATTACGGTCAGGGAGTATAGATTTTCTCTGGCGTCATCCCTTCCTTGTCTTCTGTATGCCGATGTCAAGGATACTAAGACTCTTAATAGCTTTATTAGAGGTCTAAGTAATATTCGTCCTCCGATTGCTAAGCATTTACCTTCCTGGTGTTTGGCTTTGGTTCTTCAAGTTTTGGCAGGTCGCCATTTTGAACCTATTTCTTCTACCAGTATTACGTTTTGTTTTGTTTTTAACTGTCAAAGCTGTTTTTCTTGTTGCTACAGCCTCTGCTAGAAGGCATTCAAGAGACTCATGCTCTTTCTGCTGAAAAGGAGAGATTTATAGTTTCAGGAGACGGCTTGGTTTTATATTCCAGAAGGAATTTTTTATCTAAAACTCAAACTAACCGCTATCCTGCTAGTCCGATCATTTTAAAATCTTTTTCGTCTTTCGCCATCCGATAAATGTTGGTGTCCTGTTAGGGCATTAGGAACCTTCAATCAGCGATCAGATTTTATAAGAGTCGATCCATCTCATTTATGGTTTTCCTACGCGGAAGAGTTATCTAAGCCGGTCTCAAATTCTTCGATTGTCAGATGGATTTGTGAGACAATAATTAAGCTTTGTTATGAGATAGCCTCACCAGATCAAATTAATCTCTCCTTTATTAAAGCTGATGACGTTAGAGGTGTGGCTACTTCTTTCGCTCTTTTTGAGGGTTCGTCTTTAGATGAGGTCATGCAGGTGGCAGGATGGAAATCTGAATTCACCTTTACATCCTTTTATCTCAAAGACCAGAGTGCAGCAGCTTCCTTCTTTCGTAACATTTCCACTTTTAACTAAAAAAAAACGAAGACTATTTACCAAGCACTTCCCTCCATTTTCGTTAGGACTCTGTGAGAAATGGTGAGAGTCTTCTTTCGGTTTTTATTTATTTCTTTAAGTTCAAGTTTTTCTTATTTGCTAATCACGGTGTGATTGAGCTAAATGCACTATTATGTTATGTTATTAACATTTGGATAAGATTGGTTTAATTTTTATCCTTGTTTGTTGATTCTCAAATCTCCTCCCACCTAATGTTTAAATGGGGCACTGACCAAATCTATGGGTTTAGCAAGTAGTGATTGAACGGTAATGGATGTTTTTGTGGTGTAATAACAACCCCCCACAGACCCCCCCCCCATGTGGGTTGGTCTGTTGTTTTATTAACCACTATAAAAACATACTTACCGTTCAATCACTACGACCCGGCCTCAACCACCCCGCGTGGTAAGATTTGAGAATTGGACTTTAATATTTAACACTTAAATTTAGAAAAGTGAATCTGTTTCCTATTTGGGCTCCAGTGCGCATGCGCGAGCACGCTTAGTGACAAGCATCACTAGGAGGGATTATAGACTGGTGCCAGTCTATATCTGTCATTATGCTGGAGATGGACTTAACCATTAGCCTGGTTAAGGGTCCATATTAATAGGAATAGGCATGGGGAGGTGTGTTTGCAGGCATAAAAGTTTTATTCTGATAGCTAAATGCAGTTAATTGATTTAGCAAGTAGTGATTGAACGGTAAGTATGTTTTTATAGTGGTTAATAAAACAACAGACCAACCCGCAAGGGGGGTCTGTGGGGGGTTATCAGCTATGCTAGGTGTGTGTGTGTGTGTGTGTCTGTCTGTCTGTCTGTCTGTCTGTCTGGCTGGCTGGCTGGCTGGCTGGCTGGCTATCAGTTATGCTAGGTGTATGCACTTCCATTATGTCCCAGACTGATTTGATTAGGTTTTTATATCATCACAATTTGGCAAATATAAACAAACAGCTGAAGCTTGTGATGAGTGTTCCTCTTTAATTATGTGCTTTATTTCAGATGTGGCATTAGATAGAGAAGTGGAAGGTGATTTGTTGCTAGGCGACATGGGAGATGGCATGCCATTTCGGTCCGGTACATTTAATGGTGTAATTAGGTATGTATGATTAGTGTGTATGTATGATTAATGTGTATGTATGATTAGTGTGTATGTATGATTGGTGTGTATGTATGATTAGTGTGTAAACATTATGATTAGTGTGTATACATTATGATTAGTGTGTATACATTATGATTAGTGTGTATACATTATGATTAGTGTGTATACATTATGATTAGTGTGTATGTATGATTAGTGTGTATGTATGATTAGTGTGTATATGTACTTAAATCAGGTGCGTGTAAACAGTCTAAATAAAGTGACCTTGACATGTATGTCCATGGTACACATTGATATTTTCAAACTAGTGGCCATTAATACTGTCTGACCACAGAGGAATTTAGCTGACGCTCAGCAGTCAAGCCTTTAAACCTTTAGTTGCACTCTCGGCGGCCAAAAACGGCTTCTGCAGTGGTCTTGCAAAATCTCCATTTGCAACCAAGAAAAGACTATTATGTTTGAAAGTTTATCATTAGAATCACTGGCTTCATAACCGAGCCATTCATTCCAATAGTCAAATTTTAAAAATAGAGTTCTTGGTCTGCAAATGGAGATTTTCGATGAGAAAATTGAAATTTTCTTGAATAAATTTGATGGTTAAATGTTTAAACATACAGCCTGCTTATTGTCTGAGCAGCTAGAGTACTCTCCCTTTACCTGCAGCCTTGTTATTGTCTGGGCAGCTAGAGTGCTCTCCCTTTACCCGCTCACGATCTCTGTCCAAGTCAGGCATATAAATACGGTGAAATATGGTATCAGTATATGCGTTGAAATTATGTTAAGCAGATTGGCAGCTTCTTGACTCATCAGCTTCAGTAATATCAACAAAAACTTGTCGCCGGGCATGCATGTATGGATATTTAGTTTATGATCCTATAATGGTGTCAGATACCACATTGGAAATTCCTTGGCCTGACTGTTTTTTTGTTACTCATTACCTCCCCACACCCCATAAGGGGAAAGGGGTATTGCATTCGTGTCTATTTGTGTTTGTGTGTCCGGAGCTCTATCTAATAAACTATTGAAGCGATTTTAACACAATAGATGTAGATGATCTTATTGTGAAAGTGGATTTCCATACATCGGCCATGGTCATGGGCTAAAAAACCCAGATCCGGATCTCAACAAATTCTGGAGATCTATGTATATTTTGGATAGTACTGGTCAGATTTGGGTCAGATTTGGCTCAAAATCTAACATAAGATAGGGTGTTATCATGCACTAGAACGTTGGCTATGATGTGAAAATTCCAGATAATCTTGAAAATCCTAGAAACCCTTACAATGTGACAATAATGTAAGAGTGCAGGTCTGCAGTCTGATTGCGTTTGTTGTTTTCTCAGCATCTCCGCATTACAGTGGCTCTGTAATGCAGATAGATCGTACCACAAGCCTGCAAAACGCATGTATACCTTCTTCAGCACACTATATTCCTGTATGGTGAGAAATTAGCTTTAATATCACTATAAACACGACTGTACACACATGTCATATTAAACCCTTTCTATGACAAATCCCTGCAAAAGTCAGTTCTTCACCATATCAGCATATATTCTGTTGAGTATTTTGAAATTAATATAACCTAAGGCAGCAATAGCTTCCAGACATATTAATTTCAAAATATCCGACAGCTTCCTTGTTTGTTTGCCCTGAGATTGAGATATGGGAAATTTATCCGCGGAAGGGGTCCCATTAACGATCCAGTTGGACAAAATGCATTGTGTTTATTTTTGAAAACCTACCACCGGGGATGACTTGCTGGATAAGCAAGCCTGCAAATGGATATGTATTAAGCAAAGATTTAAATCTTGATCCTTAGAAGGGTTAATATTAATGAGGACCTGCGATGACCAGACTTAACCCTTAGCTCTCTGATGTCAATATTCTGGCTTCTTTTCTTCTTTTCTTTCAGTCTTAACACTGTAACCCTCAAAATTGTTCAAGAAAATTTCAATTTTCTCAGAAAATGCCTACTTGCAGACCACGAGCAGACTGTTTTTGAAAATTTACCACTGGAATGACTGGCTCGGTTATCGAGCCTGTCATTTCAGTGGTAAATTTTCAAAAGACCAGTGCTGAAGCTGGTTTTGGCTGATATGAGTGTTAACGTGTTAATTAGGAAATCAGTGTGTACCTTATGACTGGCCATGAAAATTTTGATGGGGAGAAATCACTTGCTCTCCTGAATGAAAACATAAGGCATTAAGGCGAGCAGTGTCACCACACCACACCCATCTACCCACGCCCCTCCCTCCCACTCCATGCACGTAATGTCAATAGCAAAGAACCTATGACAGTGACATCTTCCACCAAATTTGTTGTAAAAGGAACACCAGTCTCATCGTTTGATTTAATTAGAAAATAAAAAAATTTGAAGGATTATTGGTTAAGGGACCAACTTTCTTGTGTGACCACCTGTGTTAAGTAACCACCGGTGTTAAGTGACCACCAGTGTTAAGTGACCACCTTTCTTGTGTAACCATCTGTCTTAAGTGATCACCTTTCTTGTGTAACCATCTGTCTTAAGTGACCACCTTTCTTGTGTGACCACCTTTCTTGTGACCATCTGTATTAAGTGACTACCTATCTTAAGTGGCCACCTGTCTTAAGTGACCACCTGTCTTAAGTGGCCACCTGTATCAGCACCTGTCTTAAGTGACTACCTGTCTTAAATAACCATCTGTCTTAAGTGGTCATCTGTATTAAGTGATCACCTGTCTTAAGTGACTACCTGTCTTAAATAACCACCTGTCTTAAGTGGTCATCTTGTAGATATCGGATTGTCTTGTGGGAGTCATGACCCCACTGGACGTCTTATATTTATGAGTAAGACCTCAGTGAAATTATTATTATTTGAAAATACCAGGTGAGCTAATGGACTGAGTGAATATGAATAGCAGTTAGATATATTGTAGGAAGCTGCACTGGTTGACATCAACCAGTGCTGATGAGGAACGGTTTCGCGGAAATGGAGTCGAAACCAGATCGAAACTGTAACATATAGTTTCATCCAGTAAGTTAAGAATTGAATAGAATGAAATAGGAACGACGGTTCTGAGTTGGTGAAATATGTCAATAGTTGATGATAAAAGTTGTTGCTGTGGGATCGGCATACACTTTATAGTATTCAGCAGTCGTTTCGGCCCTTAATTTAGTAAATAATAGAGTGATAAGAATAGATACGAATTGATGGGATCGAGAGATTTCACATCAAGAGTATACTTACCTCCCTAATACTTTTGATATTGCTAAATATCGGCTTTCACTCAATAAAACACTCAGATTAAAAACAGTTAGGTGCCCCTACTGGGCAGGGAGTCAGAGGTAGTCCGGCGGATGCTCGCCCCACCACCGCGCATGCGCCGACTACTACTTCCTCTTTGCTCATTTATTGGCAAAGGGTTACATGCGGTTTTGTGATTTTCATACTTTTCTGCGCGTTGCCTTGTTTTTCGCTCACGTTTGACGTTTATTTTTGGTGGAAGCATGTCGGAAAGGGAGGATTCGCCTCTAGAAGGAGCGGGATCGCTTTATCAGGTGAATTCTTTGATATGCTAGCGTGTTTTGTCCCGGTTTAATGTATTTCCGGGACTCGCGCTTACCGTGATTAGCGCCTGATTATGTTGGGTTTTTACAACATGGTGCTTCATATGTCTCATTTCTCTTTGTGTTTTGTCCACAGGTATCGCATAGAAGCTTTGGTGGACTTTTCGGCACAAGAGGATATGTTTTCTCTCCACCACGGTTCCATTTCCTACTAATACTGTTAGGTTATCTAACCAAAAGATCTATGTTCAGTGAGTTGGAGGCCTGTTATAAAGGTCTTCTCACTTTGCCCTCTTGCTCCAATTCCTTCCCCTGAGGTGGAGAGAATGTAGAGGCGTACTATGGTGGAGTTCTCCGGTTCATCACGTTGGATGGTTTGTCTATACAAGGATCAGGTATCTAATTATAATGTAAACAAAAGGGGAGATAATTTCCCTTTTTGCCAATACTAGAATTGGAAGGAGTTATCTCTGTATATCTGATTGTTGTGTACTCGAAATGCCAATTCAACGGAAATGTTCCGTTTTACTTATACAATTCGTTCTTGCTCTTGGTGCTTGTTGCGGATCGATTAATTTGGTCACGAGAGTGATGACGTCATAATCGGCCTTGGCCTTTTTATTAACAATTAACGTTTTGTCCATGGCTGGTTCTTCTTGATTTCTGATCTTGATGATCCTGTCCTCTCTTTTTAGTTGGTTTTGAGTTTGCTAACCTTAACTATCTTGCTCATTGTCCCTGTCCTTTGTCCTGTTTCAGAGACCTGGTTGCCCGTCCTGCGGGAGGTTTCTGAAAAGCCGCTTTGTCCCGCACTTGTGCTTCAGCTGCAGTCCCTGTGGACCGTTGCTGAAGTGCGACGTATGTAAGCTGTGGGGGGGCGAATTAATGTCTGATTTTCTCGCATTGCAGGCAAGGGAGAAGGTAATGGAGGAAGAGAGGAAGAAGAAGGAGAAAGTGTGTAAGAAGGGTAAGAAGAAGGCCTCATCCGCGGTGGATATGGAGGCCTTCAGGTCCGAAATGTTGCAAGAGATGCAGAGGACAATAAAGGATCTGGTCCCAGAGTTGCTTCGTGGCATGCTCCCTGGGCCAGCTCCTTTGTTGTCCTCGGCATCTGCTTACGAGCAGGTGATCCCCGCCTCTGAATCCGGTCTCTTTAGGTCCGGTCCGGTTGTGGATTCAGAGGTGGCCCCTTTGTTGGGGGCAGTCCAAGGTCCTGGCAGCAGGCATGGCGCCGCGCCGAGGGGCCGTGGACAGCGGTTGTTGCTGGGACCCGCGGTCTGCTCATCAGACCCCGGGTATCCGCGCGCCGAAGGTGCCAAACCCTCCTATGGCACCTTTCCTGGCCAGTCCGGGTTAGCTTTCTTTGCTGACCCGGAGTCTAATCTTTCTGGCCAGGAAGAGGAGGATCTCCTGCTGGGGTCGCCTTCTGAGGACGTGGCCATGGAATACGACGTCTGTGCACCCCTCGCGGGGAATGCAGGCGACGTGTTCCATGGTTCTACTCACGCAGGAGTAGATTTCACGGTCCAGAGGGTGTCCCCGGGCGGTGCTGTTGACCACGGATACCGCATACCTCGGCTTGCCGATGGTATGGCTGGTGCTGGTCAGACCCGTGGTAGAGCGGTGTTTACCCCGCGCTCTGCCACGGCGCCTGCTCCTGGTCAAGCCGCGGATTTTAGCATGCCTGCTCTCTCGGGCCCGCATGCTTTTCCAGGCTTGCCAGGGGTATCAGCTTACCCGCCGTCGACATCAACTGCGAGTGCTCTGGAGGAAGACGAAGGCCCTCGTCTAGTAGAGCGCTCGCAGTTAGCCACGGAGGAGGATTGGTCGGACGCTTGCCAGTGGCTGGTAAGTGTTCGGCCAGATCTACCCGTGGAGCTGCCGGCTAGCCAGCGTGACCATAGGCCGTGGTTAGCTGGTAGGCCGGCGGCTACCGCTATGCCATCTCTGCCGCTTGCTGAGCATGTCGTGGACATGTTCGAAGCGGCAGAGGCGTCCATTAAGGTGAATGGACGTCTCGCGAAGGCCCCTCGCGAGGTGGCGAAGCGGTGCCGCATCGTGCCCCTGGATTACCAGCGGTACGGTGTGGTGCCAAAGCCGAGCGTTGATGATCGCGCGGCTTTGGGCGAAGATGCGCGGCCGGGCTCCCGTTCTGACACGGGAGTCTTGTGCTCGAACGCGTTGCGTTCGGCAAATGCCGCGCTGCGGGATGCGGAGGAGAGTGGGAGAGCGTCGATTGCCGCTCTATCCCACGTTTCCCAGCTGCTACAAGGGGTGGTAGCGGCTTCCGCATCACGCCAACCTAGCCCGGTGACAGTCCAGAGAGCCATTCAGGATGGTATCAACCTGGCTTTGGACTGTTTGACGCGGGCGGTAACCAGAAGTGTCCGGGCGAGGCGCACGTTTGCACTTGACAATCTGTGCCCGTCCCAGGACCTGTATAATAGGCTGCTGCGGACGCCTATGACAGGTCCTGGTCTCTTTGGAGGTGAGGGATGCAGGCACCTCCAGGAGACGGTCACTCTGGTTAATAACCAGAGGGCGCTGCGGGAACAGTTTGAGGTGCTCCGGCGGGAGCGTGTTCGCGCGGCACCCCCTGCGTATCGTCCTCTGCAGGCTCGAGGTGGTGCTGGCCAGGTCAGGGGCCAGCCACCGTCGCAACGTAGGCCTAGGCCACGGGCGATTCGGCCAGCAGTGAGGGGGGCGCAGGCTCCCCAGCCGCACCCAGCCAGACAGCAGCCCGCGCACCGTGGTGCGCGCGGCGCTGGGCGGGGCGCGCGGGGATCTGGTCGCGGTAATCGGGCCTGATGGCCTGGTTACCGCGGTGGGAACCACTCCGGTGTTGCAGGCCGAGAGAACAGTGCCACTCTGGCCCTCCTTATGTCCACCTCTATCCCTAGGTGGACCGGTGGGCGGCCGTTTGGCCGCCCGCTTGCCAGAGTGGAAGCGGTTGACTCAGGACCGTTTAGTCTTGCGATGGCTTTCAGTCGGGTATCGTCCCGACTGGGTGACAGGCCCGCCATCGCGACTGTCTCTCGCGCCGATCTGGACTCCCATTCCACGGGATCCGGATCAGAGGTTGTGTATAGAGGAGGAAATAAATTCCCTCATACTAAAAGAAGCCATTCAGCCGGCACAGAGGTGCCCGGGCTTCTATTCAACCCTGTTCTTAGTAACAAAAAACACCGGAGGGTGGAGGCCGATTCTCAACCTCAAGCCGTTGAACAAGTTCATCGAGACACCCAGTTTCAAGATGGAGACTGTGCGCTCGGTGTTGGCGGGGTTAGAGCGAGGGATGTGGACAGCGTCGATAGATTTAAAGGATGCTTATTTCCACATTCCCATAGAGAGGAGTTTCCGTCGATTCCTGAGATTTGCATTTCAGGGCCGGCGGTGGGAATTCAGGGTGTTACCCTTCGGAATTTCCACGGCTCCTCGGGTCTTCACCCGTGTGGTTCTCGCGATCACTGCATACCTCCGCAGGAGAAGCATAGCAGTCCACACGTACATAGACGACTGGCTATTGAAAGCACACACCCGGGAATCGTTGTCAGCCAATCTGGAGATTGTTTTGAAAACTCTCTCGGACTTGGGCTGGATAATCAATTTCCCGAAATCAGAGCTAACTCCATCCCAGAAGTTTGTTTACCTGGGCATGTTCTTCGATCTGGAGACGGGGTATGTGTACCCCACTCAGGAGAGGGTTCAAGTACTCATCTCGGTAATTCAGTCGGTGTGCGACAGTCGTCATGTCCTGGCACGGGTTTACTTGAGAATGCTGGGCTTGATGGTTTCTTTGGAACCAGTCATTCCACAGGCCGCCTTGCGCAGGCGTCCGATCCAGTTGTTTCTCATGACACAGTGGACCCAGAGTTCAGGTTCGCTGGACTCGAACGTGCCGGTGTTGGCGCCTCTGATTCACCACCTGCAATGGTGGTTGAATACAGAGAATCTCTTGCTGGGGGTTTTGCTAACCCCTCCCCACCCTCAGGTGACTGTGTATACAGATGCATCGATGGAGGGGTGGGGAGCTTGTCTGGAAGAGTCCACAGTATCAGGGCTTTGGGATCTGGATCAGTCCAAGGAACATATCAATCTACTAGAGCTAAGAGCAGTAGTCCTGGGCCTGGAACATTTCTTACAGAAAGTTCAGGGCAAGATTGTTCTAATTCGTTCAGACAACTCAACAGTAGTGACTTACATAAACCGCCAGGGCGGAACGAAGTCGCCCAGTCTCTGTATGATGACATGGGGACTGCTTTGTTGGTGCCTGGATCATGGGATCGCCTTGAAAGCAGTTCATATTCCGGGGAGGTTAAATCTGCTAGCAGACTCATTGAGCCGAAGGATGAGTGTTTTACCCACGGAATGGCAACTAAATCAATGTGTGGCGGATCGTCTGTTCGACCATTGGGGGAAACCCAACATAGATTTGTTCGCGATGAAGAAGAATGCGAAGATGACGACGTACGTCTCTCCGATTCCAGACCCAAGCGCTTTCGCAACAGATGCGTTAGCTATCAGCTGGGAGGGAATGTATGCATACGCATTCCCCCCAGCAATCCTGATTCCAAAGGTGCTTCAGAAAATCAGGCAGCAGGAGTGCCAAGTGCTTCTGATCGCCCCGGATTGGCCAAGCCGATCGTGGTATACGGATCTGCTGGACCTTCTGGTCTGCAATCCGGTTCCGCTGCCTCTGATGGACAACCTTATCTTCCAGGGCAAGGCCCTTCACGACAATCCGTCAATGTTCCGATTGACTGCGTGGATGTTGTCAAGGAATCTAGAATTAAGGAGGGCTTTTCTGAGCAAGCGGCCATGTTTATGGCCAAAGCCAGGAGGGGGTCAACCTCCAGAGCATATAATTATAAAATCAACAGATTTGCAGAATGGTGCTCAAAAAGATGTATTGATCCAATGGAATCATCTATTCAGGTAGTGGCTGATTTCCTCTGTCACCTATATGATGCCTATAGCCTCAAGCCTAACTCTATTGCTGGTTATAAGTCAGCTTTAATGACTGTTATTCCTTGCTTGGCTAATAGGGGGAGTGATGAAGTAAGTACATTAAATGTATTAATTAAAGGCATGGGCAATCTAAGACCAAGGAATCCTCCACTGATTCCGTCTTGGAGTTTATCACTGGTGCTCCAGGTACTAGGTGATAAGCCTTTTGAACCACTTAGTTCCATTTCTATGAAAATGTTAACTCTTAAAACTGTATTTTTAATTGCTGCGGCCTCGGCTAGGCGTAGGAGTGAAATTCACGCCTTATCAGCCGAGGTTGACCGTTTTGTGGTTACAGGGGAAGGCCTTAAGCTTCTACCTAGGATTAATTTCTTGTCTAAAAATCAGTCATTGAAATATCCAGGTCAACCTATTTTTTTGCCATCTTTAACTAGATATGATCCTAATTCTAAAGTATGGTGCCCCGTACGGGCGCTGCTCCGGTACAAACAGCGTACTTCGGAGTGGCGTACCGACCAGTCAGCGTTATGGTTGTCATATATTGAACCCCATGGTAGGGCGTCTAAGGACACCATTTCTAGGTGGATTGTGGAATGTATTCAATTTTGTCACAAATCCGCCACCGGGCGACAGGTTGACGTGGCCAAGGCTCACAGTGTCCGCGGTGTCGTGACATCCACTGCCCTTTTTAATGGGGTCCCTGTGGATGATATTATGTCAGTGGCTCAGTGGCACTGTGAGTCTAGTTTTACAGACCATTACCTCCGTGACACCTCTAACCCTCTCGCCTTGTCGATTTTGAAACAATAACCGCTTTATGTTTGTGAAGAGTGCCTCCGCATTGCTTATATACTTCGCCATTCAGCGACGGTGACAACCACTTGTCGGGACTGTATCATCCTTCTCTACTGGATTCATGATGACAGCTTCCTAGGACAATAAGGTCAGTCTTGTTCATGTGTTGTTCATTGTTTGTATTGTCACGTTACCCAGTGTTATTAATATGGTGATGGTTTATGTGGGTTGTGGTTCTTTATAGAGAGTATACGAAAATGGAGCCTTTTCGTCTCTGTCCTATAGTACTTAGCACTAGTACGAAGAGAGCGTGTAGGACATTGAGGTCATTTAATCTTCCTCCCAAGGGAGGGGGGGGAGCGCATATGACAAATCGGTCATCTCTCAGGCATCGGTTGTGTTATCCGATGGTTTATCAAATCCTGACTGTGTTTTCACACAGTTTCAGACGTCATAAGTGCCTTAAAACGCTTGAAAGCGTATAGGGAAGAGCTGGTCTTTTGACCTCGCCTCCCTCCCGCCAGATTCACTTTCGAATTCTGGCAATATCAAAAGTATTAGGGAGGTAAGTATACTCTTGATGTGAAATAAACGAAATCTAGGATTTCTTTTTTCACGAGAGAGTTGATACTTACCTCCCTAGATACTGACCCGGCCTCTCCGCCCCACAGAGGCTCGGTCTTCAGGCTCTTGGTAGTTGCATGTGTTAGCCAATAAATGAGCCAGAGGAAGTAGTAGTCGGCGCATGCGCGGTGGTGGGGCGAGCATCCGCCGGACTACCTCTGACTCCCTGCCCAGTAGGGGCACCTAACTGTTTTTAATCTGAGTGTTTTATTGAGTGAAAGCCGATATTTAGCAATATCAAAAGTATTAGGGAGGTAAGTATCAACTCTCTCGTGAAAAAAGAAATCCTAGATTTCGTTTAAATTATAGGAAACAGACGGACGTTAGTTGTTGACGGTCGGCATACCGACTCCCTTAAGCAAGTACAACAACACCAGATGGCGATGAGATCATACAGCTCATGTGCTTATTAACGTTCGTTTCCTACAGGCTAATCCACGATAGGCAAGGGACAGGACAGAGGCAGTGTAGCGTCCTGTAGGAATTAATAACACAATCGAAATTTGTATATCAACTATATGTCTATCAAAGGGAGGCATGCAACAACAACACATTCCGTAATGTTGTTAGTTAGCTGACAGATCGCATCAAATCAGAACCAGCCAACACCGCTTTGACCCCGTTTTAAGTTATCTCCATAGAAGAGAAGCCCAGAGTTTGATTGGTCGAGATGACGTCATAATCAATGAGCATCGAGTCAAACTCTGTGGCAGAAAAACAAAAGGAATAGAGTTTCGAAGTGAAATCGAGAGATAGGCGAACAGGGATTGGTCAGAACGATCAACAAGAATAGGTACGAACTTCTAGGAAGGGATAAGCAGATGTTGATTGGAGGCAAGAATGATGTGGGCCAATCAAACTGTGGTTATAGCTACCTAGAAGGATGAAAGGAACAGTGGCTATGTATTACGATATATATAGATCTATATATCGTGATATGTATAGAAGTTAGGAAAATGTAATTCGTATATAATAGGCACTTTGTCTATTGATTCTTTAATCTTTTACCATCGTTGATTCACGTATGTAATATTCTCAGTTTGAGAGTAGTCAAGTCGAGGCTTTGTCATTATCCGTATTGATTAGTAAGCCGTAATAAGTTAGTCGTAGTCTTGGTAACATATCAGCTATAAGTTGGGAGTAATCAAGTTGCAAAGTAATTAAATGATATTAAAATATAATCGTGATATAAGTAGTAGATATAACTTGTAGATTGTGACAGTATAAGTCATCATCATTTAATAGGTATAGTGTACAGTTAGTGTCAGAATAAAATCATCACCTTGTATATATTCAAGGCACGAGTTTGGTTAATTATTCCAGAAGTACAGGGCAACCCTGTACCTTTCCTGAGAGCTTTTGATCCGTCAGAAAGGCCTGGTTACCGATACAAATATCTTCATCTCTCGTGGTGAAGAGGCGAGCCGTAACCAAAACAGTTGCGTCATCAGAAGATAGATTGTCACAGCAATCACAACATCATAGTCTTCTGAAGGCGTGACCGTTTAGGACAGTATCCTTATAGGAAGTTTTATCAAAGTAAGATCGAAAATCTTCAGTGGCGAGCCTGCCAGGATAGGAATAATAAAAACACAAACTGTAAGTACATAAGACGTATGGCCCAGGCACAAGTAGGACGACCCACTAATGTAGTGTTAGACAGCGTGGCAGATAAAATACAAGTATTTATAAAGGAGGTAGGGCAGTCAGAGCACACGAAGGTAACTGAGCATAGGGAGTACCGAGACGGTTCGGCAGTAAAAGTGACCACCGACATAACCTGCACCGAGCAACCCCGACTCCAGAGGGTGATTGTCTGTTTTTACTATCAGTAGTAAAAATGGCCTGTAAACCTGACCCTGCATTGCCATGCCTCACTGACCCTCAACTTGGATCAGAATTGCGACCCGAAACGGTGGCCGCCATGCGGGAGATGGGTACAGCCATGGCGGGGGCTATCGTAGAAAGTAGCGGGAGAAGAGAGACAGCCCGGGTGTACCGAGAGGACATACGGGAAATGGTGCAGAGGATACAGCCTTGCGACAGACTGATTCCGGAGCAAGTCAGGGTCTTCATAGATGAGGCAAAGAGAGTATGGGTGGCGAATGAGGGAAGACTTGAGGGAATCCCAGCATACATAATAACTAGAGCTGCCCGGGGGCAATTAGCGCGTGCAGTGGACGGATTTCTCGTGGGAAAAGTACGAGAAGATGTCACCTTTGAAGAGATGGAAGGGTATATCACCTCCAACTTCATTTCTTCCAACGAAGATGAGCGAGTGAAGTATGCCCTGGAAGGGGTGCATCAGCGGAGAAACGAAACGCTTATAACTTTTAATCGCCGTTACCGGGAGTTGGCGCTCCGAGCCTACCCTGAAGAGAACAATGACAATAAAAGAACTGTGCTAGCCATATACTTAAAGCCCTGGGTGACCGCAACCTGAGTAAGAGGATTGTGCGGAAACATACCACGACATTGGCCCGTGCCATGGAAATATCTGAGGAAGAGGAGGTATGTAATGATCTCCTCCGAGCAATGAAGATAGATGGGCGATACGAGGAGCCGATGGAGGTAGGCGTATTAGATGCAGCGGAGGAACGCGGGGTGTGGGCGGTGATAAATTCACTAAAACGTCAGATGGCTCAGCAGAGCAAGATGATAGAAAAGCTCTGGTATCATCGGCACCCTGAAGAATGAGCGAACGAGTGAGGAGAGACCACGTCAACCAGTGGTCAGAAGAAAGCAAGAGAAGTCAGCAGGGCAGACCCCGTCGCAGCGACCGCCGCAACCGAGCAAGCCGGGCAGGGCGCAGCACATCACTTGTTTTAATTGTGGACGAATGGGGCACTATAAGAGTGACTGCCCGCAGGCTGTTCAACCCTCCCGAAATCCAGTACAAAGGAGGGCCCTACCGAAGCAACAGCAGCGGGGACAGAGACCACCCATAGGGTGCTTCACGTGTGGAATAGAAGGGCACATGGCTCGAGAGTGCCATATCGTGATTAAAGAAAGAGAAGAAAGACCCAAAACCATAAAATGTTTTAGGTGCGGTAAAAACCGTCACATCGTACCCGATTGTCCATTAGCGGTAAATTAGGCAACCGGACAGGCGAATCCAGAACGTCGTCGAGTGCTAAAAAGGCCGAGGGAAGAGGCCAGGGATGACGCCATGGACATTGACGAGTTGGAACAGAACTATAACTGGTCAGAACGGAATATAACACCCCGTTCAGATCTTCAATCTGTATTAAGTGATCACCTGTCTTAAGTGGCCACCTGTCTTAAGTGATCACCTGTCTTCTGTGACTACCTGACTTAAGTGACCACCTGTCTTACAAGACCACCTGTCTTAAGTGACCAGCTTGTGGAGTCGTTTGCTATTATCATTTATGTATACTTCCTTAAAATATATACCCGCTGGCCGCATCTATTGGCCTTGCTCCTCCAGTCATAGCAATAGTGGTGGTGCGGGGCTGATGTCGCGAGATGTGTGAAAAATTGTCAATTTACCGACTTTATCTAGCGATAGTTGGTTACGTTATTTCTATCTGGCTATTATTCTGGCGCAATTTCATTAAACATGTAATAATCTTTCAAATAAAGCACACTTTTTATCATCCCGGAATTGTCCTTTAATCACTGGAATGACTGGCTCTATAACCAAGCCAGTCAGTTCAATGATAAATTAAAAGAAATAATCTCTTTGTTTGTATCTGTTCATGTTTGTATCTGTTCATGTTTGTATCTGTTCATGTTTGTAGCTGTTCATGTTTGTATCTGTGCATGTTTGTATCTGTTCATGTTTGTATCTGTTCATGTTTGTATCTGTTCATTTTTGTATCTGTTCATGTTTGTATCTGTTCATGTTTGTATCTGTTCATGTTTGTATCTTCATGTTTGTATCTGTTCATGTTTGTATCTGTTCATGTTTGTATCTGTTCATGTTTGTAGCTGTTCATGTTTGTATCTGGTCATGTTTGTATCTGTTCATGTTTGTATCTGTGCATGTTTGTATCTGTTCATGTTTGTAGCTGTTCATGTTTGCATCTGTTCATGTTTGTCTCTGTTCATGTTTGTATCTGTTCATGTTTGTATCTGTTCATGTTTGTATCTTCATGTTTGTATCTGTGCATGTTTGTATCTGTTCATGTTTGTATCTGTTCATGTTTGTATCTGTTCATGTTTGTATCTGTTCATGTTTGTATCTTCATGTTTGTATCTGTTCATGTTTGTATCTGTGCATGTTTGTATCTGTTCATATTTGTAGCTGTTCATGTTTGTATCTGTTCATGTTTGTATCTGTTCATGTTTGTAGCTGGTCATGTTTGTATCTGTGCATGTTTGTATCTGTTCATGTTTGTATCTGTGCATGTTTGTATCTGTTCATGTTTGTATCTGTTCATGTTTGTATCTGTTCATGTTTGTATCTGTTCATGTTTGTATCTGTTCATGTTTGTATCTGTTCATGTTTGTATCTGTTCATGTTTGTATCTTTTCATGTTTGTATCTGTTCATGTTTGTATCTTTTCATGTTTGTATCTGTTCATGTTTGTATCTGTTCATGTTTGTATCTTTTCATGTTTGTATCTGTTCATGTTTGTATCTTTTCATGTTTGTATCTGTTCATGTTTGTATCTGTTCATGTTTGTATCTGTTCATGTTTGTATCTGTTCATGTTTGTATCTGTTCATGTTTGTATCTTTTCATGTTTGTATCTGTTCATGTTTGTATCTTTTCATGTTTGTATCTTTTCATGTTTGTATCTGTTCATGTTTGTATCTGTTCATGTTTGTATCTGTTCATGTTTGTATCTTTTCATGTTTGTATCTGTTCATGTTTGTATCTGTTCATGTTTGTATCTGTTCATGTTTGTATCTGTTCATGTTTGTATCTGTTCATGTTTGTATCTTGTTCATGTTTGTATCTGTTCATGTTTAGGTCAATGTGTCACATTGCAGCATATGCACTGTATGTTTGTGAAAGCTCACTTACCTAGGTGTGTATAACTCTATGTTACAGGCACGTGGCAGTCGGGCAATCTTTCAGCTCTATCCAGAAAACAGTGCACAGGTATGTAACACAGGGCATATGTATGTAAGCAGTACACAGGTATGTGACACAGAGCGTATGTATGTAAGCAGTACACAGGTATGTAACACAGTGTAGAGGTATGTAACAAAGTGCACAGGTATATAACACAGGGGTCAGGTAAATAACACAGGGGACAGGTATATAGCACAGGGGATAGGTATATAACACAGTACACAGGTATATAACAAAGTACACGGGTATATAACAGTACACAGGTATATAACACAGTACACAGGTAAATAACACAGTACACAGGTATATAACACAGTACACAGGTATATAACACATGGGACAGGTATATAACACAGTGCACAGGTACATAACACATTACACAGGTATATAACACAGTACACAGGTATATAACACTGTACACAGGTATATAACACAGTGCACAGGTATATAACACAGTACACAGATATATAACACATGAGATTGGTATATAACATGGTGCACAGGTATATAGCGCAGTACACAGGTATATAACACAGGGGACAGGTATATAACACAGTACACAGATATATAACACAGTACACAGGTATATAACACAGTACACAGGTATATAACACAGTGCACAGGTATATAACACAGTACACAGGTATATAACACATGAGATTGCTTTATAACATGGTGCACAGGTATATAGCGCAGTACACAGGTATATAACACAGGGGACAGGTATATAACACAGTACACAGATATATAACACAGTACACAGGTATATAACACAGTACACAGGTATATAACACAGTGCACAGGTATATAACACAGTGCACAGGTATATAACACAGTGCACAGGTATATAACACAGTACACAGGTATATAGCACATGAGACTGGTATATAACACGGTGCACAGGTATATAGCACAGTACACAGGTATATAACACAGTACACAGGTTTATTACACAGTGCACAGGTATATAACACAGTACACAGGTATATAACACATGAGACTGGTATATAACACAGTGCACAGGTATATAGCACAGTACACAGGTATATAACACGGTGCACAGGTATATAGCACAGTACACAGGTATATAACACAGGGTACAGGTATATTACACAGTGCACAGGTATATAACACAGTACACAGGTATATAGCACAGTGCACAGGTATATAACACAGTGCACAGGTATATAACACAGTGCACAGGTATATAACACAGGGTACAGGTATATAACACAGTACACATGTATATACCATGAAGATTTGACTAAAGGATGCAGTTTTTTTGTCATATTACATGTTCTAGGGAAGGGGTGCATTCTATAATCGAGTACAGTCTGAGCACATTTTTTTTGTCAAGTTTCGTAATAAAAATTAATGATACCACGGAAATTCAACTATGTTTAATGTATACCTCAAAACATCATCGCGGAAGTGAAATTATTAAATTGGAGCACCTAAATATTGCGTATCCATTAATAAATATCATTTATTATATCAAAATGAATCCTGAATTTGACATAAGAGATATAAATCACATGATTTGCCTCTCAAAGCAAAAGATTGTTATTAATTAGAGCGAGTACTCGGATAAAATATTCTGGACTAAGAACTCTGAATACTATACATTATCATTGCGCGATAGAAACTAAGTATTGTACTTTAGGTCTGATCCGTACCCGTTTGATAATAAACTCCCGTTAATGTATACGATCTCGCGAGAACATGCTGCCTCCAATCACAAAAGAGTCAGTGGCTCGCCAACGTAAGAAGCACTTTATCTCATTTTAATTCTGATTCCGTTTTGGAACATTTAATGTTGGTCGGCATTACAAAATTAATGCGCAATACGAGAATAAACACTGTTCTATTATTAATTTTTACTGAAGAGAAATACTATTTCTCTGTTCTGAGTGGATAAATTCTCCCGTACAAGCCAATGAAAATAGAGAATGGCAGATATTAGAAGAATTCTAGTAAACACAACTGCTGATCTGACCGCATTCCTAATATCACATGATTTCCATATTTTCAAGGCAACATTTTATGTCAAAAGTAGCATTGATTTTAATGTAATAAACGATCTTTATTGAAGACACACGATAGTTAGGCTGTTCCATTAATAATTTCACTTCCACAATGACATATTTGAGGCGTACATTAAACATAGTGGTTAGGCATGCGCATGGGAATTGCGTTCAATTTTTATGGTAGGTTCTATAGGTTTTATCCATTTTAGAGAATGGATTTCAATTTCTCTATGCGTCCTTTCTATGAATATAAGGATTTTTGGGGAGGATTTGGGCCAAAATTTAGCCTGCGTCCAATACATGTTAGCGTCCTTTCCTCGAATAAAAACGGTAACACCGTACACAGGTATATAACACAGTACACAGGTATATAACACAGTGCACATGCATATAACACAGTATATAGGTATATAACACAGTACACAGGTATATAACACAGTGCACAGGTATATAACACAGGGGACAGATATATAACACAGTACACAGGGGACAGGTATATAACACAGTGGAGGGGTATATAACATGGTACACAGGTATATAACACAGTGCACAGGTATATAACACAGTGCACAGGTATATAACACAGTGCACAGGTATATAACACAGGGGACAGATATATAACACAATGCACAGGTATATAACACAGGGGACAGGTATATAACACAGTGCACAGGTATATAACACAGGGGACAGGTATATAACACAGTGGACATGTATAGTACACAGGTATATAGCACAGTGCACAGGTATATAACACAGTACGCAGGTATATAACACAGTACACAGGTATATAACACAGTACACAGGTATATAACACAGTGCACATGTATATAACACAGTTTATAGGTATATAACACAGTACACAGGTATATAACACAGTGCACAGGTATATAACACAGGGGACAGATATATAACACAGGGGACAGGTATATAACACGGTGGAGGGGTATATAACATGGTATACAGGTATATAACACAGTGCACAGGTATATAACACAGGGAACAGATCTATAACACAATGCACAGGTATATAACACAGTACACAGGTATATAACACAGGGAACAGATCTATAACACAGTGCACAGGTATATAACACAGGGGACAGATATATAACACAGGGGACAGGTATATAACACGGTGGAGGGGTATATAACATGGTATACAGGTATATAACACAGTGCACAGGTATATAACACAGGGAACAGATCTATAACACAATGCACAGGTATATAACACAGTACACAGGTATATAACACAGGGAACAGATCTATAACACAATGCACAGGTATATAACACAGTACACAGGTATATAACACAGTACACAGGTATATAACACAGTACACATGTATATAACACAGTATATAGGTATCTAACACGGTACACAGGTATATAACACAGTGCACAGGTATATAACACAGGGAACAGATCTATAACACAATGCACAGCTATATAACACAGTACACAGGTATATAACACAGGGGACAGGTATATAACACGGTACACAGGTATATAACACGGTACACAGGTATATAACACAGTACACAGGTATATACAGGTATATAACATGGTACACAGGTATATAACACGGTGCGCAGGTATATAACACAGGGGACATGTATGTAACACAGTGCACATGTATATAGCACAGGGGACAGGTATATAACACAGTACACAGGTATATAACACAGTGCACATGTATATAGCACAGGGGACAGGTATATAACACAGTACACAGGTATATAACACAGTGCACAGGTATATAACACGGGGGACAGGTATATAAAATAGTTACGAAACAATTCACGATATATATATATATATATATATATATATATATATAATTCTATATATATAATTCATTTTTTCAAATATTTTAGATGGACTGGAAGTAATATCTACTTAATTTGCAAGAATATTTGCACCTTTCACAAATCTGTTTGTAATTTATAACACATAGTGAATATTTTGAGATATTTTTTCCAGTCATTGCCTCATTGGTGGATGTGAAAGCAACTGATAAGCAATAGTAAGATTTTGACAATCATGTTCACATTATTGGCATTCCCAGTCATGCTGTTTACCCGATTTAATAACTTCTTTCAATAAAATTATGTAAATATGGAAGTATCATGTCGACAAAAGAAAAGCTGTGGCCTAGCGTGTGTGGCCTAACCTCTGTGGCCTCGCCTGTGTGGCCTAGCGTGTGTGGCCTAGAATGTGTGGCCTAGCGTGTGTGTCCTAGTCTGTGTGGCCTAACCTGTGTGGCCTAGCTTGTGTGGTATAGCCTGTGTGGTCTAACCTGCCCGTGTAGAATATGTGGAATATAGCTTTATGTTTTGCTGTAGCTCCATGTCCATTCATTTCCGCAAGAGTTGGAAGAGCATCTCAACAAGACTTCACAGCTGATTTATTTATTTTTTATTCCTCTTATTCATAAATTATGATTTTTAAATCTTTGTTTATGATTACAGCCATGCCAGGGTTTTGGACATAGTTTTCAGGCCGTAGGTCCACATTTATCACTTCAAAAATGAAGCAATTAATTTCGCAGTGGCATAGAGGATTTCTGCAGGCCTCCTCATCTTGCTTCCAGACAATGGATAGATACAGCAGTACATCATCTTGCATCCAGACAATGGATGGATACATTCTCATCTCGCTTCCAGGCAATCGATAGATACATTCTCATCTCGCTTCCAGTCAATGGATAGATACATCCTCATCTCGCTTCCAGACAATGGATAGATACATTCTCATCTCATTTCCAGACAATGGATAGATACATTCTCATCTCGCTTCCAGGCAATGGATAGATACATCCTCATCTTGCTTCCAGACAATGGATAGATCCATCCTCATCTTGCATCCTGACAATGGATAGATACATTCTCATCTCACTTCCAGTCAATGGATAGATACATCCTCATCTTGCATCCAGACAATGAATTGATACATCCTCATCTTGCATCCAGACAATGGATTGATACATCCTCATCTTGCTTCCAGACAATGGATAGATACATCCTCATCTTGCATCCTGACAATGGATAGACATCCTCATCTTGCATCCAGACAATGGATGGATACATTCTCATCTCACTTCCAATCAATGGATAGATACATTCTCATCTCGCTTCCAGTCAATGGATAGATACATCCTCATCTTGCATCCAAACAATGGATAGATACATCCTCATCTCGCTTCCAGACAATGGATAGATACATCCTCATCTCACTTCCAGTCAATGGATAGATACATTCTTATCTCGCTTCCAGACAATGGATAGATACATCCTCATCTTGCATCCAGACAATGGATAGATACATCCTCATCTTGCATCCAGACAATGGATAGATACATTCTCATCTTGCGTCCAGACAATGGGTAGATACATCCTCATCTTGCATCCAGACAATGGATAAATACATCCTCATCTTGCTTCCAGACAATGGATGGATACATCCTCATCTTGCTTCCATACAATGGATAGATACATCTTCATCTTGCTTCCGGACAATGGATAGATACATCCTCATCTTATATCCAGACAATGGATAGATACATCCTCGTCTTGCATCCAGCCATCGAATAGATACATCCTCAGCTTGCGTCCAGACAATGGATAGATACATCCTCATCTTGCTTCCAGACAATGGATAGATACATCCTCATCTTGCATCCAGCCATTTAATAGATACATCCTCATCTTGCTTACAGACAATGGATAGGTACATCCTCATCTTGCTTCCAGACAATGGATAGATACATCCTCATCTTGCTGCCAGACAATGGATAGATACATTCCCATCTTTCTTCCAGACAATGGATAGATACATTCTCATCTAGCTTCCAGACAATGGATAGATACATCCTCATCTTGCTTCCAGACAATGGATAGATACATCCTCAGCTTGCGTCCAGACAATGGATAGATACATCCTCATCTTGCTGCCAGACAATGGATAGATACATTCCCATCTTGCTTCCAGACAATGGATAGATACATCCTCATCTCGCTTCCAGACAATGGATAGATACATTCTCAGCTTGCGTCCAGACAATGGATAGATACATCCTCATCTTGCTGCCAGACAATGGATAGATACATTCTCATCTTGCGTCCTGACACTGGATAGATACATCCTCATCTAGCTTCCAGACAATGGATAGATACATCCTCATCTTGCTTCCAGACAATGGATAGATACATCCTCATCTTGCTTCCAGACAATGGATAGATACATTCCTATCTCGCTTCCAGACAATGGATAGATGAATTGAATGTTAAGAATACTTTATAATTTTGTAAATAATTTAAATATAATTAGAAAATATTGAAGTATAAACATTTCCAACTGTTGATATATTTCGGGAAATGCATTATGAAATAGCATCCGATGCAGTGTTCTTATAGAGCCTATAGTTCCAATGCATGCATATTTAATGTGGTTCATTGATGTCTGTTATACAGTTAGAGCTGATCACACAGCAAGCCATGAAGACAGGCTTTACAGGGGGACTGGTCATAGATTATCCTAACAGTACAAAAGCAAAGAAGTAAGTATCGATATAGACACAATCCATGCACATATATCTGTCTGTTTGTGCATGTGTTCATGTGTGTACACTTGTGTGCGGGTGCGTACCCACGCATATGCATGCGTGTATGTTGTATGGTGACAATATCCACAATAAAATCTGAGTACGTATTTTAATGATTGATGTAGACTATATTCCCACATCTATAAGACTGATGTCAGACTTGGCAAAGGATATTGCCTCCGTCTGCCCATCTGGATATCTCCGCAACCATTTAGTGGAATTCAAGCAAATTTGTTATGCGAATTACTCATATCATTGGGGATTGCAAAACAAACTTTAAGTAAGGCTTCTTCCCCTCCCCAAGGTGGGATGGGGGCAGAAAGTCAATGTTGGCAGAATTAAACCAAAGTTGGTATGTTACTTACCCATCTGATTGGGGATTGTGAGGCGATGTGTACAGTATGCTACGCGCCTGGGGTGGGGGATAGCAAAGTTTGGCGAAAGCACGTGCTTTGTGATGGTATGCGATCGACTGCATATATTCTGTTCCATTGTTGTATTGCGTATGTATGCTGATTGACTTGTGTCTCTGTACTATCTCAGAATGTTCCTGTGTCTGTTTGCTGGTGGTGCGGCTCAGAAGCTTCCTATGGGTCTCGGAACAGAAACTGCACAGAATAAGTCACAGGTCAAATACACGGATAAAAGGTTCGTCCCAACAGAGAGATCTGTTTCTAGCCCATTTCTAGACAAGCTCTGCTCAATTTGTTCACACGTTTAAATCAATTTTAACACCGAACCCTGAACTCATAAAATCTCAATTTCAATGTAACTCTACACCCAGGTAAACTTCTGAATATTTTGAAAGTATTTTGAATCAGCAGAGTATCTATTAAATTGTAAATTAAAGTACTACACTGGCAGAATTCAGACACTTTCCTAACAGACCATTGCAAATTTCATGATGAATGTACATCGTGTGATTGTGATGTCAGCTAGTGAGTGACGTAGCTTGTGATGTCAGCTAGTGAGTGATGTATCTTGTGACGTCAGATACTTGAGTGACAGATCAGATCCATCCATAGAAAACTACACATCTGTACACTGGCATATTTGTACAACACATCTGTACACTGGCATACTTGTACCACAGATCTGTACACTGGCATATTTATACTACATATCTGTACAATGACATATTTGTACTACCGACCTGTATACTGGCATATTTGTAGTACACATCTGTACACTGGCACATCTGTACACTGGCATATTTGTACTACAGATCTGTATGCTGGCATATTTTGTACTACGCATCTGTACCTTGGCATATTTGTACTACGCATCTGTACACTGGCATACTTGTACCACAGATCTGTACACTGGCATAATTGTACTACATATCTGTACAATGACATATTTGTACTACAGACCTGTACACTGGCATATTTGTAGTACACATCTGTACACTGGCACATCTGTACTACGCATCTGTACACTGGCATATTTGTACTACAGATCTGTATACTGGCATATTTTGTACTATGCATCTGTACACTGGCATATCTGCACTACACATCTATACACTGGCATATTTGTACTACACATCTGTACACTGGCATATTTGTACTACACATCTGTACACTGGCACATCTGTACTACACATCTGTACATTGGCATATTTGTACTACAGATCTGTACACTGGCATATTTGTAGTACACATCTGTACACTGGCACATCTGTACTACACATCTGTACATTGGCATATTTGTACTACAGATCTGTATGCTGGCATATTGTGTACTACACGTCTGTACCTTGGCATGTGTACTACGCATCTGTACACTGGCATATTTGTACTACAGATCTGTATACTGGCATGTTTGTACTATGCATCTGTACACTGGCATATCTGCACTACACATCTATACACTGGCATATTTGTACTACACATCTGTACACTGGCATATTTGTACTACACATCTGTACACTGGCATATTTGTACTACACATCTGTACACTGGCATATTTGTACTACAGATCTGTATGCTGGCATATTGTGTACTACACGTCTGTACCTTGGCATGTGTACTACGCATCTGTACACTGGCATATTTGTACTACAGATCTGTATACTGGCATGTTTGTACTATGCATCTGTACACTGGCATATCTGCACTACACATCTATACACTGGCATATTTGTACTACACATCTGTACACTGGCATATTTGTACTACACATCTGTACACTGGCATATTTGTACTACAGATCTGTATACTGGCATATTCGTACTACAGATCTGTATACTGGCATATTTGTACTACAGATCTGTATACTGGCATATTTGTACTACAGATCTCTACACTGGCATATGTACATGTAGTATATTTCGACTATGCAATCATTCTGTTTACTAAAGCAGTAACTTACGTCCGCTTCGCTTTTAGGCAATATAACAGAATTCATTTGCCAGAGTTATTTACCTTGAAAAAGCATGAAATGTGGTTTGCATGAGTCTACAGATAATGCTTCAAATTTTCTATGTAGGCATGTAGCAGACATTGTAAGAAGACCTTGGGATTTTGTTTTCGTCAAAATCTTCATATTTACCAGTTATATGCACTTAGATGACAAATTCTGTTTTCTGGAGCATTACTTTGTCCTGCTGCATGCCTATGTGTCCTGCTACATGCCTATGTGTCCTGCTACATGCCTATTTATCCTACTACATGCGTGCTACGAGGTGACCTCAAGAAAGCAGGACTCGGTACACTCAAGTCTAGAATGGACCTGAGGAAGCTAAGGATTTCGGTTGAGGACAAGACACAGTGGGCAAAAGCGAAGAAGGACTGATTGCGGCTGTAGGATGTTTCTACTACTACAGCCACAGAATACAGCAATCATACATACATGCCTATTTATCTGGCTACATGCCTATTTGTCCTGCTACATACTTATTTGTCCTGCTACATGCCTATTTGTCCTGCTACATGCCTATTTGTCCTGCTACATGCCTAGTTGTCCTGTTACATGCCTATTTGTCATGCTACATGCTTATTTGTCCTGCTACATGCCTATTTGTCCTGCTACATGCCTATTTGTCCTATTGTTTCTATGCCTTCACATCTAACATTGTCTGATGTTTACTTCATAGGGAGCGTATTAATGAAATCCGAGGCAAAAATCCAAAGAAAAGTCGTGACTGGATTTTGGCAAAGAAGGCACGGCGGCGGCGGCAAGGAATGTAAGTTACAGCTGTGACATACTTAACAATCAGCATTTGTCTAAAATGTTTATCTTATTGACGTATGTTTGGAAAATATCATCCGACAATGCATTGCTTACACCTCTGCTATCTGGTAAACACATTAGACGAAGAGCGATCAGCATTACCTATTTGTATTTGTTATTCTCAGATTATCAGTAATCCGCTTAAGCCTACACTCGATACACATTCATCGCATTGCAAGAAAATATCACATTAAATATTCTGAAACTAATTTGGCCAAATAGTACCAGCTCCAAGTCAAATTAATATTTTTAATTCAATAGGTATACAGGCTGATTATGTGCACACACTTCCCTCAGGTGCTTGGTCCTATAGCATGATTATTTACCAGAGCAAAGCCTGTATGTATGCCTTAGCTTATTATCTCGGGCGCTCTATGTGCTTATCCTGTAAACTGTATGTTTCAGTGATGTGCGGGCAGACAGCAAGTATACTGGCAGGAAGAGAGGCAGTATTTTTTGACAGAAGCTAACATCTGTGTATATAATGTAAATAAACTGAATAATAAAACTCAAATTTAATTATTACCCCTCGCCCTGTAAGGGGAAGCATATTGCATTCAGGTGTGTCTGTATGGAGCTGTATCTAATAAACTAATCATCTCATTTGACTCAAATTTTAACAATAAGGGATCTTGCCATGAAAAGAGGATTTCTGGTCGTGATTAGGATAAAACCCTGCATTGGGATCATATCACATTCAAGATCTATGGATATCTTGGAAACTACTCGTCTGATTCAGCTCAAATTTTAACAAGAGAAGAACTTTGGTCATGATCTGGAAAATCTGAACAATTGTAGTGTGATAAAAATGGGGTGGGGAGGGGGCCAGATGTGGTGGGGTGGAAGGGCGTGGGGGAGGGTTGTGGTCTGCAAGCTTGCATTGCTCTTGTGCGTTGTGAAGTCATGTTAGAAGCATTTTATGCTGAGGTTAATGGAGGTACTTTCAATTCTGTATGCTATCTTCAATGGTTCTCATTGCTGAACAAATGGTATGTAAAATTATATATCTTCAATGGTTCTCGTTGCTGAACAAATGGTATGTAAAACTATATATTTGCCCACTTGGTCCATAACTTAGCATCACCTATAGGGTATGTGACAACTTGTGGCATTGTGTGAGTTTGTCTAAACATGATCACCAAAACATGTACCATAAAAGTTATCTTAAGCGACCAGCACAAGCAGTCACTATCGACTGGATGGAGCACAAGCAGTCACTATCGACTGGATGGAGCACAAGCAGTCACTATAGACTGGATGGAGCACGAGCAGTCACTATAGACTGGATGGAGCACGAGCAGTCACTATAGACTGGATGGGGCACGAGCAGTCACTGTAGACTGCATGGAGCACGAGCAGTCACTATAGACTGCATGGAGCACGAGCAGTCACTATAGACTGCATGGAGCACGAGCAGTCACTATAGACTGGATGGAGCACGAGCAGTCACTATAGACTGGATGGGGCACGAGCAGTCACTGTAGACTGCATGGAGCACGAGCAGTCACTATAGACTGCATGGAGCACGAGCAGCCACTATAGACTGCATGGAGCACGAGCAGTCACTATAGACTGCATGGAGCACGAGCAGTCACTATAGACTGGATGGAGCACGAGCAGTCACTATAGACTGCATGGAGCACGAGCAGTCACTATAGACTGGATGGAGCACGAGCAGTCACTATAGACTGCATGGAGCACGAGCAGTCACTATAGACTGGATGGAGCATGAGCAGTTACTATAGAGTGGATGGAGCACGAGCAGTCACTATAGACTGGATGGAGCATGAGCAGTTACTATAGACTGGATGGAGCACGAGCAGTCACTATCGACTGGATGGAGCATGAGCAGGCACTATAGACTGGATGGAGCACAAGCAGTCACTATAGACTGGATGGAGCACAAGCAGTCACTATAGACTGCATGGAACACGAGCAGTCACTATAGACTGGATGGAGCACGAGCAGTCACTATAGACTGGATGGAGCATGAGCAGTCACTATAGACTGGATGGAGCCCAAGCAGTCACTATAGACTGGATGGAGCACGAGCAGTCACTATAGACTGGATGGAGCACGAGCAGTCACTATAGACTGCATGGAGCATGAGCAGTCACTATAGACTGGATGGAGCACGAGCAGTCACTATAGACTGCATGGAGCATGAGCAGTCACTATAGACTGGATGGAGCACGAGCAGTCACTATAGACTGGATGGAGCACAAGCAGTCACTATAGACTGGATGAAGCACGAGCCGTCACTATAGACAGGATGGAGCCCAAGCAGTCACTATAGACTGGATGGAGCATGAGCAGTCACTATAGACTGGATGGAGCACGATCAGTCACTATAGACTGGATGGAGCACGAGCAGTCACTATAGACTGGATGGAGCACGAGCAGTCACTATAGACTGCATGGAGCACGATCAGTCACTATAGACTGCATGGAGCACGAGCAGTCACTATAGATTGGATGGAGCCCAAGCAGTCACTATAGACTGCATGGAGCACGAGCAGTCACTATAGACTGGATGGAGCACGAGCAGTCACTATAGACTGCATGGAGCACGAGCAGTCACTATAGACTGGATGGAGCACAAGCAGTCACTATAGACTGCATGGAGCACGAGCAGTCACTATAGACTGGATGGAGCACAAGCAGTCACTATAGACTGCATGGAGCACGAGCAGTCACTATAGACTGGATGGAGCACGAGCAGTCACTATAGACTGCATGGAGCACGAGCAGTCACTATAGACTGGATGGAGCACGAGCAGTCACTATAGACTGCATGGAACACGAGCAGTCACTATACACTGGATGGAGCACGAGCAGTCACTATAGACTGGATGGAGCACGAGCAGTCACTATAGACTGCATGGAGCACGAGCAGCCACTATAGACTGGATGGAGCATGAGCAGTCACTATAGACTGGATGGAGCCCAAGCAGTCACTATAGACTGCATTGGAGCACGAGCAGTCACTATAGACTGCATGGAGCACGAGCAGTCACTATAGACTGGATGGAGCATGAGCAGTCACTATAGACTGGATGGAGCACGAGCAGTCACTATAGACTGGATGGAGCACGAGCAGTCACTATAGACTGCATGGAGCACGAGCAGTCACTATAGACTGGATGGAGCACGAGCAGTCACTATAGACTGCATGGAACACGAGCAGTCACTATACACTGGATGGAGCACGAGCAGTCACTATAGACTGGATGGAGCACGAGCAGTCACTATAGACTGCATGGAGCACGAGCAGCCACTATAGACTGGATGGAGCATGAGCAGTCACTATAGACTGGATGGAGCCCAAGCAGTCACTATAGACTGCATTGGAGCACGAGCAGTCACTATAGACTGCATGGAGCACGAGCAGTCACTATAGACTGCATGGAGCACGAGCAGTCACTATAGACTGGATGGAGCACAAGCAGTCACTATAGACTGCATGGAGCACGAGCAGTCACTATAGACTGGATGGAGCACGAGCAGTCACTATAGACTGCATGGAACACGAGCAGTCACTATACACTGGATGGAGCACGAGCAGTCACTATAGACTGGATGGAGCACGAGCAGTCACTATAGACTGCATGGAGCACGAGCAGCCACTATAGACTGGATGGAGCATGAGCAGTCACTATAGACTGGATGGAGCCCAAGCAGTCACTATAGACTGCATGGAGCACGAGCAGTCACTATAGACTGCATGGAGCACGAGCAGTCACTATAGACTGCATGGAGCATGAGCAGTCACTATAGACTGGATGGGGCACGAGCAGTCACTATAGACTGGATGGAGCATGAGCAGTCACTATAGACTGGATGGAGCACGAGCAGTCACTATAGACTGGATGGAGCACGAGCAGTCACTATAGACTGGATGGAGCACGAGCAGTCACTATAGACTGCATGGAGCACGAGCAGTCACTCTAGACTGGATGGAGCACGAGCAGTCACTATAGACTGCATGGAGCACGAGCAGTCACTATAGACTGCATGAAGCATGAGCATGCACTATAGACTGGATGGAGCACGAGCATTCACTATAGACTGGATGGACGCATGAGCAGTCACTATAGACTGGATGGAGCACGAGCAGTCACTATAGACTGGATGGAGCATGAGCAGTTACTATAGACTGGATGGAGCACGAGCAGTCACTATCGACTGCATGGAGCATGAGCAGGCACTATAGACTGGATGGAGCACGAGCAGTCACTATAGACTGGATGGAGTACGAGCAGTCACTATAGACTGGATGGAGCATGAGCAGTCACTATAGACTGGATGGAGCACGAGCAGTCACTATAGACTGGATGGAGCATGAGCAGTCACTATAGACTGGATGGAGCACGAGCAGTCACTATAGACTGGATGGAGCACGAGCAGTCACTATGGACTGCATGAAGCATGAGCAGGCACTATAGACTGGATGGAGCACGAGCAGTGACTATAGACTGGATGGACGCATGAGCAGTCACTATAGACTGGATGGAGCACGAGCAGTCACTATAGACTGGATGGAGCACGAGCAGTCACTATCTACAGGATGGAGCACGAGCCGTCACTATAGACTGCATGGAGCACGAGCAGTCACTATAGACTGGATGGAGCACGAGGAGTCACTGTAGACTGGATGGAGCACGAGCAGTCACTGTAGACTGGATGGAGCATGAGCAGTCACTATAGACTGGATGGAGCACGAGCAGTCACTATAGACTGGAAATGGCCGAGTTATCCATGTTAGCTCCTTGGAAATTATTTTCAAAATAATGAAAACGTCATAAACGAGTGTATGTACTAAATGAATGGGGAGGATGTCCATCACGTGATGGCGTCCTCGCCCTTTCCAGCTGCACGCTGATTGTCTACAGATCGCTCTGATTGGCTGAGCGTTCTGCCTATGACGTCACGAGTCGTATAAAAGGAGTGCAGAACCAAGAATCGAGACCAGACTTCGACGAAAGAGAACAAGTAGTAGGTTGTGTGGCCAGAGCAGTGCAAGACATGGAAAACTGCTTACTGACTGTTGGTTACCTACAACTGCAGTAGTGCCTCTCGGATTTAAGTTCTTAAGTCTCTGGCCCGCAATCACAGCATCCGCATCTCCGTTTTTGTAAGCCCTCGAACGGCCATCCGGGGCAACTAATTGAATAGAAGAGTCCCTCTTATCCAACCTTTAGAGGAGCCTTCCTGCGGATGGGTCTCGCGGCCCCGATGTAACCTCTCCAGTATGTAGAACAAGTGGTGAATCTTGGTGGACAACTCCAAAGATCTGCCGAACCACGCTGAAAAGTGGTAATCAAATTCCCGCGCCGCATGTCATGTGTGATAATTAACTTTTAAGCCACAGTCTAGTGGGACATTGCCTGGTGTACCTCAAGAGCTATGCGGTCTCACTTGCGGCCAAAAGCTTGGACATGAACCTAACAACTAAATGATAGTTTAGTATCTAGCTGATGGACCACATAAATAAAGTGGCAACTACCAATACAGTGTCTTGGACTTACATAAGATGACAGCATTGAATTCTATGGAAATCATCCACCCCATCTTCACGTAATACAACGTGCATCACATTAATTATATGTTCACTAGGTTGACTCACACTACACACTTAGCATATGTTTGAACAAGAGAGTGGCCCTTTTTGCCAGCTCTCTTCCTCCGCTTCGGCATTGAAGCAATTTTCCTGTGACAGAGGCCCGCGCGAGGCACTTTCCTCTCGCAATAATATTTTGTTAGGGGTGTAATAGTTTATATTAAACTACATAAGTAGCCTCGTTAGGATGCTCCCTTGCAGGGATACCTCACGGATATATAAAGATCGGTGAGGTACCTCTGACGAATCCACGCTAACAGGAGACCAACTTAGTTCTATGTACTATATATTTTCTCGTACTAACAAACGAGTACCATTGTTTGTATAGTTTTATTTTAATTATTATATCTAGACTCCTAAATTGAGTTATGGACCGTCATACCGGTGACACAAATAGTTTGGATGAGATGGTGAGGTTCAATCTCGGCGGCAATGGTCGCACGGCCCCACTGGAACATTATCGTTCCACCGGCTCTAGAAGTCGGTCTTCATAATTTTTGGAGTCGTGAAACGGGATCTGTAACCCCGAGAACCGCAGCTAACCAGCCCTCCCACGCATCATGTACATGCGGTGCAATGGAGAGGAGCAGCTGAACAGACCAGCGCATACCCCCGCAAGCTACAAGCGGTGCCCGATGTGGAGCCCGAATGAGAAGTGAACCCACACCTACACTCAACAGCCGCACGTTTCATTCTCCTTCATCCGACGATCAACACTCCCTAGACGTAGAGGTAGCATCATATGACAGGAGAACCGCATGTGTGCTCACTGACTATGCCAGAAATTTCCCCGGTGCGGAATCACCAGCACCATATCAACGCTAGTATTCGCCGATCAGCGATCAGCGAGGGGATCTTACGTAATGCCTCGCAGACGGGTACTCATTACATCACATTGTCGGATATCCGCAATAGGTACCCAACACCTTTGCCAGATCACGGTCGACTATGACAAAGACAGGGGTACACCAATTCTTCACGACCATTACGTTCACCAGCATCATCCCGCTTCTATCAGAACGCTGTCACCGTATTATCCATCGGAACCTCGTTGCGAATGAGAAAATGTGGAAACACCATTTCAATATTATACCAGAAGGAACACATCATCACACAGCACACACCACCAATCTATAGACCAACACCTGTCTATAGACCCGCATCAGGGTGGTATTCAGAGCCACCAACATGCAGACCAGCATCCGCATTCATGCCATTCTCCCCTGCCCCGCCACCAGGATTTGCACCTATAGTACCGTATCATGGCCATGGCTGAATTCAGTGGGGAGAGTGTCTGTTGATGCTGTTTATCTCGACTAGATCGGCCACAACCTCAAGATTCTTGACTGAAGTTTGCAGATCAAGAAATCGTCTCTGATGTTGTTGCAAATTAAGTCGAAATTGCTTGAAGAGCATTAGATTACATAACTCTTGGAAAGTTTTAATGTTTTCTGACTTTAGCCAGTTATCAAAATTCTGTTGTAATCTCTTAGAATGATTTCTGAAATTGAACTCCACTTGTTCATCTCTCCTGAACAACTGTCACTATGCTTCTGGAACCTTTGAGTATGCCCCCAAAACTGCAGATTTGATTTTCTGATAATCCTTTCGGTCATCAGAATTTAAACCATTTTCTGCTGTCTGAGCCCGAACAAAAAGTGCTGTACGTACTAAGATTGGCCAACTACTTACTGGCCAATTTAGGTCGACAGCCATCTGCTCGAAGGTGCTGAAAAAAGCCTCTGGATCCCGTTATAAAAATTTTGGAACCAGTCAAGTTTCACTTAATATATGAAATTGTGGAGTTCGAGGTTGAACAGTATCTACAGGGATGTATGGTTTCTTTTCAAAACTTCCAATTCATATTCTTGGCGTCTGGCGTCACTCATGTTTTCGTGCTTCTGCATCACGTGTCCGTGCCTCCATGTCATATTTGGCTGTTTCATATTGAAACGAAGTTCATCTTTTTAAATTGTATTTCCTCTGATTTGAGGTGTAACTCGGCCAACTTATATTTCATGTCATTTGAAGCAGATTCCTCATTGGCTTGAACAGCAGGTTCTGACTTGATGGATACATCATCAGGATCTTTAAACCTAGATTCGTCATCCGCATCGTCTTGAGGAAGATTATCTAAATCGGTCGGATCCATAATCATATCTCCACTGTCCACCAACGATTTGATTATCAGCTTCTGTAATGTTGGCTTACTTACCTGACATGGAACCTCAATCTTATAATGCATGGCTATTGCTCACAAATAATTTACAGTCACAGCCAATACCGTGGGAACTGCCGGATGCGCAGAAACCTTCTTACAAAAGAGTCCATTATGTAAAGTGGAACCCAAACCAGAAGACGTGAACCAGACTAAGTTAATTCAGATTAGTCACAGATGACTAGCTTAGCTAACCAAATCTGACCTGAACAAACCCAGTAAGAAAATACAGGAAAAATACAATACAGTTTACTACTAACTATAAAACAAGAGGCCCAAGGGGCCTGTATCGCTCACCTGCATCATAGGCATTTCAACCAGAAAGGCCCTCAACAATAAGTAGAACCCTACAGAGTTGAGCAGAATTATAACAAGAAAACAGAAGCCATGATTCTTTATGTATCAACTACTTTTGAACAAAGCTTAATGGCCCTTAGTCCCTTATCATATCTCCCAAATTTCGGCCCAATCCATTCAACGATTCTGGATACGAAGTTGTTTTCACGAAAAACTAGGTCATCCAAGATGGCTGCCAAGCCAATGGACCAATCAGGTTCTCTTGAACAAATTGGTTCTTCCACTGCATTAGATGATGTTTCATGAGTTTTGAATCAACCCCCAAGCCGTTTCAGAGATTTTTTAGACATTTCTAAAAATTGGCTGGTTTAGCCGGTGGCCATCTTGGATTTTGGCCGATCAGTTCCGTTTGAACAAACTTAGACCTATATGACCTAAGGCTGCATTCTGCCAAATATAATTGAAATCGGCCCAGTGGTTCTTGAGAAGTCGTTTAAAGAATTCCCCATTGCTTTACTATGGCAGCCTATGGCAGGAAAACAAACCAAGATGGCAGCCAAACCGTTTATCCGACAGTCTCGAAAGTGGCATATTTGAACTCGCCACACTGATAAAGCAATTTTCGCCATCAAAATACATCAAATACAAAAAAGCCAATATGACAAAAGGCTAAATTTTGATTGGTTGATGCCGGCCATGTTTTTTAACGTACGAACTTCCTTTGAACAAATTTGAATGGCCCTTGGTCCCTAAGCATATTTACCAAATTTCAGCGCTATCCCTTCAGCGGTTCGGGAGAAGTCATTTTCGCGAAAACTACGTCATCCAAGATGGCCGCCAAGCAAATAGGCCAATCGGGTTGCCTTGAATAAATTGGGGTCTAACGTTGCCGTAGATGATGTGTTATGAGTTTTGAATCAATTCCTCCAGCGGTTTTGGAGATTTTTTAAAGTGGTTCTAAAAATCAGCCATTTTGGCTGGGGGCCATCTTGGATTTTGACCGATCTGCTTCGTTTGAACAAACTTAGATCTCTATGCCCTATGAATGCTTCCTCCCAAATATAATTGAAATCGGCCCAGTGGTTCTTGAGAAGTTGTTTTAAAGAATTCCCCATTGCTTTACTATGGGAGCCGATGGCGGGAAAACAAACCAAGATGCCAGCCAAACCATTTATCTGACAGTCTCGAAAGTGGCATGTTTGAACTCGCCACACTGAAAAAGCTATTTTCGCCATCAAAATACATCAAATACAAAAAAGCCAATATGACCAACAAACGCTAAATTTTGATTGGTTGATGGTGGCCATGTTTTTTAACGTACGACCTTCCCTTGAACAAACTTGAATGGACCCGTGTTCCCTAAGCATATTTACCAAATTTCAGGTCTATCCCTTCAGCGGTTCAGGAGTTGTTGTTTTCGCGAAAACTAGTCATCCAAGATGGCCGCCAGGCAAATCGTCCAATCAGGTTGCCTTGAACAAACTCGGGTCTACCGTTGCACTAGATGATGTGTTATGAGTTTTGAATCGATTCCTCCTGCGGTTTCGGAGATTTTTTAGTGTTTAAAAATCGGCTATTTTGCCCGGCGGCCATCTTGGATTTTGGCCGATCGGCTTCGTCTGAACAAACTTGAATCTCGATGCCCTAGGGATGCTTCCTGCCAAATATAATTGAAATCGGCCCAGTGGTTCTTGAGAAGTCGTTTAAAGAAAAAGTTGACGGACGACGGACAGTCGCCACGGCATAAGCTCACTTGGCCTTTCAGGCCAGGTGGGCTAATAATAATTAAATCAGAGAGACTAAATCTCGCCATAACTACTAAATAATGCAATTCCTATTTTCAAGGGTGATAAATGCGTAAGTATCATACACGACTGACAACTGGTAAGTTATCTCCCTTTACCTGTTACAGTTAATCATGCATCGGAATGCATTGATCAGTACCTTAAACCAAACACGTTTTATTGAACTGATGTCGTAGAGACAAGAATAATCAATGATGTATCGTGACTCTATGCGTTTTTTACTTCGACCGCAGGTTAGTTCAATTCTTGACACACATGAATCGGCCCAACTTATAGGTTGTATAAATTCATCTGTATTACTGTTTACCGATGCAAAAAATTCATTCAAATGTAGAATTTTATCATCAATTTGTCTGAAAATTTTGAAATTCCAATTCAGAATACGCTGATTTCGAATTCTTGCCTGACGAAATTCGATAATGCGAGTATTTTAGTAAACCGCACCCAGGTATCTCTATAAATATACAAGACAAATTTGGTCTGATGCTAATTAAATCATTCTTGAAACTTGACAGTTTTGACAAAATTTCATTAAATTCAACCACAGACGGAATGAATTCTATACCAAACCTGGTCTGAACATGTGCTATTAAATCGTTTACGCCAATACAGACATAAACTACGATTCTCTCGGTGACATGTGTCTTCATGTAAATATGACAAAACGTCTTGTCTCGAACTTTCAATAGTCGCACCACGATGTATCAAGTAATTAACTGGAAACCTGGTTGTTTGAATTTGTCGAAACTAAATGCTTGACTAGATGCTACCAGTATACAGCGCATTTGGTTAACTACACTCGAATTAACTGTTTACCTTGCAAGACTGGTATATACTAACTCAGGGTTTCAAAGATTTATTATAATCTTTATGAAATCCGTAAGTCAATCTAACCTTGCACAGGAGGGGAAAAAAATAACACTAAAAAATATTTTGTCAAATATATCTTCCCACTTCCACGTAACGAATTCTTAATTAGCTTATAGCTATATAGCTCTGCTCAATGCAAACTGTTTTAAATTCAAGGGTTATCTCTACACGTGCCGAAATACATGACAATGCGTTACCGGTGACCAATACTCATGTTGGTTTCTGAAAATCGATTTCGTCGGAAATCCATCGTGATAAACGTTGCATTGGTTTTGTATCGACAGAGTATTAACTCTCCTGTAACAAATTTGCTACTTGACAACGATATGCAATAACACTAGCAATTGAGTGTCGAGAATATTTCAATGCAAAATCAACAAATGCTGAGAAAAATACATTAATGTGTAGATGAGATGATACTGTGCTGTCAGTCAGAAAATACTCGTTTTAACCCGTATGTTTTTTTTTTTATCAATTTCTGTTCGACCAGTAATGTAATTTAATCTTTCATTATTTAATTTCCAAAACAAACATCAAAATTAGTTTTCTTTTAATCCATCATTAATGCTTGAATATTTTAATGGCCAAAATACGTCTTATAGTGTTTTAAAGTTATAAGAAAAAATTAGTTGTCTTGACCAATAATATGCGATTGCAAAGTAACAATCTCAATTTGACCAACTATACTGCACTTAACAACATTGCTAAAACTTAAAATATTTTAGTAATTCCGCAAAACAAACAATACACAAATATAGCATACAAATGTGTTCACTTTGCGTAATTTAACCACTCATTTGCTGCTGACCAACAATAAGGAAGCTAGGTATGGTTTGAAGATGACCCCATGCCACGGAGCGAGCCTCCCTGTAGTGCTCAATTAAGCGATTCAAATTGGAAAGTTGTTGTCTAGGGGTTAACTATCGGGAGGATGTACCGTTAATCAATTCATTTGATCCGAATTGCTTAACTAAACCGCATCTTTCGAAGATCCAATATGATGACTTCTTGACCTCAGAATGACCTTATAGGGCGATCTCAATATCCAAGAAGATACAGGGTTACGAAATGGAAAAACCAATCTGAAGTGTAAATCTATCGGAGACCCAAGATGGCCACCAATGACAATTCTAGGATTTACCAGACGTCGACTGACGCTAAGTTAATGACATAATTTATGATTGGACCATTTCGATGAACTTGGAAATCAAATGACGTGTGAATAGTATGATGTAATCAGTGTGTCAAGATGGAGGACTGTCAATTCCTACTTGGATAACTCGTTGAACGACTCATCGAGATTAAATTCTATGGTCCCATCTCAACGGTCGATGAATTGGTTGTTAATCAAGAATGTGGATTGGATATCCCAGACAAAGTTAAAAATTATTAACTCCTAAGGACAGACTTAAACTAACTGGATATCATTGTTGGCAGCGAATGCGTCAGAGAGGGTTAATTAGACAAAGAAAAACAGATACCAATATCAGTTGTTAAAAGATATTTAATATATGTATAGCATTTCAATTAAAAATATCAATTGCACAGTTGGATAAAACAGAATAAAATGGATGAGATGGACGGACAGTAATGGTATATCACAGATAATTTCAATCAAGATTGAATGAATTCATGATGCATGCTATTTCAGCGAAAGTTGAAACATCAGACCCATTATAATTCGGTTTGTAAATCAGTCGTTACCATAGAATAATTTGTCACAATGATTTCATGCTTAGCAATTAAGTTATTAGACGTTTGGTCATAATCAGTTAATGTCTGGAGTAAAATGTTATGCCAACCATTAATTGCTTGAAACCGAAACGTATAAACACTAAGCATAAAATTTTTGTCCTTGTCTCGATAAGCGACGGGATATGATTCAGTTTAAATAATGAATCGATTCCGTTAATTTGCGTTGAGTCGAATTATATAAAATTGTGCAACTCAAATCTTTACTGATTTTACCCGCTGGAAATAACTTCTATCATGGGTCTTGAGAAATGTCCATTTTCGTAGGAATAGATTATTATGAAAATTTACTACTGGAATGATTCATTCATCACAGACTTTCATTATAAGTGGTAGTCAGTATACCATTAAGTAATTACTAACCTATACTAATTAAATAATTAAGATGCATAGTATATTACGTTTTGTGTTTGTTGGTGTAATGTCATACCAAAATCTGCATATCTTTCGTAGAGACGTAAAGACTGTAGTCTGTCATAGTTGAGTTGCTCGACCCTGAAGAGGTAGTCGAAGATGATCCGAAATAGGTCGTGTGAATCCGGAATAATAATCAATATATGTGTGATATAAACAGGCACAGGAATATAAGGAGTGTGACGTCACTGGCGAAACATATATGAGCAACGCCCACTGTGGCGTTAAAGCACAATGATGTTAAACGAAATGGAGATCCAGAGGTGATTCATTGAAGACTATCCTCGGATGACTGCTGTTAAGAATCGAGTCCCGAAATGTAATTCGAAGAAGATAACTATATTACATCAGTGTTCTGATAACTGATGCGTAGATGTAAAGAATGGGTTCGACACATCTCTATGGTGATTGAGAATGTTCGATGATGGATCTTTATGTTTGCAGCTTTTATGGGTGGAAAGCGATCCCAGAATAGACTGAAGATTATCGTAGAAGCGTTCGACGATGGGTCCATAAGATTAGAAGACCCATGAGCAGATGAATGACTACTGAAGAAGGTTCAATGGCGGGTTCGGGAGGATAAGTGGTTCCCCATCGCTGATTTGAACCCGGAGCCGGCAGGCGTGATGGTAGGTGAGCTAAGTGAGTTGTCCCTAGGGCGTGGAGAGGTGTTTGATAGCTGAGTGTTTATTGAAATGTGATCGCAGATCAGGCGAAAATGATCGACCGATCGATTATCTGTTTTCTTGTTGATTTCACGCCTCCTCCATAGGAATCAATTACGGCACCTAGGACTATCACTACTAATTCAACTTAATATAAAACGTTCAACTACTTGGCATTACAACTTAGCCTGTTCCTCTTAAAAGGAAACCCTACTGCTCACATAAAATAATAATACGAAAACTTTTTTAAAAACTTCACATTTGAAGAACCAGACACATCTCGCTGGTTTCACGCCTGCACAGACACTAATCTTGCTATTCACTGACACCTGCTTTGGCGGCAATTTTCGCGCCGAGAAGCATGTATAATGCCATATATGGAAGTTGACTGATCAATCATAGTATTGAGTGATCACTCAAACATATCGAAATCAGACAGAATAGTCCCAGATCAATTTAACCAATTTTGGACCATCTTTTGAAAACATGGCATCTATCGTGTCAGATTAACATTCTTAGGCCCATAAGCAATTTATAAGCGGCCTTATTCAAATTTTAATTTTGTTTGTGACGTCATCAACAAATTGACGCGTCTCCTTACACCTATAATGCTAGGAAGCAGCATGTTGACACTGAAGTCACAAATGTTATTTTGTTAGGTTTTTAGGCGTAACAAATCTCATTGTTATATTTCGGCATGGCTTAATCCTAATGGAGCACAGCTTGGGTACATGGTTGCTTATACCAAGAGGATACAAGATGACATGAAGGTCACCAGGTCAAAGGTCAATGCCATTCTAATGTTGTTATTTGATCTCTGTTTTTTTCAACCTTTTGAAAGTTTTTTCATTCATCAAATCATTTATATTTCAGGATTGGTTAATTCAGGGTTGGAACTAAAATTGAATACATGGTTGCCTATATTTGGAAGCAGCATAACATGGAGGTCAAGGCCACTGTGACTAACAGGAGACAGGGTAGACATTTAATTTTGCGGAATACTTGTTTTGGTTGGACATCTTGGATTTTCCAAAAACTGGGAATTCGTTTAGAACACTACTCATTAACCGCCTAGGCAATTTCAAACAACTTTGGCTAGAAGGATCTTATAGTGGTAGCCTCTAGAAATTCTATTTAGAATTTTGATAGGTCACTGTATTGGCATCCATCGTTGATTTTTTGACAATTTTCCGGAACATTTTAAAAATGGTACTCTTTAATCAATGGCCCGATTTCAACAAAACTTGTGTGGACCAATCCCTTGTCGGCAGGCTTCAACATATCAAACGAGAATGTTGATTGGTAAATTTTTTTAGTTGTCATCTTTTGTCATCCAAAAATTATCCATCATGTCTATTTAAATGCAAATGGTTCAGATGGTAATGGTCCAGGTGAGCGTCACGGGCCCTTGGGCCTCTTGTTGAAAATTTACCACTGGAATGACTGACTTGATAAACAAGCCAGTCATTTCAGTGGTAAATTTTCAAGTCTTCTCTTGGTCTGCAAATGGACATCCAATGAATAAATATTTAAACCCTTTCATGGTCAAATTTATTCAAGAAAATTTAAATATCTTCCTATCGAATGTCCATTTACAGGCAGAGAATACAATTTTTGAAAATTTATCACTGGAATGACTGGCTCGTGTTTCGAGCCAGTCTTTCCAGTGGTAAATTTTCAAAAATTGTATTCTCTTGGCCTGTAAATGGACATTCCACAGGAGCATAACAGAGGCCGGTATGACAATTAAAGGATTGGTTTAGAGGGGAATGATGATGCTGGTTCTTAACACTAATGACTAAACAGCCAAATTGGATTTTTATATATGATGGATTTTAATCGCAGAAATTCATTTATATAGGTTTATAGGCATAATGATCCCAAATTTTGAACTTTTAGAAGTTATGACCTCCGAAAACCATATAGGAATTAAATGGGAACAGGTTTAAGACTTCTCAAGAACCACAAGATTTCAATTGTATTTAGTAGGAAGTATCCTTTGGGCAGAGGTCCAATTTTGTTCAAACAAAGCTGATTACTCAATCTGGGCGCCGGCTATCTTGGATTTTGCACTATTTGTAACTCGACTATGGAAATAAAACAAGCTATTGTGATGCGCTGCACGTCGTCCGGCGGGGTAGCGTCGTCGTTCAATTTGCGTTTAGCTCAACTTTTCCGTTTATATCTCATATTTGGTTAATCATACTGGACCCAAACTTGGACACGTTTCCTTATGACATGGCACATCACACAATGACCTCGGGATCAAAAGGTCACGGTCAGCTTGTTTTATCAACATTAACATTTTCCGTTTAGCTCAACTTTTCGATTATATCTCATTTACTTAATCATACTGGACCAAAACTTGGGCATCACACACTGACCTGGGGGTCAAAAGGTCATGGTCACTGTGCCCTTGGTAAAAACCCTTGTTTTTTCAACATTACCATTTTCCGTTTAGTTCAACGTAGCAGTTTATATCTCAATTTTGGTTCATCATACTGGACCCAAACTTGGACATATACTTATTTATAATGACATGACATCACATAACGATGTTGACGCCAAAAGGTCATGGTCACTGACCTTGGTAACCTTGTTTTTTAAACATTACCATTTTCCATTTAGTTCTGCTATACTGAGTCTGCTAAACTGCTACGTTGAGTTACACAGAAAATTGTTGAAAAAAATGTTTTATCAAGGTCAGTGACTGACCTCAGCGTTATTGTGGGATGTCGTATCCTTATATAGAAGCATGTGTCCAAGTATGGGTCCAATATGATTAACCAAACCTGAGATATAAATAGAAAAATTGAGCTAAACGGAAAATGTCAATGTTGAAAAAAGCAAGGTTTTACCACGGTCACAGTGATCTTGAACTTTTGATCACAAGGTCATTATGTGAGTCATAAGGAAGCATGTGTACAAGTTTGGGTCCAAACCTGATATAAACAGAAAAGTTGAGCTAAACGCATTTTATTTTGTAACGTCGAGCTAATGAAATGAACATAATATTCACATCTAAACAAGAGGCCTGTATCGCTCACCTGCATCATAGGCATTTCAACCAGAAAGGCCATCAACAATAAGTAGAACCCTACAGAGTTGAGCAGAATTATAACAAGAAAACAGAAGCCATGATTCTTTATGTATCAACTACTTTTGAACAAAACTTAACAGCCCTTAGTGCCTTATCATATCTCCCAACTTTTGACCCAATCTGTTCAGCGATTCTGGATACGAAGTTGTTTTCATGAAAACCAGGTCATCCAAGATGACTGCTAAAGCATCAGGCAATCAAGTTCCAGTGAACAAACTGGATTCAGCTGTTTCCGTAAATAACCTGTCATGAGTTTTGAATGCGGATTCGGAAAAGATTTTTAAAGGCATTTAAAAAATCCAGGATGGCCGCCAGGCAAATTACAGACCAGCTTCATTTGAACAAACATGTATCTCTATGCCCTAAGTATGTTTTCTGCCAAATACACTTGAAATTTTCTATTGCTTTAGTACATGGGAGTTTCTAGTTGGAAAATGATCCATGATGGCCACTAAAACGTTTATCCAACAGTTTTGAAAATGGCAAAGTTTTGAAAATGGCAAATCTGAAATCAGAATACCCAAACACATATATAAAACCAATTTCGGCTTCAAGATTCGTCAAAATAAAAAAATTCAATATGGCCACCAAACATGCTACATTTTGATTGGGCCACGGCAGCCATATTTTTTGATGGATCAACTTCCCTTGAACAAATGTTAATAGCCCTTAGGCCCTAATTAAATCTTCCAAATTTCAGCCTGATCCTTCCAGCACTTCTGGAGGTCGTTTTTGAAAAACATAGGTCATCCAAGATGGCCACTGACCTATTTGGCCAATCAAGTTCTCTTGAACAAACTTGTTTCAGCTGTTGCCCTAGATCATATTTAATGAGTTTTCTAAAAAATCTGTCAACATCCAAGATGGCCGCCGCTCAAATTGTCCGACTGACTTCATTTGAACAAACCTGAATATCTATGCCCTAAGGATTGTTCCTGCCAAATATAATTGAAATCGGCCCAGTGGTTCTTGAGAAGTCGTTTAAAGAATTCCCCATTGCTTTACTATGGGAGCCTATACCGGGAAAACAAACCAAGATGGTAGTCAAACCATTTATCCAACAGTCTCGAAAGTGGCATATTTGAACTCGCCACCCTGATAAGCATATATAGAGCAATTTTCACCATTAAAATACATCAAACACACACAAAAAACTGACCAACAAATGCTAAATTTTGATTGGTTGATGCTGGCCATGTTTTTTAACGTACGAAATTCCGTTGAACAAATTTGAATGGCCCTTGGTCCCTAAGCATATTTAATACATTTCAGCTCTATCCCTTCCGCGGTTCGGGAGGTCGTTTTCGGGAAAACTACGTCTTCCAAGATGGCCGCCAAGCAAATAGGCCAATAAGGTTGGCTTGAACAAAGTTGGGTCTAACGTTGCCATAGATGATGTGTTATGAGTATTGAATCAATTCCTCTTGTGGCTTCGGAGAAGATTTTTTAATGTTTCTAAAAATCGGCCATTTTGGATTTTGACCGATCGGCTTCGTTTGAACAAACTTAGATCTCTATGAATGCTTCCTCCCAAATATAATTGAAATCGGCCCAGTGGTTCTTGCGAAGAAGTTGTTTAAAGAATTCCCCATTGCTTTACTATGGGCCCATTGCTTTACTATGGGAGCCTATGGCGGAAAAACAAACCAAGATGGCAGCCAAACCGTTTATCCGACAGTCTCGAAAGTGGCATATTTGAACTCGCCACACTGATAAGCATATATAAAGTAATTTTCACCATCAAAATACAAAAAAGCCAATATGACCAACAAACGCAAAATTTTGATTGGTTGATGGCGGTCATGTTTTTTAACGTACGAACTTCCCTTGAACAAACTTGAATGGACCTTGGTCCCTAAGCATATTTACCAAATTTCAGGTCTATCCCTTCCGCGGTTCGGGAGAACTTGTTTTCGCGAAAACTAGGTCATCCAAGATGGCCGCCAGGCAAATCGGCCAATCAGGTAGCCTTGAACAAACTTGGGTCTACCGTTGCAATAGGTGATGTGTTATGAGTTTTGAATCAATTCCTCCAGCGGTTTCGGAGATTTTTTAGTGTTTCTAAAAATCGGCCATTTTGGATTTTGGCCGATCGGCTTCGTTTGAACAAACTTGAATCTCTATGCGCTAGGGATGCTTCCTGCCAAATATAATTGAAATCGGCCCAGTCGTTTAAATAAAAAAGTTGACGGACGACAGATGACATACAGACGACGGATGGTCGCCATCGCATAAGCTCACTTGGCCATTCTGGCCAGGTGAGCAAACAAGATGGGGCCATCAAATAAAAAAAATCCAATATGGCCACCAAACATGCTATATTTTGATTGGCCCATGGCGGCCATGTTTTTTGACGGATCAACTTCTCTTGAACAAACTTTAATGGCCCTTAGGCCCTAATCATATCTACCAAATTTCGGCCCGGTCCCTTCAGCGCTTCCGGAGAATAAGTCATTTTCACTACAACTAGGTCACTGAAGATGGCCGCCGAACCATTTGACTAATCAAGTTCCCTTGCCATAAATCATATTTCATGAGGTTTGCATCAATCACCCAAGCCGTTTCGGAGAATATTTTTAGACGTTTCCTAAAATCGGCCTAAATCCAAGATGGCCACCGGACAAATTGGCCGATCGGGTTCATTTGAACAAACTTAGATCTCTATGCCCTATGAATGCTTCCTCCCAAATATAATTGAAATCGGCCCAGTGGTTCTTGAGTTGTTTAAAGAATTCCCCATTGCTTTACTATGGGCCCATTGCTTTACTATGGGAGCCTATGGCGGGAAAACAAACCAAGATGGCAGCCAAACCGTTTATCTGATAGTCTCAAAAGTGGCATATTTGAACTCGCCACACTGATAAGTATATATAAAAAAATTTTCACCATCAAAATACATTAAATACAAAAAAGGCAATATGACCTAGAAACGCTGAATTTTGATTGCTTGATGACGCCCATGTTTTTTAACGAACAAACTTCCCTTGAACAAACTTGAAAGGAGCTTGGTCCCTAAGCATATTTACAAAATTTCAGCGGTTCGGGAGAAGTCGTTTTCGCGAGAACTAGGTCATCCAAGATGGCCACCTAGCAAATCGGCCAATCAAGTTGCCGTGAACAAACTTGGGTCTACCGTTGCCACAGATGATATGTTATGAGGTTTGAATCAATTCCTCCAGCGGTTTCGGAGAAGATTTTTTAGTGTTTCTAAAAATCAGCCATTTTGGCCGACGGCCATCTTGGATTTTGACCGATCCACTTCGTTTGAACAAACATAGATCTTTATGCCCTATGAATGCTTCCTCCAAAATGTAATTGAAATTGGCCCAGTGGTTCTTGAGAAGTCGTTTAAAGAATTCCCCATTGCTTTACTATGGGCCCATTGCTTTACTATGGGAGCCTATGGCGGGAAAACAAACCAAGATGGCAGCCAAACCGTTTATCTGATAGTCTCGAAAGTGGCATATTTGAACTTTCCACACTGATAAGCATATATAAAGCAACTTTCACCATCAAAATACATTAAATACAAAAAAGTCAATATGATCAACAAACGCTAAATTTTGATTGGTTGATGGCAGTTTTTAACGTACAAATTTCCCTTGAACACACTTGAATGGACCTTGGTCTGCATATGTACCAAATTTCAGACCTATCCCTTCAGCGGTTCAGGAGAAGTCATTTTCGCCAAAACTAGGTTATCGAAGATGGCCGCCAGGCAAATAGGCCAATCAGGTTGCCTTGAACAAACTTGGGTCTACCATTGCAATAGATGTGTTATGAGTTGAATCAATTCCTCCAGCGGTTTCAGAAGATTTTTAAGTGTTTCTAAAAATTGGCTATTTTGGCCGGTGGCCATCTTGGATTTTGGCCGATCGGCTTCATTTGAACAAACTTGAATCTCTGTGCCCTAGGGATGCTTCCTGCCAAATATAATTGAAATCGGCCCAGTGGTTCTTGAGAAGTCGTTTTAAAGGAAAAGTTGACAGACGGATGGTCGCCACGACATAAGCCCACTTGGCCTTTTAGGCCAGGTGAGCTAATAATGTTGAGTAGTACATCGCCACTCAAAATGTTTCGTTGAGTGTCCTAAAATTTTTTGTATTTTATAAGTCAGTTGTGTAATTAGGCCACCAGAGGTCAAAATGTAGCCAGCTTTCGCTGCCGTTTACAATTGGGCAACTGTGCATTGCAGTGATTGACGTGTTGATAAAGGAATGTGCTTGTGTTAGCATCTCAAAATGAATGATAGACACCAGCTGGCAAACCTGGGACTTCTACAAGATGGGAATCAACATGTTAAGCACATTTGATAACATCAAGAGACCTCGGGTCCTTCAATTTCTCCATTATTTTTATTCACGTCAAATCAATGCTTTCGGCAGTTTGAAACATCAATAGGATCCCCACATGGTGATGGTTTATCAGCAGTGCTCTTCACTTGCTACCGCGCCGCAGCTCTAGCATCTGTTCACGAACACATCACAAGACCAAAGCCATCCAATCTCAATGACAGGGCTGCTACTAGAGATGGAGTACATAGATGATGTTGATAGGTCTGCCACTAGAGATGGCGTATGTAGATGATTTTGATGTCTGTCACTAGAGATGGAGTATGTAGATGATGTTGATAGGTCTGTCACTAGAGATGGCGTATGTAGATGAATGATAAGTCTGCCACTAGAGATGGAGTATGTAGATGATGTTGATAGGTCTGCCACTACAGATGGACTATGTAGATGATGTTGATAGGTCTGTCACTAGAGATGGCATATGTAGATGATGTTGATCGGTCTGCCATTAGAGATGGCGTATGTAGATGATGTTGATAGGTCTGTCACTAGAGATGGAGTATGTAGATGATGTTGATAGGTCTGTCACTAGAGATGGAGTATGTAGATGATGTTGATAGGTTTGTCACTAGAGATGGAGTATGTAGATGACGTTGATAGGTTTGTCACTAGAGATGGAGAACAGAACACCTCAAAGCTACACACCATTCTTTTCCTATAGGTTTGGCATGAAAATACCAAGATGCATTTATCTGTCAAGTCAAGTGAAAATATGTATGTTATCACATTTTCATACTTCATTTGATTTATTTAAACCAAATTCCTGGCCTATCTAGATTAACCCTTAAAGAAAATTTAAGTTTGATCATAGAAAATGTTCTTTGGCAGGCCATGAGATTATTTTTTAACAAGAGGCCCAAGGGGCCTTTATCGCTCACCTGGAAAATAGGCATTTAAACTAGAAAGGCGATTGGTTATAAGTAGAGGTTCTGGAGTTGTTTTTCCGAAAACTAGATTATCCAAGATGGCTATTAAACAAATTTGGACTTTTGCCCTAGATGTTTCACGAGTCTTGAATTGACTCCGCAAGCGTTCGGAGATTTTGACGTTTCTAAAAATCTGCCAAAATCCAAGATGGTCGCCGCCTAAATTGGCCGATCAGCTTCGTTTGAACAAACTTGAATCTCTACACCCTAAGGATGCTTCCTGCCAAATATAATTGAAATCGGCCTAGTAGTTCTCGAGAAGACATTTAAAATATTTCATTGCTGTATTATGGGAGCTTTTGGCGGAAAAATAATCCAAGATAGCTGCCAAACCGCTTCGAAAATTGCAAATTTGAGATCAGCATAATCAAAAACATAAAAACAAATTTCATCCTCAAAATCATCAAATAAAAAAAAATCCAATATGGCTGCCAAACACTATTTTGATTGGCCCACGGCAGCGATGTTTTTTTGACGGAGCAACTTCCCTTGAACAAACATTAATGGCCCTTAGTCCTTAATCATGTCTGCCAAATTGCGGCCCGATCCCTACAGCGGTTTGTCATTTTCACTAAAACTAGGTCAACCAAGATGGCGGCCAAACCATCTGACCAATCAAGTTCCCTTGAACAAACTATAGCGTAGCTCATATTTCATGAGGTTATATCTTTAAACTTTTCCTAAGATTGGCCAAAATCCAAGATCGCCGCCGGCCAAATTGACCGATTGGCTTCTTATGCCCTAAGAATGCTTCCTGCCAAATATAATTGAAATCGGCCCAGTGGTGCTTGAGAAGTCGTTTACAGGAAAGGTTGATGGCAGGAACGGACACATGACAGACAGCCTCTATGGCATAAGCTCACTTGGACTTTCAGGCCAGGTGGGCTAAAAATAATCCGAGACATTTCTGAAAATCACTACAGCTGTTTTTGGTTGATTAGGGCTATACAGCAAGCCCTACATTGGGCATATTCCACAAGAGGCCTGTATCGCTCACCTGTAATTAGTGGCCACCGGTACAAACACAAAACGAGATGACCACTGCAACAAGAGGCCCAAGGACCTTAACATTCACCTGGACCATTAGCATTTGAACAGACATAATACTTCAAATTCAGCAGTAACAAGACAAAATAAACAAGAGGCCCAAAGGGCCTGCATCGTTCACCTGGAGCACCATCAATTTTTGTCAAAATTGTTGGCGAGGGGTTTAGCAGTCTTAAATGAGTTTGTGGACATTTTTGCAAGTGCAATATGGCTGCCAAACTACATTTTGATTGCCCCACGCCGCCCATGATTTTTTGATGGATCAACTTCCCGTGAACAAATTTTAATGGCCCAAATTTCGGCCTGACCCCTTCAGCGGTTCTGGAAGTCATTTTCGTGAAAACTAGGTTATCCAAGATGGTCGCCGAACCATTTGGTTAATCAAGTCCTCTTGAACAAACTTGGCTTACCTCTAGGCCTAGATGAAGATTCCTCAAGTGGTTTCGGAGATTTTTAGACATTTCCTGAAATCGGCCGAAATCCAAAATGGCCACTGGGCAAATTGGCCTATCAGGTTCATTTGAACAAACTTGGATCCTTATGCCCTAAGGATGCTTCCTGCCAAATATAATTGAAATCGTCCAGACAGTTCTCGAGAAGACATTTTAAATTTCCCATTGCTTTAGCATGGGAGCTTTTGACGAGAAAATTATCCAAGATGGCCGCCAAACCGTTTATCCGGCAGTTTCGAAAATTGCTAATTTGAGCTCAGAATACCCAAAAACATATATAGAACCAATTTTGGCCTCAAAATCCATCATATATAAAAATCCACTATGTCCACCAAAAACACTACATTTTGATTGGCCCACAGCGCCCATGTTTTTTGACGGAGCAACTTCCCTTGAACAAACTTTAATGGCCCATAGTCCCTAATCATATCTCCCAAATTTCGGCCTGATCCATTTAGCGGTTCTGGAGAAGTCGTTTTCAGGAAAACTAGGTCATCCAAGATGGCCACCAAACCATTTGGTCAATCAAGTCGTCTTGAACAACTTTGCTTACGGCTTTGCCTAGATGCGGTTTCATAAGTTTTGAATCGATTCCTCGAGCCGTTTCCTAAAATCTGCCAAAATCCAAGATGGCCGCGGGTCAAATTAGCCGATCGGCTTCATTTGAGCAAACTTGGATCCCTAAGCCCTAAGGATGCTCCTGCCAAATATAATTGAAATCGGCCTAGCAGTTCTCCAGAAGACATTATAAATTTCCCATTGCTTTAGTATGGCACCTTTGCCGGGAAAATAATCCAAGATGGTAGTCAAACCATCTGAGTTTCAAAAATGGCAAATTTGAGAACAGAATACACAAAAAACACTTACATCACAAATTTCAGCCTCAAAATCCATCAAATAAAAAAAATCCAATATGGCCGACAAACATGCTATATTTTGATTGGCCTACGGCGGCCATGTTTTTTTACGGTTCAACTTCCCTTGAACAAACTTTATTGTCCCTTAAACCCTAATCATATCTGCCAAATTTCGACCCGATCCGTTCACAGGTTCTGTAGAAGTCATTTTTACTAAAACTAGGTCAACTAAGGTCACCGAACCATTTGACCAATCAAGTTCCCTCGAACAAACTTGGTTCACCTCTTGCCCTAGATCATATTTCATGAGTTTTGCATCAATCCCCATAACAGTTTCGGAGATTTTTAAAGATGTTTCCTAAAATCGGCCAAAATCCAAGATGGCCACCAGCCAAATTGGTCGATCGGCTTCGTTTGAATAAACTTCAATCCCTTTGCCCTATGATGCTTCCTCCCAAATATAATTGAAATCGGCCCAGTGGTTCTTGAGAAGTCGTTTAAAGGAAAAGTTGACGGCCGGACGGACGGTCGCTATGGCATAAGCTCACGTGGCCTTTCAGGCCAGGTGAGCTAAAAATTGGATTTCGGAACAAACGATATTTAGTGAGAAATTAATGAACACTGATCACACAATCAGATTGAAACGTAGGTTCGACCAAACCATTAAAATAATCCAATATCGCCACCAAGCCCAAATTCTTTATTGGTCCATGACAACCATGTTTTATCAAGGATCAAGTTCTCTTGAACAAACTTAGTTATCAATGAAATTACATCTAATGAGTTTCAGCCTAATCCATACATAGCTGAAATTGGCCAAAGTGGTAAATGAGGAGTAGCGTTTTAAATGAATTTCCATTTTTCCCCTGCCTAGGGTCCTTCCAGTTGAGTTTGTTTGAAATTGGTCACGCAGTTAACGAGTAGCATTTTAAACGATTTCTACATTTTTGGGAAAATTAAAAATGCCGCCACTCCACCACCCCGAATAAATTGACCAATAAAAAATGTTTGCAAGCTCTTAACTATACCACTCTACGGTCATTCCAGGCCAGTTTGCTGGAAATCGACCAAGTGGCTAAATGAGTAGGCTAACTGATTTCCAGAAAATCCAAGATGGCCGACAGAAACATTGGCAAATCAGAATTCCCGTTAGAAGGTTTGAAGCCTACCAAGATAGAATTAGTCCACCACAGTTTCGTTGAAATCGGGCCATTTATATTGGAGTAATGTTTTAAATCATTTTTGGAAAATCCAAGATGGTTACAAAATTCTGTATAGAAATTCCGGAGTCTACCACCATAGGACCCTTCCAGCCAAATTTGGTCGAAATCGATCAAAGCATAAATGAGATGCGATTTGACGGACAGACGGCTGACCGCAATGTCATAAGCTCACTTGGCCCTTCGGGCCAGGTAAGCTAACAAGAGGCCCAAGGGCCTGTGGCGCTCACCTGGACCATTAGCATTTGATCCATTTCCATTTAAAGACATGGGTAATTTTGTAGTAAATTGTTGGTGGGTGGTTTAGGAGCATTCATTTAAATGACTGTGGACATTTTTACAAGCCCAATATGGCCGCCAAACACGCTACATTTTGATCGGTCCACTTCTGCCATGTTTCTGACTAAGTTCCTTCCCTTGAACAAACTTTAATGGCACTCAGTGCCATATCATATCTCCCAAATTTCGGCCCAATCAGCTGTGGTTCGGGAGTTGTTTTGGCAAAAATAGGTTATCCAATATGGCCACAAAACCATTTGGCCAATCAAGTTCCCTTGAACAATCTTGGTGCAGCTCTTGTCCTAGATGATATTTCATGCGTTTTGAATTGATCCCCCCAACGGTTTTGGAGAAGACGTTTAGACATTTCTAAAAATTGACCAAAATCTAAGATGTCGCGACAATACATTTTTAATTTCCCATTGCTCGAGTATGGGAGATTTTGGCTGTTAAATGATCCAAGATGGCTGCTAAACCGTTTATCCGACAGTCTCGAAAATGGCAAATTTGAAAGCACAATACCCATACATAAAACCAATTTCTGCCTATCAATCCAATAAAAAAATTCAATATGGCCACCAAACATGCTATATATTGATTGGCCCATGGCGGCCATGTTTTTTTACGGATCAACTTCTCTTGAACAAACTTTACTGGCCCTTAGAGTTCCTAATCATACCTGCCAAATTTCAGCCTGATCCCTTCAGCGGTTCTGGAGAAGTTATTTTCGCTAAAACTAGGTCAACCAAGATGGTCACTGTACTATTTGACCAATTAAGTTCCCTTGAACAAAGTTGGTTGAGCTCTTGGTTTAGATCATATTTCATGAGGTTTCCTTCAATCTCTCAAGCGGTTTCGGAGAACAGTTTTAAAGACGCTTAAAAAAAAACTTGGATCCCTATGACCTAAGGATACGTCCTGCCAAATATAGTTTAAATTGGCCCAGAGGTTCTTGGTCGCTTAAAGGAAAAGTTGAGGGATGGACGACGGACGGTCGCCACGACATAAGCTCAAGGCCGGGTGAGCTAAAAATGTACAAATCTAATTTCTGTGACGGTTTAGACAACTTATTGGCTCAGTGGTTAATAAGTAGTCTTTATGATTTTCTCAGAAATTTGCGCCCATGGTTTTTTTACGCATCAACTTTCCGTGGACAAACTTTAATGGCGTTTATGCCCTAATTATACCTCCCAAATTTCAGCCCGATGCTTTTAGCAGTTCTTCACAGAAACTAGGTTATTCAAGTTGACCGCTTAAGCATTTGGTCAATCAAATTCCCTCATACAAACTTGGTTCAGCGGTTGCTCCAGATAATGTTTCATGAGTTTTGGATCGATTATCACAGTTCCGAACGTTACAAGTTTGAAATCAGAAAAACATTTATAGAACCAGTTTCAACATCGTACCAGTGGTTCTTGAGTTGTTTAAAGAAAAAGTTGACGGACGGGTCGCCATGGCATAAGCTCACTGCCATTCAGGCCAGGTGAGACAATAACCAGAGATTCTATTTAGACAATTTATTCACACCGACTGAAAACATCAAAATACATTTTGGACAAGCGTAGTATATTTATAAGAGGATCAAGGCAATGCTTTGTAGGAAGTAAGACCAATCAATTCTTATTTAACCCTTTGAACCCTGAAATCACAGAATATCAATGTCAAGCTAACTAACTATACACGGGTAAACTGCGGAATGTTTTGAAACTAATTTGACATGAATGGCAGCAACATTGACCAATCAAATTATTTTCAAAATATTCAAAATAATATTTGTTAAATTGTAAATAAGTCTGATATCATCCTTTCAGAGTCAAAGGGTTAAGTCAGTGACAGAAGGGTGTTGATTAACCCGTATCAGGCTATATCCTTATTCATACCCCTCACGAAAAGGGATCTCGAGTTTATTTCCGTTATTTAGTCTTACCGCTTTCTTGGTGGCGAAAAAAACAGAAGTGTAGCCTTAATTATTAAACTGTTGCAGACATTGAAAACCTGGATCATTTTATTTAGGGCTTTAACCAGATTTCGTGGCAACACGAAAGTCCAGAGTAAACCAAACAAGTGACTGCTGCAGTGATCCAACACATTACTGGAAAGTCAAGTGAAGAGGAAAATTTACTACTCGCCTGACCCGCTCGAGTCAGTCATTCCTGTGGTACATTTTCAAAAATCCAAATTCTGACAGCTAAATAGTCACAAATATTTACAATACCTATTATTTTGTTTTGTAAACCTGGTAAGTTATTTCTGAGTTGTACTGTAAAAACCAGGTATCAATATTACATGGATTGACCATAAAAATATGGACCTGCCAGGCATCAATGGTAACCTGTGACGATTTACCAATTTATCAAAACAAAAATTATGATTCTGTTAGACGAATCGTCTTGTCATAAGAATACAATAGAAATTGAAAGACAGATTTATTATTACTTATGTTTGTGAGTCTGCACTTCAATGCAATAATAACCATTGCAAAGTATAAGAACAACAAGCTAGTTCTGTTAGTATCAAACAATTGTAGCACTTCTTGCACTCACGCACACACTACCTTCTTGCACGCACGCACACACTGACACGGACACTCAATCTAGATACACTACATCTCAGAAATAAACTAAACCGATTACATAAAAGCGTAACGTTAGACTTCGTTGCTGAATGTGGTTATATATATTTTGAATCTGACTGGATTGAAAGACGGACAATTATGTTCAAATATTGATGAGTGTTTTTTATTTTCCTTTGGGAAATAGTTTATTTCTGAGCTGTACTGCAATCACAGAGCACTTTAATTAAACAGGCCATGTTATTAAAAACACAATTCAACAGTTAACCCAGGTGCAGTGAAACACTGGAAACAAAATACTAGTAAATAGTCAACCCATTTCATTCAGACACTCCAGAGAAACATTTACAAAACGCTAAAATTGTATTAACCCTTTACTGGCCAAAATCGGTCTTGAATTACTTTGTAGAACAAGAAATTTTGCCCACAGGAATGACTAGCTTGATAATCAAGTCAATCATTCCAGTGCTAGATTTTCATGTCCTCTCTTGGCTTACAAATGGACACAGACTAGACACAATTTCAATTTTCTTGAGAAACTATTCTGAAAACGGCTCAGGCCCTCGACAGAAAATCTGTCAATCATCAGATGTGAAGGGAGATAATCTCATTGTTAATAACCATATTTCACAAAATCTATTGTTCCGTTATCGCCGAGGTTCCGTGTTTAAAAACTAGATGTTTCCCATTGTTGTTGACCATAAATTCAGAAGAAATACGGGAAGGGTGACACGTTTCTAACGGGGCCATTAACGTAGCTTAACAAAGTACTAGAATGAAAAGGGTTAAACATGTGTACATATATGTGAAGGTAGAAGGATCGCTGATTGGTCAGCCTAAATTAGGGCTATTCAGCAAAGTAATTAGTGCTCATTTTGAAGATAATATACAAGAATGCTCCTGTTGATATTTCAGATACCCTGACAGCCTATCCATGATTCGCGCTCGAGAATTGTGGATAATTCTTGTTGAGAATGGTTGCTTGCATCCGCCATACGAAAAAAGCAACAATTCTCAACAAGAACTGTCAGCAATTCTCAAGTGAGATTCATGGATAGACTCAGTCAGGATGTTCAATAGTTCTTCGCTTTCACTCATAGCCTAATAACATTTTCATAACGTACACATAGTATTGCACTTTTTCAACAAAGTTTTTCCTTCATTGGCGTGTTGGCCATCGATTGAATGCGCTGTGGATAGTGATGGCTGTTGAACCGATTACACACGGTACATAATAGTTAACATGTACCACTCTGATGTCAATATCCTATCTTTCACTGTATCAATAGCAAAAGAAACTTGTATATATTTTCAAACAATTTTGGTGGACGGTGTTGACGTGCATGACAGCAACATCTTCCACCAAACTTGTTGAAAAATCAACACCAGTTCCTTTTAATTTGATAATTTACAATTTTGACATTGGAGTTGTAAGGGTGAAAGCATGTTGCAAATAACCTCAGAATGTACTAACATCTCACACACAGTACATGTCTGTAAGCCCACAACCAGCACCAATAACTACTATATATGCTGTGACAGGGGTGCAACCTACAAACAGTTATACTTATTATCATTACAGTAGTGGCGGGCACTGGCTACGCATAGCTTGTGGGGTATTTTACACAAACATACAAAAATATCCCATAAAGGAGTCGCGGTCTAAGTTGATTAAAGTCCAGATTATTATTCAACCGGTTTCCATAACATTACAGAAAAAATAATTTACTATATATTATATTAATAATCGTGTAATGAATTTAAAACTGGGCTGGCCATTTCCCGATGAGCGAGCATTGAGGTGTTTGTGTTTGACCGACGAGTCACGACGGCGTACAGATTAGCCTACACGTGTACCTATTGGCACAACTGACAGTCAATGTCTAGAAAGGAGTGTCGTCGCCAGGCTCTGTTTTTATGAGTCTACAGTAGAACGATGTACGGCGGATAATAAAGCTGTGGTTAGAGCTCATCTTCATCGTCTGGAAGAGCTATTTGCTGTGCAGTCTGAAAATAAACACACAGATGTAAGTATTAGAGACTGTATTAACTCAATCATTCGTTTCACCGAGAATAAATTATAACATGAGGCCCAAGGGGCCTGTATCGTGCTCACCTGGAATTATTGGCAACTCGCACAAACGAACAAAATGAGATAACCATTGAAAAAGTTCATCAATCAAATTTCTGTTAAGAAAGTTCATCCAAGTTTTATTAAAATTGGCCCAGCGGTTGGTTAATAAGTCTTTATGTTCGTCTCAGAAATTTGCAGAAAATACAAGTTGTCTGCCAAAGAAGCAAACTTTTGGTTGATTCATGGCGTACATGTTTTTTTTTACATCAACTTCCCATGGACAAATTTTAATGGAGTTTCGGCCCTGATATCTGCAAAATTATGGCCCGATCCGTTAGGCAGTTCTGTAGTTTTCGCAAAAACTAGGTTATTCAAGATGGCCGCCTAACTATTTGGCAAATTAAGTTTCATTTCAAAAACATTTCATCAGGTTTTTAAAGACATTTCTAAAGGTCGGCCCAAATCCAAGATGGCCCCGGCCCAAATTGGCCGATCAATTTCCTTTAACAAATTTGTATCCCTATTCCCTAAGGATGCTTCCTGTTAAATATACTTGAAATCGGCCAAAAGGTTCTCGAGATATTTTTAATTTCCCATTGAAATATTATGGGAGTTTTTGGCAGGAAAAAGAGCCAAGATGGCCAACAAACCGATTACCTGAGTTTCAAAAATGAAAATTTAAAATCAGAATAACCAAAAACCTTTAAAAAACAATTTTGGCTTCAAAATCCATCAAATAAAAATATTCAATATGGCCGCTAAACACGCTAAATTTTGATTGGTCGATGGTGGCTATGTTTTTTACGGTAGCAACTTACCTTCAAAAAAATTTAATGGCCCTTAGTCCTTAAACATAGCTGCCAAATTTCAGCTCGATCCCTTCAGCGGTTCTGGGGAAGTCATTTTCGCGAAAACTAGGTCATCCACGATGGCTGCCAAACTATTTGGCCAATCAAGTTCCCTTGAACAAACTGGGTTCAGTTCCTCCCCATGATCATATTTCATGAGTTTTGAATCGATGCCCAAGTGGTTTCGAAGATTTTTAAAACCATTTCTCACAATAGTCCAAAATCCAAGATGGCCGGCGACCAAACTAGCCGATCCGCTCCGTTTGAACGAACTTGGATCCCTGTGCCCTAAGGATGGTTCCTGATAAATATACTTGAAATCGGCCCAGTGGTTCTTGAGAAGACATTTTAATTTTCCAATTGCTTTAGTTATGGGAGTTTTGGTGGGAAAACAATGCAAGATGGCTGCCAAACCATTCGCCAGTTTCGAAAGTGACATTTAAAATCAGAATACTCAAACATAAAACCAATTTCACCTTCAAAATCCATCAAATAAAAAAAAATCCAAACTGGCCACCAACTAGCTCTACATTATGATTGGTGCAGGGTGGCCATGTTTTTTTATGTATCAACTTCTCTTGAACAAACGTTAATGGCCCTTACTTAGTCCCTAATTATATCTCCCAAATTTCAGCCCAATCGACATCAGCGGTTCTGGAGAAGTGGTTTTTGGAAAAACTAGGACATCCAAGATGGCCAGCGAATTTTTTGGCAAATCAAGTTGCCTTGAACAAACTTGGTTCAGCTTTTACCTAGATGATATTTCATGAGTTTTGAATCGATCCTTCTAGTAGTTTCGGAGATCTTTTATAAAGATGTCTCCTAAAATCGGCCAAAACTCCAAGATAGCTGATCGACTTTGTTTGAACAAACATGGATCCTATGCCCAAAGGATGCTCCTGCCAAATATAATTGTAATCGGCCCTGTGGTTCTTGAGAAGTCGTTTAAAGCGATGCTAATCTAATCTGCTTTGTCACATCACGTAAATATTGAGCAACAATCAACAACCTTTTGTCTACTCAAGCAATAGCGCATGTCATGTAAGTGCAAAAGCATTACATTCTTTGTTATGTAAAAATCTTCTTGTTGAATATTTTGAGACTAAATTGACTGGAAGTTGTTGACTTCCAGTTAAATTAGTTTCAAAATATGCATAAGCTTACCTGTACGATTGCTTTTATATCACATTGCCAAACTATTTGTGGCACCCATATGACTGAGCGTATAGACCGAGGCAGATACGCTAGGTTTTTCCCTGATTATTTGAAAAGTAAAACATGACAGCCATCATACTGTAGAAATTTATCAACATTTAGCTACTCAAGCCTGAATATCTTTCTTTAGCGGCATGATAAGCTTAATATTTTATGTATAGTTTACGAGTGGCGGGTTAGATCACCTAACTAACTATTCTTATATGAAGTTAGTTTCCTTCTAAAGGAAAAGTTGACGGATGGACAGTCGGCATGGTATAAGCTCACTTGACCTGAAAAAACAGGCGAGTTAAAAACTCATCTCTCTCCTCCCTCCTTCCAACCTTTCTCTTCTTCCTCCCTCCCGTCTCTTCCCCATCCATTTCTCTTCTCCCTCCCTCCCGTCCTCTCTCTTCACCCTCCCTCCTGTCTCTCTCACTCCTATCTCTCTTCATCCCTCCTATCTCTCTTCACCTCCGGCTCTCATTTCAGAGATTTAGAGAGCTTCACGCTCTCCATGCAGAGACTGACACAAAGCCTATCGTCATTACTGAAAACATGGAATAGACAGAATGTAGTTGCCCTTACCTCTAAGTCTTGTTCATATTGTTTGATAAGAGCAGGATCCATAGCAACTTCTGGTGGTAGGAGGGCAGGTGATGCGACAAATTCTAGATTAGGATCGCCAGTCAGCTTACGCGCTAGCCACAAGAATGGTTTCTCAAAATTGTAGTTACTCTTAGCACTGATGTCATAGTACTGAAACACAGTGGCAAATGGCATCAAAACATTTAATTTCATTTCAAAATGATAACAGGTGTGGCCGGCTGGCCATTTATCGTGAAGTTGTCGAAATCTAGGAAACCCTAGACAGGTAGAGAAAACTATAGATCTTCTGAAAGCTTATTTATCCCTTTCAACGACAAATCACTTAAAATTGTAATTCTTTGCGATGTACATGTACATTACAACATTCTGTTGAACATTTTCAAATTAATATTATTGGAAGCTGTTACTCCATTCAAGATATGACTTGGACCTCTTGTAGCAACAATGGCAGCAACAAGTTCCCATAAAATTAGCTTAAAGTATTCAACAACTTACCTAGTTTTCTTGAAATTGAGACAACCTCCCTTAAAACTATGTAACCTCATAAATATACGCCAACAAAATATCTGCACAGGCACAGACAAATACTGTAGTCTCAAAGAAAAGAACGCTTTGTCCTAAATACATAGCAACCTATCCATGAACCTTCATCAAAGGAGACGCAGGTATAATAGGAAACTATTGATTCATGATTGCCAAAACTTACAAATGTAAAATATCTAATTTAAGACTAAACAAGAATGACCATCAAAAATTGCTAAACCCAAGACACCTACCTCCCCCCCACCACCCCGGGAGGGGGCATAACAATACTAGGAGTAGCATATTTAGCTACCAAAATGCTTGCAAGAATGGATCTTTTCACTTTTACCTCTACGCCGCGCCAATCTCTAGCTAAGCTCCAACCACACCTCGCCCATGTTGGGATCGATCGATCCATGAACTCCCTAACCATCAATTTCCAGAAAACTATACACACTAACACAGCTAAATTGTTGAATACGCCAGCAACAGTGCCATGTTAAATTAGTTTTAAAAACATTCAACAGCATGTTTATTAAACAGTAGACATACAATTCATGTGTCAGACTAAAGCATTTAAGACGGACTAAATCGAGTCATTCATGCTGTAATTGATTATGACATCATCCTCAACGTCACGTAGATGCTTATGAAATCATGATGGATGGATAAATTGGAAAGATCCATTGTTATTATTCTCAGAAATAAGACTTCACTGAGCTGACATTGAATGTAATCCACCTTTCCAAGTTTATCCATCCATCATATGACATCATAGTCAACTAAGTCATATCACACCATAATCAACTCAGTCACATGATGTCACGAATGCCTCGATATAGCCAGTCTTAAACGCTTAATAGTCCGACACATTGTACGAATTGTATGTTTTTGCTATTTCACAAACATGGTGTTGAATATTTTAAAACTAATTTGACTGGGCGCTATTGTTTCAAAACATTCAACAGCTAACCCGTAGTTTTCTGGAAATTGATAGTCAGGGATTGATCGACCCCAACACTAGCGTGATGTGGGTGGAGCTTAGCTATAGATGGGTGGAGCATAGATAAAATTGGAACGGTCCATTCTGCTTTTGATCGCAACAATCTATACATATTTGATGTTCAAATTTAAAGCATGTGCTCAACCCTTTAATGATTAAATTTGGTCAAGAAAATCAGAAAATCTCTTGAATGTCTATTTACAGGCCAAGAGAAGACTATCTTTGCAAGTTTATCACTAGAATGACTGGATCGGTTATCGAGCCATTTATTCCAGTGATAAACTTTCGAAAATAGTCTTCTATTGGCCTGCAAATGGACAGTCCTTGAAACCACTGCAGAGGCTGGTTTTGACTTGCTTGACCATTAAAGATTTAATTAGCCAACAGCAAACACCCCCCCCCCCCCACACACCCCTATGTCTCAATACGCACAAATTGACGTCATGCTAGTCTCAGATTTTAATGCATAGGAACTAATTAACATACCTGTAAATTCTTTTTTCTGTGAAATACAATGGCTTTTGCTTTCACTTTTCTGTCTTTGATGTCCACTTTGTTTCCACACAAGACAATGGGGATGTTCTCACAAACACGCACCAAATCTCGATGCCAGTTTGGAACATTTTTGTATGTGACCCGTGTCGTGACATCAAACATTATGATAGCACATTGACCTGGGAATAGAAGACAAGCAGTAATGACAGGTATCATTCGGGTGCAGAAAATAACTCTCGAAACCTGAAAATACCACTGTGACAGTGTGTACAAATTGTCGGGACTATTTCTCATTGTATCCCGATATTATTTCATAAATCTCTGAGTGAGAAGAGACTTTTATTAAGTCTTTTTCAAAGTCAAAATCCACTCTCCAAAACAAGAGGCTAAAGGTGCCTACACCTGGAACATTGGCATTTCAACAAGAAAGGACATCTACATGTAAAGCCATATAGATTTTTTTGTCAGAAATAATCTAAGTTTTAAAGTACAAACTGTGGCTGGACATTTTATGACTAATATTTTAATTGAACCGATTTCCGAACAAATATCTGGAAATACAGGAGGGCCGTTGTATGAATTGACTGGTCAATGAAACATTGGGCCATCCATAAAAAAGATTTTGTTTCCTGCAAACCTTGTGTAGAAAAAAGATTTCAGTAGGGAGGTAGGAAATTAATATTTTTTAAAAATTATTAATTTATTTTAAAGAGGTCATAAATATTTGGTTCATATATCAATTAAATATGGTTGTAATTGCCAAATTTGTTGTTTTTCATGTCACAATTAGCAAAATGGATTCATATTGCATACAAATGGCATTGAAACATTGTAATTTGCAGTTTGACAAATGCATGCATGTTTTAACAATTATGCTGGGTAGAAATTTTTTTTTATTCCCGGCCGGGTGAAAACAGACAAATTTCACCCGGGAGGTTTACAGGAAACGAAACTATTTTTTATTTTGCCTGGAAATACAGGATGGCCGTTGTATGAATTGACTGGTCAATGAAACATTGGGTGGAATAACTGTAAGCTTTAACTCTTCCCCCGTGCAATCTTTGATTGACCAGTTAATTTATTTTGTTGAAATCAGGCTATTAATTAAGGTGGGGCATTAATGCTTTTAGATAACCTTCCGGAAAATTCATGAGACGCCAGAAAAATCAACCAATCAAAATTCTGAATATTAGTCAGCATACTGTAATACATTTTCTCAAGACAAGTTTTAAAGGATTTCTGGATAATTTCAAACAATATACAAGATCTAGCACCAAACACGTGACCAACCCAAATTCCGTATAGAAGTTCTAGAGCCTCTCAAGAGTCCCAGCATTGGATCCTTAAAGTCAAAGTTGATTAAAATCTGTAAAACGATTTAGGGGATAAGTTTTAAGGGATTTCAGGAAAATCCAAGATGGTCGCCAAAACAATTGACCACTCAAAATTCTGAATAGAAATTCTGGAGCCTACCACCATAGAATCCTTTCACCCAAAGTTAGTTAAAATCTGCCAAGCTATTTAACATGTTTTAAAGCAAACGTTGCCGCATGAACTGGCACCATTCCCTTCTGACCATGTGAGCTAACTAATGACATCAGAATCTGTCATTAGTAATGTGCTTATCAGCGTCTATGTTGGTCTTACAATGAGTGTGTCAATCAAGATAATGATATTCATGATTGAACATTAAACATACCCTGTAGACCGACATACTATACCACAAGGCTACAATGCCAAATCAGCTATCAAAGTTAGCTGCTTAGCCGACTCCCTGTGGCTAACACCAATATAAACCTTGAATCCAGTCACTCGCTTATACTAACAGACATTAGATGCCAACATGAACAGTGGGCTTGCACGATTTTGGCTTTGAATTCCCCCAATTTCTAATTAGAAAGATTTCTAATCTTGCATTTAACGCCTTCTAATACACGAATCACAACTCTCTACACTAGTCCAGTTTTCAATCAGACTTCTGGAATCGTAGCTAAACTGTAGGAGTTGTGTTGACATCTTGAAATGATTGTCAGAGATGGATGGACCGCCAAACTGACATACATACATTCTATATAGATGCATGGATGTACAGACATACGGATAGCAAATTCACATCTTCAACTGGTAATGAGAACCCGTAACAAGTTTCAAAATAATCACAGCTAAATTTAGTAGTTGTGTTGACAAAAAATGATTGGTACTGCAGTTCATACACTTACAGGTATTTAAAGGGGGATAACTCTGTAATGAATAATTTTCTGGCCACACACACCTTCAGATGGTAATGACTAGATTTACCACTTCACAAGAATTATAACTAAAATGTAGTAGTAGTAGTAGTTGCGTTGACAAGGATAGACCAACAGGCAAACATACATTTGGGATGGGCGGATGGGACGTACAAGTAAACGGATAGCACATGCACATCTTCATGTTGTAATAACACTTATCAAGTTTCAAAAGAATTGCAGCTAAATTGTAGTTGTGTTGACAGGAATTGATTGTCAGAGATGGATGGACAGACAGACAGACATACATACATTTTGGACAGATGGATGGATGTACACGTATACGGATAGCACATGCACATCTGCATGTCGTAATGATAACACTTAACAAGTTTCAAAAGAATCGACTAAACTGTAGGAGTTGCGTTGACAAGAAATGATTGTCAGAGATGGATGGACCGACAGACAGACATACAAACATTTTAGACAGATGGATGGATGTACAGGTATACGGATAGCACATGCACACCTTTACATCGTAATGATAACACTTAGCAAGTTTCAAAAGAATCGACTAAACTGAAAGAGTTGCATTGACAAGAAATGATTGGCAATGCAGTTTATTTATCGCCTTTTAAGATATTTAAAGGGGGATAAATCTGTAATGAACAATTTTTGGCTGCAAAAAAGCACATGCACATCTGCACATGTTACTGATAATGTTGACGAAGTTAATACACCTCTAGTAGTTGCATTGACAAGACAGGGACAGCCGGACATGCTGATCGCTATATCACCACCCAAACCCCACCCCCTTCAGGACCGGAGAGATAAACACTTGAAACAGTGAAACTGTAGCATGGACAACCAAACTTTGTTTAGTGAACTGAGAAATGTAGGTCATGCCGGTGAAAAGTAGGCCATGCTAACCTACCTTTGATACGTAACACACATTTAGGCTACGATGCATCAATACACCAAGTTTGCCGACTACCGTAATTTCTCGACTAAAGGCTGCCCTCGAATATAGGACGATGTCCCAAATTTGACCAAAATCCGCCCAAAAAACTTGTATTCAAGTATAAGACGCTGTTAAATTTAGAAAAAAGTACCTTTAAAAAAATCGAATTTTGGTATCAATTATAACCATCACTCAGCGCTTTGTTTAATGCATGACTAAAAATTATCAAGGTGGAAGAGAAATTATTAAATAGGACCGCCTAAATATCGTGTATCTTCAATAAAGATTGTTTATTACATCAAAATCCATCTAATTTTGGCATAAAATGTCGCCATGAAAACAGAAATCGTGTGATAGAAAAAGATTGTAATGACTCTTTTGCGTTTGGAGGCGCTGTGAGATCTTATGCGCTAACAGGAGTTGGTTATCTGGCTCTTTTGTGATTGGAGGCGCTGTGTAATCTTATGCGTTAACGGGTTGGTTATAAAACGGGTATGGGAATATTCAGATGGTCACTAGTTGTAATGACTCTTTTGCATTTGGAGGCTTTGTGTAATCTTATGCACTAATGGGAGTTGGTTATCAAACGGGTACGGGGATATTCAGTTCCTATCGCGCAATGATGATATATAGCAATTTCTGAGTGCAGAATATTTAGATCCGAGTAGTCACTTTAATTAGAATAAAGATGTTTTGCGATAGGAGGCGAATCACGTGATTTATACACATATCTTTTCTCGACGCCATTTTATATCAAATTCTGGATTAATTTTGATGTAATAAGTGATATGGATTAAATAAGCAATATTTAGGCGCCCCAATTTAATAATTTCACTTCCGCTTGGTGTTGGAGTATACATTAAACATAGTCGTCAGGCGGCGTGAATTGTCTAGGGTAACATTTAGTTCAATTTCCGTGGTATAATCTGTGACTAAGAAAATTTTGAACAAAAAAAGTGCGGAAGGAATGTTCTCGATTATAGGACGCACCACCGCCCCCCGCCCCCCCACCCACCAGTACATGTATTTTGACCCAAAAAAATGCGTCCTTTAGTCGAATTTTAACGGTATACGTGAAAAACCCTTGAAAATCCGGTCCGGACAGAAAAACCAGGGACAGACGCATGGACACAGCGATTACTATATACGCCATCAAATTATTATTATAACGTCTGACTTTAATGCCGTAAACCATGAAAAGTAGGTCATGCTGACGTACTTTTTAGACCTGTCCAAATTGGTGTAACCCGATTTCCGTTCCTGCAACACCTTTCAGTGTGTACATAAATACATGAAAAATGGCTACACAAAACAGAATGCATTACCTAAGACAGATTTGCTTACTCAAAAATGGGTTATGCAGATTTTCAATTAGGCCTGGCCTGCTTTTGATACATGACACCTTTAGGCCATGATGCATCCATATACCAAGTTTGCCGACTATACATGAAAAACCCTTGAAAATTCGGTCCGGACAAATATCCGGGGACAGACGCATGGACACAGCTATTACTATATACCCCCATCAAATTATTATAACGCCGGACCTTATTAATTGAAACGGCTAACTCTACAATTAAAACAAAATTATGCTCGTTGGTCATTTGCTTAACACTCCAACAGCTAAGTTCTCGAACGACTTTCGGTCTGCGGTGAATGAAAGAAAATTAGATAGCGATTTGAAGGATTAACTGGTGTTTTCTCAAGGATAAAGTCATTATCGCGACATTAGCTTGTTATCGTAGTGCTAAGTTGTGTTGTGATTAGTTCTTATTCGACGCACGCACGCATGAATGGATTATAACTGTACTGTTTTACTGTTAAAATGTTAGGTTTCAAAATATTGTATTCTGCTGACTTTTTCCAAATTTTTCAACATTACATCGTAGAAAATCATGCTTTTTAAAATTGCGTTTATAAAAATTAAATCAGACAATCATTATCAAGCAAGCCTAATGAATAGTGTGAGCAGGTTTGGCGTCAATCCGTCCAGAAATAACAAAACGTGCTAACATTTTTTAGATTATGATGGGGAGTAGTCGCTGACTCAGATGCCCGTCAAATGCAGGGCTTCCACTAATTTTCTAAACACAGGAAGTGTCGGACTTCCTGGGTACTGCTATTGGGAGTCCAAGCAAGAAACAGGCAAGTCTAAAATTGTTCAAATACGTGTAATTTGGTTAAAATCATTGTTTTTATAGATGTTAGGGCTTATAGATGTTAGGGCTTGAAAATAGGAAGCCCAACACTTCCGTGGTATGTTTTTTGGGAGTCCAAACATGAACTTTGAGAGTATAGGACTCCAGGACTTCCACTAGTGGAAGCCCTGGTCAAATGAGCTAAAAATCTCAAAAACCCGCTGTTTACAACGAATACCATTTTATCTCTCGACATTGGTGCGAAAATTAACACAATTCCAACAAGTATTGGGCCCAGGGATGACATGAGAAACACTGTCCCCACCACTAGACAAATGCACCACTGTCCACACATGTGCAGAATTAAGCACCTGTCCAGTTCTAATTTATTAATTTGATACATTTTATCATTATCTTCAATCCATTTAAGAACTGCCAAATCTTTCAAAAGTTGGTCCATAATTTGCCGACTTATTTTGCATATGAGCTGACAAGGAGGAAGGGACTTCCTTTTCATGTATCAACTTCCCTTGACTTTAACCTTAATTCTAAATTTGAATACAATTTGTTACGTCTTGCTAGATACTGGCTTCATCAGGCAAAATTAAAAAATAGTTTTGTTTCCTGTAAACCTCCCTGGTGAAATTTTTCTTTGTTTTCACCCGGCTGGGAATAACCTAATTTTTTTCTACCCAGCATAAATGTTAAAACATGCATACATTTGTCAAACTATACAAATTACAATGTTTTAATGCCATTTGTATGCAACGTGAATCCATTTTACTAATTGTGGCATGAAAACATAACAAATTTGGCAATTACAACCATATTTAATTGATATTTGGTCAAATATCTGGAAACCAAATATTTATGACCTCTTTAAAATAAATTAATAATTAAAAAAATTAATTTCCTCCCTCCCTACTGAAATCTTTTTTCTACACCCGGTTTGCAGGAAACAAAATCTTTTTATGGATGGCCTCAGTTCCAACTATGCTGATTCTATGCAAACTAGGAAATCTGAAATGGCCAAGAGACAAATTGACCAATCAGGTTCTCTTTGAACAAACTTGTCAGCGCTCTTGCCCTGAATGAACTTTTTAGAGTTTCAATCAGCTTAATGGTTCCCGAGAAGTTGCTAAAGGAAAATATTATTGACAGCAACACACAAGCAATTAATGGTTGCCATGACATAAGCTCACTTGAGCTAAAGACGAAGCCAGTTAAGCTAATAATACATTAATTACCTTGAATATAATAACCATCTCTCAATCCACCAAACTTCTCTTGGCCTGCAGTATCCCATACATCAAATCTGATTGGTCCTCTGTTTGTATGGAAGAGCAGTGGATGAACTTCAACACCCAGTGTGGCTGAAAAATTCAATCATGCATACAAAGAGATTTAAAATGAAACCTCATTCAGCCTAGAATCAGACATTAGCAATCAATTCCTAATAAACTAAAAGCAAAACTCACATTTTTTCAAGAAAATTCAATTTTCTCATAAAAAATGTCCATTTGCAGAATGAGATTATTTGTGAAGATTTATTACTATAATGACTGGCTGGGTTATTATAGTCTTCTCTTGTGTTGCAAATGGACTGCTCCAGGCCACTATGGAAGCAGTCTATAGCCGAGTTAATACACCATTCCCAGTCACATAATTACAGCGTAATTCCCATAAATCAACAAGAGAATGTCGGCTGGCTGGTAAAGCGAAAAACGACCAGCTGGCCGGCATCCAGTTATAATATACACCAAAATAAGGCACATTTTCCAACAAATTTGGTGGAAGATGGTGCTGTCATAGACAGCAACATCTTCCACCAAATTGTTGAAAAATGAAACACCAGTTCATCTTTTACTTTAATTTGAAATTTTAAAATTGTAACATTGTTAAGGGTTAAACAGCTGGGCGGGTTTTAACCAACTGTGGCTAAAAGGATACTATGGTGGACAGGCTTCAGAGTTTGTGATTGGTCAATTGTTTTGGCAACCATCTTGGATTGTCCTAAAATCCTTTAAAACTTATCTCTGAAATCGTTTGAAAGGCTCTGGTTTCTATTCAGAAATATGATTTGGTCACATTTTTGGGCAGCCAGATTCTGGATTATCTGAAAATTGTCGAGAAATCTTAACGCTTGTCTCCTAAGCGACAGATCTTTTTCTTTAGAAATATTGTTGCGGTGTGCTCAAGAACTAATATTCAGAATTTCGATTGGCTGATTTTTCTGGTGGCTTTCATGAATTTTCCCCTATTGACACTGTAAAAGATAGAATACTGACATTAGTGTGCTAATGGTCAAGAGATGTTTTAAAGCAAAAGTTGACAGATAACGGATGGACAGGCAACATGGCAGACATACTTGGCCATGTGAGGTAGCAAGTCATATCTGTATCCAGGAGTCAAAATGTTCACTTTTCCACTCGTTTTTAAGACCTCAAATTGCTATGGATGACCTCAATTTTAGGTGAGATCATCCATGGGCGAATTCAAATCCTAAAAATTTGCATTGCTTATTATGAAAGGATGACCTCAGTTCAGTTCGGATGACCTGATTAAATGTGAGATCATTTGCCATGGATGACTTAGAATTTTCAAACATTTTGACCCCTGTCTGCATCTGTTATTAGTAGTGCTTCATCATCAGATCGTGATGACGCATAATTATCTATGTTGGTCTTACACTGAGTGTGTCAATCAAGATAATGATATTCATGATTGAACATTAAACATACCAGGTAGACCGACATACTATACCACAAGGCTACAATGCCAAATCAGTTATCAGTTAGCTGCTTAGCCGACTCCCTGTGGATAATAACAACCTATACCCTATATCCAGTAACTCTTCATTTTAAGGCATTTATTTATTTAACTATTAGAAAGCGTAACCAGGTTGCTTAATGCCATTTCCCAATAATTGTGTCCACTCTTCAGAATTTACTTGACAAAGCAAGTAGCTTAACATTGTCATTTAGCTTAGCACATACAGGGAACCTTAATCTGTGACGGGCAACCTGAAAATGCATGAAATGGCATGGCAACTACATCTTTTCATTTATTTCTAACCCTGAACAAGACATTAGATGAGATGACAACATGAACACTCGGCTTGCACGATTTTTGGGTTGAAACGTCGCACTTGTAGGTCCAAATTCTCCAAAGTAAACTGGAATAACGTGACAAGTTACAAAAACTGGGACGTCAAGAGCAATTGTCTAAGATAGTGTTTAGTTGCTTTCGGAATATATGCAACAATAATCAACAGACTGCAGAGTTCTAAATATGACAATCTGGAATCTGGTTGCTTTATTTTCTTTTATTAGACTTGACAACTGACTCAAAGAAGAACTAGTTTTAGTGACGCTGTGCATCATAAGGGTTATCCCCGCCTTCTGCTGAACACCTTAAAAGGATGCCTTCCACTGAACCCCCGCCTTCCACTGAACCATGCCTTCCGCTGAAGGCATGCAATTAATCTTGGTTTCTGGTGACCTGATGTTATTTTAAAGCATTTTCAAACCTTAGTAGCTGTTACTCAGACATCAAATTCTCCTAAAACCTTCAGATTGTGCTCTAGAATGAAGGAACTTTCAATTTCCCTTTCTCCGAGATCTAACAATACTCACCATTCTATTACTTCTGATATACAGCTGGCCCTGACAGCTGGCTCTAGGACTATAGACGTAAAAACCTTTACCGACTCCTGGAACCGGGTACTCGGCTCCCAACTCCCGTTTGCAACCCACATGATCCATGTAAACTTAAATGAGAATTTTATCAATGACAGATTTTTTTTTGGTCCCCTTCCTGTTTTGCTGCAGTTATTTTTAAATTATTAGAATTACACACTTGAGACATGGCATACTATGATCTATTTATATACAACTACATAAGAGCAATACAAACATTTATTGAATTAAGAGAATTAAATCACTTTTTATATTTCCAACATACCAACATATTTCTTTTCAAATTCACCCGTTAGATGTCTCTTGACGAAAGTAGTTTTTCCGACGCCTCCGTCTCCTACAAGCACTAGCTGCAATAAAATATTCACAAATACAGGTATGAGTGCAGGTAAGCACAGCTCACACTAGTGGAAGGCCAGGAGTACTATACTCACAAGGTTCATGTTTTGACTCCCAAAACAAAGACGACTTCCTGTGTTTAGAAATTAGTGAAGCCCTGCACGTAAGTGACAGATGCTCCCAATGATAAGCAGTTCCCCCAGCCGCGCCAGTGTTTATCATGGCATCTAAGTGTTGTTTCTCATGGCATCTAAGTGTTGGGGGTTGCGGGGAACACCCACCTTGAAATCTGAGGGTTCCATTCAGTGCGATATACAATGGTGTATTGGTGTTCACTGTAAACATCATTTTCTTACCATTTAAACCTTAAAATTCTTTATAATCCAAAAGATTTTGTTTAATATTTCGAAACTCATTTCACTGGGAAATATTGCAATCAAATTACTTTCAAGACCGATTTGCTACATAGTTATCTTGAAATTGGTGTTCTTATTAAATCTTGGGTTAAAACAATATTTCTGCACTAACTGGGAATGGCTAAATTTGGGCAGAAAACCCTATGCAGAAGAAATTTTTAAAAGTTACTAACTAGCATGATTGGTTCATTTATCGAGATAGGCCAAAAAATGCTTCTGCAGTGGTCTTCAGAAAGGTCCATTTCAAGACCAAAACATTTGTCAAAATTTATCACTAATGAGTCTCTCTGTTATGGAGGCAGTCATTCCAGTGGTAAAGGAAATAGACTTCTATTGGTCCACAAATGAACAGTCCTCAACGCCAATGCAAATGCTGTTATTATCTGGATTCACCATTAAACCTTACTTGTCCTGATGTCAGGTTATTCTATATCATCTTTTAACAACTTCGCCCCTTCTCCCTGGGGAGCAAATTTTTAATTATTTGTGTGCATATCTTTAATTTGTACCATTTCATCCAATTGTTGTGGGTGTTCTAAACTATCGGAGGATTATCCAAAACATAGACATTACTAATGCCAGGGCTTCATTTCTAGAAAATCATGAGCAGTTAAAAATTGCTTTCTACGACCAGTGCTAGGCAAATGATCACTCTTATAGAATGACAGCTTACAGATATCTTACACAATTTGCATTTATATCAAAATATCTAAATTTTTATTTAAGTGTTGAGATTCGAGGTGAGCTATTAATAGCTCTCCTGGGATAAACAGTTAGGCGAGCTGTGCGAGCTTTAGCTGTCCTGAAAACGTAGCCAGACAATGCAGTCAACTATCTATATAGATACCGAGTACTGACATATTCATATTTTATGGTAATGTATCTTTAAATAGAAAAGGTTAAAAAAGATCACAAACCTTGAAGCGTGGCACATCTTGTTGCTCGGCCATTATATCACTTGCTTCTGTATTGAATTCAAGAAATAAAAGAGAAATTATGACAAATAATACAACAGTTAGCTCACGGAAGCACATGATAAACAATAGGCATGAACGTATGACCCGGATATTCAATAATCACAATAGATATCTCACACACAAATGTTTTGTTAAGTTTCCGGAAAAATATTCTGCGGAAAATTTTCCGATATTTTTCAGGAAAATATAATGTAAAAGGAAGCAAGCAATGCCTCTCAATCAAATTAGTTATTTGCTTCTTCACATGCAGTGGTTAAAATATTTGAAAATTTGAACTCAACCATGGCAGGCTGGAGGCTGACAACACACCCCATCCCCAACATGTACACTCCTTCTTTTGGTTGTGTACAATCATCTTGCCACATTTCATCCAATCCAACTGTAGGAGTTGCAGCGACAAGATTTTCGGAATGTATGGACAGACGACGTATGCCCACCCACCCACCCCCAAAAAAAATCATTCATGCATGAGCGATGAAATTTTTTTAACATAGGCAAATCATCCTACCAAGTTTCATCCAATTCCCTCTAACTGTAGGAGTTGCGGTGACAAGATTTTCGGGATGTACGGACAGACGATGTACGGCACCCAAAATCAGTCATGCATGACCGATGAAAATTTTTTAACATTAGGCACATCTTTGGATGGTGTACACCCATCCTACCAAGTTTCATCCAATTCCCTCTGTAACTGTAGGAGTTGCGGTGACAAGATTTTCGGGATGTACGGAAGATATGCTCAGAATGTGTTAGATATCTTAGGCAAAAATAAAAAATAGTTTCGTTTCCTGTAAACCTCCCGGGTGGAATTTTTCTTTGTTTTCTCCCGGCTGCGACTAAAATTTTTTTTTCTACCCAGCATAAATGTTAAAACATACATTTGTCAAACTATACAAATTACAATGTTTTAATTCCATTTGCATGCAATGTGAATCCAGTTTGCTAATTGTGACATGAAAAACATAACAAATTTGGCAATTACAACCATATTTAATTGATATCTGGTCAAACATCTGGAAACCAAATATTTATGACCTCTATCAAATAAATTAATAAAAAAAATTAATTTCCTCCCTTCCCTACTGAAATCTTTTTTCTACACCCAGTTTGCAGGAAACAAAATCTTTTTTATAGATGGCCTTATATATGAGTATGCTAAGGCAATATGGACATGAGAAACACCCTGGACAGGTCATAAATTTTACTACTGAAACAAATATGCAAACAAATTTGGAATTCCTTTAATGAATTAATTAGTTAGATATAAGTGCTGGCTAGCATCCATCCAAAATGTAAAAAACCCATCTAATCTCTGAATTGAACTCCCAATTGAGAAAACTAATTTAAGTTTCCGAATTTGGAAACTTTGTGTCTGAAATCCACAACGTTGCCTTTAAGAGGATTACTGAAAATAAATATGGCAGAAAATTTGAAATTCCTGATGAATCAGTTTTAGCCGTGTGCTTACATCTATCTAAAACATAAAAAAGGCATCCAATCTCTGAATTGTTGCTCCAATTGATAACAATTTCAGTTCCTTAATTTGGAAACTATGAATTCAACATTGCCAAATACGGAAATGGGGTGTAGCTGAATTCGGAAAAACGTTTCTGAATGAAGGAAATTTCAATTTCCCTTTCTCCGAGATCTAACAATACTCACCATTCTATTACTTCTGATATACAGCTGGCCCTGACAGCTGGCTCTAGGACTATAGACTTAGAAAGCTTTACCGACCCCTTGGAACAGGGTACTCGGCTCCCAACTGCCGAGTACCCATATACCATGAAGCTCATATTGTTTGCATAGCCACCAAACAAGAGAAACTCATGGCTTGCCTCCGTGGGGCTGGGAGGCTGGGTCCGTAATAGAATGGTGAGTATTGTTAGATCTCGGAGAAAGGGAAATTGAAATTTCCTTCATTCTCCTTCGATCAATACTCACCATTCTATTACTCATGATATACACCAGATTTGGTCAGTAACCTGGTGGGAAGGGGCAAGCCATAACTGCTACTTTTGCCCCTTAGAGAAAGAGCTAAACTTAAACTTGATTAAAGGAGACCTAAAAGGACCATCAAGTTAACGGAACCGAATCACATTCGCATCACTGCCATCCCACCGCCCCTTTTTTCTCCTAAGAAAAGGGAGAGAACTCACGAACATGCATTTCGCCTGAAAACACAAATATGCCAGGAGGGTTAACTGCTCTTTGCATATACATATATGTATTAGCCTGGGAATGAGCATGAATATATAAGATGAATGAACATGATATATAAACATGATACAAAAAACTCTCAATCTTGAATTACCTCATGATTTATGGATTTCAGACGTGGCGCCTCCAACCATTCACTTGTCCGGCCATCAGTGACACAATCTGGTTGTCATCCTCTCGCTCAACCATGTCTGCTTCTAATTTCTTTCTTACAAATGCCAAAAAGGGAGAATGCAGGAAATGTCAATTTCCCTTTCTCCGAGATCTAACAATACTCACCATTCTGTTACTTCTGATATACAGCTGGCCCTGACAGCGGCTCTAGGATTATAGACTTAGAAAGCTTTACCGACTCCTGGGAACCGGGTACTCGGCTCCCAACTGCCGAGTACCCGTTTACCATAGAGCTCATATTGTTTGCATAGCCACCAAACAAGAGAAAACTATGGCTTGCCTCCGTGGGGCTGGGAGGCTGGGTCCGTAACAGAATGGTGAGTATTGTTAGATCTCGGAGAAAGGGAAATTGACATTTCCTGCATTCTCCTTCGATCAATACTCACCATTCTGTTACTTCTGATATACACCAGATTTGATCAGTAACCTGGTGGGAAGGGGCAAGTCATAAATGCTAATTTTGCCCCTTGGAGAAAGATTTTAGACTTCAAACTTGACTAAAGGAGACCTAAAAGGACCGTCAAGTTCACGGAACTGAATCACATTCGCGTCACAGCCCCCCCCCCCCTTTTTCCTCCTAAGAAAAGGGAGAGAACTAACGAACATGTATCTCGCCTGAAAACACAAATATGCCAAGAGGGTTAACTACTCCCTGCATATTCCATGTATTAGCCTGGGAATGAGCATGAATATATAAGATGAATGAACATGATACATATACATAATACAAAAAACTCTCACTTGTTGAATTACCTTATGATAACAGGACTTCAGACGTACCGCCTCCAACCATTCACCGGTTCGGCCATCAGTGACACAATCTGGTTGACATCCTCTCGCTTGACCATGCCTGCTTTAGGTTCTTTTCTTACCAAAGTGAAAAAAGGGGAAAAGCAGTGTGGTCACTAACTATCGTTTCAAAACAGCTAAAGCGAGTGGATTGGCTGAGTCTGACACATCCCTCATATAGTAATCCGTAAATGAGGACTCACAGTGCCATTGTGCAACGGCCATGATGTCCTCTAACGGAACACCATTGTAAAGGGCGGTCGAGGCGGCTATTCCTCTAACATTGTGTGCCCTTACGCCCTGCACCAGTCGCCATCTCATGAGTAGTCTGAATGCATTCGACCACCCAACGAGAGATAGTATCCATGGATGCGGCGCCATAAGGCTTTTTATGGCAGATCCACAGATGTCTATCGTTCGACCGTAACGAGTCAGTCCGTTTCTTGTACTTAGTCAAAGCACGGACCGGGCACCAGACACTGGCATCACGATCAAACCTGGTTAACTTCGGTATAATGATCGGTTTGCCGGGATATCTCAAAGATTGGTTCTTTGACATGAATTCTGCTCTTGGCAGAAGACGCAGACCTTCTCCAGAAACAATAAATCGGTTCCTCTCTGCCGAAAGCGCATGGATCTCACTGCGCCTTCTAGCTGAGGAAGCTGCCAATAGAAAGACCGCCTTTAGAGTCAAATGCTTTAGACTAGCCGAACGCAACGGTTCGAATGGGTGCTTGGCCAGTACATTAAGCACTAAAGATAGACTCCAGGCTGGAATGACTACCGGTTGTCTCGGGCGGAGATTGCTCATTCCCTTCAACATCACGTTTAACTGGGCCACCTCTGGACTATCCCTGTTGGCTAGACAAGGGATAAGCCGGATAACTGATGCCAAAGCTGACTTGTATCCAGCAATTGTGACGGGAGCTAGTCCTGTAAAGAACAGCTCACAGAGAAAGTCTGCTATTTGCTGAATAGTGGATTGAAAGGTATCAATACCCTTTTCTTCACACCAGTCTGCAAATCTGTTAACCGTGTTGTTATATGACTTGAAGGTTGACCTCCTTCTCGCAGCCGCGATGAAATCAGCAGCCTGTCGAGAAAAGCCTTCCGACGTGGAACGTTGTTTGACAACATCCACGCAGTCAATTTGAACATTTCGGGACGCTCGTGTAGGAAGCGTCCCTTGGCCTGGGAGATTATGTTCGGAATCTCGGGCAACTGCACAGGATTTTCCACCAGCAGATCTAGAAGATCCGTGAACCACGCCCTGCTCGGCCAATACGGCGCTATTAGCAGGACCAGACACGGTTCCTCCCTGACCTTCACCAATACCTTCGGTAGAAGAATGGTGGGTGGATACGCGTAAGCGTGCATCCCTCTCCAGCTTATTGCCAGAGCGTCTGTATCGACGGCATTTGGATCTGGAATCGGCGAGGCATATGTCATGATTTGAGCATTTTCCTTTGTGGCGAACAAGTCCACGTTGGGTTTGCCCCAATGCTCGAAGATCCGTCGTAGAACTGGAGGGTTGAGGGACCATTCTGTTGGCAGGATTCTCTGTCTGCGAGACAAAGCATCCGCCAGAATGTTCAATCGGCCAGGAATATGAGCTGCTTTCAAAACAACCGAGTAATTCCTGCACCATTGAATCAAGTGCCACTACCCTGATGCACAGGGTGGGCGACCTGGTCCCTCCTTGGCGATTTATATATGATACTACTGTCGAATTGTCCGACCGTATCAATATCACCTTGCCCCTGATCATCGGAAGGAACTCTTCCAACGCCAGTTCCACTGCCATCATTTCCAACAGATTGATATGCAGCTGACTCTCCGGGAGAGTCCATGTGCCCGAGACCTGGTGTTCTCCCAGGCAGGCACCCCACCCTTCCAGCGATGCATCCGTGTAAACGGACAGCTGGGGGTGGTGTAGGTGCAGCGAAACCCCTATTAGGAGATTCTGACGCTGTTTCCACCATAGAAGATGCGATATTATCGGCTCCAAAACTGGCACCAGTTTTGACAGGGGTTCTGTTCTCTGTTTCCACAGAGACATCAGATACAACTGGATAGGTCTTCGCATTAGAGCAGCGTACGGGATAACCTGCTCCATGGAGACCATCATGCCCAGCATCTGAAGGAACCGCCTTGCCTGAATGTGGTTTCCCACTCGAAAACTCCCGAGGATGGCTAACAGAGACACCACTCTGGGCTCTGACGGGTAAACCCTGCCCTCCTCGAGGTCGAATCGCATCCCCAAATAAACGAAATGTTGAGTGGGTGTCAACTCGGATTTCTCCTTGTTGACTATCCAGCCTAGATCTGAAAGTAACTTCAGAGTCAGAGCAGTATCCACGTTCAACCTGGCTGCCGAGTCTGCCTTGAGCAGCCAGTCGTCTATGTAGGTGTGTAGCGCCACATTCTCTTTTCTGAGAAACGCTGTCACCGCAAGGACCACTCTTGTGAAAACCCTCGGAGCTGTCGACAGGCCAAACGGGAGAACTGTAAACTCCCATACTTGATTCTGAAACGCAAATCTCAGAAACCTGTGCCAACTCCGATTGATCGGAATGTGGAAATATGCATCTTTCAGATCGATCGATACACACCACATTCCTTTCCTCAATCCCGCCATTACCGACCTCGGTGTTTCCATCTGGAACCGAGGCGTATGGATAAACCAATTTAATGGCCTGAGATTGAGTATGGGTCTCCATCCCCCCGTGCTCTTGGGGACAAGGAACATGTTTGAATAGAAGCCTGGAGTGTTCCGGTTTGCTGGTTTTATTGCTCCCTTCAGAAGCAAACCCAACACTTCCTTTTGAACGGCTTCTAACTTGTCTGGCTCCCTTGGTACGGGTGTCCAGACTGGTGCCAAAGACAGATTTTGTGGCGGAAAGTCCCACCACTCCGGCATGTAACCCTGGGATAACCATCCCAGGACCAGACTGTCTGACGTCACACCTCGCCAAACCTCGACGAAACGCATGAGCCTTCCACCCACCATAGACGCCTCGACGTCTAACGGGGGTTGTCCGGCTCGCAGTCCGCGCCCCCCCCCTTTCTTAACGAGAGAGTGAGAACCATTTCGTTCTAGGCACGACGGGTATAACTGGCACCGCTGTTCCTGTCGCACAGGTGCGGTCCAGGCGGATATGAAGGGAGCTTGCGTACCCTCAGGTACGCTTCGGCCCCTTCTGTCCGCCCTTTGAGGCCTTACCCTTACCCTTCCCCTTACCACCTCTAGGGCGGTCAGGAGCAACATTGGGGAGGGTAGGCGCCTCTACAGCCTTCCTGGGTTTCTTCGCCGGCGGCGGCTCCGAGAACCCAGCCGAAACAGACGTCGCAATAGGCCTGGCTTTCGCCTTGCCCTTATGCTTTTTCTGTTTCTTTGAAGGCTGTCCGGTTAGCGGCTTGCCCACAGCCCCTAGTGCGTGCGCTTGCCACACCAGCTCTAGCTGGAGATTTACCGCTAACCGATTCTGCGCAATACTGGCGGTGTCCTCTAAGATGGCCCGCGCTTGGCCACCAAAGATGCTAGGCCCTGTCAGGGGCGTCCCAAGAAGACGCTCCCTGACTGCCGTAGCCGGACGCATATGGTCAATGACCATTTGCCTCCTGGACTTCGTCACACGCGCTTGCACCCTTGCCAATGCGTCCATTGACAGCACCAAGCCGTCATTAACGCACATAGCGCCACAGGTGGCACAGGGTGGCCTGCCCCCGCTTCAGCCCACACCGACTGAAGTAGACGATAGGAGTGATTGACAGCGCTCATGGCTGCCCTCACACCCTCATCGCATAGGGCCAGGACTTCTTCCTGGTGTACCTGGGCCTTATCCACTAGTGCCGGACCGGGACCACCCGACCCGGCACTCTGGACGCCCAGTACCCATCGGTCATCCTCCGTGACCGACGGGACTACACCATACCTGTCGTATTCACCCCGCGGAATACGGCACCTTGCCCGCACCTCCCTGGAGGCCGCAGGGAGCTGACCCTTGGTCATTAGTTGTTTACTATAAATAGCATCCAACAAATCAATGAACCGTGGATCCAGTCCCACTGACTGGATCCGGGCCGCAGGCAAAATCCCCGTCCTAATCGACGCAACCGACGGACGGGGCGCATCTTCATCGGCCGTGGCCGAAATCACAGACGGGTCAACTCTGGCTAGCCACGCCAGAGCATCAGACCAGTCTAACTCCGAAGAAGATACCCCCGCAAACACGTCACCCGTTGACATGCTTACGGGTCTGCCAGCCATGGCCTCCCGGCCAGGAGCCACGGCTGACACGCCAGGCACTCCGCTACCACATGGTTCCGCCGCCACCCCATGAAACACTCCGGTCCATGGGGTAGGTCCGCACGGAAAACCGTACCCGTCGCGGAACCATAGCCGGCCACGGGCGCCAACGGCACCCCATGTCCGGCTGCCGGACCAGGCGAGATAGGTGAGTACCACGCCTGGCCCGGCACACCGGTTCCCCTGACGGCTGGTGACAAACCAAGCCGCGCGGAACCGGTGCACGGTAACGGATTGGCCTCAGCCGCAGGCGGAGCCGCTGACCTGGCTTGCGCCAAACCAGACAAATGGAGGCCGGTTCCGTCCAGGACGGAATCAACCTCCATATTCTCCACCTGCGGCTTCACGGGCCGCAGCAACCTCTCCTCCTCGGCCTCATCGTCTTCAGACTCCGAAGAGCCGTCACTAGACGAATAAACCGTGGAGCCATCCTGGCGGACGGCTCCCACACCTGACGGACCGGCTACCGCTACTGGACCACCCGGAGGTGGCCGCAGAGAGACAGAACCCGTCTGGCCGAAGCCAGACGGACCCGCCAGGGGGGCCGTACGAGACGGCCCCCTCGGTAACCAGTCCAGAATCCTGTCCGAAGACAGGATCCGTACCAGGCATGGGGAGAAACTGCCCCCCAACCTTTGGTAGCAGGGACGACACCAGCGTGGGCAGAACGCTATGCAGAAAACCCTGCATAGCCGGACCAAACCACGCCGGCGGTGCCATCTCCGCCACCTCCAGCTGGGGACGTGGAGCACCCCCACCGGCCGAACCGGGCGCTCCACGATTTCCTCTCGGACCGCCTGACCCCGCGTCAGACCCAGCCAAGTCCTTCTGGGCAAGGAACTTAACCATCGTTTCGACGGACCACACTGCACAAACATTACACCTATGATCTATATTACACAGGGCACACCTAAAACAGACATGGTCCTTGAACATTACACGGACAAACTTATGGCAGTCGTCACATGATGGCGGGGCTGGCTTGGCCTATAAAATAAGCACAAACCTACAATAAACAAGCGGAACGAGACACGGATGGAAGGCAGACAATTAATTTTCAAATATTTTGACTCATAAATTAACCGTAACCTCCCCGCACCCCACCCTGCAACGTTACAACGATCGCATTGATTATGACGACAAGTGCGCGGCGGGCACAACACACCCATAATAGATCCTACAGGATGTGTAATGGCTCCAGGAATCATATCGCATAGCATTCAGGGTATATTTACTAATTAATATAAATTATACTCCTAACGAACGCAGCACGATATGTGAAGAAAACAACAAAATGTTATAACAAAACTGCTGTCTCACACGGTAAAACCGCAGACCACACATCTACTCAAGAATTTTGAAACCACCGATCATTGCAAACCGATCGTGATCGCACGTAAACTTGATCATTCTAAAGTTTCCGGTACCATTTTTAGTACGCAGCACCCAGAATAAGATGCGCGAATTAATGAAAAATTTTTCTTCACATAAACATCCGAGCGACCGGGTGTGACATCACCCGCTCGGATTCTACGGAGAACGACGTCAGCCAATATTCGTGTTAGAAATACCGTAGCAAACACCTATTTTCATATCTGCCGATCGCCTGTTGGGGTTTAAAGAAGGCGATCGTCTGGCATATATCGTTGCTAGCACACGTCCCAGATTCTATGGGGTCAGAAATTGGAACATGCGACACAACGAAATTTAGAGACCTAAGTCTTTTAACTATGGATAATAAAGAACAATACAACCTGGTTGTCTTGGGCGGTATTCTCCATAGTCCTTAGTTAATCCTTTCAGAACACACAAACTATCACTGATTAAAGACTTAGATTATTTTAAAACACTAAAATCCTTAATGCAAAAAGCATGTATTGCTCTTGTTGCTATGCAAACAAGATTGAGCTCTATGGTAAACGGGTACTCGTCAGTTGGGAGCCGAGTAACCGGTTCCCAGGAGTCGGTAAAGCTTTCTAAGTCTATAATCCTAGAGCCGCTGTCAAGGCCAGCTGTATATCAGAAGTAACAGAATGGTGAGTATTGATCGAAGGAGAAAGGTGAGTACCATGCCTGGCCGGCCACACCCGTCACCGTGGCGGTTGGCAGCAAACAAACCATCACGGGACCGGTACCGGAGTGGCCTCAAACACGGGCGGAGCCGCTGCCCTGGCTTGCACCAGGCCAGACAGATGGAGGTCGGGTTCCATCAGGACGGAATCGACCTCCATGCTCTCCACCCGCGGCCTGTGAGGCCGCAGCACTCTCCTCCTCGGCCTCCTCATCTTCAGACCCCTAAGAGTCGTCACTAGACAAGGAAAACCGTGGAGCCGTCCTGGTGGACGGCTCCCATGCCTGACGGACCGACAACTGCTACTGGACCACCCGGAGGTGGCCTGACGGACCGGCCACCGCTACTGGACCACCCGGAGGTGGCCGCAGAGACAGAACCCATCAGACCCTCCCGCACCCCACCCCGCAACGCTACAGCAAAGATCGCATTGATTATGACGACAAGAACGAAGCAGGCATAAACATACCCATAAATTGATCCTGTTAGAAGTGAGTACCATGCCTGGCCGGCCACACCAGTCACTGTTGGTTGGCGGCAAACCAACCATCACGGGACCGGTACCGGCCTCAACCACGGGCGGAGCCGCTGCCCTGTGCCAGGCCAGACAGATGGAGCACGGTTCCGTCTGGACAGAATTGACCTCCATGCTTTCCACCCGCGGCATCACAGGCCGCAGCACCCTCTCCACCTCATCTTCAGAGTCCGAAGAGTCGTCACTAGACAAGGAAAACCATGGCGGACAGCTCCCATGCCTGACGGACTGGCCACCGCTACTGGACCACTCGGAGGTGGCCGCAGAGACAGGACTGCCAGGGGGTCGTACGAAACGGCTCCCTCGGTGTTCAGTCCAGAACCCTGTCCAAGGACAGGGTGCGAATCAAACATGGGGAGAGACTGCCCTACAACTTTTGACACCAGCGTGGGCAGAACGCTATGCAAGACACCTTGCCTAGCCGGACCAAACCACGCCGGCGGTGCCATCCCCGCCACCTCCGGTTGCAGACGTGGAACGCCCCCCACGGGCCGAAACGGATGCTCCACGATTTACTTTCGGACCACCTGACCCCGCGTCAGTCCCTGCCAAGTCCTTCTGGCAAGGAACTTAAGCATCATATCGACCGACCACACCGCGCAAACGTTACACCTACTGTCAAGACTACACTTAGTACAGTGTGTAGATATGGGATCGTCTTCTGGGGAGTCATGACCCCGGGGACATCTTACATTTGCAGTCTAAGACCCCAGAATTACCATATTTGAATACCAGGCGAGTAAAGAACGGATAACACGATGAACGAAAAATGTAATAAATATAATAGCGCGATCTAGTGCGTGCTCAAGTCGATGTGCGAAACTAACTTGAAAACGTAATTAATACAGTAAGTAAAATTGGAATAGAATAGAATAAGACTTAGAGCAGCGAGCTGATGGAATATAACGGTGGTTGAAAGATGAAAGTTGTTGCCGCAGACACGGCATAACCTTTTATCATATTCAGCAGAAGTTACGACCAATAGTTTTCTAAATATTCAAGCAAGAGCGTCGGTAGGGGCTACGGACAGAATGTATGTATGTAGCACGGATTGAATGAATCATAGGATGACATACTAAACGTGGCGACGACCGACTTACCGAATTTCTATAATTGTATAGAGGCGACACCCACGACACCAGATACGGGGTGAAGTGGATAGGCCACTTGATACCTATTTCGTGACACCCTTGCAAAATACAGGCGCAGGCCTAATAAGCAAGGGGCTGGACATGGACATGGTAGCGTCTGGCGCCAAGAAGATTAGAAAACCAGACGAAAAATGTCGAAAATACTCATACATCAGTATCAAATTTAGGGAGGTATCGGATAGGATTCCATCACTTAACTTGTTCGGTGTTCTATTCATAAGAGAGAAAATCGTGATTTGATTAGTCAGGATGACGTCACAATCAATGGGAATCGAGTCAAACTCTGGAAAGAAGAACCAGAACGAACATGGTAGGGAACTCCAGAAAAGTATAAGAAATGGACTTTAACTTTTAATCAGTCAAGTCCGGTCCGCCTCGTACCTCGTACAAGTTCTCGCTGAACGTTTATTTTGAGTAAGTAAGAGTTGGTTGAATAGCATATCATACCAGCCGAATCTGGGAGTAATGTTAGCTAAGCTAGGGAGTATAAATTCATAAGTCAACTAAGTCGAATAATTTAGTCAAATTATAAGTAATTTTAATTATCGTATTTTGTGGTAGTAGAAACCACCTTTCTGATATAACGTATATTATATAGTAGAGTTAGAGAATAAAATCATCACCTTGTGATTTTACTACAAGGCAAGAGTTCGTGTTGTTCATAAAGTTACTCTGATAATTACGGAAGACCACCGTAGCTTACCATCATCTTCAGAATAGAATAGTCAGATCAGGCCCGGATACACGAAACAAATATCGTTGATTTCATCTACATCTACCAACGAGGCGAGCTAGTATCCTGTTCTTTCGTGACTGGTAAGGTTGGTTGTCGCAGCAACCGTACATACAAGCCTTACCCGAAGCGAAAGAGATTGCGAAATCGATTATACATCGAGAGTACATACAAGTAGTGTTTTGAGTTACGTCATCAGCTTAGGTGACGTCATCAAATCTGCAGTGGCTAGCGGCTGCCAGGATTCCAGAGTAACTAAACACAGTGAGTAAAAGTTGTATGGCCCAAGCACCAAGCGAACAACCCGCCAACGTAGTATTAAGAGACCTCGCTGACCGGGTGAAAGTTTTTATAGAGAGGGCCCAGTTAACAGAGACAACGAGGGTCAGCCAACATAGAGAGTATAGCGACAGCACCATAATTAAAATAACGACAGAAATAGACTGCCCTGAGCAACCAAGACTAACGAAGATTACCGTTACACTAGAATATCGCTAGCGAAATGGAAAACCCACAAGAACCCCCTAGCGTGACCCTGCCTGGCATCGACCGACGAATAGAGCTACGTCCTGAGACCGTGGCGGCCATGCAGACCATGGGGAGGGCGATGGCCGGGGCGATCGTCGAAAGCAGCGACCGCCGAGAAAATGAGCGGGTGTACCGGAAGGAGATCCGGGACACAATCTACCGAATACAACCCTGCGACGGAGTAGTGCCGGAGGAGGTGAGAACCTTCCTCGACGAAACCAGACGAGCATGGGTCGCCAATGAAGGGCGGCTAGATGGCATACCAGCCTACATCGTCACGCGAGCGGCACGAGGGCAATTATCCAGAGCCATAGATGGGTTTCTCGTGGGAAAGGTCAGGGAGAATATTACTTTCGGAGAATTTCACGAATACATCACACTGAACTTCATATCAGCGAATGAAGGAGAACGGATCAAGTATGATCTGGAGGGTACACGGCAAAGACGGAACGAAACCGTCGTGACATTTAACCGACGTTATCGGGAACTGAGTACCCGGGCTTACCCTGTCGAGAACGTTGACAACAGGAGGACCATCTTGGGGATTTACCTCAGGGGTCTATCTGATCTCCGTCTCAGCAAGAGGATTGTCCGCAAGAAGGCCACCACCCTGACCCGCGCTATTGAAATCGCGGAAGAAGAGGCCACCTGTGACGACCTGCTCCAGGCCATGAAAATCAGTGAAAGACAGGAAGAGGGCATGGAGGTGAACGTAGTGGGTCCAGGGGAGGAAAAGGAGATATGGAACGTAGTCAATACGTTAAAGAAACAAATTGCTCAACAGAATAGAATGGTTGAGCAATTGTGTGGGTTGGTGAGCGACCTACAGCTAGAGCGGCAGACGGCGACTAGGGCCGCCAAGCCCGAGAAGAGAACCCCACCGCTAGCAAAACCACGTACCCCACCCTCGCCCCGACCAGTCAGAGCCGGACGAGAATTGCAACACATTACCTGCTACAATTGTGGCCGGGTCGGCCATTATAAGAGTGACTGCCGTCAGGCAGTGCAACTAACCACACGAAGACCACAACCGCGACCACAACCCCGACCGCAAAGACCACCCATGACGTGTTTTACATGTGGCCGGGAAGGACATACAGCCCAGAATTGTTTTAGGACGTATATGAGCCGGCAGGCGACTCCTGCCGTAACAATAAAATGTTTTAGGTGTGGTAAAGACGGCCACTACATAAGAGACTGTCCGCTGCAGAATGGTCCTGCCGGGACGCAACAAAAGGGTCCGACTAACCGCGGGGCGATCAAGCGTCCCCGCACTGACGAAATGGAGATCGACGAGGTGAACGATCATCGACGACGCACGACACCTAGCGACTGTTCACGTAATATTCGAATGGATCTGAACAATGCTAGATGCAACCGTGACGACTACGCAGATCGCGATGGCTTTGTGTTGACTGGGGAGGGGACGGATGAAATGGGCCGTCGTTCATACGGTGTCGGATACAGTTCATCCTCCCGCCGGAACAGCTACGCCGAAATAGTTAGTGGACGAAGGAGCCCGGGAAACGACGACGGAGAGAACCGTTGGTGAGATCACCGACCGAGCGGTTCTTAATCCGTCTAAAAATGGATAAAGACGGTCCATCGGATCAGGGTAAGTACCTGCATGCCTTAGTGGATACTGGTGCTAGCACATCCTTGATCCGTAAGGATATATGGCGTAGCATGCTGAATGCTAGGCCATTGAAAAGAGCAAAAACGCTCTTAGCTGTAAATGGTTCCCCGATAAAGTTGTTGGGGGAAACACAAGTAAAATTCAAGAACGCCCGACCCATCCCCAGTACGATTGTGGGCAGAATGAGGCATGAATGTTTACTTGGAGCGGATGCTTTGCACCTGGGAAATGCAAAGATTGACTATCGGGCCAAAATTGTAGTATGGTTTGGCCAGGTATATCCCTTTGAATATCCGCATAGAGAGCAGACAAATTATGTCTATGCAAGCTGTAAGGAAACGACCGGATATAAAGATATCGACAAAGTCATGGTAGACTTTGCAGATATTTTTGATACGGCTCGTCCAAACACGTTAGGACTGGTCCCCAAAGTGAGGTGTACGGTACCAACAGGAGATGCTTATCCTATAAGGCAAAAAGCCTACCGTCTACCATTGGCCAAGCAGTATATAGTCAAGAATCAAGTGGCTGAAATGCTGGCCGCGGGCGTCATAAGGCCGTCGTCATCGCCATGGGCGTCGCCCATTACGTTGGTCCCTAAAAAGGACGGGGGGACTAGATTTTGTGTCGACTACAGAAAGTTGAATTCTGTGTGCAAGAAGGATAGTTATCCACTGCCAAACATAGCAGATATTTTTGATTCGATGTGCGGCGCAACGATATTTTCGACTATGGACTTGAAGTCTGGCTATTGGCAGATACCAATGGACAGCCAAGACATAGAGAAAACAGCGTTCGTTTGTAGTGAAGGCTTGTTCGACTTTGTTCGGATGCCGTTCGGTTTTGCGAACTCAGGTGCCGTATTTCAGAGGGCAATGAACGATATTTTCCGAGAATTCGTGGGAAAATATCTGCATGTTTTCGTCGACGATATAGTCATATATTCGAGAAATCCGGCTGAGCATGCACAGCATTTGCGTAAGGTTATGCGTAGGATTCGAGAATACAATTTACAGGTTAAGAAAAAGAAATGCGAATTTGCCCGTGAGTCTGTGGACTTGTTAGGGTATCATATTTCTGCACAGGGAGTGGCTCCTCAGGTCCAGAAGGTCAAGGTCATAAGAGAAATGTCACCACCACGCGATGTGGGTGAGGTGAGAAGTTTCCTTGGAGCTACAGGTTATTACCGCTCTTGTGTGCAAGGCTATGCGGAAATTGCTAAGCCTTTGATAGAATTGACTAAGAAATATAAGCGTTTTGAGTGGGGTCAGGAGGAACAGCAAGCGTTTAAGAAATTGCAAAACTTGCTGTGTAGTGAGACGGTTCTCACATATCCGAATTTGAATGCTCCGTATAGATTGTATACTGATGCGTCTAGCTATGCGATAGGTGCGATACTGGTGCAGGTAGATGACAAGGGTATTGAGCGGGTGATTCAGTATGTTAGCTCTACTCTTAAGGACAGTCAGTTGAATTGGCCTGTGATAGAAAAGGAAGCTTATGCGGTAATATATGCGCTAAAGAAGCTTAGACCTTATCTATTTGGCGCGCAGTTTACCGTGTATACCGACCACAAACCCCTAAAGAGTTTGTTTATGGGCGAAGTTAAAAACACGAAAGTGCAGCGCTGGGCGGTACTGATTGCCGAGTACGGATGTAAGATTGAATACATCCAAGGCTCGAAGAACATTCGAGCGGACATGTTGTCCAGGTTACGTCGACCGGTGGAAGTCGCAACGTTAGATACAGGCGACTTTGTGATACCAGATGTCGATGAGGGGGTATTACCCCACGTCCCTCTAGAGGCATTCGACATACCATATGTCGAATTGTGTGCCGAGCAGACCAAGGAATACCCGGAGTTGTTCAAAAACACCCCGGAGGAGTATATGGTCAAGAATGGCATTTTGTATTCTTTAATTACGCCTTCAACGTTGGACGCTGAGTACCCCAGAATTGTCTTACCTACCCTGTTCCGTGAGAGAGTGCTCCGGATGGCTCATGAACGAGCTGGTCACCAAGGTCTGCAGAAGACCATCGGTATGGTAAGAGATTCTTTTGTGTGGACGTCTTTAAGAAAAGACGTAATCCGTATACTTGAAACATGTACGAAGTGCCAGGTCAACCGACCCGTCACTACCCGACCTAGGTATAGTGAAATGCCCATGGCCAATTATCCGGGTCAGATAATTGGAATGGATTTGATCGGTCCATTATTAGAATCAAATAAGGGTAACATATATATCATGACTGTGATTGATCACTGTTCTGCGTGGGCAGAAGCATATCCAATTGCAGCGAAGACATCTCAAAATGTGGAAGAAAAGTTCTTCAACGAGTATGTCGCGCGTCATGGCGTCCCTGAGATTGTAATAACCGATCAGGGTAAAGAATTTTGTTCCAATTCTCTGGAGGAGCGGTTTAAGGAACACGGTATCGACCATAGACGGTCTAGCCCATACCATCCGCAGACCAATGGACGTACCGAGAGGTTCAACCGCACTCTTAAGGAGTTGATCCAGAAAGGGGTGAACAACGCCTCGCGGGCGTGGGAAGACGAGTTGGGAGCAGCTTTGACAGCGTACCGCAGTACTCGTCATGCGACGACCGGATATACGCCATTTTATTTGACGTATGGGCGACGGGCGAGATTACCAATGGCCGTTCCAATCGATGCGTCGCAAGACCTTGGTGAGAGACTAACGTATCTCAACAACGCCTTGCTACGTGCTCGGGAGGGAACAGCTAGATCTCGAGAGATTCACAGGGAACAAATTAATAAGCGTGCGAACGCTGGTGAGTTTAAAGTGGGGGACTCGGTGGTCGTAAAAGCTGAGGAGAGAATGAAGTTGACCTCTCGCAGTGACCCCGAGTATGAGATCTTTAAAATCAACGGACCTGTGGCGCACGTCCGCCATCAGAGGTCTGGTAAGGTGCGTGTAGTTAATATATGTAAGCTGCGCGTAGTCGACTCGGAAATGTGCTGGGACGGGGTGCGACCACGCCCCATTCGTAACCCTACAAAGGGGACGAAAGCTAGCCATCACCCCAGGGTGATGTTGCCCGAGCCAGAACCTATGGTCACCGACGCAGATACGACACCCCAGGTTCGTAAGAAGCGGCCAGCTTCGAATATGGAGCCAGAGGTGCGTACAGGGGGTAAGAGGGTTGACCGGAAAAGGGTGCAACCCAGTACGAATCGCAGTCGAAACCATGAGTCACCAAGTGACGTCATCAAAACTCCTAAGCCCATAGTAATTGACGCTCCAGAGGCGGCACCAGAGCTACCCTCTGAACCAATGGAGATGCTTCCATCGCATCCTTATATGCTGCGCAAGCGCAGACATATACCAGATGACGATTCTGACAGCAAGCAACTCAGGTTAGACTTGAAGCGAAAGCAAGGGTATGGGCGGGATAACGAATCCGGTAACAAGCGACTCCGAATTGGCGTGATAGACCCCGCCCTTTACGATGACGCGCTATACGCTGATTTCATCAGTCGTATAAATGCCGTTATCCGGCGGCACAACCGCCATTAGGTGTATTGTATCGCTATACTTAACATCGCAAATAGCTAGTGCGTAAAATATCGTAACGATTAAAAACTAAAATCGTTCGCAAGATACAAAAAGTTATTCGTTTAAATTGTGAGTTTTAGCTTTGTACCGGTAGGCATCCCAGGGCGTGGAATCATGTATATTTTACGATTAAGTGTGATGGTAACTATGGTATGTTTAATAAACGGATTGTGTAAGACGTCTAGTGTGCATAGGTTACCGAACGGAGTAATGATAACTAAACCAGAAGATATATCCATTATCCGGGCTGAATGGACCGTAGTGGTGTCTATCGACCACCCACATTTGCCCGCCGGATTTATGGAACGGTTAGCACAATTCCGTGTTCTTATTGCGGACGTCGGCCGAAAGACATCATTAAGCTTTCGAGACACTTTCGGTTTGCAACATCGTGTTAGCAATATTAGGAAGATCGCTGCTAAGACACGACAAAATATGGTGAGTAGGGACAATATACGACACAAACGTGGCTTATTCAACTTTGTCGGGGACATAGCCTCGTCCCTATTTGGTACCGCTACCTCGGGTGATATAAATGCGATTAAAAGGATAGTCAAAATTGCTATGAGGGACATGAATCGTCTGGTGCATTTTTCCAACGAACTGGCGTCCCATGTGAAACTGGCATTCGTAGGGATCAACACCAACGTTGACCGTATCAATGAAATTACCACTGGCCTAGTAGAATTAACTAAAAATGTGAGCGATATGTTTACGGTGTACGCCGCCCGACAGACCGACTTGTACGCATTAGTGCGACTGGGACACGTTATTGATTCCGCCGAAAGTGTAGTATATAGTTACCAGAGGGCAGCGGCGCAATTTCATAGACAGACGGCATCCCTAGAATTGGGTAGGCTGACGGAAGAATTATTCAGTTCTGCTGACCTAAGTTCAGTGGCCAAACAAGTTAGTGTGGGGAATCGACTGATACATCCATATCAGTGGTACTACCGCAACGTGGTCGTGTATCCGTTATGGAAAGACGACTCACGGCTCCATTACGTAGCAACGTTACCGCTAATTGACGGGGGCGAATATATCGAATACGGGTTGCATGCGTGGCCGGAACCGTTAAGTGCTCGGGGATACTACATGCAAGTACGGATAGCGCGGACCAGCATCGGTCTTGACACCAAAACTGGGTGGTACTTCACGCCATCCGAGTGTCGTGGGGAGGAGCCCCGGGTGTGTCATGGTCCACTACGGGTCGACAAGACCCACGTTCCATGCATTGTGAGCCTGTTAACTAATACGACCGACCGTGCTTGTAATATTCAGCTCTCTAAATCGAATGAAACTTCTAGCAAATTGTTTGCCGGTAAGCAGATAGGCGTTGTGTTGCAAACGTTCGGGGAAACAATTGATATACACTGTGACGGACGATTGACCGACCGTTGTGTGGTGGGTAATGGGGTATATGCATTAATGTCTGCTGAATGTGGTTATAGCGGGAAAGGCTGGCAATTCGAGCCTGTTGCGTCTTATAGTCGGACGTACACTCGAATAGGCCTAGCCATTGAAATGCCCCATTTGGATGTGTCTGGCGTTCTAAATCAATCCATGATAGTGGACCATTTAAAACTACAACCGTGGAACCATTTACAAAAATCTAAGTACGTACCGCTAGCACCATTATCCATGATCGACCCGGTGATGGTCGATGGCATTGGGGTACATTCTTTCATATCATATTCGACTGGCTCCTTCGTAGTTGTGCTAGTAATTGTGTTTATATTATATAAATGTGGCGTGTTATCACGCATGTGGAATGCGCTTAAATGCAAGCCACGTGCGGCCCATGAACGCAAGCCACGTGCGGCCCATAGTAGTGAACCGCATACTGCAATTCGAATGTGTACACCGACTATTCAGGCCCAGCAGCCCCCGAGACCTGCAGCTCTACGGGAGCCGCTGCTGATGGCAACCGGGTCGTCGCCTAACGCTAACGCCGGGACTGAGATCGACCCGACGGCTGCCGACTGGATAGAGATGGAGATGTACGCTGACATGGTGGATCCTAACGTGAGCATAAACCGCTTGGAGGTATCACCATGACGTTTTGGCACTAACTTTATATGTTTCTACTGGAACAGTAATTGGTGAATATTAATAATTGTGGCGCGAACTTTATCATGATACCGTACTGTGTACTGTTTTATTAATAGGAAAAATTCACATGATCTGTAATGGTATTTGCACTGTAGGATTAAGGTTTGGAACTATAATGTTGTGTCGTGTGACGACGAATCGTACGACACTGTGTCGCTGCTGACCATATTGTCACTGATGGCTGTAACGGCAGTTTATATTAATACACTATGTAATATATATATTCACTTGTTTTAAACTGTACCGATTGCCCGCTTTTATTGTTAAGTTACGCGTGAGACGGGTTACGTCCACGGTTTAATGATGCTATTAATGTGTTTCCGGGGGCGGTTAGCTACCCGGACATGTATGTTTGTATAATTATCAACCATACACTAACAAATACTACTAACTGTATTTCCGAGCATTCCGCTACTCGGACAAGTATTGGTGTATAATATATCGACCTGTTTTATTGTCTTGACTAATTGGATGAATATCAGGTGGTATCCGTCCAGGCTGCTGGTATAGGTTTGGGTTGTTGATAGTCCACAACGAGTTAATTGACACTCTCTTTAAGGCCTTAAGAGAGATAGTCAATTAACTTTGGTTAAGGGGCGTATGTAGATATGGGATCGTCTTCTGGGGAGTCATGACCCCGGGGACATCTTACATTTGCAGTCTAAGACCCCAGAATTACCATATTTGAATACCAGGCGAGTAAAGAACGGATAACACGATGAACGAAAAATGTAATAAATATAATAGCGCGATCTAGTGCGTGCTCAAGTCGATGTGCGAAACTAACTTGAAAACGTAATTAATACAGTAAGTAAAATTGGAATAGAATAGAATAAGACTTAGAGCAGCGAGCTGATGGAATATAACGGTGGTTGAAAGATGAAAGTTGTTGCCGCAGACACGGCATAACCTTTTATCATATTCAGCAGAAGTTACGACCAATAGTTTTCTAAATATTCAAGCAAGAGCGTCGGTAGGGGCTACGGACAGAATGTATGTATGTAGCACGGATTGAATGAATCATAGGATGACATACTAAACGTGGCGACGACCGACTTACCGAATTTCTATAATTGTATAGAGGCGACACCCACGACACCAGATACGGGGTGAAGTGGATAGGCCACTTGATACCTATTTCGTGACACCCTTGCAAAATACAGGCGCAGGCCTAATAAGCAAGGGGCTGGACATGGACATGGTAGCGTCTGGCGCCAAGAAGATTAGAAAACCAGACGAAAAATGTCGAAAATACTCATACATCAGTATCAAATTTAGGGAGGTATCGGATAGGATTCCATCACTTAACTTGTTCGGTGTTCTATTCATAAGAGAGAAAATCGTGATTTGATTAGTCAGGATGACGTCACAATCAATGGGAATCGAGTCAAACTCTGGAAAGAAGAACCAGAACGAACATGGTAGGGAACTCCAGAAAAGTATAAGAAATGGACTTTAACTTTTAATCAGTCAAGTCCGGTCCGCCTCGTACCTCGTACAAGTTCTCGCTGAACGTTTATTTTGAGTAAGTAAGAGTTGGTTGAATAGCATATCATACCAGCCGAATCTGGGAGTAATGTTAGCTAAGCTAGGGAGTATAAATTCATAAGTCAACTAAGTCGAATAATTTAGTCAAATTATAAGTAATTTTAATTATCGTATTTTGTGGTAGTAGAAACCACCTTTCTGATATAACGTATATTATATAGTAGAGTTAGAGAATAAAATCATCACCTTGTGATTTTACTACAAGGCAAGAGTTCGTGTTGTTCATAAAGTTACTCTGATAATTACGGAAGACCACCGTAGCTTACCATCATCTTCAGAATAGAATAGTCAGATCAGGCCCGGATACACGAAACAAATATCGTTGATTTCATCTACATCTACCAACGAGGCGAGCTAGTATCCTGTTCTTTCGTGACTGGTAAGGTTGGTTGTCGCAGCAACCGTACATACAAGCCTTACCCGAAGCGAAAGAGATTGCGAAATCGATTATACATCGAGAGTACATACAAGTAGTGTTTTGAGTTACGTCATCAGCTTAGGTGACGTCATCAAATCTGCAAGTGGAAACAGACATGGTCCTTGTATAGAACCCGTACGATATGTGGCACTCGACACATGATGGCGGGGATGGCGTGGCCTATAAATAAGTACAAACCTACAATAAGCAAGCGGAACAAAACAGGAATGGAAGGCAGACAATTAATTTTCAAATATTTTGACCATAAATTAACTGTTAACCCTCCCGCACCCCACCCCGCAACGTTACAGCAAAGATCGCATTGATTAGGACGACAAGACTGAAGCGGGCAATAATACACCCATACACTGATCCTCAAGGATGTATAACGGAACTATATCGCATAGCATTCGGGGTATATTTACTAATAAATATAAATTATACTCCTAACGAAGGCCAAAACGATATGTGAAGAAACAACAAAATGTAAACAAACTGCTGTCGCACACGGTAAAACCGCAGACCACACATCTAAATCAAGAATTTTGAAACCACTGATCATTGCAAACAGATCGTGATAACACGCAAAACTCGAAAATTCCAAAGTTTTTCTGGTACCAATTAAAGTACGCAGCACCCAGAATCAGATGCGCGAATTAATGAAACATTTTCTTCACATAAAGATCTGAGACAACACGGGTGTGACGTCACCCGCTCGGATCTTACGGAGAACGACATCAGCTGATTTTCGTGTTAAAACACTGTAAAGCCAACACCTTATTTCATATCTGCCGATCGCCTGTTGGGGTTAAAGGAAGGCGATCAATCTGGCATATTTCGTTGTTAACACACGTCCCAGATTCGGGGTCAGAAATTGGAACATGCGACACAGACGAAATTTTGAAGACCTAAGTCTTTTAACTATGGAATAACATGGAATTATACAACCTGGTTATCATCGGCTCCATCCATGGTAATCTAATATAATCCCTAGAGAGCACACAAAGCTATCACAATTACACAGAAAGACTTAAATTAACTCGACTCCAACTGCACAAAAAAGCATGTAGCTCTTGTTGCTATGCCACCAAGAATGAGCTTCATGGCAAACGGGTACTCGGCAGTTGGGACCCGAGTACCCGATTCCATGAGTCGGTAAAGCTTACTAAGTCTATAGTCCTAGGGCCGAGCTAATCCAGGCTAGCTTGTATCAGAAGTAATAGAATTGTGAGTATTGATCGGAGAACACAAGTATCCTGGTAATTGCCAGACTGTTGGACTAACGCCAATATATCAGCCATATCAAAAAATGGGGACAAAAAGAAACCTGAAAATTATCGCCCAATCAGCCTATGTCAGTAGTGTGTAAAATAATGGAATCGATAATTAAGGATGCAATAATGGACCATCTAAGAACAAATAAAATGCTTTCAGATAAACAATACGGCTTTATCAGTGGCTGATCTATTGTTCTGCAATTGCTAAATGTACTTGAAAAATGGCCCCAGACACTTGATAAAGGCGGGATGATTGATGTTATCTACTGCGACTTTATGAAGGCATTTGACAAGGTTACTCACAAACGTCTCATAAAAAAGTTGTCTATATATGGCATAGAAGGTAAATTGTTAGATTGGATACTGGCATTTTTAACCGGTAGAACGCAACAGGTATTAATATTAACACGGTTCCTTATAAAACAACACAGGTCACAATTGGCATACCACAGGGTTCTGTTTTGGGACCACTTCTTTTCATAATATAGATCAGATGACACAAAACTCTTCAGGTCAATTTTTAATCTAACAGACTGTATTTCACTACAAAAAGACAAATTCGATGTGTTCATGGACAGATGATTCATTATTAAAACTCCACCCAGATAAGTGCAAACATATGCGAATCTCTAGCAAAAAAAAATAAAAAATAACCACACTCATATACAATGAACTTATGCAGCCATACACTTTAACATACTCCCCTGCTGAAAAAGATATTGGTGTAATAATTTATGAAAAGCTAAATTTCGACAAGCACATAAATGAAAAGATAAACAAAGCAAACCAAATAATGGGATTAATCCGACATACGTTTAGCTATATAGATAAATATAATTTTACACACCTATTCAAGGCCCTCGTTAGACCACATATTGAATATGCTAATGTTGTCTGGGCCCCACATTTGAAAAAACACAAATGCTGTAGAAAATGTTCAAAGACGAGCTACTAAGCTCGTTCCTGGCCTACGCCATCTATCATAGTGAACGCCTACAAATTTTGAAATTACCGACCTTGGCATTTCGTAGATTACGTGGCGATATGATAGAGTTTTATAAACATCTCAACAACAAATATGACCAAGGAACATCAGACCATAGGCATTTGAAGTTTAACAGCCTATTTCATATTATTAGCATATTTCATATACTACTATATATATAATGCACGAGCTGGTCAACAGAGATCACGGAAACACACTATGCATGAACAACAAAGCAAAAATCTTAGTTTTAAGCCTCTCCGCTTGGGAGATGATGGCGGCGTACCGTGTCCGTTATATCTGTCTAACACATCAACGCTGGTTTTGCATCGCTGCTACGAATTGTATTAATTTTATTACGTTTTTTAAGCGAATTGTAAATGTTCCAGAAACCATTGGGGAAGAACTAGCCATTGCTAGACTGGTCCCTGGCGCTCTGTATCTGTTTGCGGAACACCAGCATCGTTGGACCTTTCACCCCAACACCAACACTATGCATTCAGATTCAAGAATTATTATTTTACTTGTTTACATTGTATATTTTGACTTGAAATAATTCAATTTTCATTTGAAATTTTCTCTTGAAATTTCAAATTTCCCACAACATGATGTTAAGAAGAAAGTCTCGCCAGGAACCAGTCTATATTGGAGGCTGTTAACGAGTCAGTTGAGAATAGTCACAAAATTAAAAGCCTGCCTCCTTAAAGAAAATATAATGATTTAAGAATAGTAAATATATTTATTAATTTAAATATTCATCTTTCAAATTTTATCTTTAGATAAAAAATATTTATTAATATAATTTGCTGCGGCGCGTAACTGAGCCAGTGTTTTTTCCCCAATGGTTTCTGGAACATTTACAATTCACTTAAAAAAATGTAAAATTAATAGAATTTGTAGCAGCGATGCAAAACCAGCATCAATGTGTTAGACAGATATAACGGACACGATACGCCGCCATCATCACGAACGGAGGCTTAGAACTAAAATTTTTGCTTCATGCGTATTGTTAGTCTCTATGAAGAGCTGCAGTCTACAACTGCGTCTCTAACATCTGCCTATCGATTCCTGTCTGGATTTTCTGCCGAAACGGTCCATATTTAACACGCCTTTTTTTATACGAAAACTGGATATACGTGCGAAACGAACTATGCAGTCAATAAAAATATATCGGCAACATCAGATTGCCGTAAATAGTTTAGTGAATTAATCTCTTTAAACCATTCAGTCTTCTTCATATTATTATTATTAATAATATCAATAATCATAATAATTATTATTATTTAATTTTTTTAACATCAAATTGTTATTTATTTTTCTTCTTCTTCTTAGTATTATTATTATGTTGATTATTATTATGATTATTACTAATATAATTAATATTATTCATTTATTTATTAAACAATTTTAAAATAAAATTTCAATCAGACCTTTTCTATTCAACCTCGTAGATTGTTCAATCTACAATCGGGCGCCGTCCGGCAACGCAATACGTGTTTTAGCGCGGACTCACTCGTCACCTGAGTCGTCAACCGAAGCGAGACGATACGAAAAAACAGAATGTACACGCAGACAAACGTGCCTGTTGTTTACTTTGAATAAAACGAAGACTGAATGGTTTAAAGAGAATAATTCACTAAACTATTTACGGCAATCTGATGTTGCCGATATATTTTTATTGACTGCATAGTTCGTTTCGCATGTATATCCAGTTTTCGTATAAAAAAAGGCGTGTTAAATATGGACCGTTTCGGCGGAAAATCCAGACAGGAATCGATAGGCAGATGTTAGAGACGCAGTTGTAGACTGCGGCTCTTCATAGACTAGCGTATTGTATCTCCGTTGTCCACCTTGTGTATTATATGTAATATATATATATATATATAGTTACTAGTAGTACATGAAATATGCTAATAATATGAAATAGGCGGGTAAACTTCAAATGCCTGTGATCAGACTTCATTGAACTTCACAACACAAATACTAATACAAGAGCCCATAGCTTAAAACTCATGAAAGTACTCCGTCCCATTGCGGTGCACTGATCATTGGAATAAACTCTCTGAATATGTCATCAGCGCACCTTCAATTAATTCTTTTAAACATAGATTGCACAAGCTTTAGGAGTCAACCTGTCCTATGCGCTTCAACTTTGAAGCTAAATCTACATGTAATTCCAATTCTACTTCAATACTAGTTGACTGATGTGAAACTGTTATTCCTGACGTTAGAGGCCTGCGGCCTGCTGTCGGATGTCCTTTCATTGTATCATTGTACCCAATAAATGTAAGAAAATTAGTATACCACGAAAATAGGGATAAATTAGTTACATATACCATACAAATAGAAATACCTAGATTAGAGTATATGAGAATAGACGGAATATTACAAAATAAAACGATTGGCCGTCAAAACATATAGGATGGTTACGATATTATTCCGATTGTAAAAGTTAAACCTTACATTTTGTACTGTAATTTTCTTTTGTAATAAAGCAAGAAATGTGCAAATGGCGTAATTTCCAGATCTCATCCGGTTTAAACCGGATCTTTTGGCGCGTATTAGTTTTCCCAGTTGCCAGATTATGGGGGAAATCACACATTACCGGAACCGACCACAAAACTACTTAGAAACCTCCATGTGTCTTGTTAAATTGATTAACACCGTAAGGCTTTTATTCTATCGAAGCATCAAATAGTACATTAGTACACTATTTTAACTCAAATATGTTCTGAATTTATTATAAACTCTTAAAAATGAAAGACTGCTGTCCAGATACACTCCTATTGTGTGAGTGATTTTATATACCATTTCGACCATAGTACCTAAAACAGATTGTAATAGCACTGACTAAGGAATAAAGTACTCAGTCTTCTCGGATGGGACTTTAAACTGAGGTCCCGTCATACAGTGCCCATCACTGTGTGAACGTGAGCTAGGGTTAGGTAGGCAAGAAATTTCGGCATAGTCAAAGTAAACCGGATGCTGAATGGATCCCTCCTCGGATGGAACCACGCAACATACGGATTACAAAACCAAAACCAAAGTGCTAGAATTAGAATCTTTCGGAATTTTCGAGGGGACTATGGAGGGATGTAACCCGGATGACTGATCGAGTTCGTCCTCGGACGGACACAGTCACCATACGGGCTACCTAACCAATCAAAATCAAACAAGTGCGCGCTGGTGCCTGCTCGGATGATGGCCAGAAGACCAAATGGGTCCCAGGACCCGAAAGACCCCACATCCCAACCTCCCCACTCCCCCCAAAGGGGCCGGGAGGTCTCTGACCTAAAGCCCCCCCCCCTTGGGTGCATCAGGTCATAAGACCGTACGCACCTCCCCCGACCCAACACCTACCCCATCCCTTCCCCACCCCCGTTAGGTCCAGGTTAGGCCATCCCCATTACACACGCCCAAGCATGAGGAGCAACAAAAAAAAGCCATGGAAAAGAACAGCAACATGAGACAAAATCGAGAGACAACGATCAACACACACACACACACACACACACACAGAGACACAAGCTAATGCACAAACCGACGTCACAAGAATTCACAAGAATTCAACAGAAACCATAAAGGCCAGGCGTGAGTCTAGACCCTAGCATTGGGAACTAGCATATAAACGCCTCAAATATTACAACACACACAGGAATAAAGTATAAATTAAATGTAAATAGCCACAGACCTAAAACATGCTGTTAAAAAAGTGTAGATATATGTAATTCAGTTTAGTGGATGCGTAATCTTGGTTTTTTTAAGCGTAAGCGGCACACCGCAGCTGAATCTTAAACCAGCATCTAGCAGCTGTAGGCAGCATACTATCCAGCAATCATTTGCAAAGTTCAAAGTTCAAAGTTCAAAGTTGCTTTATTTCATGTTTTTTCTATACATGTAAATATAATCCAGCAATCATTTGCATTACAGAAGTATATCCAAAAGGCAGAAACTCATCTATTAAAGACAGTGAACTACAGTTGGAAGATTACGATTTATTTATGAACCACCATCCTGGCAGAGGGGTCTTGATATATACTAACAAAATACTAAATGCACAGCCATGCGATGATCTAAATAATCAAAATCTTAATGAATCAATCTGGAGGAGCTGGACCACAGCTGCAAAAGAAAGAGTGCTATTAGGGTGTATTTACCGGAGTCCAAATTCAAAGGAAGTAAACAATGAAAGTTTGTTATTGTTGCTAAACAGTTTAGATAGTCAAAAGGCAGACCACATTCTAATAACTGGAGAGTGTAATTTCCCTAATATAGACTGGATCACCGAAATGACAACTGACCCCTATGGTGTATAATTTATTGAAGCACTTCAAAATAACCTATTAGAACAGTCAGTTACTAGACCCACGCGGCACAGAATCAATCAAACATCAAACCTTGATTTAGTGCTAACAAATAATGCAAATCTAGTGCAAAGTATTGACCATAATCCAGGTTTAGGCAAAGGTTGCCACAACTTATTCAAGATTCAAGATTCAAGATTCAAAATTATTTATTTTCATATAACACATAGATTTTACATTTACACAACAGGCAGTCCACCAAAGGCTGAGTCTATACAGCGGTGGACCCCTTACATTTAACATATAATAAACATATAATTCAGTAATAGTTGGATCATGGGTGAAGATAATATAATATTTACATGTATACATTTAAGACAATAGACAATTAAGACGCACGTACGCACGCACGCACGCACACACGCACGCACGCACGCACACAGATGGGAATGGGGAAAACACATGCATATCTTGTTTACAATATTATTATTATTATTATTATTATTATTATTATTATTATTATTATTATTATTATTATTATTATTATTATTGTCATATATAATAATACAGCCTAATTTGTATCAACATTTCTTGGTGCGGCATTATTATTATTATTATTATTATTATTATTATTATTATTATTATTATTATTATTATTATTGTCATATATAACAATGCGGCCTAATTTGTATCAACATTTCTTGGTGCATTATTATTATTATTATTATTATTATTATTATTATCATGGGCGATCCCTTTTGATTATGGCTGAAGGAACACCCCGCCTTGTTTATCTGTTAAGTATGTTACCCACATCTAAAGTTGTAATTAAAGATTTTGAAAGGCTATTCTATAAATTTATTTGGAGCCAAAAATGTGAGAAAATCAAAAGAACTCAACTCAATGACCCCATAAAAAATGGTGGAATAAATTCTATGAATTTAGAATATATGAATTATTCATTGAAATTAGTTTGGCTTACACGATATTTCTCTCCTGTAGTCAGTCCATGGAAAGTTATACCTAACATGATTTCTAAGAAGATTGGCGGTCTTGCCTTTTTGCTTCATTGCCAGTTTTCTATTAAAAAGGTACCTATCGTTATACCTTCGTTTTATGAAGAGATTTTAAAAATCTGGTCAAATTTTTGCTCTACAAATACTCCCCAACTAGACATTTTTTAACAGATAGTTTGGAATAATAAGAAAGTTCAAATAAATAACAAATCTGTCTTATGGATGATCTTTTTGAGGCTGGATTTATCTATATTATGGATTTCTTTGAGAGAAATGGCTCCTTTATGCCATATTTAAAGATTTATAGGAAATTATATGTTAAATGCTACTTCTCTTATAACATCTACGAGCGCTTGAAAAAGGCTTGCTACAGGGTAGTGGGATGCAATCTTTTTAATAAGTTCTTACCCAGACCATGTCTAAATTTAACTCGTGCACCTCACTCTAGAGGAATAGACTTACACGGTGGTGTTCGGCAAAGTAAAATGTTTTATAATGATAAAAGATGTGAGAAACCCAGTCTTAAAGTTCAATTCTGCATATTCTGCACCATTGAAATTTAATATATGGGCGTTCTTCCATAAGCTTCCACTAGAATATAAATTAAAACAGTTTCAATTTAAATTATTGCACCATATACTGCCCTGCAAAAAGTTTTTATATAAATTAAACATCTCTGCAGACCCATTTTGTAGCAAGTGTCCAAATACAGTAGATGATATTGTCCATTATGTTTTTGGTTGTCTAGAAATATATCAATTTTGGCATATATTGTTTAATAAAATTAAACAAATTGTATCTACATTTGATGTAAGTCATAATGAGATGGAAGAGACTGTGATTTTTGGATATTATCCAATATCCAAGTTTCAAGATATAAATTATTTACTATTGTTGTCAAAATTTTATATTTACAAATGCCATATTACAGAAAAGAATATTAACTTGATGCATTTTAAAAATGAATTAAAATTTCAGATTAAGGTAGTGGGTAAAGTAAGATTGAAATTGAATGAGGAATGCTATAGTTTATTAGATAAATTTATTCATTTGCTGTAAATTATATACTATAAGATTAATATTGTTTCTATTTATTTTTTGTCAGTTTTATTTTATTTTTCTCCTCTTAATGTAATGATGGATCACTCGGACAGGGATGGGGGGGGGGGTGATAGGGTTTATATTGTGACTGTTGAAATCTATGTTTACGTAATTTAGAGAGGAATGGAGTCGTAATGAATATTGATTGTAATTGTTTTGTACTTAAAGGAAAATAAAAAGGTGTGCGTCAGGGGGGCTGGAGGCTTTTGCCTACAGTCTTGTCATGAATGTACTCGGGTATGTTTGAAAGCCCTTAAGTGCTGTTTGCTACATTAGTTCAATTTTTACTAAGCATGGAATACCGATATGTATGCATATGTTTGTGTATGTATATATATGTATGTATGTATGTGTATGTATATGCTCTCGGGTGTTCAATTGCAGGTCAGAGGAGCATGTTTGCCACTTGGGTGACTGACTTAACCCTTTGACTCTGGAATTTATTCAGGAAAAGTGATTTTGTAAGAAATATGTACTTAGAGTGAATGAAGTTTTTCTTTTGAATGGTTGGTCATTGAGATGACTGACTTGTCAGTCATGCCAGTGATAGCCTTCAAGACTTTTTCTCTTTGTAAACAGATGTTTTCTAAACTCAATGAAGAAGCCTTTTTGGCTGGTGCAAGGGTTAAAGGGTGAATAATTGACTCAGTCATTCGAGGGATAGTTTCTTAAAAACTATTATTGCTCTGCAATTGTATTTGTTTTGAGGAGGAGGAAAACAAAATGTTCAAAGAATTAACTTTAAATAGCGTTGTATTCATTCATGGATCTATGTGATGTGTAAGGCTGACCGTTCGCACACTGACATTCCTGTGTTATCATCAGTTAATGGTGTTCTTTTCGGACTGACTTGGATGGGTGTTAATGCTGTTACCACAATAACACTTAAAATATCTGTAGAACGGAACACTGGCACTATGTATGTATGTGTATATATTTTTTTTTATGTATTACTTCTTAATGATGTCAGTGTGCTGAGGGTCAATATGAAATTATAGATCAGCACTTAAGGACTGAGTTGGAAATGTGCCGGCGCCGATCCTTGCCGGAGGCAAGGCGCAGGTCTGTCTGTCCACTTTTTTATTCTTTTAAATGTCTCTTGCTCCTATACTTTTATCTAACCTCTAAACCTTCCGCTTTACCTGCGGCTGGCTCTACAGTGGTTTTGCCAGTGCGGTTCGACTCCGCCTCTCGCTAAAAAAACTAAAAAATATTATTATTATCATTATTATTATTATTCACAACTGCATCATCCACATCAACAATCACGGATGCATTATTATTATTGCAGATGTGTATTTTACATTCTAGTTGTTATCCTGGCAACTGGGTACATACTTGTTTTTGTACTGCCATGGTGGTGACTTCTGCATTCATGTCATTGGTTTGGATTTTTAGTATCTTTCTAAGATTATTTTTTAAATATTTTGTTTAAAAGAGCTTTGTGTAAGAATTTGTGTGCATATATTTATATCTGTGTTGTTCCAGAGTTGTATTGCTTGGTGGGATGGTTCTTGTGTAGCTGTCATTGTTCTGTAATATGTTTGGTGTAAGTTATTCTTAGTTCGTGTGTTGTGCGAGTGTATATCGGGGTTGTTCCTAAAAAGGTTTGATAATGAGGAGGTTAGATTGCCATTATGGTAGTCCCTTAAGATAGTGTATAGTTGGACAGCTCCAATGTCTTCAAGTTTTAGCATTTTTTCGGTTTTAAAGACATCCTGGCCCTCTGCTGGCTGTGCGAATAATTTGATTGCCTGCTTTTGTAGTGATCTTAGATGTGCTAGTTTAGTTTTATGCGTGTTAGTCCATATTACATTGCAATATGTGATATGTGGAAGGATCAGTGTACAATATAGAGTTTTTAGACATTGCTTTACATCCAGACCTTTTCCACACGCCTATACATAAAGAAACACCTAGATTCCTCTTTAACAAAGGCAACTACCACCAGATATGCATTGATCTATCAAAGATTGACTGGGATACCATACATGACCTTAACACATAAGAAGCATGGGAGCACTTCTATCATACGCTTAATGAAACAATAGCACTTAATTTACAACAGACCAATACTAATAAAGTCAAAGGCAAGAAAGTGCCTTGGTATACGAGAAACATCATTTCTACTATAAAAGTAAAGTGAAGAGCCCTCAAAAAATCCAAAAGGACAAAAAATACTAGAGATTATAATGAGTACAAACGAGCGAGAAACAATACTACATTACAAATTAGATCAACAAAAGTAGAATTTGAAAACAAAATTGCATCAGAGAGTGCTAGAAATCCCAAGGCTGTCTGGAATTATGTAAAAAGTAAATCCCAAATGTGTGCATCTGTAGGCAGCCTAAAGAATCCCGGAATCCCGGAAACATGAAGATATATATATATATATATATATATATATATATATATATATATATATATATATATATATATATATATATATATATATATATATATATATATATCATATATTATATATGTACTATATATATAGTCAGATCAAGAAAAGGCAGAGGTTCTAAAAAACTTCTTTGCTAGCATCTTTACAAAAGAAAACTGCAACAAAATACCTAACCTTCCCCCTAGAATTATAGACAACTGCCCTGTAGATGTACAAATACCACAAGCTAGCATTGAGAAATCCCTTAAATCCCTAAATCCAAATAAAGGTCATGGACCAGACAATATCCCACCTAGAGTATTAAAAGAGGCTGCAACAGAACTGAGTAAACCGCTGTACACACTATGCAATAAATCACGAGTGGAAGGAACTATCCCAGAAATTTAGAAGAAAGCCAATGTTGCATGTATTTACAAAAAGGGAGCCAAACACGATCCTGGAAATTACAGACCCATCAGTCTTACATGTACTCTGTGTACAGTTATGGAATCTTTCATACGAGATGCAATTATGACTCACCTAGAATCGCTCAATCATTTATCACAGTGCCAGCATGACTTTAGACCAAACCGATCATGCAAAACTCAATTATTGGAATTCCTTGACAAAAATGAAGCTGTAGACGTAATCTACCTAGACTTTGAAAAGGCTTTTGATAGCATTCCGCATAGAAGATTACTTTCAAAACTTAAATCGTATTGTATAGGTGAGAAGATTATCAACTGGATTGAAAGCTTCTTAACTAGTCGAACTCAGAGGGTCAAAATAAACAAAGCTAAATCAGACTGGCAATCTGTAGCCAACGGAGTACCACAGGGCAGTGTTCTTGGCCCTGTTCTGTTCCTGGCCTATATAAATGATCTACCAGATAACCTAACCAATGATTTTAAGATGTGCGTCGGTGATACAAAGGTGTTTGGCAATCATCTCTTATCAGATCTGTAACAGGATATTGACAACGCTTACAAATGGGAAGAAGATTGGCAGCTTACTTTTAACCAAGAGAAAATACATGTTCTACCATTAGGTACACACAATCCAGGCCGACGATACAATACTTTAGGAAATAGCTTAAGCTCCCCAATTACGTCCACTGATTGTGAAAAGGATTTGGGGGTTTACATAGATAGCAAACTATCATTTGATACACATATAAATACTATAGTTAAAAAAGCTAATTCTCTTTTGGGTGTAATCAAACGAACTATAACACACATACACTATAACACACATACACCCAGCCACATTCAACTTACTGTATAAATCACTTGTGAGACCTGTCTTGGAATATTGCAATGCTTATGGTCTCCCAAATACAAAAGACAATCCATAGCTCTGGAAAATGTACAGCGAATGGCTATGAAACTTATACCAAAACTAAGAAATCAACCTAATGCAGTGGGGACCTAATTGAAGTATTCAAGATCATTAAAAACAAATACAACATTAATAGTGCAGACTTTTTTCAAGAACCTTACACAAATGTAACACGAGGACATCCATACAAGTTAAGAGTAGACCAGTGCAACAAGATCATTAGAAGAATCTTTTTTACCAAACGAATAGTGAATCTCTGGAATTCTCTTTCCACCCATACCGTTGAAGCAAAAGATTGTGAGGATTTCAAACAGAGACTAGATAAAAACTTAGACAAAATGATGTACGATTTTGACTAGCACCAGAGCCGAAATCACTACAAATAAAACCACACCAGCAAAATACAAACATACAATACGACAGGGCATAAGAAGCCTAAGGCTTAAGTCATGAAAACATGATGATGATGATAATGATGATGATGATGATGATGATGATGATGATACTGCGGCGGACGGCTGTTAGGCATACGCATAGTTTATTGGTTATACCTGTACAATAGATGTTGATGCATAAACAACTACATGTAAGCATATATGTGTATAGTGTACAAGTAAAGGAACTGTGTATATATGTACCTAAATCATAGATCATATAATGGGTGTGTAAACTGGTTTCAAGCGTAGGCAGCACACCACAGCTGACTCTTAAGGCAGTGTCTAGCAGCTGTAGGTGGCACACTGCCGCTGGCGGCTGTTGGGCATGCGCACCCTAAATTGTAAGCAACACAAGAATTGTACTATTTGGAGTAAACCTAAGATTAAACTAAGAGTAGAATTTAAATTAATCTACAACCTCTCTTTTCCGTATAGCGCAAAGTAAAATTAAAAAAATTGACGGGACTTAAAGGGTTATGTCCAGAGAAAATGATGATGATGATGATGATGATGATGATGATGATGATGATGATGATGATGATGACCACACAACATTTCCATAGTCTAGATGGGGACGCACAATGCTTTTGAACAGCAGGACTAGCGTCTTGGGGTCGAAGTAATCAAAAGATCTTCTGATCATCTCGACCAGTCTGTTTGCTTTGTCCATGGCAATTTCTTCATGTTTGTCGAATTTGAGATTGCTGTCCATATACACTCCCAGGTTTTTTTTTCACAGGTTGTCAGGTTGTCATACCTGTGGGTGTAGTCTGGCTGCTATCTTTCATACTGTATTGGAGGTGGTTATTTGTTTTTCCTAGTTGCATAACCTTACACTTGGATGCATTAATCAATCAATCAATCATATTCCATTTCTGTGAGAAGGCCAAGAGCGTGTAATGACAGATTCCTAATTTCCTATTTCAATTCGGTAATAAGACATAGGATTTATATTGCCAGCTAGATAGAAATAGTATAGGGGTTGGTTATCCCATAGTTTATCTAATTCTGTTTCAAATGATATCATGGTTGTTGCTTCTCTAACATGGGGCTGTTCCATAAGTCCACGATTCTATGTTTAAAGGCATATTTGTGTATGTTTAAATGTCTGTTTAAACATGATCTGGATTTATATAGTCTTAGCCTGTGTCCCCTGGTTCTTGAGCCTGATCGAAATTCAAAAAGGTTGCAATGTTCTGGATCATAATTTTCTGTTATAATTTTGTAAGCTTCAATAATGTCTCCTCGTACTCTACAGTATGCAAGAGTTCGTATATTAAGGACCCTGAGCCTAGTCTCATAATTTAGGTTTGATAGTCCTGAGACACTTTTTGTCGCCATTCGTTGGACATTTTCTAACAGCTTTATATGTTTCTTGAGATAGGGGCACCAAACCTGATTAGCAAATGCCAGATGCAGCCGCACTAATGATGTATACAGGGTTCTAAATATGTTTGTGTCAAGGGATGTGCACCTTATTACACTCATAATGGAGTTGGCTTTATTAACTTTATCTATTATATGCTTCTCGAAACATAGTTTATCATAAATAACAACTCCTATATCCTTTCCATCCTCCGTTGGATTAATAGGGGACCCTTCTTGACCAAGAATATAGCTATGATTTTGTACATAGGCCTTATGAGAGTGGTTTCTCATCAAAATCGGCTAAGTCCGATAAAACGCGTGGTGCACATGCGCATGCATCAGAGCTTCCCTGACAACACGTCTCGGAATTGGAAGCGAGTGTGTGCCAATAGTGTACAAAGTAGGTATTCGTAAATGCCTATAATTCATCTATTCTTGTTGTTCTTGAATTAAACAAGCTTTCTAAAACTGTAAACCGATTTAAAATTGGCCCGGAAATGGCTGGGTTATTGTCGAAGCTCCCCGCTAAATTATACTCAGAATATTGCTATAACATCGTAATCGCGTGTATATATTAAACCAAATAGAGAGTGATATTGTACATGATGTAGAGCTACAGTGATTCGTGGTGGATGACTCGCCAGATCTGCCAACCACGTTGAAAAGTGGACACTAAATTTGTGTGTGTTTAATTAGCTTTTGGCCACAGTCTGGTGGAAATCTGCTAGGTGAGCTGCAAGAGCTATGCGATGCATCCCACATCGTGTGCCAGTTTATGTAACTGCTTAAACTTTATAAGCCCTCCTTACTTATGGGCAACCCTTTAACCTTACTACTTCCGTCGCTGGACGGAAAACTTTCTCACTTCCGCATAAATTGTGATTTAGTTACAGAGACTATCTAATAGATGTTACTTCACTGCTCTGCTTCACTGTTCTGAGTGTGTACCGTATCTACCCTGGAGCCAGCATGCAGAGACCTTCCTGCGGAGATTTGCATACGGAAACTCTTCCAGCCTCAGAGAACGTGTCAACTCGCGCTATGAATATGTTAGCACCTCAATTTTAGTAACATATAGTAGCCTGTTTCGTGCAAGTGACGATTAGATACTCAACTAGCTATACATAGTATACATTTAATTATTATTTATTTCCATATATGGTACTGATGACTAATCGGTACCTTCCCGGTCCTAAGATCACAAGTTATAATTTCTTTATTACTGTTCATATTATCCTTATTTACTGTAGGTGCTTCACCTAACCGCACCGTTTAGGTCTTTCAACCTGATACTTACTACCTCATTAATTCATATATAAATTGTCATTGTTCATTGCATTTGGTTAGTTATACACATGGCAGGTAGCCATTCTGCTGATATGTTTTGTTTAATAATAGAAAACTTAGACTGCAGTACGCTAGGAAATACTAAACAGCAACATTATATCCACATCACTTTTTCCCGCCATCATCGCTTTCACACTGAGGTCGCTGTCCGTGCCCTGATTACTTGAGCCCGACATGCTACCGACTAAACCTTACTATTCAGCTCGATAGGATACGTTAAAGTGGTGATGGACAATCACTTCGTTAGGAGACATATAGTGTACGCCTCATTTCCGGTTGTTGCGATAATGTAGCCAAGCACGCCGGCAAGTTTGTGTAAAATTGGCCAAATACCTATAGGGCCTCGTATATATCAAGTTATTGTCGCTTTCCACGATCCACCAGCCACATGGCTCTTAATTGTTTTGGACGTCCCATCAGCACGTTGATCAGATCCGACCCTGGGAAACTATTGGAGGTTTCCGAGCAGTGATGGTTAAAGTGCTGATTTACATACATCTCCCCCATATCCTCGGATACTTGTTAGCTAGATAACCCCACCAATGAAGGAAAGCACTGCGAAAACATAGTTATAAATGTAAGTTTGATAGTTTATTTACCGGCACGCAGTGCATATCTAGGCGCATTAGAACTTAATCCTAACGACAGGTCAAAAGTTAGATCTGTAGGAATCGGTGACGGACGAGACGTGCCTCTCCATCCAACTCATTGGATTGTCTGGGAAGGATCTTGGAATCCGCCATGCCCTCACAGGAAGGATGCTCATGATGGATATTCTCCTCTCTATCCCCGCCTTAGCGATATGTCAGTGACCAAACTTGCTTATGTGAAATGTAGCCATTGTCCAGGTGATGTTTTATGTGGCTATGGAGCAAGGTAGACATATTTTCATCAAATTCGGATGCATTGCAATGTAACATGTATGCATACTGTTCATGGAGGTAGATGCTCTTTCAAAGCGACCTACGGGAAGCTAAGCGTCAACACCCATTGAGCAGCTGTATCTACTGATAGGTAGGAATCCCTGCCACTTGCGGCCAAGGCTAGTTTTTGTTTCTAACAACTAAACGGTAGGTCAGACTGTAGCAGAAGGCCTGCATAAATAAAGTGGCATATACCAATACAGCATCTTGGAACTACATAAGATGGTGATGTGGGAATTCTTCGGAAATTGCTCGTTCTGCCTTCGCATAAACCAGTACGCATCACGTTAATTATGGTTTCACTAGGATCATCACTTAGCATTTTTCTATTGAATAAAGGAGTGGCCCTTTTTGCCAGCTCTTTTCCTCTGCTTCGGCGTTGAAGTCATTTTCCTGTGATGGAGGCCCGCGCGAGGCACTTGCCTCTCACACCATCATGAAACATTCGGTGATGGAGGCCCGCGTGAGGCACTTTCCTCTTGCAACATCATTGTTCTCTCTGTGTGTGCTGGATATATTGACTTATATTAAGTTACTCAGTGATCTCGCGTTATGGACGTTTCTCTTGCGGGGATACCTCTGCGGATTCAAGGATCTGTGTGGTAGCTCCGGCGACACCATGTGCAAAGAACACCAGCTGGCTCTATATTGTGTATTATCGTATGCTCACTTACTGTCAAATGAGTGTCTTGATTGTATAGTACTTATTTATATTTCTAGTATATTATTCTAATTGTTCCATTCTCTAAATTAGTATGGATAGACACACCAGTGACAGAAATAGTTGGGACGACAAAGTGTGGTTCAATCTCGGCAGCAATGGTCATACGACCCCACTGGAACATCAGTGTTCCACTGGCTCTAGAAGTCGGTCTTTGTACACAGCGGAGAGGCGTCATACGGGATCCGCAACCCTGAGATCTGCAGCTAACCAGTCATCCTGGACATTGTGCACTTGCGGTGCGATGGGTAGATATCTATCGGCGGACCAGCATGTACCCCCACAAGCTACATGTGGCGCCCGATGTGGGCCTTGAATGAGAAGTGAACCCACGCCTACACTCAATAACCACGAGTTTCAGTCTCCTTCATCAGACAGTCAGCATTCCCTCGATTTAGAGGTAGCATCATATGATGGATGTACTGCTCGTGTACTCACCGACAATGTCACAAATTTCAACGGTGCGGAACGACCAGCACCGCCCCAACACGAGTTCTCACTGATCAGCGAGGGGACATTCCATGATGCCTCACAGGCAGGAACACAATACATCACCTTAGCGGATCTCCACGATAGCTATCACCATCTACGCCGGATCGCGGACGACCGCATCAAAGACCCCTACGGGGGCAACCACAACCTTCACGACCATTATGTTCACCTATGTCATCAATGGGTGATCAGTGGCCAGATGCTCATGTACCATATCCCATATCACCTCCTTTTCGCACATCATCTCCTTATTATCCAACAGGACCACGTTACGAACTGGAGGATACAGCTACACCATTCCAGCAATACATCAGACGACGTACACACCACCCACATTATCCGCATCAATCACCTACACCACCTTTGTATGAGGAATACGTCTCACAGCATCAGGAACGTCCGCGTCGTCTGCACAACATGCCTCCACCAGTCTATAGATCTACACCTGTCTATGGACCAGCATCAGGGCGGTATTCGGCAGAACCAACGTACCATGTGACACATCATCACCGAGAATCGCCTTCACTTCTTAGAGCACGCAATATTTGCGTGGAATTATAGCACACTATAAATATCCTATTATTATTATTATTATTATTATTATTATTATTATTATTATTATTATTATTATTATTATTATTATTATCATCAGGGACATCGACGAGCAATACAACCACCACCATCACCACCACCTACACGCTGACCAACGTCCGCATTCTCACCCATCTCACCAGCACCACCACCACGTTTTGCATCAATTACTTCTCCACAAGGACATGGCCGGATCATTCCCCCCCCCCCCCCCACCACCCCGAATTTAGTGTGGAGACTGATTGGGCTAATTATAAAGTGCAATTCGGAATCATAAGTAGGACAAACCAGTGGAGTAATCAACAGATGGGAGAGTATTTAGCCGCAAAGTTGTCCAGAAAAGCCCTACAAGTTCTGGCAGACTTAGGCACAGACTACACACCATCCTACACAGAACTGGAGAATGCGTTGTCAGAAAGATTCAACGACACAGCCCTCGGAAAAACAAGTCAGCTTCAAGTGAAAAATCTACGTCGGTGCTCGGAGGAAACAATGCCGGAGTTAGCGAGTTGGATCTATCGTCTTGTTACCCACGCATACCCCAGCACATATATCAAAAGCGTAACACATCTACATCTCGACACTTTCATAGATGTGTTGAGCGGAGAGCCTGCCCTAAAGGAACTGTTTCTCACACAGCAGCCTACAACAACTCACGGCTACCACAGTTCAGATCGAGAACTTCTCGGAGCTGGAGAAAAATAATCACCACCAACTACATCCAATTAATTGGGTAAATGATGTTAATGACGCAACTACAACCGAATCAAACCCTACATCCGCAAACGCCACCAACAATGAACCACTCACGCAATCAGAAAACCCCAGTCATAATCATGCATCTGGAGGGAGAGGGCATGGTTAATCTCATCGCGGGGGTCACATCAATGCCCAAGGACATGGTAACCAGCACAACAATAGCAATAGACAGAAAGATTAGAAGAGATAACTAAACAGATCTCAGCACTCACCAATCTCGTGACAACACTCAGCACCACAGTCGCAACACAATCCACCACTAGACCGCAATCAACGACACCATCAGTACCACCCCACCATTAAGCACATGCTTTGGATGTGGTCAGCGAGGCCATTGGAGGGAACGGTGTCCAAACCGACTTGCATCTACAACCCCAGCCACTGACCGACGAATCCTGCAGCCAGAGAATCCATCAAACTAGCATGGGCACTGATTACAGAGTCGCTTCAGTGCCCGTCCCTACAACTCGGCTCAACTGCAGCCTCTGAACGACTACGTCAGGCAGCCACACCTATTCGTTAACATATTCCTCCAACATCATACACTCATCCACACCTGGCTTCTTCTCTGATGGTGCCTACGATGCACACTGCATCCGCAGCACTGCCATCTTCCCCCTGTAGAAAATGTAACCAAACACTTTCTGCATCTACACAACCTTCTTTCCTATGTAAAACGGCAGTGGTAGGTTGTAGCACCCCTGCTGAAACAACGTTTTTGCAAGCACCACGTCCCACTGCCAAGGCACTTGACACCCGGTGTCCTTTGGTTTTTTGCAACTCACTGCCTCTTACAGCCCCATCACCAACATGCACCATCAGCAGAGATTCCTAGGAAAGCACGCGTTCAACATCATGGATCCACAAGAGGAAACATCGTACTAAGAAAAGAAACGTCCCACAATGCTGTTGCTTCTTCTGAGCATCAACTAAACATCCCATGATGCGGTGTAAAAAGTGGCTCGCACAGTTAGCCCGTATCCGAGAACGTGAGAATCCTATCCGCACTTCGGTATAAACCAACACGGCTTACACAGAATCAACAACACGCCACCACCACTACTACCCCCGACCCCGTCATCACCCGAGCAATCACAGCAGCAGCGACGATGAGTCGGCCCGTTCCATACTCAACCACCCACCGCACTCTGGAAGCTATCCGGAAACAAGCTGACTATATACAGAGTGATGCCTGCCCACCATCGCTGTCTCAAATGGTATCATTGGAGACTCTTCCGCAGGCTCACCACAAAGTGATATACAAGTGTGCCTGTCTGTTTAGCGGAATTTCCACCAGTGCCACTGTGGATACTGGGGCTTCCATCACCATCTTTAACAAGCACTTATATGAGAGCATCCCACCTCGTAAGACTCCACTCATTAGACCTACAAACATCTTTTTACAAACAGCTACAGGAGCAGATGTACCCGTGGATGGTGTAGTAAACCTCATAATACAGATAGAGGAGATGCAATTCATACAGCGAGTTGTTATCGCCTCCATCCAAAACGATGCCCTGCTTGGTTCCGATTTCCTCGGTGCCAGCGAAGCCATCATACATTGTAAATAACAGGAACCATTGTGGTAGAGGACATGCTGCAGACCAGAATAATTGAGCCATCAGCATCCCCCTGGGGCAGTCCCATAGTACTAGCAGGCAAAAAAGACGGGTCTTTGCGGTTTTGCATAGACTACCGCTGCCTTAATGATCTTAGCATCAAGGACACTTATCGGTTACCTCGGATAGATCAGGCCTTAGATTCCTTGTCTGGAGCGAAGTGGTTCTGTACCCTTGATTTAGCTAGTTGATACTGGCAGGTAGCCATGGATGAGGCTGACATGTAGAAGACCACGTTCGTATGCCGAGACAGTCTTTTTCAGTTCCACAAGATGCCCTACGGCTTGTGCAACGCTCCTGGAACATTCGAGCGTTTCATTGAGCAGGTATTAACTACCCTGCAATGGGAAATCTGTCTTTGTTACATTGACGACGTAATCGTCTTTGGTCCAACGTTTCAGCAAACTCTTTCCAATTTAGACACTGTGCTTTCGAGATTTGCATGCCTAACTTGAAGCTCAAACCAAAGAAATGTCATATCTTCAGACAGGGCATCGAGTTCCTAGGACACATCATGTCCGGTGATGGAGTGGCCACCCAACCATCAAAAACAAAAGCCGTGTTGGAGAGGCAGACCCCTGAGTCTGTCACGGAAACTAGGAGCTTCCTTGGTCTCTGTCAATACTATAGTCGATACATCCGTCATTTCAGTGAGATTGCATCACCTCTCTTCAAGATCACTGAAAAGGATCGACCCTATGAGTGGACGAGTGAGTGTGAAGGTTCCTTCAGGGTGTTGAAGGAACTCTTGACGACCGCTCCAATTATCACTCATCCTAACCCTAACCTCGATTACATCCTGGACATTGATGCGTCAGCTTATAATATTGGCACAGTTCTATCTCAGGTCATGGAGGATGGAACGGAGCAGGTACTAGGTTACTGTTCATGTACTCTGAACACCGTCTTATGTCATTCTTAGTATGCTGAATTAGTAGTTGCCACTTTATTTATGTGGGCCTTCTGCTTTGCTTAATTGGCTTTTAGTTGTTTTGAAAACAGGAATTATTTTAGGCCGCAACTGGCTGATATCTACCTAGCTATTAGACACGGCTGTCACTGAGAACAGATGCCCTAAGACATCAATACTGAGGACAGCGCTCATACATGTTATGTAGCAAGATCTCTGAACTGGATAAGAATCTGGACATACCACCCCGTAACCACACACAACGTTACAAGACATGGGTTACATTTCACGAAAGCATTATTAGACCATTGTTCTATCGTTATGGTGGGAGTACGAGAGATGAACACCCACCGTAAATGTCCTTCCCGCATGGGCAGGACAGATCTAAATATCATGCCCAGACATCCTAACAGAATTGGGTGGGGGGTACGTATCTCGCCCGTCACCGGGTCCTATGGAACTAACCGTTTATATACAAGTTGCCCAGTTTTGCACTACTAAGTATCCAAGGATACACTGGAGTGTGTGTGATACCACACCCTGGCCATCACCGCTCGGAAACCCCAATAGTTTCCCAGAATCTGATCAGCCCATGGTGTGGATGGGGACATCCAAACAATTAAGAAGCCACAAGGCTGAGTGGAACATGAAGAGAGACAAAATCTTAGAGCTATGAGTCTTACCGGAGTCTTACCGGAGTGCGGGGATAGATTATCGCACTACCGGAAGAGAAGAGTATATTACAGAGTATGTAATGAAGAAAGTGTCTCTAATCATTTTGAACAATAGAAAAGGTTTAGTCGGTAGCATGCCGGGATAAACAGAGTTATAGCATGGACAGCGACCTCAGTGGAAAATCGTTGGTGGCGGGAGAAAGTGCTACATATATAAGTGTTGCTGTATAGTGTTTCCTACGTGCACTGCAGTCCTATATTTTCTATGAATAAGCAAAACACATGAACGGATGGCCACTGGCCACATATATACATAATCTAACCAGAACAATCAATACAGTATCAAATGATCAAGGTATATATATATATATATATATATATATATATATATATATCAGTACAGGTTAACGAACCTATTATAGTGCGGTTAGCAACACATGGAGGAAATTGAGAATAACTATAAACAGATACAGAAATTATAACTAGTGGTCCTAAGACCGTTACGCTTCCTTTTAGTCATCGGGACCGTTTTTATGTATACAATATAATTAACAAAACCTATATAGAGAAATAATTAAACTGTGAAGTACAGTTACTTGAATACTTGGTAGTCATTCTTAAGTTAGGCTACCGTGTTACTGAAATTGATACGTCAATCTGTGGTCGATGTGAGATGATGCGCTCTCCGGAAGCTGAAAATTTCCCTAGGTTGGTTCCCGCAAGCTGTTGTCCGCAAACAGGACTGCCGCAAGAAAACTGATGGGATACATCACTCAGCACTGTAAGCCTAATAGAATGTCTAATGAGCAGTCAGCAAAAGATGCGATAGTACTACGTGGTGAAGAAAGTTCCCATACACCGATGGCACGGATGGAAGGTGTAAACAACCCAATCACAAGCGGGGGTTGTCAGATGTGAATGAAGATACAAAACAAAGCTTCATGGTGCGGGGTACGTCAGCCAGCTCTGAAGACGCACCGGGCAGAGTTCACTTGCTGCGGTCGAAAGTCCAAAAGAACCTACACGATATTAGTGCGGTGATGGTTGAAATACCACTTTTAGGCATGGCCGGCAGATCCGGCGAGTCATCCATCAAAGAACATCCTGCCTCTACATCTGTAGACATATTCAGGCCGTAAAGGCCTCACCGCAAATTTGTGTTCCGAGGTAGATATTGATATTCGTAAACAATAATCAGAAGTTCAAAATTACTCCCGTAAATGGTGAGTTACAAAATTGTTTTAGTGCGGTGGGTTGGACAACTGCCAGCTACAGGATAAAAACCCGACACATAGTGAAGGAAAACGCGTATTGTCTGTCGCGCTGATAGTAGCTGGTACAGATCCAACCTGTTCGGCCCCTGGCCGAGGATGCTCTCGATCACTGGATCGCATCTCCTTTTATACTCCTCGCGGTGTCACAGCCGCAGGCTCCAACCAATCATCATTCGAGCAACAGCCAATCAGAGCGTTGCTAATAATAGCGCAGCCGAATGTTCTAGAACATTCTAGAAGTTTTGCGTCCATGTGGTTATGACGTCATGGCAATATTTTGAAGATAATCAAGAAGAGTTTTCTGTGGATAACTCAGCTACTTCTCAACCGACTTTGAAATGGTTTACAGATTTAAAAAGCCCGTTGAATTCTGATCTTGATCAATGCCAGATTTAATGGGAACAGGCAATCAATAAGGATTACAGGGTACCATCTCGGTACACTAAAAGCGCCATCCTATCTTTGTCATAACTACGTGCTCTATCAAAAACAGCATCCTGGCGCGCGCATGCGCATCATGCGTTTTAATGAACTTAGTCGTTTTCTCAGCATGCTATCTCTCACATAGGCCTATATACGCTTATGGCTCTACCCAGGGGGGCGTGTTCAGGAAACGAATCGAGGACGGGTGGCGTGTACCCAGCTTAGCTGGTACGGCCGGTATCCGACCAGTCGATCGGAACTACACCACCCCCTCCTAGTTTGACATCCATGGCAAATGATCACGCATGGTGGATCAATGCACGGGCGTACGCTAGGCGTGAATTATAGACTTCCCGGGTTGGCGTGTGGCCGGAGAGGAGTAGTGACGCAATAGATGCGTATTCAGGAGATAGAGCCCATAGGGTTCCCAAGAGGAGGGGGGGGGGGGGGGAGGCATACTTTTAGTTTTTAATTTTGACCTGGAATTTATTTTTCCAGGCCTTTCTTTTTTTTTTTTTTTTTATTAATAATATTACAGTGCATGCTTATAACTTTATTTAGTGGATGATTCTAAACAATAGCTCGCATGGGTGTTCTCTCTGAGTGTGGATAATCCGCAGAAAACACCCAAGCTCCAACGTACCACAATTTAAGTTTTTAAATATATATAAAAATATAATAAGAAAAAGACAAGGTATATTTAAACCATGTAACATACCCTCATGAGGTATTTATTAAATCACACCGAATTACTTGCGCTCCCAGGGTAAATAAAGGGGTACGCAACACATATATCTTATTATTATTATATAAAATACGTATCTGCGGCCCGTTAATGCGGGTCCGCAACGGGCAGCTCTCGCTGGCCCCATATCCGTCCTGACATCTGAGACAGGAAGAAAAATAATAAGAAAAATAAGATTTATAATAATAATAATAACTTAAAAGCTGGTTTATCAGGCAGCCTCAGCATAGCTGAGACTGCATGACGGGATTGTGACATTATTGCATTGCGGGATGTTGTATTCTTTACATCGCACACGACGTTCTTACAACATCGGAGTCCGCAGTGCTTATTTCGTGTGAAACACAGCCGGGCCCTGAAGTGTGCGGCTGTGTCGGATAACCGTAGTCATCCTAGGGACGGGATTCAATTGATCTAACATATATAATAAGAAGAAAAGTATTAAAAAAAATATAAAGTAATAATTAATGCATTTCCACGAATCGCCTATTGATATGTCTGCTGTATCACAAATGATCACACCTCTGCAGCAAAATATCCCCATTGAGTCTAAGTCCCGCGACTGATGGTGGTAGGTCGCGGTGGATGCACTGTCATTGCTGAGATGCTTTCACTATTACTGGCACTGTCGGAAACATCTGAAGCGATGGTGGCGGAAATATGTGTGTCCATAATGTCTCTCACAGTTACCGCTGGTTCTAATATATCCGTCTGTATGGCAGTGGCGGTACTAGTGGTTGCCAATGTCGTTGATGCTGTAGTGATGGTAGTCGTTGTGGTGGCTGTTGTAGCTGTCATGGTGATCGCTGTAGCTGTCATGGTGATGGCGGTGAGCTGTACCGTAGGCTGAGGTTGTGGTGCGGGAGCGGATACAGCAGGAGATGACATCTTCCGAAACTTAGCATATTTTAATAGATGACTTGCGGTGATGTTAGGCAAGGGCTGAATATCCTGTGTGTGGGCAATCTGTCTCTTTCCCACGTATGGACGCTCCGGCGTGGTTCCCTTTCTGATTGCTGGGTCAGAAAGGTGAGGAGGCGGATGCTGAATAACATGGGTCAGAGTTACACTAATTGTCACAGGCTGTGACGGACCTGGTCCTCGTCTATGGTAAGTTCGGGCAGAGATGGTGACTGCGGGTAACTTGGAATGTCTATTTCCGCAGGTGTCATAATCACTACCGGAATTGGCTGACTGGCTAACACTGTTTTAGACACTACCGTGACGGGTGTAGTGATCGTAGCCGGATGGCTAATAACTGATGCGGGTGCTGCCGAACCGGAGTCTTTTGCTTCTTACTCCACTTCAGGACTGGTGTGGATGAAGTGACTGGTACCGGCGTAACGCTTCCAGATGTGGCTGCGGGCAGGATTTCGCGTCTGGCTGTTGGTACATTGCTTACGGTAGCCGTGGGAAGACGATGGCTAACGGGATATCTACGAGTAGTGTTCTTTGTGCGGGACATTTTCTCGGTCGGAAGAACTTTGACCGGGAGCCGAGATTCGAAATGGGTGGTTAAAACGGCATGATCCTCGTTCTCTTCTCCAGGAACTAACGTCACTTCCAACACATGGTGATGATAACGGAGCGCAAGTATCACCCCGTAGCAAGTAGCGGTGTAGAGATACTGGCACATCACACAAAATGCTGACTGGAAGAGATGATCCTTATTAACATGAAGTGTGCGGTCAGATTTTCTAGTGAAAGTTCTGGTACATGGCTCTCCACTAGCTAACAACGAGTTACACGGGAACCGTTTTGGAACTGGTACCAATTCTTCTTCATATGAATCCGATAATGCTAAATCTTCAAGGAGTGCCATCTTGTTCCCAGATGGTAGTTGGCAGCGGGAACCTTTATTCAAAACCTAATGCCCTATCTCTTCATTGTTTGTAACTTTCCAGGCCAAATATAATAATGAAATAATAATAAGAAAAACAGCAGAATTTGGTTTGCGACACGAAAGAAGCCTTATGCTATGATCTTCCCTGGTGTCGAGTTTTGACGGGAAGACAAAGTTTCAGAGCGTGCTTCCTCCTTTTATACTATTTGGTGACGTCACAGGCGGCGGATGACCACATCTAAAAGTTTAACAGGTGATTCGGTCATTCTTATTTGAAAGTTTCCTCTTTTTCTGGCCTAAACGTCAGGGGATTAATTCTTCCCGTATAAAGAGAGTACTTTTACTTATAGGAAGAATGGCTCATTTAACTTGTCTTAATTTCGCGCATTTAACAGCCTTTGATCAACATAGAAACGTGGTACTACCTTTTCTTTGCGGTTGCCTCACCTTTTAATTAGCATGAGGCGGTTCTCCAGATTGGATGCTTATAAACTTGCCTATTCTAATTTTTAGGCTGGAGCGCTCGATGTGGTGTGCGGGAGCCAGGTGACGTCAGCGGTAATATCCCGGACTCACCCTCGCCACTCCTCCATCACCCTGTGGTAGTCGCGTCTTTGGGCGGCTCTTTTGTTTAAAGCGTTTGATCCAACTTACTGGAAATAGCAGTAGATGTCATGTGGCTCTAAAAAGCACGTGGTTGATCAGAAACATATATGCTGTTTATGGCGACGGCCAAAATGCTGTTGCTGAGGTGTAGTCTGTTGCAGAAGTGAGAGATAGAAATATATATGTTACATCAAGATCTTTATAATGTCCCGTATTTGCATGAGTTCTTTAACATGCGTCTTGGTAGATGTCTGTAATAGGTAGTTCTCAGCCCGAGTTGATAATAGACGCACGAAGAGAATTTTTGAAATTCTCGCTGTAATTTACCGTCAGATTTTTTTTATGCCGCTTTACCGGCCTGTGCGCTAATGATTTGTAGCACGGTAGAGCAGTTGCGCTCTTAATCAAAAATTTAACAGTAAAGTTGTAAGTAATTTGATGTGTGGTTTAAGCAGATCTATTCATGCGGTAGATCCACGTTACTGATCCCATCAAGATGGCTGTGTTTTCCGAGCAGGAGGGGTGGCCAAGCATTCCCCTCAATGGGTAGAACTAGCTCCATCCCGGCCCAGACCAGACACATTAATACCATGTAGTAATGGTTAAATTACAGTACAACTCGCAAAATGTGTGCTACAGTTATTACAATTTACAATGCCGTCGTTCGGAGATTGTCAATACCGTCAACCTGAGTGTCTGTGTTTCTGACATGTTGGTGATTTGAATCTGATATGCGTGGCTGGTTATCTGTAGATGATTCTTGCACTGTGCTGACGCTGATGCGTTTATGGTCGCCAGGTGCGGTACGGGATGCCACCTCCTCTGTTGCAGCAGTCTCTCTCATATCTGAAGATTGACGGTGAACAGACGATGAGTGGAGTGTGAAATGGACTGGGCTGGTGATGTCCGATCTTGGTGTATAGATGAGGGACGCGAATTGGAGGGCTGATGGTGGTGGGACTATTGGAGATGGTGTCGCTTGGGGGGGGGGCGTGGTTTCGCGATTTTGGGGGTTGGTCGGGTACATTTTGTTGTACATGCTAAGGTTTCATCCAGCCTCTTCACTTCCATGCTATTCACCATATGTTTCACCCCACAGGAAGCATGGCTTGGGTCAGCCTCAGCTTCCGCTTGTGGTAACTCCATGATGGTGGGCATAGCATGAAGTGGGTGGGAATGGGAAGAGATTGGAGGAACAACTTTTCCATCTGGTCCCTTGGACAAAACAAAGACAGAGTTCTTCAGATACGACTTCCCAGATCGAGTAGACCCATGCTGAGGAGGGAGAGGGCGAGTACGTATCTCGTCATCGTCGTCAGCGTTAGCCGCTTGTTCACCCACGTTCTGGCTTGGTAGAACTGGGGCTGAACTAGCACCGCGGTGCTCTGCGCTAACCGTGTGAATACTAATTTCCATAGAAATATCTGTCTGGGTACCGGTGTCATGAAAAAACCCCAGTCTGAGCTCTGGTGCTTGGTCATCACTGACACAAGGTTTAAGTCGATCGAAGTGGATGACTGAGGTCAGGCCATCCGAAGCACGGATATGGTAGGTCACGTCCGACGTCTTACCTACCACCACATAGGGGCCTTTCCACTGGTAACTCAGTTTACTTGGCACGATTGCAGACCGTCGTAAATCATGTACCCAAACCATTCTTCCTGCTTCATATGGATCTCCATGCACCCTCCGGTCGTGCCATGTCTTTTGCTGCCGGTGTGCAGTGGATAAGGTTTTTCTCACTAACTCATGGGCCTGTTCTATCCTTTGCCGCAATAGTTTGACATAGAGAGATGGTGAATTTTTCTCTCCTGGTAATCGTGGCATGGCCAGATCCAGGGGTAAGGCTAATTCACGGCCTAGCATTAACCGAGCAGGGGTGTAGCCCGTGCTGAAATGTACTGATGTGCGCTAAGCCATGAGTACATACGGGAGCCATAGGTCCCAATCTCTACAATCAAGGTGTGTTTCCTTAGTAAGCATCTCTGTGAGAGTTCTGTTGAACCTCTCTACCATGCCGTCACTCCGGGGGTGGTATGGAGTTGTCCATGTCTTGACGATATGGAATAATTTGCAGAGCTCTGATATGCTCTCAAAATTACTTCCTTGATTGGAGTGCAACTCATAAGGCATACCGAAGTGGCAGAACACATTGCTGGCCAAAACCTACGCTACGGTGGATGCCTCCTGGTCCGGCAGAGCAAATGCTTCTACCCACTTCATAAAATAATCTTGCAATGCGAGGATGTATTTATTTCCATCATCCGTCGTATTCAAGGGTCCGAGCACGTCGATAGCCACTCACTCCCATGGTGCACCAACAATCTTAGTTTGAGATGGTGCGATATGGTGTTGGCCAACAGCGTGTTTTAGGCATGGGATACATTTGGCAACACATGCCTTGACACTATCGCGAATCCCGATCCAGTGGAATCCCAATTTGATACAGGCAACAGTCCTTTCCACGGCCAGATGCCCAGCATTATCATGTAGTTGCTTCACTATAAGTTCACGATAACTTTCCGGTACTACCAAACAGTCATTAATATATAGAACGTTATTTATTAATTGACATTCTTCGAACCATTGGTAATAATATTTTGCCATGGTGGATAGAGGTGTTACCGATTCCTTAGGAGGACGTACCCCCTCCTGAATCCACGCATATATATTCCGTCTCAGCACGTCTATTGTTTGGTGGTGTGCGATTTTCTCCGGATTCCACTCTGCGCACCTCAATTAGGGGAACTCCAGAGATGGCTGTGTTGACTGTGTCCTGGTGGCGGCCCCTTCGTGTTCAGCTTCTGCGCTGATTCTACAAATGATATTAGTGCGCTGATGGTTGAAATACCACTTTTAGGTGTGGCCGGCAGATCCGGCGACTCATCCATCAAAGAACATCCTGCCTCTACATCTGTAGACTCACATATTCAGGCCGTAAAGGCCTCACCGTAAATTTGTGTTCCGAGGTAGATATTGATATTCGTGAACAATAATCAGAAGTCCCAAATTACTCCCGTAAATGGGGAGTTACAAAATTGTTTTAGTGCGGCGGGTTGGACAACCGCCAGCTACGGGATAAAACCCCGACACATAGCGAAGGAAAACGCATATTGTCTGTCGCGCTGATAGTAGCTGGTACAGATTCAACCTGTTCGGCCCCTGGCCGAGGATGCTCTCGATCACTGGATCGCGTCTCCTTTTATACTCCTCGCGACGTCACAGGCGCAGGTGCCAACCAATCATCATTCGAGCAACAGCCAATCAGCGTGTAGCTAATAATAGCGCAGCCGAATGTTCTAGAACATTCTAGAAGTTTTGCGTCCACGTGGTTATGATGTCAAGGCAATATTTTTGAAGATAATCAATAAGAGTTTTCCGTGGATAACTCAGCCATTCCGATTTTGAAATGGTTTACAGATTTTAATAGCCCGTTGAATTCTGGTCTTGATCAATGCCAGATTTAACGGGAACAGGCAATCAATAAGGATTTCAGGGTAGCATCTCGATACACTAACAGCGCTATCCTATCTTGGTCATAACTACGCGCTCTATCAAAAACAACATCCTGGTGCGCACATGCGCATTGTGCGTTTTAACAAACTTAATCGTTTTCTCACCATGATATCTCTCCCATAGGCCTTTATACGCTTATGGCTCTACCCAGGGGGGCGTGTTCAGGAAACGAATCCAGGATGGGTGGTACGGCGGGTATCCAACCGGTTGATCCGAACTACACCTGGCAAGCCCTCCCGCTCGGAAAACACAGCTATCCTGTCATGATCAGTAATGTTGATCTACTGCCTGAATAGATCTGTTTAAACCACACATCAAATTACTTACAACTTTACTGTTAAATTTTTTATTAAGAACACAACTGCTCTACCGTGCTACAAATCATTTGATGTTGTTTTTTACTTTGAGGAAGACGGACGTGTTATTTTCGCTTTGAAATTTTACTTGATTTATAGTTGTTTATAAATTTTAATGTGTGTACTCTGTCATAGCTAATGTAGTTTTAGTTCTCCACCGATCCTCGTGTGTGTGTTTTAACCGCATTTTAACACTTAGTTTACCGCATTTTGGTGTTCTGTTAATTCTGCTTCTGGTAACTTTTAACTTTTACTGGCCGCCATCTTGGACGCCATCTTGTTTGCAGAATTCTCCGTTTAAATAACTCTGTAAAAACAACATGTAAGATCCCTTGAAAGTACAAAAACTATTTCGTGTGTACTGACATCAGAAAATATTAACAATGCACACTGCTCTGTCGCAACTGGAATGAGCTGTTACGAACTTCGTTGTACTAAACGGACTAAAAATTAAAGCTGAACCATGTTGATAAAACCGGTAGCTACCAGGCCCTTTCTTCTCCAATGAATGCGACTACGCGATAAAAGCGTGTCAGAATTAGAACATACTAGCCACGTCTGGCAGCTAATTCATTAATTAGGTCAGACTGCATGTTCAAGTAAGCTACACCTGATAAACTGGTCAACTCATCCAGGCAAGCCCAAGATACCAGGCTCAGCTGTATTTGCCAGCCCTACGCATATCCACTACACGAACCAAAGCATAACGGTACGGTAGTAGTTACAGTTATCTTGTATGCTTCCAATTGAAGAAAACACACTACTCCAACACGCCATAGCCAAAGAATGCTTTGAGTACAGCCTGCAACGCCCAATCGTAGAAAACACGCTACTCCAACATGGCATCGCTAGAGAATGCTTAAAGTATGGTGGGCAATGCCCAGAATGTACTACCTATGCAGCAGCGGACCCACAACACAAGCTCTACAGTTGTGAACAAGCCCTCTATTGAAGTCGATTTTAATCTGAATATTGCAAAAACGATGCAGAAGCAGATCGCAGCTACAAATAGAGCATTTAATTTGAAAGTTACAAACACAGGTGGTGGAGTACATGTTGAGGCCGATGCTACCATGTATCACTTAATTAGGCAAACAGCATCTCAGTACTATGCCACATACCCGAGAGATCTGGCAAAGATTACTCTGCAGACAACTACTGACAAAAGAGGAACAGAGACGCAAATCACCTATCAGATTTCCTCACAAAGGGCACCGAAGGCATCTCTAAGTATACAGTCAATCTCTACCACACTAAATGCAGCATGCTCGTAAATGGAGCAAGTTCGGCAGTCAGATATTTCTTCAACAATGATCTGGAGAAAATGCTCAGCCTTATTGCATCGGCGACAACAGATGGGTCTACAGACAATCTGTCAGAATGGAACCTGAAGCTCAAAGCCTTGTTCCAGTCTGCTTTAGATTAGATGAGCAATCCAGACCAGCAGAGAAGGCAGCAAAACAAAGTTAACCCCTCTAAAGTTGACAGTCGGTGCAGCAGATGCAAGAAAAAATGCCTCACGCGATCAATATATTGAGATGCCGGTACACACTGGGCCCACTACAATTGCCTCAGAATGACCAACGATGAAATCACGATGGCAGAAAACAGTGGGTCATGCTACCAGTGCCAAGATCATGCACCAAGTAATGATAATCCTGTCCCGGCGCTCCAACCACCATCTGCAAGCACGGCAGAAGGAAATAGCAGAATACAGTACCAATGCCCCGATGTTGCTCCAAGCAATGACCATCCTGCACCAGGGCTTATGCAGCTGCCACTATTGAACACAATGTCGCACCATGTAACTGCAGGACCTGAGCGAAGCTCTGGTTCAGCTCTGATAAACCCAACTAAGAATAGTGAAGCAGGACTAACAGGCCAGATACCACTTGAGTCTGAGGCCTTATCACTAGGAGCTAGCACCGAAACCTCAACACACCAGAGAGAGAGAGAGAGAGAGAGAGAGAGAGAGAGAGAGAGAGAGAGAGAGAGAGAGAGAGAGAGAGAGAGAGGGAGGGAGGGAGGGAGGGAGGGAGGGAGGGAGAGAGAGAGAGAGAGAGAGAGAGAGAGAGAGAGAGATGTGGACACCGGTCGTAGCAGCCACTAATCTCAGATCTGTTCCAGCCATGACAGACAATTTGTTCATAGCACAGTCACTCCTGAGAGAAGAATTTACTGAAGCCATGTGCGAAGCCATCTGTTACCTGTGTAGGAAAGCAATTGGATCTGCACCAATCACAGTTTGCAAAAACTGCGAGTCTACCTTTCACACGTCTTGTACTAATGAATCAGACACAGATTGTAGTATCCATATATGCTCATCATACAGACTCCATGCAAATAGCCTTCCTACTACCAGTACAGAAGGCCCTGAGAAAACCTGCTCCACTATTAACGAGGCCAAAGCATTCACAAGTAGCCTGATTCATCAGGATAGAGATACTAACCTCACCACCCCAAAAACAATGGCACATACCATGAGTGATCGTGATAATATGGATAGCGAAGTCCATAAAAACATAAGGAGTTGTGAGGCAAAGTTAAAAAAGGGGAAGATGCACTTAAGAAGAGAGAGGCAAGCTTGAAAGACCCTGAAGAGCGATCTGGCAACTGCTCAAGCATTTATCACATGGCAAGTAGCCCGTATCGATGAACTTCAGAAAACAAATCAGATTCTACGGATGCATCTACTGACACAAGATACTGCCACAGAAGAGACACACACCCGCAGTTTGCATAACACGAGCAACAGTCAACAACGTCTGCAACCCAAGCAGATCATGCAGCGAATACATGCACTAGAGATCAATGATCTCAGACAGCGACTGCAACGTCTTGAAGATGCACAGTTTCAGTCAACTCGTGTAAGCCATGAAACAAATTCTCAGCGTCTGCATCCAACACATACATGGGATCAACCTGCATCACGGCCTCCACAGATTGTGCCACCACTATCCATGCCACAAAGCCAGCAAAACAACGCACCTGCCCTGCCTCAGATGGGGCCATTGCTGCCTTCACCACTATACCAGCCAAACCCTATGATGCTTAGGTCACAAAACTCTCCGCATATGCCGTCGTTGCTACCACAGTATCTTCCAGCACACATAGCTCCATACTATCAACCAGTTCCTATGATTGTGCCACAACATCCTGCGTTACAGCAGCCCATTCAGCTTCTGCCTCATCCAGCGCATTTACAACATCTAGCACGCCTGCACCATGGACAACTTCCCATGGCGACTGGGAACGAAACCTACTGGCCACACCATAGGCCACTACACACCTCTGGAAGAGCTGCTCAGCAAAACCGTACAGGGAAATCAGTTAGCCTTGAAACAGCTACCAAGTCGGACAGCCGGATGCAAAATGCTCAGGTTCACTCCTCACAAGTGACACAACTGCAAGCAGGGCCAGTTACCCCAACACAGAGTATCGTGGCGCAGTTGCTACAGGAGACACAACCACAAGCAAGCCCAAATACGCTAGCACAGAGTGACATAGCGCAGCTTCCGCAGGCGAGTCTCTCACAAGTAGTCCCAAATGCCACAGTAGGGCGTGTACAGATGCCATATGTAATGCAGCCGCATCCACCAGATGAAATACCTCCAGTGCATAGTCGTATTCATGCTGAATCAGTACTGCAACTGGAGATGAAGCCTGACAGTCGATATAGCAGTCTCGCAGAAGCTGCGGGAGCTGACATAGTAAAGATGTCATACATAGACCTGGGAGATGACACCACAGAAATTCAGTCAGATGTGTCTTTTTTAGCGAGAGGCAAACAACAAATGCAACCAACCTAGCATCGTCTGTAGCACCACGTCCTACTCCCGGCATCCGGATAGTAACATTCAACTGCAAAAATGCTGAGACAAACTTAACTAGTATTCAACAGATGCTGGATAAGGTAGACTTAATGTGCATACAAGAACACTGGCTCTTCCACTTTCAGTTGGCGAAGCTAGATGATATGCATCCACTATTTAATGCAGAAGGCAAGGCCGTTGATGATGACGACCCTATCAGTGCTGCACAAAAGTCAAGAGGATATGGAGGTGTTGCGGTTTTATGGAGAAAAACATTTAATCATGCAGTGCAGCCGACCACAGATGGCAACTCTAGAATACAATGCATTACAGTAGCTGCCAAACCACACCCACTCCTAATATGCTCAGTTTATATGCCCACTAGAAAATGGACAGCATCAGACAGCGATTGCACAGATACGTTTGACAAACTCTACGAAATTGTTATCAAATACCAACCATCATACAAGATCATCCTGACTGGTGACTTCAACTGCGATCTCACGAATGACAATACCAGTAGAAGGAAGAGACTGCTTGAGGAGTTTATCGCTGAGATGCACCTCCAGTATTCAACATCAGGCCCAACATTTGAACAGGCTGGCAGCTTGGGTACATCTACTATCGATTACTTCATCTATTCGCAATCTATGTCAGACACTATTTACCGAGTAGTGAACCTGAGAGAATTGTACATAAATAGCTGTGAACATCATCCGCTACAGATACTACTTCTATCCCACACTGTGCATACTAAAGTCTGCAATGATTCCCCATGCAGTAGAAGAGTCGACTGAGCTAAAACAGATCAAGTTAAGTATATCCAGCAGCTGACATCTGCATTGTAGGACTATGGCCTGACATGTACCAGCCGATACGATACTCACAGGTATCTACAGCCAATGCAGTTTCCTCAAGGAAAATGGTGCGTAAAAGCCATCCTCCTAGATTATGGAACCAGGAGATAGCGGAAGCTCTCAGTGAGAAGAAAGCAGCACACCATGATTGGAAAGCAAGTGGATATCCACAAGATCCTCGTCATGTGACCACTGTCAAGCGCAATATGTCTAGCCTTAAACTGTGCCAAGTACAGAGGAATGCGGCAGCCTATGCAAGAGAGAAAGACCTGCATAAACTCATGGGAGCCAACTCATCTGATAGACAACCTTTCTACAAGTTGATGAAAAAGCAAAGAAACACGCAATCCATTCTAACTGATTTAATCAAAGTCAATGATGTGGCATACAGTACCAAAGACATCTTGACAGGATGGCACTCTCACTTCAGTAAGCTAAGCTCAGTAAGAGACGAACCAAAGAATCAAAGGCTAGCTGCAGAAGTAGAGTTTGATGAACTAGTAATGACAAGTTACTGTAAATCTCAACAAAGTTACCAACCTTTACCTATCACAGAAAGAGAAGTCCAAACAGCCATGAGCACGCTCAGCACCAATAAATCCCTAGACTCCAATGGCATAACAGCAGAGCATCTCAAGTATGGAGGACTGATACTCACTAGGATCTTAAACAATCTCTTGAATACCATACTATTGCAGGAAATGCTACTAGAGCAGATGAAATCAGGAATAATCACACCAGTCTATAAGAAGAAAGATGATCGTTGTCAATCTAGCAATTATAGAGGAATCACCGTAACTCCAGTAATTACAAAGCTACTAGAAAAAGTCCTCCGTGGCCGTATTAAGAACATGATAGATCAGTCACAACATCAACTAGAGTTCGGATTCACAGAGACGGTCTCACCAATCTATAGTGCTCTAGCGCTACAAGAAGCTGTTCTGGAATCCAAATCCAAAGGACTACACTCCTATGTTGCTCTGCTCGATGCGAAAGCCGCATTTGACACAGTATGCCACAAGAACCTCTTCAGGAAATTGTTCTTAATTGAGATGGACAGTTCCCTCTGACTCATCATTACTGACATACAGCGCAATGTGCAAACTCAAGTCAAGTGGAATAATCAGCTATCTCAGCCATTCCAGATAGAGCACGGTGTACGGCAAGGAGGAGTGCTGTCAACGGATCTCTACAAGATCTTTATCAATGGTCTCCTAACCCAGAGTACAGAGTCCAGACTAGGTGCTACCATCGGAACGCAATCATATGCCTGCCCAACCTATGCAGATGACGTTGCCATGATAGCGAACACTGAAGAAAATCTCCAAGGGCTGTTAGACATCGCTGCAGAATATAGCTCAGACCATCGCTACCAATTCCAACCAGCAAAGAGTGCAGTCCTATCTAATGACAAAAGTGTATCACATGAATTCAAGATCCATGATCGCGTAAGTCCCCTAGCTGAGTCAGCGACTCACCTTGGCATACATAGAGACAACTCACTCATAAGCGGTAGATTAACCATTCAATCTAACATCAAGAAAGCCAGAAGAGCCATGTACTCATTACTAGGAGCAGGGCTCCGTGGGGTTAATGGCCTAAACCCAGTAACCTCCGCACACCTGATGGAAATATAAATAATTCCAATTCTAATCTATATAATGGAGTCATTACTTTTGACACAAAGTGACATCGAGCTGATGGAAGTCTTCCACATGAAAGCCTTGAAGCAAATTCTCTCACTTCCGGACAGAGTTGCGCAACCAGCACCATACCTACTTCTAGGAGTCTTACCTATAGGAGCGAGAATACACCTCCAAACACTGATGCTTCTAAGGAATATATGCGTGAATGACTGCAACATCCTTCATGATTTGTGTATCCGGCATGTAACGATGAAGGGGTTTGAGAAAAAGAGCTGGTTCAGTGAAGCTAGAAAGACCCTAGCACTCTATAGCTTACCATCTATCCATGCACTACTTGATACCCCACCTGGTAAACACTCCTGGAAGAAGACCACCAAACATGCTGTGTCTCACTACTGGCATGAGAAGCTGCTACGCAGGGCGAAACTCTACCCATCCATCAGGTACATGAATGTTGAGAACACCAGGCCTGACTCTATCCACCTAGCAATCATATCAGTCTCCGCAAGTCACACAGACATAAGGGCCTTACCGGTGCAGATGCACCTGCTTACTGGTACATACATACTCCAGGCTAATAGAGCATCCTTCAACCAGTATGAGGTGGATCCAGAATGCCAACTCTGTCATGAAGATGCCGAGACATACTCACACTTTCTAGTAGACTGCGTGACCGTAGATGATGGCAGGATGAAATATCTCTCATTGCTGCAGTCAACAATCTGCAGTAGTTGCCAAGAGCAGACAAAATGCCTAGTCGCAACAAGTGAAAAGATGGCAATGCTGCTTATTGAACCTTCGCATGGCCTGAGCAAATGCTGCCTCGCAATAGTTGAAAACATCATCCGCCGTTACCTGTACATAGTACACCACAGACGACGAGAAATAATTGACTCTGACTACCAACCAGCATCTTAAAACGAGAGCAGAAGTGTCCATGGGCACGCAGTCTGATTTGATGTACACACCTCAACTACCATTAACTTACATGCAGTTTCGACAAGTTCAGTCTACATATGTGTATATACGTTCATATTCAGACTACAGAACTCACTTTACTCCAATCTGGAGGTGCTCCTTTATACAGGAGGAATTTACGATAATAATAATAATAATAATAATAATGATAATAATAATAATAATAATAATAATAATAATAATAATTGGCGCACGGGCCGGTAAAGCAGCATAAAAAATCTAACAGTATAATTACAAAGGTAATTTCAAAAATTCTCTTCCTTGCGTTCCAGTCCATAATCAACACAGGCTGAGAACTACCTATTACAGACATATACAGGATGCATGTTTAAGAGCTCGCGCAAATAAGGGACATTATATATTAAAGATTCTTGATGTAACATATATATTTCTATCTCTCGCATCTGCAAAGACTACACCTCAGCAACAGTATTTCGGCCATCGCCATAAACAGCGCTTGATCAACCACCTGTTTCCAAGGGCCACGTACTTTTACTGCTATTTCCAGTAAATTGGATCAAACGCTTTAAACAAAAGAGCCGCCCAAATACGTGACCACCACAGCATGATGGAGGAGTGGCGAGGGTGAGTTGGGGGTAATTACCGCTGACGTCATCAGGCTCCCACACACCCCATCGGGCGCTCCAGCCTAAAATTAAAATAGGCACGTTTATAAGCCTCCAATCTGTAAAACTGTATCACGCTAATTAAAAGGTGATGCTCCTCAGGAATAAGTAATACCCTGTTTTTATGTTGATCGAAGAATTTGAATACGCTGAGATGAGACCATATATGTTAGATCAATTGAATCCCATCCCTGGGATGACTACGGTTATCCGACACAGTTGCACAACTTAGTTGCCCAGCTGTGTCCCACACAAAATGAGCACTGCGGACTCCGGTGTTGTAAGAACGTTGTGTGCGACATAAAGAATACAACACCCTGCAGTGCAATAATGTCATAATCCCGTCATGCAGTCTCAGCTATGCTTGGGCTGCCTGATAAACTAGCTTTTGAGTTATTATTAAGTTCTATTTTTCTTATTATTTTTCTCCCTGTCTTAGATGTCAGGACGGCTATGGGGTCAGCGAGAGGTGCCCGTTGTGGATCCGCTATAACGGGTCGCAAATATTTTTAATCAAGATGGGTGTTGCGTGCCCCTTTATTTACCCGGGGTGTCCAAGTAATTCGGCCGTAATATTTTAAAATACCCCATAAGGGTATGTTACGTGAACATTATATATTTAATATACATATATTTTATATATTATTATATAAATTAAAACTAAAAGTATGCCTCCCCCTCTCCTCTTTGGCACCTCTATGTGCTCTGTCTCTTGAATATGCGTCTATTGTGTCACTACTCCTCTCCGGCCACGTGCCTACCCGGGAAGTCTATAATTCCCGCCTAGCGTACGTCCGTGCATCGATCCGCCATGCGTGATCATTTGCCACAGATGTCAAACTAAGAGGGGGTGGTGTAGTTCAGATCGACCGGTCAGGTACCGGCCATACCAGCTAAGCTGGGTACATGCTGCCAGTCCTCGATTCATTCCCTGAACACGCCCCCTGAGTAGAGCCATAAGCGTATATGGGCCTATGAGAGAGATCGCGTTGCAAAAACGACTAAGTTCGTTAAAGCACATAATGCGCATGTGCGCACTAAGCTGCTATTTTTGATGGAGCACGTGATTTACGACCAAGATAGGATGACGCTTTTAGTGTACCGAGATGGTACCCTGTAATCCTTTTTGATTACGTATTCCCGTTAAATCTAGCATTGATCAAGACCGGAATTCGACGGGCTTTTTAAATCTGTAAACCATTTCAAAATCGGTTAAGAGATGGCTGAGTTATCCACGGAAAACCTGTATTGATTATCTTCAAAATATTGCCGTGACATCATAACCACGTGGATGCAGAACTTCTAGAATGTCCTAGAACATCCGACTGCGCTATTATTAGCTACACGCTGATTGGCTGTTGCTCGAACGATGATTGGTTGGAGCCTGCACCTGTGACGTCACGAGGAGTATAAAAGTAGACGCGATTCAGAGATCGACAGCATCCTCGGCAAGGGGCCGAACAGGTTGGACCTGTACCAGCTGCTATCAACAGATATTACGCACATGACTTCAGTTTCTGTTCTTCTCCCGTAGCTAGCATAGCCAACCCACCGCAGTAAGGACAATTTTGTAAACTCCCTACTTACAGGAGCAATTTGGAACTTTCTGATTACTGTTCACGAATATCAATATCTACTTCGGAACACAAATTTGCAGTGAGGCCTTTACGGCCTGAATATGTGAGTCTACAGATGTAGAGGCAGGATTTTCTTTGATGGATGACTCGCCGGATTTGCCGGCCACGCCTAAAAGTGGTATTTCAACTGTCCCCACACTAAGATCGTGTAGGTTCTTCTGACTTTCGACCGCAGCAAGTAAACTCTGCCCGGTGTGTCTTCAGAGCTGTCATATGTACCCAGCACCGTTAAGCTTTGTTTTGTATCGTATCTGACTAAGCAACATGTATGAGCGCTGTCTTCAGTATTGATGTCTTAGGGCGTCTGTTCTCAATGACAGCCATGTCTAATAGCTAGGTAGATACCAGCCATTTGCGGCGTAAGATAGTTCTTGTTCCGAAAACCTAAAAGCTAAGTAAGCAAAGCAGAAGGCCCGCATAAATAAAGCGGCAACTACTAATTCAGCACACCAAGAATCACATAAGACGGTGATGAGGGAATCCATTGGGAATCGCTCGTCCCGTCTTCACGTAAGACAACACGCAACCCTATAGTCATAATCTCACTAGGTATGGTCTTTTCTTCCTCAAGCCTTTTTGGTTGAAATATTAGAGTGGGCCAATTTTTGCCTACTACTCTTCTCCCACTTTCAGCAGTGGCGACACCTTCCCAAGACGGAGGCCCATGCGAGGCACTTGCCTCTCGCAAGGATTCAGCGACGATGGTCCACGCGAGGATAATACTTCTCACCCAAACTAGCACTAGGAGTAGTGCCCGCATGAGGCACATAACTTTTCGTCCGAGATAATCTTCTTCCTTTCAGCTTAGAGGTATAATAACTTATAATAAGTTAATTAGTTAAGTCTCGTGTCGGGGGCCTCCCTTGCGGGGATACCTCTGCAGACTTACGAGTCTGTGTGGTACCTCTGGGAGCCCCATGTTTAAAAGTCCATCTACCTGTCTCTATGTCTCGTATTTTCGTATGCTTTTATTTTAGTTTTATCTGGCATACTTATAATTGTTTAGGTAAAATCATTGTATAGACTTATATTTTTAGGTCACCAAATCAAATCCTGTAAGTTCATAGATCACGAAATTGCTATGGACAGGCATACTGTTGACACAAATTCTTGAGATGAGACAGTTGTATTTAATGTTCGCGACGATGGTTGCATGGCCCCACCGGAACGATTGAGTTCCACCAGCCTTAGGAGCCGGTTTTTGTTACCCACAGGGCAGTCTCGTACAAGGTCCGTCACCCCGAGACCGGATGCTAACCAGCGTCATCATTCGTCGTGCACTTGCGGCGCGGCGAGTCGATATGATACACCGGAATGGCCCGACACTACCCAGCGAGCTACATTTTTCCTTTTGAGACATTTTCATAAAACCAGTCGTCTCAGATTTTCTTTCTCTTGGAGTCTGTATTCAACCGAAGACACATAAAACATATCTGTGTCCCACTTACGTGGTCTCTTGCTAACTTCTAAAATTTTGATAACTGTGAGCCGAAGTTTCTGGAAGTTTTTGTAGGCGAAAGAAATTAATTCTTCGACAGTGTTTAGCTTAGTGTAGCGACATGGATAACTGTGAATCCAGTTATAATTTTTGTGCTCTCGGCTTATTAATTTTTACTGTTCACGTTTAACGTGAAAGGCATTTTTTCCTGGTGTTGGCACTTGTTAGTTTCGGCTGGCCTAACTGGTTACTCCATAGTCGAATGTACTGTGCACACTTTTCTTAATTTGTTGCTAATGCAGTTATTTCATTCAGAGTTAAATGCGTTGGCTTGAGGACATAAACACGGGACACAAGACGACAAGAGCTAGGAGGCATCTTTTTGCTGTTTAACAGCAGGTAAATATCTGTACCGATTTGCCTCCTATAGGCCGACCAAATTATTTAGAATAAACCTTAAGTTTATTAACTTCCGTTTTCATTATTTCCACTTCAGTTTTATCTGTCCCCTTCGCTTTATGAAGAGGCAGAGGTAGTGGAAATACAGTCCATTTTTATAGGGCCCTTATGATTCAATTTCAAGTAACTGATACAGAGGCGCCTCACAATAATGTCAGTTAGATTGTGATAATTTTTACTGTCTCTGAAAAGAATTTTGAGAACCCAGTAGAATCAAGTTTCCAGACAGCAGAATTTACTGATAGCCAGCACTGTGATGTTATTTTGTTCAGTAAATCCTGGTTGCCTGTAATGAAGCAAGTTATCGAGTTTGAAGTTAGCAAAAGCAGAGCCAGCGCTGAGAGATTTCTTGTTATCCAGTAGATTCCGGTTTCCTGTTGAAGCAAGGTGTAGACAGCAGTCAATTCATAGATAGACAACATTTTGTTATTATTCAGTAGATTCCGTTCTTGATTTTAGGAGCATGTACAAAGCTTTTACAGAATCATTGTTCAACACTGATTTTCTTATTATTCAGTAAATACCGCTCTCAATTTCTAGGAGCAGGTCCACAGTTTTTATCGAATCATTGGCATTGTAATCAGTTTAGAATCGCACCACGTAGGCACACTTGGTAACATTAGGACACGCAGAAGATGTATTGTTGAGTATTTTTACACTACACTTAGGAGCTATTTTTCAGTAGTATTTTATCGTGCCATTACTATTTGTAAGTGCCTTGCTGATGCTAAGAAGGTGCCTGCCTGCCTTAGCAATGGTTCGAGCATTGTGACGTCATAATCTGTCTGTATCGATTAATTATCTAGTATGTCCGGACCCCTCTGGTTAGGCTAGGATAGGTGAACCGGATTTCATTCCAGTTTTGGGATGCAAGTAATGAAATTGCTGGATCTAAATTATTAACTAAGTCATTCTGGATTTAACCTTTTTGGCAAAACGGCATCCTGAATATAAATTAACTAATCCAGTTTCTAGTAAACCAAGCGTAGCGTTACGGGGGAAGGATGGGTCATCCTTAACACAGGGTAGTCTAAACTTTAATTTTACTTGATCGATTTAGTTAAAACTTGATCTCCGTCACCCGTGATTTCAAACCATTCAACTTAGCTAAATTCAGTCTAGAAATTCGGACACGTTTGTAGGACAAAGGCCATAGGTCAAGGTCATCAATTAAGTTCACCTGTACTCGCCCGGTAGTTAGAGAGGTCACTCTGGTTTCAATTGAAAGATAAACTAGGCTCTTTCAGCTCCTAACTACCAAATTTCAAGGAGATATTTCTTATACTTTTATACTTGATCTTATTTACCGGCTGTCTCAGGAGTTAGTCACTGGTGGTCCAAGCCCGCTTACTTATATGGTTCTTAAAACAACTTTCAGGTGAAAACATCTTGATTACTTGTCCAATAAGCGGCACAAGATTCTTTACTTGAACAGGATTGTAGGCCCATCGTGCTTATAGATAGTGTTCGAGTCCTTCTTGGCATTGTTGACTTTCAACATCAGTTATCAAATATTTAAGCTGGATATGATTTATATTGGAGTGTTGTTTCCAGATAGTGTGCTCGGTCGCTATCGTCTATGATACAGAACCTGAGCATTGCTAACCGTTGCCAGATTGTTACAAGCACAACATTTAAAAAATAAACATATGCATTATTGCCAGTTAGTGCACTAAACTGCTATCATATATGGTACACAAATCAGAGTATAGTTAACTACTGCCAGATTATTTATGATTCAAACTTAGTCTCTTAGTTAGCCATTGTATAGGTTGCTTAGTTGACATTTATTTTCAATTTATACCAAGTAAATCATCCTGGTAATTTTCAATTGATTTATACAAGTTGTCCTTGATACAACTGCACACTTTACACTACACATTAGTTGGATAAATTTAACCCCTGGCTAAGCATTGGAGTAAGAAATTATAAGCTAGTTATTTAGTTATTTAGCTGATATAAATCTTAAGAGTGCGTCAAGTTGTTTGCTAACTGAGGATTACTTGTGTAGACTAAGAAGTTTGCGCAACCCCAGTGTTCAACCAACTTGGTGTAACCTACCTTTGCTTAGCCTTGTAGCAAAACATTTTCTTAAAAGAACTTCTGTTCTTCATTTCGACTTAGCAGACTAGGCACCAGACTTTAGTAAACCCATTAGGAATTTGGTACAAACCTGTCCTTTTGCATTCTAACAACCTAAGCACTTGCACGGCCTGAACTATTAACATGCACTTCAACCCTTTTTCAAGACTCAGCTTTGTAAGGTGTACCTTGAGTGTCATCTGACCCACAGTGTGGACTTTTCATTCGCTTGTAGTCATTGGATCATTCAAGTGCATCAAGCGCTTGAGCGGTGAATGGAATACAGCAAGATGGGAACTCCTGTAACCCTGAGGGCAGGGACAATGTTGTTCGTGAGATAGAACAACTGGTTGGTGTGATGGGCCATCTGTCGAGACAGATTGCCCAAGAATTGAAAATAACTGTAGGGGAAGTGGGAGGAGATGAGGCAAAGTGTGGTGAACACACACGCACGCACGCACGCACGCACGCACGCACGCACGCACGCACGCACGTACGTACGTACGCACGCACGCACGCACGAACGCACGCACACACAACAGCCTGAGAACTCGCTGTCTTTCGTGATGAAAACACCAAAACCAGTCTGCATTTCGACTGTGATAGTACCACCATCTGGGTTCACTTTTCAGCCTTCAGCTTTAACTTCGCCAAAGAGAATTCCGGGTGGCAACACAAAGATCGACAAGCCGAGACCTCGAATGTGTCACACTTACACCAATTCAGCATCACACCATGACCAGCAGAGCATTGTGCCCCCAGTTTTGCTACAATATATTCGAGTCTGGATGTGGGGTGGGGGTGTAGGTGGAGGAGGTTGATTCACATACCTGTCAAGTCTCCGATTTTCAGCAATTTTCAGCGTCTTAATTAACCATATTCATGTGCCTAATTCAATATATTCTACGATGTGTGGATACTCCTGAATACTTAACTGATATAAAGTTATGTCGCACGGATCGCTCCGATGCCGGGCTGAATCATCCCGGCCCGGACTAACCTAAATACACCCCCACTGTATGGTCCTATGGGCATGCGTACAGAGCCACATTCAATAGGAACAATAAAATGACTAAGTCCATAGAAGCACGCATTGCGCACGCACGCCATTCAAGATAGCCCTATTATGATGCATTGACAGTGCGGGGTATGGTATCTTTTGTGTATATATTTGTCCGTATCTCCAAATGGTTAATATGAGGCCTATCCCCTTCAGCTTGGTATGAATCATTATCAGGATTCGTTCAGGAACATGAATCCGTTTACAGAATCAAAATCGGACAAGGAATGGCTGAGATATTATTTAATGCAAATATTGTCAAATTAGTGCATGCACCAGTGCGACCCATATCACGCATGCTCCATAATGCTGTAAGGCGAAGGTCGCTTTACATCACAAAAACATGTGACTCTATGCGTTTATCCTTCCAGAAAGGGAGGATCTGCGATTGACTGGGAGGACATGGTAGTGCTATCCGATTGGTTGGGGAATCCTATATACGGAGACCCTTCGGCCACAATTCGTCAGTCGGGACGGGGAGGTAATCCAATGCAGTATCATATAGTTGAGTCTTTCTAGCACTACGCAGAGCAGCCGTTCTGCCAATCTACACCTGCGTAATTCCTTTAAACTACCTGAATCTGTGATCAGAGACTGGCTTCGCTACACTCGCTGAAGAAGTTTTTGGACAGCCTTTCTTTAAGGGCCTAATAACAAACCAAAAGAAGGTTCCCTCCCTTCAGCCACCCCACAGCACACCGGAGACTACTGGTGTCACACTAAATTGAACTGAAGGCCATCCTGGCCATGTGTATCTCGCCAGTTCTTGTCCGGGCCATGTCAAAAGAGTGATCAATCTAAAGAGCACACCATTTGTGGACTTTCTACAAGTACTTAAAGACTGCTTATATGAAACCTTGAGCTATTTCATTGTTCAACATTTCTTCCGAGGTTGCACCTGAGCTAGCGACGCTGCTCGTCTTGTGCTAACACTATTCGATCAATACTCCATGCGTGTGTTTTATCCTGTATCCACTTTCGGCCACAACTCATCCAGATTCTTTCTGATACTTGGAATCATCAACCTTTCATCGCTGATAATTACTGTTTTCTATGATTGTTTAATCACTGTGCCACCTTTGTAAATCTAGGCACACATTTTACTTCCATATGCCGATGACTAAAATCTACAACTTATTTTTTCTAATTTGGCGATGACTAAAAAGTACAACTTATTTTTTTAGAGATGCCGACGACTATTAGGCATTCTTTAATTATTGTATTACTTTGTATACACTGATTACATGCAGGCGTAACCAGGTCATCCAGACCTATATCATTTCTATTGTCTTGCTGTACTATAAGGATGAATGCCGATTTTGACTATAGCTACTTCTTTGTGTTATTGTTAGTTCTAAAAGAATATACTCTCACTTAAATACCTATTACAGACATCCAATAGCGCACCACCTAAACTTGTTCTTAAAAGCAACATATTTCCAATAGGGCCATCTCTGGCACATAAACATAGACGCAAGACACAGCGCAATAACCCTAAATAAATAGTAGCTCAGGTATTTCAGTTAGGCTACTTGTAACAAGCCAAGGCAGTTGCTGAAGCGGCTGTTTATTGTAAAGGCGCGCTTACGGTGCCACAGTCTAGCGGTATACCACAAAAGAGTCTATACAGGCCACAAGTGTATATAAAGACCATTTAGTTATATTACAGCAATTGTTTCACTTTGTGATTAACTCTGGCATTCTTCAGTCTAGATAGCATTACTTATATTAACTCCTGCCTTCGGTTAGATTTGGAGCCGACCCTTGAAATTGCAAAGGTTTCTCATCAGCTTGATGCTAAACGAGGATGACGCATGCACCCCCTCAGTATCTTCAGTGATACCGTTAGAGTAGGACCTTTCATCCCAAAGTAGGAATTCACTGTGAAATAATAATATTAATGGTAGTTGGCCTAGCAGTGAATCTTAGGCACTTTCAAATAACCCTAATGCAGATAAACGTTAGCTCCTAGAGACCAAGTCTAAAACGGCTTGTTCTCGGCACTTTGACTATGGCAAAAGACGCTCATAGTGAACTAACACTGTGGTTACTGGAAGGGCCAAGTGAGTCATTCACGCCTTCAATGGGAAGGTCACCATATTTCGCCATCCGCTTCTTCGGCCCTGGCTTAACTAGATATGGTGCTTATTCAATGCTTTTGTGCTGTGCTGTGTTGTCTTGTTATATTTGTGGTTGTGTCAGACACTTGGTTAGGACTCACTTCTCGGCTTCAGTACCAATCATCATGGTTACCTTGTACATGCTGTGGGCCTGAGGTAGGCGCTCAATAAGTCAGACCTGACACTGGGGCTTGAGCGATTACACCAGGAAGACAAACTTTGTCTAGTGTTAAGTAGGCTTAAGCCGTTTGAGGCATAAAACTTCTGTGTCTGTACCTAAAAACTAAGGGATATTGTAGATCCACTAGAAGGCCCGCCAAAATAATATGGCATCGACTAACCTACTATAATTAAGGATTTGGCCAAGTCTCCTTCTCTGCTTCAGTGCACAGGTTGTTGCTGAGATGGAGGCCCGCATGAGGCAATACCTCTCACTGCGGCGAATGCTTCTCATTTAAGAAAAGTCTTGGCGGGGATGTTCTCCCGGCCCCACTGGAATGTGATCATTCCACTGGCCCCAGAGCTCGGTTTTTGTAACACCTGATCGGCTGCAGTCTTCCTCCAGGAAGCGAAGTCCTGAGGCTGGCTAACCAGCAGTATCGTCGGGCCGATCTGTACCATGCGTACAAGGCGGATCCAGAGGAGCACTCAGGATGGTGCGGCGACAGAACTACAAGTGGTGCCCAATATGGGACTGGAAATGCTGGAACCTACATCCAATATGATCCAGAGCTATTCCTGCCGATTTTCTACTTTAACAAGTACTCCGACACACACGCTAGGGAGTACGCAGAACTTAGAACGGTGCACAGCACACCCACACCATCGCAACTCAACGCCCTAACCAATTAACACAGGAGACAGGGGTATATGCCTCTCAGTAAGGGCATATTTATCGACGCCTCCGAGGCTGACCTCTCTTATATGACACTTTCTGAAGTACCTAATGGTTGGTGCACACCTATGCTGGACTTCGTCAGTATACAATCTTCCCCTAGAGAGATTAACCACTTCGTCCTCCACTACACCATCGAAGCGGATTATCTAATGTATAGCGGATGGGGCCACTACAGAAAATAACCAACAAATGTTCTGTCATGCCACATAGGCACACATCCTCGCACATACCTCGGCATGCCTCAGACTCGCCTTCTCAATGGTACGAATGACCCCTGCTACACCAGCATTTCACCAGTCCCCCACCCACCCCCACCCCATACCAAGAACGTGCTTCACAATCAGTCTCTAAGCCCCTTTGCAAAATGACTAATGAACCTCGGTATGGCGAGGAGCATATACATCAGCCTATATGAACTCAGAGGCAGAAACCACATACATCTCCACACTACTCTCCCCATCACCATTCTCTGCACCATAGATGAGGTGACCTATCTGCCCCTGATTATATGGCCTACCTAGCACACTATCCAACACAGCACCAAGAACCGTAGCTATCCTCTCACCACGACGTCCTTCTGTGTTCATTCCGGTACCTGAAGTAGTACCTTCAGGCTTTGCACCAGCCAGCCCATTTCATGGCAGTCATAGAATCATCCCTCCACCAGAATTCAATGGGGAAGGTGATTGGGACAATTCTCGTTGCCAGTTTGAAATCATTTTATGCACAAATTGTTGGTCAGACCAGCAAATGGGTGAATACTTGGCCGCCAAACTATCCGGCAAATCCCTTCAAGTACTGGCAGATCTCGGGTATGCCACGACACCTATCTACACCACCTTGGAAGCTACATTGTCCAAGCATTGTCCGTTGTCTGAGCGATTTTGTGACACTGTCACGAGGCGTTTCTGGCTAAAGAATCAACGAGACTCCCAGACTGGCAAGCCGAATACACCATCTGGTTATGAGGAATTATCCAAATACGAACCCAGGTGTGACCCACCTACAATTAAACACCTTCATTGACGCCCTGGGCACCGAACCTGCTCTAACGGAGAAGGTTTTCCTGTTAGAGCATGGCAGGTTACAAACCTTAACCGCACTGCCATTTGTATAGAGACTTCCTAGAAAGATAGAAAACAAGCCATGCCAGAACCATCATATCAACTTTGTTGAGCACACACCACCAACTGCACCGACACCCAGTAACAGCAATGCAGAACCAACAGAAATAATAACCCACAGCATGCGAGACACCACACCAACGAACCCTAACCAGCAAGATGGTTAAATCCAAAAGGGCTGAGGATGAGGCCAGGGCCACCCGAAACCCTCCAACAATGGCCCTGGCCAAAACAACAACAATCACAACAATAAGCAAAACAATCAAAACCATTACAAGCAAAAAACTAATGCCAGGCTTGAGGAGATCCCCAGCCAGATGGCGTCCCTCACCAACATACTAACTACACTCCGCACAACCGTAGTGGCACAGAACATGCACGGCCCTACCAACCCAGGAACCTGCTTTGAATGTGGCGAAGCCGGCCACTGAAGGGAATGATGTTCTAATACACGTTCCTCCAATGCTTCAGCTCCTGGCTGAACTATGCCATGGAGCGTTAAACTAAAATGGGGACCAAACACAGAGTCAAATCTGTGCCTCTCCCCTCGTCTCGGCTCAACCATGGCCAAATACCAGGTCTCCATTCCAAAGGTCGCCACACCCACCACCAGCACTCTCCAACAAGACCAGCTACCCTTAACACGCCTACACAAACGGCTTCATTCACGCCAGTATCTGCAGCACTAACCACATCATAAATAACCGCACATATTCGCTCACCAGCCCTGGCTAATCTCGCCAAAGCTGGCATCACCACCACCTCTTTCCTATGTAGAACTGCTGTGGTAGGTGCCAGAGCCTCCACTGAACCTACCATCATACTAGCACCACGACCAGACAACACGCCACTGAATCCTCTATTGTCTCTGTTGGTCTGCAACACCAGTCTACCACCACCATCACCTACAGCATCCACGTGTAGTGATAACCGTACCATGTCTAACTGCCCTAAACATGAACCGACCTTGATTAGATACACCAGGCACACGCATCAAAGCAAGAGGTTTCAATGATGTTTCTTCTGTGTCTCTCCTAGAAATAGGATCATGCATTGTAGGAAGTGGGCAGAACAGTGCACTGTCCATTCCTGCGCCACGAAAAATGAGAAAATATGACCTGTCTTACTTGCCATGCCCTCATCACATGCGCCACATACACCACAACCTGCTACATCACTACACCCACCCCCCCCCCCCCCCCCAGAGTGTGTCCACACCGGTTCAAAACTACCAGCAGTGCAAACACGCCAGGTCATTCCTCACTGAGCCACCAATTTCACTAACTGAAGCTATCGCAAAGCAGGCCTCTTATATTGAGCATCACAATGTCCAGGAAGAGAACGGCATGCATACAACGATAGAAACCCTTCCTAGGGCACCCCGAAAAACCATATATAAATGCACCTGCCTCTTCGGCGGTATGTCTACCAGTGCCACTGTTGACACTGGGGCTCCATCACAGTATTGAACACTCACCGATATGAGGACATCCCACCTCATAGACGCCCCCCCACCCCCCCCCCCACTTAGGCCAACATCCATCCTCTTATGAACAGCCACGTGAGCCAATTTCCCAGTGGGTGGTATAGTAAACATCGTCATACAGATAGAAGAGATGCAGTTCATACAACGAGTTGCAGTCACCTCCATCCAAAACAATTCCCTCCTCGGCTCTGACTTCCTTAGCGGTGCCCAAGCCGTCATACACTGCAGACAAGAGAAATTAGATACACATGGCCGCTGTATACCCTACGACCGAAGTCATCAATGTATGACACTTGCGCATTGATATTAGCCTTAGAAACCACAGTTGAACTGGACCGAGAGGGACTTCTCTGGGCCACCGCACTACACCTACACAACATTACACACGTGGCCATGCTGGAACCAGACCAGATTACATGGCCGCTTCATGATGCATCATCCCTCGCATACTACTTTCAACCACCAATAAGGATCAGATGCCTTTTTGGGTATTCAATGGCACAGACGACGCCATCACACTCACCCCCTGGAATTCGTTGCGGCCTCTTGGTGGAGGTTATTTCGGTAGAAACACAATCCAACACACCCACATCAACAGTACTAATGCAAGATAACCTACCAGACCATCTACACGATCTCTACTTACGTGCCAGCATGGGCCTAAGTATAGAGCACACACGTGATGTACGTCGACTACTGTATACGCATAAGGAAGGTTTCTCATCAGACGACCAAAGACCTGGGAGAAACTCACCTTGTACGGCACTCCATCGACACCGGATACAATTGGCCTGCTAGGCAACCAGTCCGACACCTTCCTATACACTCCACCTCTCAGGATGACACAGCCTGGCATCACATTATTAACCACTTACAAACTACGCCATAGCGGCCACCACCCATATGCCACTCAGCAACCGGACATCAACATTTACGCATGCCCTGACACCAACCCTCGGCATGACATTAACGCTCGCCACCATATACACCATCAACAATGCTTACATTTCAGTCTTCCCCTGCACCAAAACTATACCAAAACATGTGTACAAACTATCAACTCCACACGCCATAACACCTGGCAAAGAACCAGAACGGAGCAGCAGAAATCAACAAAATAATGGCATCAATACATGAGGATCATCCCGCCCCTCATATGCGCCAACACCACCCTGTTATTAAATAACCCAACAACCTCATAAACACACATAATCTGTCATGCTGAATGATGTTGGCTGCATCATACCATTCTCCTAAACGTCGCCAAACCCGTTGCCTACCATCCGCCACATCCACACAAAACCTCGACTCATCACTGAACAAAACGTGGCTCCATTGTTGAGCACACCATCACTGATGAGTTCTTGCCCATGCAAACCAATTCTCGATGTGACGCTCTGTAAGTGGAACAGCAACAAGTTGATGACGGCATGCAGTCCAGCATCATGGAGTCTGTTTCGCACAGTTTGTGCATGCACTGTAGGGCCGGTAGCAGTGTGCACATTACGGGACAGCCGTGGCGCAGTCTCAAACCTGTGACATCGTGATGACGTCACTAAATAGCGGGCTTCTCGTGGTGTTGTTGCTCTCGGTCTGCCAGATCGTGGTCGGTCATTAACATGTCCAGTTTCCTGCACGTGTTGACGGAGACTGGAAATGGTTGAGGCATGAACATTAAAATATTGAGCAACAGCGCGAAGGCTCTACCCAGCAGAGAGTCTTCCCATTGCTTCATGGCACTGATTTTCGGGTATCCATGGGTGGCGGCCCATGTTCCGTAGGGTAAACTTTTAAGCGTTTTCTGTTAACGTTCGTTTTCTGCTTTTGTAATATGGTGAATTTTTGCCTTCGCTACCCGCCAATGTGGGCCAGTGCATGAAAAATACATTTTCACATGCAGTAAGCGTGCGGCCGAGAAATGCAAGAAATGATTTGCATTTCTTCATGATCAGCAAGACATTACATTGACGAAACATGCCTGCAAATTTGGTTATAAATGGACGCATAGTTTTAATACAACAAACCAAGCTTCACTGTTGCTAAACTTTTTTGGCTCAGTATATATATGTGACCACATAGATCATCCTACAGACTGACCTAAATGCACAACACCAACCCACCATCCCCAAACAATGGAGCAGTCGTGTGTACATCCCTTTGATTGCTTTGTATCTGGAGTACCCTATGGGCCAGAAGCCCCAATGCGAGAGTATTCACTGTGTTCAGGCTATGTTGATCATAAAGCTAATCAGAGATGCTTTATAAATGATAAAAATATGCTACACTATACACTATTACTAAATCTCAGATATCCGAGTAATCGCTTCGATTCTTAAACCAACTGCGGGTAGCCAGATTAGCGGACTCGGGTAATAACTTTAATTATGGCGAGTTACGTTACAATCTCGTTTCAGAATAAAGCATTACTGGGCATAAACTTTCCTCCAAATGATCAACATTTTATATGAAAATGGTGCATTGTTTTGTAAACATCTGGCTTAAGTGAGTCCAGACTCACTAGGTCAAACTAAGGACTCGGTTCTGAGACTCGGAACAGGCCCAGAATAGACACCTTAGAGCATGCGCAACTAATTTTGACCAATGAAAAGTTAGAGAAATCATTATAGGAGACTAACACGCATGCGTGAATCTAGGCCATAACGTCACCAGCCCTTTAAAAGGAGCTGCCGCCATAAGAATCACGAGTACTCTCATACAGCTCACCCTGAGCACATGACTAACTGGAATAGGCCTAATAGTGCGCCAACAACGCCATATAGGCCAAATGCTGGACTGTACTACCTAGTGCTGTCTTGTGCGATTACCACTCAAACTCTGACTATTTCTGTGGTGCCAGGCACTACTGACGTCAGCTACCAGACTTAGTTTGTGTCCCATAGCAGATTCTACCAGTACCTTGCATATTCGTGCGGAGATAGATATTTCCGTGGTGCACTGGTACTCCTTGTGCCAACTAATAGACTTAGTCTACTTTCCAAACGTCTGTTGTAGAGAATGGGTACAAATAGCTGCGTTCTTAGACGAAGTTTACACATTACGCCAGCAACGCTAACGTGGTGAATTGTCTGAGACCACACTTCCGTTTTATTATAAAACACAAGGCTAATCCTCGTACCAAGCATATCAAAATTCAATAAATTAGAAGTTACAGCGCTAGTGCGCCATCATCCTGCATTGTGCCTTCCCAACAATGCAGGGAGCAAATACATTATCTTTCTGAAAAACATTATACGTGTGTCTCATGCGACGCACGTCAAGACTCGGACAAATAATCAGATATTCTTGGCAAAATAACAAAGTCCACAAACACCATACTCTTTGACAATTGGCTCTGTCAAAATCTGCACTGATCTGTACAGTAGTGCAAAACTACAAACCTTCATTTAGTTCTTGATTTCTGTATGTTTAGTTTTGAAATTTCACAAGTTATTTAAACAATTTAAGACTATTTTATTTCATTTTCAGTCCCATGGGTGCAAGTATAATACCCGTCAAAACTTAGAAAACCGTCATGCAAATCCGCAAGCACTAGAACTACGCCTCACAGGAGATAGCCAAATCTGCTACTAATCTGTCAAGCAGTTCACAATTATTTAGAAGTTTCAGCAGACAAACAGTTGATATGAATTCTAAGTCCTTTTGACCATGTTCAAAACCATCGTCCTATTGCATGATCCTCACCCTCCCACTCTGTTCCCGTATCGAGTACCGTGCTTGCGGCTATGATATCCAAGTTAAGTAAACAAAACATCCTAAATGAGGTTAGTCAACTTCCACACAATGAAATTGCCTGGTTGTTATAATTTGAGTAATATACTGTCAATGACATAAATTGACATTCGTGTCCCGCGAGCTCTCCATCGATATTGGCATGAAACCACGCCTCTATTTTTAGATTGCTTGTTAGATTGAAGTAGGCAGAAATCTGATTGGCGGCGTGAAAACTGGCAGTCAACATAGCGAGATATCAAAAGTCTGCAAGTACAGCCTCGACCGACGTAACTATGTGAGATGGTTCAAAACATGCTAACACACACACACGAGCACAACAATCACTCTAGCACTAAGCAAGTATAAGCATAGAAAATCTAGGCGGCGCGTACAGGAATCCATCTACTGGAGAGTAGACGCCAGCAGTCAATACTAACCAGATTGCTAGCACTTCTAAATTCTTAGACAACAGTGAGAACCAATCCTAAAAAGGACATACATTTGCACCACAGAATACACAAGTCAAACACTCACCATCACCATCCACATACGCCACTTTGTTGCACACACATACTATTCGCATACACCACCATACATCGTGGGGATGGCCAATGCAAACATGCCATTGACACCAATCATTCCAACCATGTCACCAAGCGACGTAACCATGCCCGCAATTATGCCTGACACACACACACACACACACACACACACACACACACACACACACACACACACACACACACACACACACACACACACACACACACACACACACACACACACACACACACACACACACACACACACACACACACACACACACACACACACACACACACACACACACACACACACACACACACTACATTAACAGAATTCACTGATAGGAACTTAGAAGATTTTGTCAATGGCACAGATGATGACGTCGGGATCGTTAGGTTCACCAGCACCGTTTCATCTTTCCCTGACATAGAAAGTGCAGACGGATCTGAGAGTGACGCTGATAGCTTTACTCTCAACGCTCTGATGCTCACCATAGTAATTTGCCAAACATTTACAGGCGCTGGTTCATTGCGCCAGCAGTTGGATAAAACTCATGCGGAGTCCTCATACTCTCGCATAGGGCTTTTTGGCCCATATGTTAACCCAGATACAAAATCAAATGGACATACACATGGCTGCAGCATCAACAGCGGATATAGTCAATTTGGAGGCAAGATTGTCAACACTTAGCAATCGTGTGCTCACACATAGCCTTGATATATCTCGTGTAGCAGGCGAGGACAGTTTCGTGTTCGAATTACAAAAGGAAATGACTGAACAAGTACAAAGACAAGAAGAACATGTGTTAGAAGAGAGAGAATTTGCACAAGAGGAGAGAGGATTTGCGCAAGAGTAGAGAGAATAGGCACAAGGCCAAGCAGCTCGAATATCACGATATCACCTCATTGATTATGTATTAATGCATGCATTAATGTGAGAAATATTCTCCCAGAGGGATCTCTTGGCTCTGGTGGAGGAGGAGGGTGCGAGACTACTCTAATGATAAATATCCTCCCCGAGGGGTTCTCTTGTCTCTGGTGGAGGAGGAGGAGGGGTGCCAGACTACTCTAATGATAAATATCCTCCCAAGTTGTCCTCTTGTCTCTGGTGGAGCAGGAGGGGTGTCAGACTACTCTAATGATAAATACCCTCCTGGAGTTGTTCTCTTGTCTCTGGTGGAGGAGGAAGTGTGCCAGACTACTCTAATGATAAATATCCACCCCAAAAAATGTGTGAATCAAAATTCTGTATACAAGCTCTGAAGTCTACCTTATATGGTCCTTCTAGCTAAATTAGGTTGAAATCCGCCATGCAGTTAATGATGAGTAGTATTTTAATCAAAAGCTGATGGATAGACAGCCGGATGGACGGAGGGAGAGAGATCGATAGAGAGAAACTAATCCATTCATTTGTTTGTTCACTCACTCATTCGTTCATTCATTTGCTCGATCGTTCGTTCCTTTGTTTCTTCCATATTCGTTCGTTTATTTGTTCGTTTTCGTTAGTTAGTTTTAGTGTTTTAAAATTTTTATGCTTTGATTTGTTTATTCATTTTATTTTATTCCAAACTCACTTTACTTCCAAATCAGTTTTATTTGATGTTAATCGGATTTATCAGTTTCATTTAATGTTTATTACCTCCTGACTAGCGCTTTGTGCTCTTGAGTAGCTGATTGTTCTAGTCGCATAACCTCATACTGGCATTTTCTATTCAGCCTTTTAAGCAACCATTGTTCCTTAATGATTGGTCAATCCTTCCAACACACTTTTACATTATTATAAGTGACATGGTTGACTCTTGTAATTGAGTTGTATTAATTCTCGTATATAAACCCTGTAAACATTTGACTTGTCGACCTGAAGAAGTGCATATATATGTGCGGAAGTTGGTCAAAATAATGATGTTAGTCTTAAAAAAACTTTTTGAATCCCATTATCAAGAAAAATGTGTTATAATTTGTTTAGGGTTCCCCCCATCTCACCTAACACAGAATCACTAACGAACCACGAATGTGATGACTGAAGAGGGTTGATGTGATTTATTGAATTTCACTGTTCATGTTAATTTATTACATCGCTATATGTTATGTTATGTTCGTATAATCCTCTTCTTGATAGGAGCACCCACCATAGCGGTAATAGTTAAAATCGGATAATAACCAAACGAAAACTGAATAAAAGCAAGTAATAAACAAGGGAAAATTAAATAGACAAGTACAGAATGAAACAAAACCCTAAAACTAGGTAGAGTAGCTGGACAACAGCAGTACAGAATAAAACAACAAACCAAACAAGGTAGAGTGGTTGAACAAGAGCAATATAAAATTCTAACATTAAGACGCATTAATATCTAAGAATTTATCATAAGCTTAAAACATATTTGAGCTAAAATAAAGTACAAACGTACTATTTGATGCTTTGGTAGAACAAAAGCGCTAAGGCGTTAATTGATTTTAACAAAACACGAAAAGGTTTAGATGTCCAAAAAGAAATCCAGTATTAGTTGGTTGATTTATCCCAAGTTTATATTGGTACTAAAAATCAGATCATCAATTTCATCTGCTACATCGGGTAGTGGCAAGAAAAACCCTAGGTGAACCACACGAGATGTCATATGTTCCCCTCGGACCAGGCATCCCAAGCGCCTAGGAGATGTGTGGAATGGCCAGAGTAATTCAACACAACATCCGCAGATGCATTACTAAATCTATTGTGAGAACAATTATAGGCATAGGCTAATCATCCTGATATGGTGTTGAGAATATGAACTCTGCCGCAGTGTATGTTGTAACAGAGTTGTCTGCTAAGTAGTTCGACATTATACAGGTCAGAATTATACGGTAGTATCCCACAGGTGGGCAATGCAGTACAGATTATAATACGTTGAGTAAGTAGAATAGGCTCACCACTAAATATGTCCCAGTGATGGAAACCACAGCATTCGGTCACTGCAGCTTTTATACCTTATAAACTGTGTTTCCTATAGTTATGCAGAGCACCACATCGGATAAGGATGTGGGTATAGTCGGCGCTTGCAATCTGACATAAAGGACAGGTTGGATCAACTTTGCTTTGATTAAATCTGCTTAGCTTTGACTGTACAATATATGTTCCAGCTAAGAAGCGAGCTTTAATGGCTCCCCTCTTTACATCCTTGACATTGTGGTCAGTGCTATTAACAGATAAATGTTGATCCCCAATTGAGAGATCACCAGTATTCTAGTAGGCCACAGTGCTTTTGTACTTGTGGTCGCTCAATAGTGTTTGAGTCCAGAATGTATTGATTGCTGATTTGACAATAAGCTTCCAATTCTCCGTTGTTGGCACAGCAGCTATCAGTATATCGATGTTTGGGAGATCATATTTTTGAAGTAGATGTTTGATTTTAATGAACCAGCTGTTAAAATCATCTGCCTTCATTATCAGCTGTCTTATCATAATGTTGGTTAATGCTTTGTTGTTACTTCTCAATATGCTGTCCAGTAGTGACAGCTGCCTACTATGTAGTTCGGCCAGGATTGGTCTAACACCAAGCAATAAGTTGGTGATACACTTAGCTGTTCTAGTGGGCAATGACTGAATCTTCTGAAGCATACTGAGATGAAAGGTTTCCAGCTGGCTTACATGATGTTTTTGAAGAGTAAATATCTCCAGTCCATAGATTAGACGTGGCATAACATATGTTGTTCGAATGCTAGAGCAGATTTTTGCTGATAAGCCATTATACCCGTGCAGGTCGATTCCAGTGAGGCTGTAAAATGTTCGTCTTGCACATGATATTCGCTCTTCTATATTTAGCTCAACCTCTCCCTTTGTTGCATGAATGTGGCCCAAGTGGATAGCCTGAGATGATACAGAAAGCTCACGATCTCCCAACTTCCAATCTGACAGCATTACAGTGTCTTTTTGGTAGGGTGTTATATACAATAGAAGACTTCTCTGGATGTGTACTGTATCTCTCCCGAGTAGAATAGCGATATGTCAGATCTAATATAAGCTGCATCTCTAAGTCTGACTTGCTGATTAAAGTGAGGTCATCTGCCACAGTTGGACAACCTGTGTACTGTGCTCCAATGTAGGATCCAGCTTGCACAGCTTCCAGTTGTATTAATAGGTTATTAATATACATCTTGTATAGACCTGTTGACAAGATGCCTCCGAGTCCTTGTCTCACTCCTTGCTTAATGGAAAATGCGTCACTAAGGAGGCCTTTCCATTAAACTTTTGACGTCAGGTCAGTATAGAAGGTTGATGGCATGTAAATAATGCATGTTAAGGCCTTGGTCAAATAGTTGACACTTTAGTGAGTCATGGTCAACTACATCGAATGCCTTCTGCATATCGAGAAAAGCCATGTAAGCTGGGGATTTTCAATCTGTATGCTCCAAACATGTCTCTGAGATAATTAGCCCTGCCCTCAGTGAGGAAAGACCCCTGGTGAATCCATACTGGAGGGAAGACTGGTCTTTTGGCAAGCTATGTTCGATTCTATTGAGGGGGATGTGCTCAAAGATTTTACCAATGATGGATGTTACTGTGATTTCCCGATAATTATTTGGATTTGTTGCATCTTTCCCCTTTTTATGAATGGGGTAATTACACCCATTTTGAAGGTTTCTGGGATACATTTATTCTCTAGAATGAAGTTAAGCAGCTGCGTTAAGATTGGTGTTACAGACTGTCCAGCATAGACAGTGTTCAGCAGCAAGACTGTATTCATCTGATGATTTTCGCATATGGAGTTTACCAATGGCTGTAGATACTTCATCAGTACTAATGATTGGGCATGTGTCTGTATTTGTCTCATATAATCAATCAATCAATCAATCAATCAATCATAATCTATATCCTGTAAGAAGGCCTATCAGCCTGTTATGACAGGTTGTTTGGGTTTTTAAATTTTTATCTGAGGGTATTAGTTAGTGTACCGTTTTTAATAGTTGGTCTGATACCAATTAATCCATAAGTCTATAACTCGATGTTTGAAAGAGTATTTTTTTGCAAGTCGATAAACTTCGTATTAGTTGCAGATCTGTCGCAACGCGCGCTTTATAGTTGGAGTCAAATTGTGAGTGGTTAGCAGGCACAGCAAGATCTTCATAGTAAGCTGCAAACCTATGACCGAATCAGAATCAGAATCTTTATTGGCACGAAATCCATGTACATATATAGATGTAGCCATAGATATGAAATACTATGACCCTGCTGTTCCGGATCTGTAACTCCGTATAGCTTTAATGTTTCTTGAGAGATTAGCTCGACAACACAATAATCTGGCAATACAAATTTGTATAATGATTATTAAGCAGTCTATTTAACTAGTTCTACCCAGTCGAGATCAAATATAACTCATACATGTGATGTCATATATTTATGTGAATCATAGCGCCTATAAGAAAGTACCGCACACGCCCTATTTAATGTGTCATCAAAAGTGCATCGCTACAGAAAGATTACGTCATACCCGGAAGAGGAAGCTCCCGGCACTTGCGCACTATGGTGGCTGAGCATTTGTGTCGAGAAATATTAAAATCGTATCGATTATTTTGGTTTTGGTAAAATTCTCAGGGATATTAATGACTTAGATCACGGGTAGAATTATTTTCAAATAGTTAAACGGTTTTTGGAGGGTTTTACCTGGTTGTAATGACGAAGGATCGGTTAGCCGCGTTAAAGGCGGTAAGTTTCTGGCTGTCACTAGTAGTAACCGGTTTTCGTAAGCTGATGATTACTAGTCTCATCTAGTTTCTAACGCGTGTTAGAGTTGTAGATCAGCTGATCATGTCATTGGCATGATGCACAACTATTCTTAGCACACCAGTACTATCATTATTTCCCAATAGCCAACACCCTTGTTGTTTATTTAAGTTAATTCAGCCGTTTGATCGGATTAATAATCATTTTCTGCAAAATAATTATTTGATATACAGAAATACAATATAATGTTGATATAACCACAAGTCTGAAATATCATGTAACCTACATACTTGTAAATGTCTTGGTGTAAATAAATTGAATTGAATTGAAATACAAATGATGTGAAATAGGTAAAACCTATGATCTATCTGCATAATCTGTTTATTTGTATCTGTAACAATGGGACACAGGCATGCATACACACCACTCCCCATGACATTCTGCATGGCCAACCACACGCACGCACGCCGGAAGTTATTCTGTGTTGTACATTTTCCTGGTGGTTGTGGGGGTATCTCAAATATGCTTATTTGACTAAATACATTTACCTTTGAAATCAAGTGATCTGCAATCCAGGCCGTGAGTAAATTCTACTTGAATTTAAAAAGAACTAGAGCTTTACAGTTGCATTGGATTATGTCAGTTACAGAACATACATTTGCTGAGCAATGTAACTAGTTAGATTTCAGTTACCTTGCATAAAGTTGCATTTCAGTTAGATTAGTTACCTTGTTTGATAATCATTATGAGAAAATATAAGAACATGAGTGTCATGATAAAAAAGTTTATGTAGATATGCAAACCAACAGAAATAAAATACACCCTCTCCCACCCTGAGTAAGATTCTAATATAATATGTGACTAACTAAATTGAATCCATTTCATTCTGGTTTTAAGAAACATTTGAGAAATTGTACATATGCAACAGAAACAGAATACCATAATAACCTTTGATAATGATATAAATGATATAATATATATAAAGACTGACAAAACTGAATCCAGTTCATTCTGATCTGAAGCTAAATATAAAATCTACTGAAATATTTGAAAATGAATCAAGTGTCTTTTGTTGAAGTTGCCATATACAACAGCAAATTTAGCTTCATAAACACTAATTTCCTTATACAGAATAATTGGTTGAATATTTTGAAACCAATTTGATTGAAAGCCGATGCTGACATAGCCGTATGTATCTTGAATTAGTTTCAACATGTGCAACAGCTTTCCAATTGTGTGTGTTTATGATTGGATAATCTGTTGTGGAATTTTGCTGGAAACTGTAGTTCTCAGTTGCAGTGAAATTAGTTTAAAAATTGATATGTACCAATGATGAATTAATTTCGATCAGATAACCTGCTGCATATTTTAAACTAGTAAATTTTATTGAGTCAAAAAGCTGTTGCTTCATCTGACAGCAACAGCTTCCAGTCAAAATAGTTTCAAAATAATCGCCATCTTTCTGGTACAACTGTCTTTATTCAGTAAGCTCATACAGCAAGCCCATACAACACATTTACATTTGTCTGCTATAGTGAAATGCTTAATGGTTTGTCTTTTGTCAATAGCATTGTCCTTTAATCTTTATGAACAGTGAATTGTCCCTAGATTTAGTGTAATTGCTGAGCTATGATGTCCTAAGGTGGTGTAGACTGGTCAAGCAATAACGTACATGTAAGAAGTAAGAGAACTGGGCATGCTGTTAACACAATTTAGCCTGACAGTATTTTTCATTAATTGTTGGCAAACAAAGTAATAAAGTCATTGTTTGAATGTTTGCAGAAATGCATGTATATCCAGCTTTTCCCCAGGCAGTGGATTGTGCCTTTTCACATCTTGTGATTAGCAGCTGAGTTGGAATACATATATATATAATTATATATATATAAGTTGGGTGTTCACAACTTATTCTGGAAGCTGACTCTAAGGGTCAGATGTGCTCTCAATACAGAAGCTGTATTGCCTGCCTAGTTTGTCAGCTTACATATTGTCAGATGATGTCGCCAGGTTGCAGATTTTCTCAGTGGTATTATTTTTGTAATTCTTCACAAGTCATTATACATATTACATGTATGTATCCCTCAACGTATATATCACCATAATTTCGATATGTTAATGGTGTTAGTTTCAATCTCTGCAACCGTTCTTTATAACACATTCCTCTAAGTTCAGGAATCAGTTTAGCTTTACCCTTCTCTCAACATTCTCAATTTGATCATCTGATCCTTCTTCCTAAGCTCTGGATGCCATATCGCAATCGCATACTCGAGATGGTGCTGAATCATTGCTTTATACAGCAATCTGAAATTATCTCTATCCAAACATGTATATGATCTTTCATTCAGTCCCTTTAATTGCGTTGCCCTGTTTACTTTTTCTCTTATGTGGTCCTTGAATGACAATGTGTCATTGATGATATAGATTCTTTCATTGGCGACTGTTGCCAGTGTGTGTCACAGTGTATGGTGTATGGCTTTCACCTCCACTCTCATTTTGGCAACTGTTGCCAGGGTGTGTATGGATATGGTCTTGGAATGCTAGTGAATCAACACCCTCAGAAAGCAGTGGACAATTCAGTACTAGATGCCAACAACTAATAGCGTTTGCACAGGACACAGTAATGCCAATGTGTTAAGCGTTTTGCGATCCAATGTCAGAAATGTAATCTAGGATCAGGAAAGACAAAAATGAATCTAAAAGAGCGTAGGATGCTTACACAGAACAAGCCACATTGGAGAAGGCTGAAGGAAACTGTTTGCAGATGAAATACGTTTCCACTCCTTCCAGCTGAAGGAAACAGTCATGCATCATTATTCTGTTGGATATTTTGAAACTAATTTGACTGGGAGATTTTGCTGCTTATGGTGGCGACGGGTTCCAGTCAAATTAGTTTCAAAATATCCACTAGCGTTTCTTTTCTTGTATAACATGCATAATTGGTTTGTGATTGAGATTCTGATATTACAAGGGTTAATACACGGCTTAGAGGGTTAATCTAGCTATAATAGGTTCAATAGTAACGGTTCAACCTCAAAGCTGCCATATGGGTAAGCTGCTAAAAATGTATTTGACAATGTCTGACTGCAAGTTGTTGCTACAGTTGCAGTTAAATTAGTTTCAAAATCTTTAGCATAATATTTTTTATATTATATATATATTTATAAACCTGAGTTTACTGATGCCTGTATTTTCTGTCAAGCTCTGTGAACCTTAAGGTGGAGTGTATATGCGCATTACCTATAGTTACTATTCTCCTATTGTTAGTGTGAGCCAGTATTGACCAGTATGCGCTGCATAGTCTCTCTGACCTTTAAACTGTTTGACAAGTGGATGTAATCCAACTATTTTGCTATTGTCCTCATGAAAAAGCTGTTATAATTGAGCATTTACACATGTAAGTGAATAACATTATGGATTTAACCATTACAAACCTGAAGTGACAAATTCTTTACCATCTGGTGTAAGGAATATGTTGAATATTTCAAAACTAATTTAACTGGGGGCTGTTGCAGTGACGGCTTGTGAACAGGTTCCAGTCAAATAAGTGTCACAATAATCAACAGCGTTTCTGTATAGGTGTCTAAACACTGGTCTTTCAGGGGTTAATATTTTCTGATTGGTTAATGATGTTATTAACCAATCACTAGAATACAATCAGTAGATAGAGCTACAGTATGGGTCAGAAATAGCAACATGGGCCACAATATGGCTCAGAAATAACATAATATGGCCCGCAGTATGGCTGAATAATAATTTAACATGGGCCTCGGTATGGCTCAGAAATAACTAAACACGAGCCACAGTATGGCTCACAAATAACTTAACATGGGCCACAGTATGGCTGAGTAATAACATAACATGGGTCACAGTATGGCTCAGAAATAACTTAACATGGGCCACAGTATGGCTCAGAAATAACTTAACACGAGCCACAGTATGACTCACAAATAACTGAAAATGGGCCGCAGTATGGCTCACAAATAACTTAACATGGGCCACAGTATGGCTGAGTAATAACTTAAAATGGGCCACAGTATGGCTCAGAAATAACGTAACATGGGCCACAGTATGGCTCACAAATAACTTAAAATGGGTCACAGTATGGCTCACAAATAACATAACTTGGGCCACAGTACGGCTCAGAAATAACTTAACATGGGCCACAGAACAGCAAATGTGGTAGAATTCAGTCAAAGCTGGTATGTGTGTTCAAATTCAAATTTCTTTATTTAGCATTTATTAGTTGACCTGGCCAGAGTGGCCAAGTGAGCTTATACCGTGGCGACCGTCTGTGTGTCTGCCAACTTTTTCTTTAGATAACTTCTCAAGAACCAGTGGGTCAATTACAATTACGGTGGCCATCTTGGATTTCGGACGATTTTTAGAAGTGTCTAAAAATCTTCTCCAAAAGCGCTTTAGGGATCGATTCAAAACTCATGAAATATCATCTAGGGCAAGAGCTGATCCAAGTTTGTTCAACGGAGATTGATTGGCCAAATAGTTCAGCAGCCATCTTCTTTTCGGCTGACCTAATTTTAGCTAAAACAACTGAACCGCTGAAGGGATCAGGCCTAAATTTGGGAGATATGATTAGGGACTAAGGGCCATTCACTTTTTTCAAGGGAAGTTGATCCGTCGAAAAACATAGTCGCCATTGGCAAATCAAACTGTAGGATGTTTGGCAGCCATTTTGGATTTTAATTTCCCTCCCGCTTTATGATTATGTTTTTGCTTCTGTCCATCCATCCGTGCGTCCGTCACACACACAGGTTTTCTTTTGATAACTGCTTTTGTTTGGAATATTGTGACAACACTTCATGGGAAACGTTGGCTATGGTAGTAGGCAAATGCACCTTAGTTTGAGGGTCAGTCAGCCCGTCCATCCATCCATCCCTTTGTCTCTGAATTTGTGTCCGTCCATCCGTGCAAATTTTGGGTTTTCGTTCAATAACTTTATCTTTGCTTGGAGTATTGTGACGAAACTTCATGGGAAGGTTGGCTATGGTAGTAGGGTAGTAGAGAAATGCACCTTAGTTTGAGGGTCAGTCAGCCCTCCATCCATCCATCCCTTTGTCTCTGAATTTGTGTCCGTCCGTGCAAATTGTGGGTTTTCATTCAATAACTTTATCTTTGCTTGGAGTATTTTGACGAAACTTATGGGAACATTGGCTATGGTACTAGGGAAATGTACATTATTTCGTGGGTCAGTCATCCCATCCCTACATCCATCCATCCCTTTGTCTCTGAATTTGTGTCCGCCATCCGTGCAAATTTTGGGCTTCCGTTCAATAACTTTATTTTTTATTGGAGTATTTTGACGAAACTTCATAGGAATATTGGCTATGTTTCTAGGGAAATGTACATTGTTTTGTGGGTCAGTCAGCTCTTCCCTCCATCTGTCCATACCGTTGTCTCTGAATTTGTCTGTTTCTCCGTGCAAATTTTGGGTTTACGTTCAATAACTTTATTTTTGCTTGGAGTATTGTGACGAAACTTCTTAGTTTATAATTATTAGCTCCCTTTTGTCTGTGTATCCATCCATATGTCTATCCAAATCAGTGGGATTATGTCATCTCACAAACATGGTTGCAGGGATTATTTGATTTAGATCATCTAGTTTTATTTGATGGATTTTGGAGCCGGAATTGGTTTCATACATGTTTCTGTGTATTCCGATCACAAATTTGACATTTTCGAAACTCGGATAAATGGTTTGGCGGCCATCTTGGATCATTTTCCCGCCAAAAGCTCCCATACTAACACAATGGGAAATTTAAAATGTCTTCTCGAGAACCACTGGGCCGATTTAAATTATATTTGGCACTAACAATCCTTAAGGGATAGAGGTTCAAGTTTGTTCAAATGAAGGTGATCGGCCAACAATTTGGCCAGCGGCCATCTTGGATTTTAGACCGATTTTTAGAAATATATTTTTTAATCTCCGAAACCGCTTGGGGCTTCAATTCAAAACTCATGAAATATGATCAAGGGAAAGAGCTCAATCAAGTTTGTTCAAAGGAATTTGATTGACCAAATAGTTTGGCGGCCATCTTGGATTTTAGACCGATTTTTAGAAATATATTTTTTAATCTCCGAAACCGCTTGGGGCTTCAATTCAAAACTCATGAAATATGATCAAGGGAAAGAGCTCAATCAAGTTTGTTCAAAGGAATTTGATTGACCAAATAGTTTGGCGGCCATCTTGGATGACCTAGTTTTCGCGAAAGCGACTTCTCCAGAACTGCTCAACAGATCGGGCCAAAATTTGGGAGATTTGATTATGGATTAAGGGCAGGGCTTTAGATTACCCTTTAGCCATAACATTATAAGTCATGCCCAAATTAAATGTCCCCAAATTAAAGTCATTTGATTATAAAAGCAATGGAGTAATGCTACTTTTGTCTCAAAAATCTTATTGACATCATGTATTTTTATTATAAAACATCTTACTAATGCATGAAAACATTCAGAATTTACTTCAAACAGTTTTGAACTTCCAAAATCCTGTACCTTGTTTAGGAAATTTTGTTCTGAAAAATAGTGGTGTGCCAAAATTAGATAAATTAAAACTATTAAGTTTTGCGCTAAGCGTCTGGCACCCCGTACTTCAATAGGTTATATAAAGAATGTACATGTACAAGTGACCGGGTATTGGGTTATATAGAGAATGTACAAGTGACCGGGTATTGGGTTATATAAAGAATGTACAAGTGACCGGGTATTGGGTTATATAAAGAATGTACAAGTGACCGGGTATTGTACAAGTGACCGGGTATTGTACAAGTGACCGGGTATTGGATCTGCAGATGCTATTGTATTAATGTGTTTGTTGTTTCTCTAGGCGCAGTCCGATGATGACGATGCTGGACCGGATGATGTGGCTGTCACGGTGGACAGCAGTGGATTTATGGATGAATTCTTTGAACAGGTTAGAAACTTAGAATAAAAATAATAAACTTAGACTAGCTTAAATTTTCATCATGTGTCGAAGGTCATGGTCTATCGTACAGCTGATGGTGATCTTGAAGAAGTGGTCATAGTTTTAAAGTTTTCAGAGTTTTATACTTTGAGACTTGAAAGGCTGGAAAAATTTGAAATTTAAGTATCCATTTTATCACAGATTTTAACACAGGAAAGGTTATTATGCGCTAAACTAGGATAAATTGCAGCTTTGTGTCTTGATCCAAATTTAAAGACCATGATCTAGGTCACGTCAAATTACATACCTATCGATATCGCAGAAACTATCTATGTGTATCTAATTTACCTCAAATTTTAAGACTAGTATATGGGCTGTTTTACAATCCTGGGTACAGAATTGTCTCACAGACATAAAAAATAAAGTTTAATCTTTAGATTTTTTCAAATTTATTCTGATACAGGACACCCTCAAGGATATGGGGAAACAAACGGCATTATAAAATCTGATCTGGTTAGTGAGAAAATGTAGCTGGAAGTTGAACAAGTGAAAAATAATGTATTTATTAAAAATGTCAAATACTTATCAATGTGCAACCTAAAACACCATAATCAATAATGATTGAGCTGTTTTATTGTTGACATGGTTGTTTGAGATTGATTTTTATCGAAAACCGTTTCAAAATATGTAAATAAATGAGAATTTAATGAAATATCACGATTCTTGGTATGCACATTTCTGCAATGACTCCATGAAGTTGTGTGTTATTAAAAAATAAGGCATAGTATCTACGCAAAAACAAATTGACATGCTTATGGCATGCCAATGGTCTCAATACCAGTGTTTAAAGTCTGTATCTCAGGTATATTTTGTGTATTTGACTGTCAATTATAAATGTCCATTCCGACTCATTATGTATCGGAAGGGACATAAGACTTTGACAATGTTTTGGTCATAGTTTTGCACAGAGTTATTACATGTAGCTGTTACAGTTTAGTTGAACCTCGTCTTGTAGACTACAAGCATAATTTTCAGAGAAATCTAGTACCATAACCGATGATCTGGGGGGCATCAGTTCGTGGGCTCTGCTGTATTGATTCTGCTGCCATCTGGCCCTGAAGAGATGAGGGCCCAGTCTGCAAACATCCTTAGAAAGGACATTTATCAGGTCAGTCATCTTTGCTTCTTTCCTCAGTAAGTTTAGTACTCGGGATACCTTTCCTGTTTTCTGTGATGTATGTGATTTATAATCCCATGTACGGTAGATTATATTGTTATTACCATGAATATCCACAAATGGTTGGTAGTGAGCTCTGAGGCTTTCAGAAGGACATCTCCTGCATGACTGATTCAGGCACTTCTCATTGACCTCTGTACACATAACCATCTCGGCAACTGCATTTATTTTCAGATTTTCGTTGCAAACCGTGTTTAGAGCATTCAACGTCAATTTTGCATTCCCGCAGACTTTGCAACAACAGATGATTCTTTCATTGTATCTGATTGTCCGAACATTTGATGGCTTCAGCTTGACAAACATGGAGTAGCCTATCTTTGTGTCTGGATGCTCTTCCTTGTAGATCTTATATGCTTCTGTGCAGGAATGTTCCAGCAGATGTGTGACCTTTCCCTTCTTTACTCGTTTCTTTAGAGGCAGTATGCGTGAGATTCTTGGTGACTCCCAGAAATCAACAACATCGTTCTTTAACTGTTGAGAGAGAGCATCTTTCCTTTTCTTCTTCTTCTTGGGTTTGTTGTCTCTAAGAATCTTTCTTGTTACACCCAATCTGTTAGCAATCCTCTGTTTTGATCTACTTTTTGAGTATTTCATCATCAATGCTATGTTATTCAGTTGTCTCCGTTTTTCTTCTGTTCCGGCCTTCAGTGTACCAATATGATTTTTGACACTGGATGCAATCATCTCATCTTCTAGATTCCTCTTTGGGTTGATACCTCTTTCGGAAAGCTTACTCTTCTTACGTGGTGTGGCATTTATGACTAAAGTTTCAACAGCTTGGGCATATGATGTTGGGGATGCCGGCATATGGGACCTCAGTTGCTGAAGCTGACGGTATCTAGTTGCTCTCGAGGAAGAGCTTTTCTCCTGGGAACATGGATGTTTCGAAGGCTTCGTACATGGGGTCGTATTTGCAGATGCTTTCCTTGCTCTGTCCAATTCCTTGTCTCCGGAGATGTTGTGCAGTTTTTCTGCTTCTACTTTCCCTTTTTTTCTGTCTGTTGTATGCCCGTCTCTCATCATCCGTCATGCTCATACCAATATGTTCATGTTTGTTCTCCGGATTGTTCTTCTTTTTCTTCTCCCTCATGTTTCTTTTCCATTTCGCCCAGCGGCTCCTTTGCTCTTTCTGAGCATCATTAGTTAGCGAGTCCACTGGTGTATATGCTTGTTTCTTTCGTTCATTGTCTTTCTGTTTGTATTCGGTGTATGACTCGGGGGTCCTTCAGCTTCCTGTTTTGTCTGTAAACTGTAGATCTGCTTCTGCCAGATATCACAGATGCAGCACTGACCTGATCATTTACGGCACTCTTACTCCTCAATCGTCTGCAGGCATTCTCAAGTGCAGGCAGTGACCACTTTGACATATTGGAATAGTTTACTTAATCTGAAAATAGAATTAAAGTTGATCACATGGCAGGGTTCATACACCCAGGGCTGATTTCATTGTTCAGCAATACTGATCCATATTGTTGAACAATAAATTCAGATATATATTAATGGCTACCAAGAGTAATGCAAAAAGGATATGCATTCAAGCCAATACTCAATAGCAGCAGTGAAAGCAGGTAGGTTCAGTGGAAGCATGCATGTGAATCAGACACAACAGGTACACATGTGATCATGCATCAGAATTCGGAAAATACAAAAAGCAGAGACATGTAATTAACATGTCAAAACGGGTGTCCTTTCCGACACATATGCTCAGCATATTGGTAACTGGTATATTGTTGTTCTATTTGTATTTATATAATATCCTGAATAGTAGAATATGTTCAGCCTTTTGTCAGTCAATTTCATGTGGGCACCAAATTAGAATATCTATTGAATCATGTTAGACATAGCTCATCATTGTCTTACAAATAACATTATTAGTCCCCAAAAGTTAACTTTTAAAATGTTTATCGATAAAATGATAACTCCAGCTGTTGTTGAGAATAGAGGATACTATTGCAATAGATTGGAAACCAAAAAACTTATTGTGACCATGTTATATATTGATTAACTGTGATAAATAATGGTGTGTCGGAAAGGACATTTTGACATAGTCAATTTAAATGCATAAAAGATACTAAAACAATAAATAAGTAATGTGACAGAACTTTCCCTGGTTCTGCACATGTTCAGTACAACCTAAGGCAACAATTCTAAACCATAATCTTTTGATGTATCTATTTAGTTGTGATTGGCATGCACAAATCTAATGAGTCGGAAAGGACATCAATTTGACGGAAATTTACTTCATTAATTTATATATTGTGTCCATTGTTAACCAGAGATTAAATTAATTTTTCATTACTTTATTTATTGTGACAAATACCTTCCAATTGCTGCAGGATTTGTTTTAATTCCAAATGTATCCAATATTATAGATCTAAAATGGTATTGAATTTGTGTCGGAAAGGACATTTCAATTGACGGAAAATGTATGTTGTGCAATATTGCTATTTTTTTGTAAAAAAATTCCTAGGACATTGTTATTATGATTTGTATTGTTTACAAAACACACCAATTTAGCTATAAACAAGTCACTGACTTAGTTTAAGATTACAAATGTACACATTTACATATGTCTAAGTAGCTTATTTCTCAAATGAGACACCATTTTGGGGTATTTTAAGGGGTAAAATGGCCATTATTCTGTCACCGGTAAAGATATTTTGATTCCGTTTTCGGTTTTTATTGCAGCTAACTCCCATGGATTGTGTGGAATTGTAAATGTCCGTTATTATAATAGAGTTATCAAGCAAATCAACAGAAAGTGGTCAAATCTCAAATGTGCCCAGGACTGTAAAACTGCCCATATGCACTGTGGTAGATACACTGTGCTAGATACACTGCGCTAGATACACTGCGCTAGATACACTGGACATATGTGGAATTGACATTTCACTGACATAGGCAATTAGTGACATATATGGTTATATCATAAACCATCTCCGCACACGCTTTATAATGAATTAGTGTCTGAGCGTCATACATTTTCTAATACACAGATATTCTTGCTGCATGTAGAGCATGTATGTGATCGCCGATTGTTTTCTTTGTGAATTCTGCGTGTATGCCAGAGTTTATATACTTGTCATGTGTGGCTGCGTGCGCATGTACATGTATGTGCGTGTGTATGTGTGCATGCATGCTTACATATGTCTGTACGTTGCTTTGCGAGCATGTATATGCATTGTATACTTATCGTGTGTGTCTGTATTTTGTGCGAGCATGCTTACATATGTCAGTAAATTGGTATGAGCGCGTGCATGGCTGTGTGTGTACGTGTATGTGTGTGAGCGTGTTTACATATGGCTGTAAGTTGGTGTGTGAGCATGTATATGCATTGTATACCTGTGGTGTGTGTGCGTGTGCATGTGCATGCGTGTGTATGTGTGCGAGCATGCTTACATATATATGGATATTGGTGTGTGAGTGTGCGTGCGTGACTGTGTGTGTGTGTGTGTGTGTACATGTAGGTGTGTGAGCGTGCTTATATACGTCTGTACGTTGGTGTGTGAGCATGTATATGCATTGTATATTTGTTGTGTGTGTGTGTGTGTGTATGTGTGCGTGTGTGTGTGTGTGTGTGTGTGTGTGTGAGAGACAGAGCGTGTTTACATATGTCTGTATGTTGGTGTGAGCGCGTGCATGGCTGTGTGTGTACGTGTATGTGTGTGAGCGTGTTTACATATGGCTGTAAGTTGGTGTGTGAGCATGTATATGCATTGTATACCTGTGGTGTGTGCGTGTGCATGTGCATGCGTGTGTATGTGTGCGAGCATGCTTACATATATATGGATATTGGTGTGTGAGTGTGCGTGCGTGACTGTGTGTGTGTGTGTGTGTGTACATATAGGTGTGCGAGCGTGCTTATATACGTCTGTACGTTGGTGTGGGAGCATGTATATGCATTGTATATTTGTCGTGTGTGTGTTGTGTGTGCGTGCGTGTGTGTGTGTGTATGAGAGCGTGCGTGTGTGTGTGTGTGTGTGAGAGACAGAGCATGTTTACATATGTCTGTATGTTGGTGTGGGCGTGTATATCAATTGGTGTGTGAGCATGTATTTGCATTGCTTATCCCTGTGGTACATGTATGTCAGGGAATGTTAAATAATATTGAGTAATTGTCAACACGCCATGAGTTGGTGGATTGGAATTAATATAGTAATACACCTGTACATCTATATATCAAATATGAGCAGGATTATAATACTTGGTGTCCCGGACAAGATAGAGACATGTCTACAAGTGCGGGTCCCTGTCTGATCCATGGATCCATCATTTTGTCTGAGCATTAGTTTGAACACTTCACCAAGCTTGTTGTATGGATGTAGCTTATGATCCATAAAGAAAGATCAGTTTGACTTGTCCCATTGGTCAGTGAGCATTAGCTCTGTAGCACTCAAGCTGGTTAACCCTTTAACCCTCAAATTTGGTCAAGAAAATTTCAATTTTCTCATAGAAAATGTCCATTTGCAGACCAAGAGAAGACTGTTTTTGAAAATTTACCACTGGAATGACTCGGTCGGTTATCAAGCCAGTCATTCCGGTGGTAAATTATCAAAAATAGTGTTCTTGGTCTGCAAATGGACATTTCTCCTTCGATCAATACTCACCATTCTATTACTTCTGATACAAGCTATCTTGGATAGCTGGCCCTAGGACTCTGGACTTACCGGCTCCTGGAACCGGGTACCCGGCTTCCAACAGCCGAGTACCCGTTTGCCATGAAGCTCATTCTTGTTTGCATAGCAATAAGAGCTACATGCTTTTTTGCAGTTGGAAGTGCCTTGGCTTTTCTTAAGGTTTTTAAGTCATTTTTCTGTGATTGTGATAGCTTTGTGTTCGCTCTCTAAGGATTATTTGAATTACCATAGGAGCCGATGATATCCAGGTTGTATAATTCCATGTTATTCCATAGTTAAAAGACTTAGGTCTGTGTCGCATGTTCCAATTTCTGACCCCGAATCTTGGATGTGTGTTAACAACGAAATATTCCAGATTGGTCGCTTTCCTTTAACCCCATCAGGCGATCGGCAGATATGAAATAAGGTGTTGGCTATACGGAGTTTTAACACGAAAATCAGCTGACGTCGTTCTCCGTATGATCTGAGCGGGTGACGTCACACCCGAGTTGTCTCAGATTTTTATGTGAAGAAAATGTTTCATTAATTCGCGCATCTGATTCTGGGTGCTGCGTACTGTATTGGTACCAGAAAAACGTTGGAATTTTCAAGTTTTGCGTGTTATCACAATCTGTTTGCAATGATCGGTGGTTTCAAAATTCTTGATTAAGATGTGTGGTCTGCGGTTTTACCGTGTTCTACAGCAGTTTGTTTACATTTTGTTGTTTCTTCACATATCGTTTTGGGCTTCGTTAGGAGTATAATTTATATTGATTAGTAAATATACCCCGAATGCTATGCGATATCTTTTCTGGTTCCGTTTATACATCCTTCAGGATCAGTGTATGGGTGTATCCCCCGCTTCGTTCTTATCGTCATAATCAATGCGATCTTTGCTGTAATGTTACAGGGTGGGGTGCTGGAGGGTTAACATTAATTTATGGTCAACTTATTTGAAAATTATTTGTCTGCCTTCCATTCCTGTTTCGTTCCGCCTGTTTATTGTAGGTTGTGCTTATTTATAGGCCAAGCCGCCTTCATGTGACAAGTGCCATAAGTTTGTGAGGGTTCTGTTCAAGGACCATGTCTGCTTTAGATGTACAAATTGTAATCTTGATAATAGGTGTAATATTTGTGCAGTGTGGTCATCCGATATGATGGTCAAGTTCCTTGCCCAGAAGGACGTGGCAGGGTCTGACGCAGGGTCAGGCTGTCAGAAAGTAAATCGTGGAGCGTCTGTTTCGGCCCCTGGGGGCGTTCCACGTCTGCAACCAGAGGTTGCGGAGATGGCACCTCTGGCGTGGTTTTGACCTGCTATGCAAGGCTTCTTGCATAGTGTCCTTTCTATGCTGGTGCCATCCCTGCTACCGAAAGTTGCAGGGCAGTCTCTTCCCGTACTTGGTCTGGACTCTGTCCTTGGACAGCATTCTGGACTGGCGACCGAGGGAGCCGTCTCATACGGCTCCCTGGCAGTCCCGGCGGGCTCCGGCCTGATGGGTTCTGTCTCTCTGCGGCCACCTCCGGGTGGTCCAGTAGCAGTGGCTGGTCCGCCAGACATGGGAGGGCACTAGACGTTCCCTGGCAGTCCTGTCGGGCTCCGGCCTGATGGGTTCTGTCTCTCTGCGGCCACCTCCGGGTGGTCCAGTAGCGGTGGCTGGTCCGCCAGACATGGGAGGGCTCCAGTGCTTCCTCGTCTGGCGACGACATCGGAATCTGAAGACGAGGAGGCCGAGGAGGAGAGATTGCTGCGGCCTGAGATGCTGCGGGTGGAGAGCATGGAGGTCCATTCCGTCCTGGACGGAACCGCCCTCCATCTGTCTGACTTGGCACAAGCCAGGACAGCGGCTCTGCCCGTTGTTGAGGCCACTCCGGTACCGGGCACTGGTCCTGTGCTGGTTGGTTTGCCGCCAACCGACACGGTGACGGGTGTGGCTGGTCAGGCGTGGTATACACCTATCTCGCCTGGTCCAGCGGTCAGGCATGGGGTGCCGTTGGCACCCGTGCTTGACCACAGTTCCTCAACCGCTACGGGTCCATTGCGGGCCTACTCCATGGACTGGTGTTTTCCATGGGGTGGCGGCGGAACCGTACAGTACCGGAGTTCCTGGCGTATCAGCAATGGCTCCTAGCCGGGAGGCCATTGCTGGTAGGGCCGTGAGAACGTCAATGGGTGACGTGTTCACGGGAGTGTCCTCTTCGGAGACAGACTGGTCGGAGGCTCTGGCTTGGCTAGCCAGGATGGACCCGCCTATGGTTTCAACCACGGCCGAAGAGGATGCACCCCGTCCATCGGTGGCATCGATTAGGACGGATCTTGCCCGCAGCCCGGATCCAGTCTATTGGATTGCATCCAAGGTTTATGGAGTTGTTGGATGCTATTTATAGCAAGCAGCTCCTGATCAAGGGCCAGCTTCCTGCGGCCTCCAGGGAGGTGCGGGCGAGGTGTCGTATCCCACGGGGGGAATATGTCAAATATGGTGGTGTACACTGAGGATGATCGCTGGGAGTCCAGAGTGCGGGAGCGGGTGGCCCGCCCCGGCGCTGGTGGAAAGCCCCAGGTGCACCATGATAAACTCCTGTCTCTATGCGATGAGGGGGTGAGGGCAGCAATGAGTGCTGTCAATCACTCTTATCGCCTTCTTCAGTCGGTGTGAGGTGAAGAGGGGGGGCAGGCCGCCCTGTGCCACCTGTGGCGCTATCGTGCATGAATGACGGCCTGGTGCTGTATATGGACGCATTGGCAAGGGTGCAGGCGCGAGTGACAAAGTCTAGGAGGCAGATGGTCCTTGACCATATGCCTCCGACTACTGCCGTTAGGGCGCGTCTTCTTGGGACGTCCCTTACTTGCCCTAGCATCTTTGGTGGCCAGGCGTAGGTAGGCTTGCACGATTATCCGATATTATCGAAAATCGCGATTTTTGTTTCAGCCACGATTTTTTACGATGTGATTTAAAAAAATCGAAATATCGCCTTTTTACTGTCATGCCGTATTCTGTCTATTTGTAGCATAGGTGTCTATTACGTCAAGCTGTTCAATTTATTTCCAAACCAACATCTGTGAGAAAGGGGTGGGATTATACTAGGAATAGGTAAAAAAAAGGTTGAAGTTCATTCTCTAAAATTCCTTTAAAAGATAGACACTAATACGAAAATTCAACGCAATCTACCGGTATAATTTCTTGGCGCCTTACTGTATACCTCAAAACCATGATCGTGGGAGTGAAATTATTACCTGGGAAGGTATAAATATTGCATGTTTTGTAATAAGCATGGTTTATAAAATCAAAAGTAATCCAAAATTTGACATTAAATGGCGTCGACGGAAAAATTAAAATCACGTGATATTGCTTGCTCTCCTGTTTTTGGAGGCAAGAGGTGGTGCGTTCACAAATGTGATAGCTAAAGGAGATGGTATACACGCTTTAGCAAGCATGGCGAACTATCCTAGATGTTTCTGAAGGCTAACTCTTATTAATAAAATATATAAATCACGTGATATTGCTCGCTCTCCTGGTTTTGGAGGCGAGGGTGGTGCGTTCACAAATGTGATAGCTAAATGAGATAGTATACACGCTTTAGCAAGCAAGGTGCACTATCCGAGATGTTTCTGAAGGCTAACTATTATTATTAACCGGGTACTCGGTAAATGCGGAGCAGATCTAAACATTAGATGTCTATGGTTTTAAAGTACATTCCTAATATCGCGTGATTTGTATATTTTCACAAAGACGACATGAAATGTCAAATTTTAGGATTAATTTTCGTGTAATAAACGATGATTTTAACAGAGTACGCAATATTTAGGTTGTCCAATGTAATAATTTCACTCCCGCAATGATAGATATGGTATACATTAAGCCAAGGGGTAAGGCGGCAGGAAATTATTAATTGTCCTACTTTCGTGTTATTAACGATCGGTTTTAGTTTAAGCATCTTGGCGACTGGATTTCAAGTTTTTGTTGAAATTTACCAATTAGAAGTTATCCGGCTAAAACTGATATGAAAACTCAGAGCGAAACCGATATGGCTACATAAGCCACACCACGCAGTCCAACTCAACCCAAGAACAATTCACCCCGTGAATTCATATGCCTCAAAATAGGCTATACGATATATCGAAATATCGCGATCTTTTCACCACGATATATCGCGATACCTCCTAGGACAATATCGTGCAAGCCTAGGCGTAGGCTATCTTAGAAGACTGCCAGCATCGCGCAGAATCGGTTAGCGGTGAATCTGCAGCTGGAACTAGTGAGACAGGCACACACACTATGGGCTGTAGCCAAGCCGCTAACCAGGCAACTGTCTAAGAAGCAGAAGAAGCACAAAAGCAAGGCGCAAGCAAAGCCTAGTGCTGCTTCTGCTTCTACTGGGTCTTCTCAGCTAACTCCAGATGGAAACTCTGAGGTCAGTAATGGCAGGATTGAGGAAGGGAATGGGGTGTGTATCGATCGATCTGAAAGATGCATATTTCCACATTCCAATGAATGGGATGTTGTCACAGGTTTCTGAGATTTGCATTTCAGAATCAGGTGTGGGAGTTTGTAGTCCTCCCATTTGGCCTGTCGACAGCTCCACAGGTTTTCACCAGAGTGGTCCTTGCGGTGACAGCGTTTCTCAGAAGAGAGAACGTGGCGCTTCACACCTACATAGACGATTGGCTTGTCAAAGCAGACACATCAGCCAAGTTAGAGGTGGATGCTGCTCTTACTCTGAAGTTGATTTCAGATCTAGGCTGGATAGTCAACAAGGAGATATCCGAGTTGACACCCACTCAACAATTCGTTTATTTAGGGATGTGATTCGATCTCGAGGAGGGCAGGGTTTACCTGTCAGAGCCCAGAGTGGTGTCTCTGTTAGCCATCCTCAAGAGTTTTCGATTGGGAAACCACATTCAGGCGAGGCGGTTTCTTCAGATGCTGGGCATGGTGGTCTCCATGGAGCAGGTAATCCTGTACGCTGCTCTGATGCGAAGACCTATCCGGTTGTACCTGATGTCTCTGTGGAAACAGAGAACAGAACCCCTGTCAAAACTGGTGCCAGTTTTGGAGCCAATAATGTCGCATCTTGTATGGTGGAAAAAGCGTCAGAATCTCCTAGTAGGAGTTTTGCTGCAGCTACCTCACCCCCAGCTATCCGTGTACACGGATGCATCGTTGGAGGGATGGGGGCCTGCCTGGGAGAACACCAGGTCTCAGGCACATGGACTCTCCAAGAGAGCCAGCTGCATATCAATCAGTTGGAAATGATGGCAGTGGAACTCGCAGTGGAAAGGTTTCTTCTTCCAAAAGTCAGGGGCAAGGCGATATTGATACGGTCGGACAAGTCGACAGTAGTATCATACATAAATCGCCAAGGCGGGACCAAGTCCACTTGATTCAATGGTGCAGGAATTACTCGGTTGTTTTGAAAGCAGCTCACATTCCTGGGTGATTGAACATTCTGGCGGATGCTTTGTCTCGCAGAGAGAGGATTCTGCCAACAGAATGGTCTCTCAACCCTCCATTTCTTCACAGGATCTTCGCGCATTGGGGCAAACCCAACGTGGACTTGTTCGCCACAAAGGAAAATGCTCAAATCATGACTTATGTCGCGCCGATTCCAGATCCAAATGCCGTCGATACAGATGCTCTGGCAATAAGCTGGAGAGGGATGCACGCTTACGTGTACCCACCCACCATTCTTCTGCCGAATATATTGGTGAAGATCAGAGAGGAACGTTCCTGGTCTTGCTAATAGCACCATTTTGGCCCAGCAGGTCGTGGTTCACAGATCTTTTGGATCTGCTGGTGGACAATCCATTGCAGTTACCCGAGATTCCGAACATAATCTTCCAGGCCAAGGGACTCTTCCTACACGAGCGTCCCGAAATGTTCAAATTGACTGCTTGGATGTTATCAAACAACGTTCCACGTTGGAAGGTTTTTCTCGACAAGTGTGACTGGTGTGAAGGAAAGGGTATTGATACCTTTCAATCCACTATTCAGCAAATAGCAGACTTTCTCTGTGAGCTGTTCTTTTCAGGACTAGTTTCTGTCACAATTGCTGAATACAAGTCAACTTTGGCATCAGTTATCCCTTGTCTAGCCAACAGAGATAGTCCAGAGGTCACCCAGTTAAATGTGATGGTGAAGGGAATGAGCAATCTGTGACCGAGACAACCGGTAGTCATTCCAGCCTGGAGTCTATCTTTAGTGCTTAATGTACTGGCCAAGCATCCTTTCGAACCGTTGCGTTCGGCTAGTCTAAAGCAATTGACTCTAAAGGCAGTCTTTTTATTGGCAGCTTCCTCAGCTAGAAGGCACAGTGAGATCCATGCACTTTCAGCAGAGAGGGACCGATTTATTGTCTCCGGAGAGGGTCTGCATCTACTGCCAAGTGCAGAGTTTATGTCAAAGAATCAATCTTTGAAATATCCCGGCAAACCGATCATTGTACCGAAACTAACTAGGTTTGATCGTGATGCCAGTGTCTGGTGCCCAGTCCGTGCTTTGACTAAGTACAAAAAACGACTCGTTACGGTCGAATGATAGACATCTGTGGATCTGCCATAAGAAGCCATGTGGCGCCGCATCCATGGATTCTATCTCTCGTTGGGTACCGTTAAACTCGACTAAAGGACGCAGTTTTTTGGTCAAAACACATGTACTAGAAAGGGGGGTGCGTACTATAATCGAGAACATTCCTTCCGCACATTTTTGGGTCGAAATTTTTCTTAAAAAGTCACAGATTATACCACGGAAATTGAACTAAATGTTACCCTAGCCAATTCGCGCCGCCTGACGACTATGTTTAATGTATACTCCAAAAACACCAAGCGGAAGTGAAATTATTAAATTGGGGCGCCTAAATATTGCTTATTCTTTAATACATATCACTTATTACATCAAAATTAATCCAGAATTTGACATAAAATGGCGTCGAGAAAAGATACGTGTATAAATCACGTGATTCGCCTCCAATCGCAAAAGATATTTATTCTAATTAGAGCGAGTACTCGGATATAAATATTCTGGACTCGGAACTCGGAAATTGCTATATATCATCATTGCGCGATAGGAACTGAATGTTCCCGTACCTGTTTGATAACCAACTCCCGTTAGCGCATAAGATTACACAGCGCCTCCAATCACAAAAGAGCCAGATAACCAACTCCCGTTAGCGCACAAGATCACACAGCACCTCCAAACGCAAAAGAGCCATTACAATCTGTTTCTATCACACGATTTCGATGTTTTCAAGGAGACATTTTATACCAAAATTAGATTGATTTTGATGTAATAAACAATCTTTATTGAAGATACACGATATTTAGGCGGTCCTATTTAATAATTTCTCTAACATCATGATAATTTTTAGTCATGCATTAAACATGACCGGATTGATGGTTATTTTTGATACCAATTTTCGATTTTTTAAAGGTACGTTTTTTCTAAATCTAACAGCGTCTTATACTTGAATACAAGAGTTTTTTGGGCGGATTTTGGTCAAATTTGGGACAGCGTCCTATATTCGAGGTTGGCCTTTAGTCGAGAAATTACGGTAGTCGAATGCATTCAGACTACCCATGAGATTGTGACTGGGCACCAGGTGCAATGTGCAAGGGCACACGATGTTAGAGGAATAGCCACCTCGACCACCCTTTACAATGGTGTTCCGTTAGAGGACATCATGGCCGTTGCACAATGGCACTGGGAGTCCTCTCACGGATTACTATATGAGGGATGTGTCAGACTCCGCCAATCCACTCGCTTTAGCTGTTTTGAAACGATAGTTAAATGACCACACTGCTCTTCTCCCTTTCTTGGCATTTATAAGCAAGAATTAGGAAGCAGACATGGTCAAGCAAGAGGATGCCTACCAGATTGTGTCACTGATGGCCGGACAAGTGAGTGGTTGAAGGCTCCACGTCTGGAATCCAAATATCATGAGGTAATTCAAGATTGAGAGTTTTTTGTATTATGTGTATATATCATGTTCATTCATCTTATATACACCTGTGCAAAAGTTAAGCACCACTCTATTTTTACGCACATGCGAGGGTATATTCATGTGCTATGAAGAAAGCAATAGCATAAACATTTATGTACCCATCCATCTTAGTGCAAGAGATAATAATGCAACTAGAGGAATGCTGATTATGATGGTGGGGAAACACTGTATTTTTTTGTTTGAACTTGAAAACGAGGCCTGTTGACACACGTGGCTAGATTGTCAGTAATGGTGTCTGAAAACGAAGTTTAACATCTGTGCACGAGTTTGAGACTGTCATTATTAATACCGGGTATATCCACCTTGTGCCTGGATGACGGCCTGGACACGACGTCTCATGCTGGTCACCAACCGACTGATACGCCATTGTGGTATTCGTTGCCATTCAAGATGGAGTGCGTCTGTTAATTCCTGTAGGTTCTGCACAGGAGGATCCCTCCTTCTCACCATGTTTCCCAGAATGTCCCAGATATGCTCAATAGGGTTCATGTCAGGGCTCCTTGCTGGCCATGGTAGGGTTTCGATGGCATTCTGGCGGAGGTATTCATGCACAGCTCTAGCACGATGTGGTCGGGCGTTGTCATCCATGAATATAGGGTGGGTTCCAGGTGCATGATTTACAAAATGAGGGACCACAACTCTATCCAGTATGGAATCTTGATATCTTTGTCCATTTAGTGTTCCAGGTACAGTCAACAGATCCAGCTTACAATCAAATGAGATGCACCCCCATATCATAACGGAACCTCCACCAAATGGAACTTCTTCCATGATGTTACGTTGGTCGTACGCCGTGCGTCTGGACCTCCATACACGAGTTCGACCATCTGTGGCATGAAGCAGGAACCGACTTTCATCGGACCAGTGTACCCGTCTCCAGGATCTCATGTTCCAGTGTCTTCTTTCATTGCACCACCTCAGACGCTCCTCTTTGTGGTGTGCAGTGAGGAGAGGACGTCTGACAGGTCTCCTAGCTTTCATGCCAGCAGCATACAGTCTCCTTTTGACGGTAGACATTGACACTCTATTGCGCGTTTCCCATTGCTGGCTGAGCACTCTGCTGTTGGTGAATGGAGATCTCCTAACAAGGCGTACTAGGGCTCGATCATCACGGGCAGTAGTCGTCTTCGGTCTTCCAGATCTAGGCCTGTCCTTCACCTCGTTAGTTTGCCCATGTTTTGCAATCAAACGACTGATTACAGTATGGTTAATGTTCAGCTGTCTGCCAATCTCTCTGCATGACATACCAGTGGTATGCATGCCTATGATTTGCCATTTCACACGATCACTTAACCTTCGTCTTGCCATAGCGGTTCACAATCAAGAGCTAATTCTCTCTGTACAAATAAACCACGCTCATGAACACAAAATTCCTAATCTTGTCGCCTAAATCTGTATGTAATGTTCTACACCTCAAACTGGACTTTTACATAACTGAACACGTGTGCTGTTTCCCGCCACGCACGGACATCAAGCGGCGTGAAGTCATGCATGCATGTGCATTTCGTACTTGGAATTATGTCAGCTAACGCGGGGACAAAAAGTATGGCAGCCTAGTTGTACCATCATGTTTCTACGTTCTATTGTTTTTGCTGGTGCTTAACTTTTGCACAGGTGTATATATTCATGCTCATTCCCAGGCTGATATATGCAAAGAGCAGTTAACCCTCTTAGCATATTTGTGTTTCAGGCGAGATGCCTGTTTGTGAGTTCTCTCCCTTTTCTTAGGAGAAAAAAAAGGGGGGGGGGGTGTCCAGTGATGCGAATGTGATTCGGTCCCATTAACTTGATGGTCCATTTAGGTCTCCATTTGTCAAGTTTAAGTCAAAGCTCTTTCTCCAAGGGGCAAAAGTAGCAGTTATGGCTTGCCCCTTCCCACAAGGTTACTGACCAAATCTGGTGTATATCAGAAGTAACAGAATGGTGAGTATTGATCGAAGGAGAATGAAGGAAATTTCCCTTTCTCCGCCATCTAACAATACTCACCATTCTATTACGGACCCTGCCTCCCAGCTCCATGGAGGCAAGCCATGGGTATCTCTTGTTTGGTGGCTATGCAAACAATATGAGCGTCATGGCAAGCGGGTACTCGGCTGTTGGGAGCCGGGTACCCGGTTCCAGGAGCCGGTAAAGCTTACTAAGTCTAGAGTCCTAGGGCCAGCTATCCACGATAGCTTGTATCAGAAGTAATAGAATGGTGAGTATTGTTAGATATGGGAGAAACGGAAATTGAAATTTCCTTCATTCTCAAGACCACTTCATAAGCCGTTTTTGGCTGATATGCGTGTTAAAGGGTTAAATGGCTTCTACAGTGGTCTTCGAAAATGTACATCTGAGATCAAGAGAAAACTATTTTTTTAAATTTAGATCTGGGATGACCGGCTCGGTAAATCAGCGAGCAGGGGCTCTGTCCCTACACGTAGATGCATGTATATTTTATCAACTGAAATTTTCCTCCATAACACTTAGTGTTATTGCAAACAATGTATCTGATTTAGAAGCAAGAACGCTACTGACCATCCTCACCTGTAAAATTAAACAGTTGCGCGCGCGCGTGTGTGTGTGTGCGTGCGCGCGCTATAAAGTTTAACCCTTTAACCCTCAAATTTGTTCAAGAAAATTTAATTTTTATCGTAGAAAAAGTCCATAATTGCAGGATTACCATCTATCCGTAATCTATAACGCAATGAATTTCAAACACATTTCATAATGTTGACACGAGATATCATGAGCCCAATCTCTATGAGTATGGCAACAATCGTTTTGAGTTAAATCCTTTTCAATATTATCAATTCTTGACATGTTATCACTGATGTGTTGGATTTAGCAGTAATTAGCCATGTTACAGTATATAGAATGTATAGAATGCAGGGGTTCCGTTTCCAAAGTGGATGTCCCTGAGGCCAGCTGTTGCATTGATCTTTAAGGTCGGTCCATGTGGACAGATATCTTGCTTTATTTCGTCGGTGATTAATCACGCCACTGTTTGAACTGGAGACAGGCAGAGAGCATGTATCAGCCTCTGGCAGAATAGACCTGGATACAGATATTAGGGATCACGCATCAAACAAACGCATCTAATTCTTTAAATGCCATAGACATGCTGCACCCACACTTTGCCCACGTTGTGATCGACGATCCCTGAACTACTTGACTGTCAATTTCCAGAAAACCCTACAGGTAACCTGTTGAATATTTTGAAACTAATTTGACTGGGTGCTATGGCAGCAACAGATAGGCAGCAACAGATAGGCAGTAACGGCCCCCAGTCAGATTAGTTTCAAAGTATTCAACAGTATGTTTATTAAATGGTAAAGACTTACAATTCGTACAACACCCTCATCAATTAAGCATTTGTGACCAACTTATCTACGTCATTGATTATAGCGTCATCCTACATATGGTTGATGGATAAACTGGAAAGGTCCATTGTGACCATTAAATTCTGACCACGACTGTGTCCTTAGGAGAACAACGACTGATCTACAGTCGGGAAACAATGCTCATGAAAACAGTTTTGGTATCATGTTCAAAGAAACTGCTTGTCTGAATGAGCAGATCTCAGATTATGACAAGATTTGGTCTTTCACCGTAACACCATTGGTCATGCATATATAATATTGACCACTGCATCATGACAATCTCTCCATGATATCTTAAAAATTTGTGCATAGTTTCAAGTGAATGTTGTGCTGGCCAAATCTTGCTTGAAATTTTCCATTTGCCACTTCATTTTATGTCAGAACTAAATTAACATTGACATCTAAGTTCACCTAACAAAGCAGTAGCTACACATATTGATTTGGATGCACTTGTAGTGGTTATTGGGGATACAAGCTATCCTGGGCCCATGTTCCCGAAGCTATCGTTAGCTAGCGATATCGTTACACCCGTTGCTTTAGTATGGGGTAACAATATCGTTAACATAACGAGAGCTTCGGGAACATGGGCCCAGATCATGTCATTTGTCAGATTTAGATGCACTTGTAGTGGTTGTTAGTGAACCTCTCAGATCATGTGATTTGTGAGATTTATTCACTTGTACATTATGTACTAAAGTGACTCCAAGACAAAACAGAAACATGTTAGTAAGTACAATTTTGAACATGATGTAAGAAATGTTCTGTTGTCTATTTTGAACATAAAAGACCTTTCCACTTTATCCACCCATCATATGACATCATAATTAACTACATGATGTGGAGAATGACATCATAATGAATGACATAGATAAGTACGTCCCGAATGCATATTTGATGATGAACTATGCGTTTTTACGAATTGTATGTCTACTATTTAATAAATATTCTGTTGAATATTTGGAAACTAATTTGACTGGGCCCAGTCAAATTAGTTACAAAATATTTAACAACTTACTGGTAGAGTTTTCAGGAAATTGATAACTAGGGAATTCAGAGATCGATCAATCCCAGCACGGCGAAGTGTGGGTGGAGCTTATCTACAGGTGGGCGGGGCATAGCTAAAACTGGAAAGGTCCATTGGATTGGAAGGAAAAGCATCAATGTCTTCCAATCCAGTTATGTTCAAAATATTCAACAGTACGTTTTACTCTGGTTTACAACCCACAGGTTTTTGGGGGTTACCAGTCCACGTGACATATTACCACTGGATCCATGTTTGTTGGTTGATCCAAGAAGATTCACGCTCCTTGCGTGAAGTGGTGTTTTCAAAGCTGTCAGGATCGTGGCAAAGGACTCTGTATTGGACGCTGCCTATTTGGAAGGTTTTCCATTTCTCTTGAAATCGGCGGAAAGCACAGTTCTGTTTCTCGTATTTTTCTATCTTGTTTGGGATAATACTGCACTGTTATCCCTCGGTGTTGGGATATGAGAAATTTTGTCAAGTAGGTTCCCCACAGTGTTGGCCGAATGAACAGGAGTGTCTGGGCTGCTTCCAGCAATGTTGGCCATCGTTTTCTATCTTCAAAGTGGATGAATAAATAACGCAACTTTGGTTTAATCAAATGAAACCTTCAACAACTTGATGCTTAGCTATTATATTTGCCTGGCGCGTTCTGCTGTTTGAGAAGAGTCTGGATGCCAAAGGCCAGTTGTGGCTTGACTTTATATGTTCCCAGCTGCTACATTTGATCCTGAATGTGGCTAATGCAGGATACATCTATGTGTCCCACATATAGCCGCATTTTGTTGCATGTTCCTGCATTTACCGCATGTTAGCCGCATCTGTATAGTGGCATACCCGCTCAGTTGTGTTAGATAGCCGCATTTTGCCATGTTAGCCGCAATGGGTGGATATGGCAAATTGTAAGAGGTCTGTCTGTCTGTCTGTATATGCGTTGGATCTTAAAAAAGTTCCCAGGACTGTTGGCATGGGGAGTGTTTCGTACTCAAACATATTTATGTCATTAATGAAGTGATTACCTTCATTCCCGAAGGTCCAGACTCATGGCGTTTCATACACTGGTTTGGGTTTACTCATCAGAGGGCTTTGTGTCCCTAGTTTGAGGTAAATTTATCTGAGGATGGTCATTCTCACGTATCTATTTTGTAGGTGAGAAAAAATTAATGGCATTTGTTTTTGTCTGATTTCTGGAATGGTGTTGACCAGTACATTTTATTTTGTTTTTGAAACATGTTAAATTATTTCTGAACTGTGTTGCAGCACTGGTGAACTTAGCAGATTATGGTATTTGAAAGCTCTCGAGGCATGGTTTAGCAGATTACTGTGTTACTGCTAATTATTTGAAAGTTCTGAAGGCATGATTTAGCAGATTTTGGTATTACTGTGAAGTAGTTGAAAGTTCTCAAGACTTGATTTAGAATTTAGTTTATTAGCAATTAAGTCTGAGCTTTTATAAACAATTTAGTCTGGAGCTTTATAAACAATTTAGTATGACATGTCTGAGCTTTATAAGGAATTTAGTTGACCATATCTGAACTTTTAGAAACAATTTAGTTTGACATGTCTCCGCTTTTATAAACAAAATTAGTCTGAGGTTTATAAACAATTTAGTATGACATGTTTCAACTTTATAAAGAATTTAGTTGAAAGTATCTGGGCTTTTTGAAACAATTTAGTATGACATGTCTCGGTTTTTATAAACAATTTATTCTGAGCTTTATAAACAATTTATTTGAGCTTTATAAACAATTTAGTCTGAGCTTTATAAACAATTTATTCTGAGCTTTATAAACAATTTATTTGAGCTTTATAAACAATTTAGTCTGAGCTTTATAAACAATTTAGTCTGAGCTTTATAAACAATTTATTCTGAGCTTTATAAACAATTTAGTCTGAGCTTTTATAAACAACTTAGTCTGAGCTTTTATAAACAATTTAGTCAGGAGCTTTATAAATAATTTAGTTTGACATGTCTCAGGTTTTATAAGCAATTTAGACCGGAGCTTTTATAAACAATTTAGTCTGGAGCTTTTATAAACAATTTAAACTGGAGCTTTTATAAACAATTTAGTTGGGAACTTTATACACAATTTAATCAGAAACTTTATAAACAATTTAGACTGGAGCTTTTGTAAATAATTTAGTCTGCAGCTTTATAAAGAATTTAGTTGAACGTATCTGAGCTTTTATAAATAACGTAGTCTGAGCTTTTATAAACAATTTAGTCGGGAGCTTTATAAACAATTTAGTTTGACATGTCTCGGCTTTTATAAACAATTTAGACTGGAGCTTTTAGAAACATTTAGTCTGGACCTTTATAAACAATTTAGACTGGAGCTTTTATAAACAATTTAGTCAGGAACTTTATAAACAATTTAGTCGGGAGCTTTATAAACAATTTAGTTTGACATGTCTCGGCTTTTATAAGCAATTTAGACTGGAGCTTTTAGAAACATTTAGTCTGGACCTTTATAAACAATTTAGACTGGAGCTTTTATAAACAATTTAGTCAGGAACATTATAAACAATTTAGTCAGGAACTTTATAAACAATTTAGACTGGAGCTTTTGTAAACAATATTGTCTGGAGCTTTATAAACAATTTAGACTGGAACTTTGTAAACAATTTAGTCTAAAGTTTTATAAACAATTTAGTCTGAAGCTTTATGAATAATTTAGTCTAAAACTTTATAAACATTTCAGTCTAAAGCTTTGTAAACAATTTAGTCTAAAGTTTTATAAACAATTTCATCAGAGGTTTATAAACAATTTAGGCTGACATGTGTCAGACTGGAGCTTTATAAATAATTTAGTCAGGAGCTTTATAAACAATTTGGTCTGGAGCTGTATAAACAATTTATACTGGCGCTTTATAAACAATTTATACTGGTGCTTTATAAATAATTTAGTCAGGAGCTTTATAAACAATTTAGTCGGGAGCTGTATAAATAATTTAGACTGGAGATTTATAAACAGTTTAGTCTGGCACTTTCTAAACAATTTAGTCAGGAGCTTTATAAACAATTTGGTCTGGAGCTATATAAACAATTTATACTGGCGTTTTATAAATAATTTAGTCAGGAGCTTTATAAACAATTTAGTCGGGAGCTGTATAAATAATTTAGACTGGAGATTTATAAACAGGTTTAGTCAGGAGCTTTATAAACAATTTAGTCGGGAGCTGTATAAACAATTTAGTCAGGAGCTGTATAAACAATTTAGTCTGAGCTTTATAAACAATTTAATCTGGAGCTATATAAACAATTTATACTGGCGCTTTATAAATAATTTAGTCAGGAGCTTTATAAACAATTTTGTTGGGAGCTGTATAAATAAGTTAGACTAGAGATTTATAAACAGGTTTAGTCTGGAGCTTTATAAACAATTTAGTCAGAAGCTTTATAAACTATTTAGTCTGGAACTTTATGAATAATTTAGACTGGAGCTTTATAAACAATTTAGTCGGGAGCTGTATAAACAATTTAGTATGGGGCTTTATAAACAATTTAGTCTGAAGGTTTATAAATAATTTAGTTGGAGCTTTATAAACAATTTAGTCTGGAGCTTTATAAACAATTTAGTCTGGAGTTTTATAAACAATTTAGTTGGAGCTTTATAAACAATTTAGTCTGGAGCTTTATAAACAATTTAGTCTGGAGTTTTATAAGCAATTTAGTCTGGAGTTTTATAAGCAATTTAGTCTGGGGTTTTATAAACAATTTAGTCTGGAGTTTTATAAACAATTTAGTTGGAGCTTTATAAACAATTTAGTCTGGAGTTTTATAAGCAATTTAGTCTGGAGTTTTATAAGCAATTTAGTCTGGAGCTTTATAAACAATTTAGTCTGGAGCTTTATAAACAATTTAGTCTGAAGCTTTATAAACAATTTAGTCTGGAGCTGTATAAACAATTTAGTCTGGAGCTGTATAAACAATTTAGTCTGGAGCTTTATAAACAATTTAGTCTGAAGTTTTATAAGCAATTTAGTCTGGAGATTTATAAACAATTTAGTCAGAAGCTTTATAAACTATTTAGTCTGGAGCTTTATGAATAATTTAGACTGGAGCTTTATAAACAATTTAGTCTGGAGCTTTATAAACAATTTAGTCTGGAGATTTATAAACAATTTAGTCTGGAGTTTTATAAGCAATTTAGTCTGGAGCTTTATAAACAATTTAGTCTGGAGCTGTATAAACAATTTAGTCAGAAGCTTTATAAACAATTTAGTCTGGAGCTTTATAAACAATTTAGTCAGGAGCTTTATAAACAATTTTGTTGGGAGCTGTATAAATAAGTTAGACTAGAGATTTATAAACAGGTTTAGTCTGGAGCTTTATAAACAATTTAGTCAGAAGCTTTATAAACTATTTAGTCTGGAACTTTATGAATAATTTAGACTGGAGCTTTATAAACAATTTAGTCGGGAGCTGTATAAACAATTTAGTATGGGGCTTTATAAACAATTTAGTCTGAAGGTTTATAAATAATTTAGTTGGAGCTTTATAAACAATTTAGTCTGGAGCTTTATAAACAATTTAGTCTGGAGTTTTATAAACAATTTAGTTGGAGCTTTATAAACAATTTAGTCTGGAGCTTTATAAACAATTTAGTCTGGAGTTTTATAAGCAATTTAGTCTGGAGTTTTATAAGCAATTTAGTCTGGGGTTTTATAAACAATTTAGTCTGGAGTTTTATAAACAATTTAGTTGGAGCTTTATAAACAATTTAGTCTGGAGATTTATAAACAATTTAGTCTGGAGTTTTATAAGCAATTTAGTCTGGAGCTTTATAAACAATTTAGTCTGGAGCTTTATAAACAATTTAGTCTGAAGCTTTATAAACAATTTAGTCTGGAGCCGTATAAACAATTTAGTCTGGAGCTGTATAAACAATTTAGTCTGGAGCTTTATAAACAATTTAGTCTGGAGTTTTATAAGCAATTTAGTCTGGAGCTTTATAAACTATTTAGTCTGGAGCTTTATGAATAATTTAGTCTGGAGCTTTATAAACAATTTAGTCTGGAGCTTTATAAACAATTTAGTCTGGAGATTTATAAACAATTTAGTCTGGAGTTTTATAAGCAATTTAGTCTGGAGCTTTATAAACAATTTAGTCTGGAGCTGTATAAACAATTTAGTCAGAAGCTTTATAAACAATTTAGTCTGGAGCTTTATAAACAATTTAGTCTGGAGATTTATAAACAATTTAGTCTGGAGTTTTATAAGCACTTTAGTCTGGAGCTTTATAAACAATTTAGTCTGGAGATTTATAAACAATTTAGTCTGGAGTTTTATAAGCAATTTAGTCTGGAGCTTTATAAACAATTTAGTCTGGAGCTGTATAAACAATTTAGTCTGGAGCTTTATAAACAATTTAGTCTGGAGCTTTATGAATAATTTAGTCTGGAGCTGTATAAACAATTTAGTCTGGAGCTGTATAAACAATTTAGTCTGGAGCTTTATAAACAATTTAGTCGGGAGCTGTATAAACAATTTAGTCTGGAGCTGTATAAACAATTTAGTCTGGAGCTTTATAAACAATTTAGTCTGGAGCTGTATAAACAATTTAATCGGGAGATATATAAACAATTTATACTGGTGCTTTATAAATAATTTAGTCAGGAGCTTTATAAACAATTTAGTCTGGAGCTGTATAAACAATTTAGACTGGAGATTTATAAACAATTTAGTCTGGAGATTTATAAACAATTTAGTCTGGAGCGTTATAAACAATTTAGTCTGGAGCTGTATAAACAATTTAGTCTGGAGCTGTATAAACAATTTAGTCTGGAGCTTTATAAACAATTTAGTCTGGACCTGTATAAACAATTTAGTCTGGAGCTGTATAAACAATTTAGTCTGGACCTGTATAAACAATTTAGTCTGGAGCTGTATAAACAATTTAGTCTGGAGCTTTATAAACAATTTAGTCTGGAGCTGTATAAACAATTTAGTCTGGAGCTTTATAAACAATTTAGTCTGGAGTTTTATAAACAATTTAGTCTGGCGCTTTATAAACAATTTAGTCTGGAGCTTTATAAACAATTTAGTCTGGAGCTGTATAAACAATTTAGTCTGGAGCTTTATAAACAATTTAGTCTGGAGTTTTATAAACAATTTAGTCTGGAGCTTTATAAACAATTTAATCTGAAGCTTTATAAACAATTTAGTCGGGACCTGTATAAATAATTTAGTCTGAGCTGTATAAACATTTTAATCGGGAGCTATATAAACAATTTATACTGGTGCTTTATAAATAATTTAGTCAGGAGCTTTATAAACAATTTAGTCTGGAGCTGTATAAACAATTTAGACAAGCTTTATAAACAATTTAGTCTGGAGCTGTATAAACAATTTAGTCTGGAGCTTTATAAACAATTTAGTCTGGAGCTGTATAAGCAATTTAGTCTGGAGCTTTATAAACAATTTAGTCTGGAGTTTTATAAACAATTTAGTCTGGAGCTTTATAAACAATTTAGTCTGAAGCTTTATAAACAATTTAGTCGGGACCTGTATAAATAATTTAGTCTGAGCTTTATAAACAATTTAATCGGGAGCTATATAAACAATTTATACTGGTGCTTTATAAACAATTTAGTCTGGAGTTTTATAAACAATTTAGTCTGGAGCTTTATAAACAATTTAGTCTGGAGCTTTATAAACAATTTAATCTGAAGCTTTATAAACAATTTAGTTGGGAGCTGTATAAATAATTTAGTCTGAGCTTTATAAACAATTTAATCGGGAGCTTTATAAACAATTTATACTGGTGCTTTATAAATAATTTAGTCAGGAGCTTTATAAACAATTTAGTCTGGACCTGTATAAACAATTTAGACTGGAGCTTTATAAACAATTTAGACTGGAGCTTTATAAACAATTTAGTCTGGAGCTGTATAAATAATTTAGTCAGGAGCTTTATAAACAAGTGAGTTGGGAGCTGTATAATAATTCAGTCTGGAGTTTTATAAACAATTTAGTCTGAAGATTTATAAATAATTTAGTCTGGCACTTTATAAACCATTTAGTCTGGAGCTTTATAAACAATTTGGTCTGGAGCTTTATAAACAATTTAGTCTGGAACTTTATAAAGAATTTAGACTGGAGCTTTATAAATAATTTAGTCTGATGTTACTGAGCTTTTATAAGTGAAATCCAGAGAGATCATGACATCCAGAGCTATTTAAGCACATTCCTGGATAACAGTCTGAATGTCAGGGATTATTCCTTTAATGGTCAAGAAAATTCAAATCTTTGCTTACTCAATGTCCATTTTCCGGCCATTAAAACACTCTTTGGCTGACTTGACCATGAACCCTTTAACACTCAAGCTGACCAGTAAACAACTTCCCCAAGGGGTTTGAGAAATATCCACTTGCAGACTAAGAGAAGACTATTTTGAAACTACTACTGGGATGACTGGCTTGATAACTGAGTCAGACATTCTACTGATAAATTTTGAAAAAGAATTTCTTAGTCTGCAAAGACATTTTCTATGAGAAAGTATAACTTTTCTTTTCCAAATTTGAGAATTGAATGGTAATAGGGATAAAATGGTCTGTCTTCAATGCTATATATTGACAAGTTATAATAGGCTTGCAGATGTGACTGGCATCTGTGGTCAGAATATGAGTGGTATAGATTAAAATATTCTGTTCTCAAAGCTATCTATTGATTAGTTATTTATAGAGAGTCTCATTCTGTTCACAAAAAACACTTCATCTGTGGGTGAGCATGAAGAATGCATGGACATCTGGCGTCATACATAATATATATTAACAGTTACCATTAGTTACCATCAGCACAGGTAGACAGCAAGCGCTAGAGAAAATGGGTCATTGACACTTATACACGATCAAGAGAAATTCAGTGGCTTTCTAGTTATAGATTAGGTATTGATTGACTGATTGTCTTAGGTACGTGAAGATTTGTCATACATACTCCAATAATAACATGCTAAATTATATTCTGTTCAATTTCAGTTCCCTGTCTTGAAACTATGCATCAATCGTTCTCTTTAGATAGGTCAATTTAAACATGTACTTTGGTATAATTCCACAGATGATATTTATTTCCGTAAATATGGTGAAATATTTTACTATTTTGAGAAAAGAGTTTGAGTAAAAGCTGTTGCTGTATTAGGAAATAAAGGTTTTGAACAGAGTTAATTTTCAAAATATTGACAGCTTCTTTCAGTGGGAAAAAAATAGTCTTCTCTTGGCCTGCAATATGGACATTCCTCAAGCCCACTCCAGAGGCTGGTTTTGACTGGCTTGGCCATTGAATGGTTAAGCGAGAGACTATGTGGAGTTGATGATTCAGTGGTACATGTGTCCATTAGACTATGGGTCAATTCCATTGTGACTTATGGGACATTCGAATGATTTTTTCAAAATTTTAACCAATAATACAAAGAATTCAGACGCAATAGAGTTATTTTCTTAATTTAATCTGATAACCTGACTATAACCAAATATAAATGTAAACTGGAATTATCTATCACCTTCTCTTGTGGACAGCATGCATAAAGGGTTCGTGACTTATGGGACTTTTGCGGACCACCGTTTTATACCCTGCTCACTGCAAATACTATCTCAGTTTGAGAGGCAGCTTACATGTGACTATAATTCTATTAGGAGATACTTGGAGCTTTCTAAAAAGATCATAGAGACACACATCCTATTTTTTTCATCATGGCAGCAGTGAATTATTCACTGTGACTTATGGGACAAGAAATTGTGACTGCTGAGACCATATCTAAAAAATATCTGTAGGTGTCACTCTGAGAAATGTTAATCTTAATAGAATACTGGAACTATCAAAGTATTAAGAGGCGTTATATTCATTAGTAATGATCACTTTATTTTAAGCAAACACAACAACAGCTTAAAAAGTTTTTATTCTATAATTGCTAATGCCTACACTGAAGAGTGAAAACTTATTATCATGATTCATGATGCCAAAAGACTGCATATTTTTAATATGTATTCTCAAATAATGCGTGAAAATAATAAAATGCTTGATACAATGGTCACAAATTCAGCCATGTGTCAGTTTCAGGACATTTGAAATTGTGGCTGATGGGGCAATTATCATGATTATGGTGATACTTTATAACATGCCTCTGGCATTAATACCAAACTGTGTTCTTCTCTGGTTCAAACACAGGTTTTTCCAGAGCTAGATGGCTTAAGGCACCTAATTTGATGCATGCTTTCCTTTACATCTACTATTAATCCATAATAACTTATGGAGTCGTACTCAACAGTTACCCATTGTCCATAAGCGTACTCATTTGGTGAAGGGGTGAATCGATGTGTTCGGGAGCATGGTCATCATTTACATGTACTACATCATTCTTATTACCTGTAGGCCCACTCACAAATGAAAACATTGGCATTTTTGATGTCTCAATGGAAGAATAAGTAGCATACTTAATAACGTATGGCTCCATGGCTTCAAAATAATGAGCTGAACGGCCGCCAGATATTGTTTTAATTTCTTGTCCATTTGGTTTCCAGAAACCATCAAGCTCAGGGTTTTTTGATTCAATCTTGTCCTTATCAATATATACCACATTGATGTTTGGGCAGACATTGATAGCTAGTTTGGCAAATTCTGCTGAAGATGCAATATCTAATTTCTCACTTCTCACCTTTTCAGTCACTCATCTTTTAACAGTCCCTCCAATACCATCAATGCATCCCTTACCATGATAGGTGGCAGAAAAGTGCCACTTTGTTGGCAGACTGTTAAGGGTTTCTAAACTTGTCTTCGCCATTTGCGCTATTACTAAATGGGATAAAGCTTAAACTGGTCTGCTGAGAATATCTACATATCAACTCATATATAAGCACATGGCTCTGATAGGTTTAGCAGTCTAGTAGATAGGAAAATATAAAATTACAAAAATAGGCATTCCACTGAGATACAGACTATACAACAAGACCAAAACTGTGACTGATGGGACACAGCCATCTAGACAGTTCTGGGTCAAATTAGTGCAGAGGCTAGTAATCATGTCGATTCATGACCCTGCATATTAAAAGTACATTGCACCTTTGTTCTGAATTTATCACCCAGAAGCATAGAATACAGTGTGAACTGACTGTGGGAGGAGCATAACTAATCACTAAATTGACTAATATTGAGCTCAAATTTAACCTATATTTTGAAAAACTATTTAGCAGGAAAAGAAGCAGGTATTAACAAGGTTATACTTGTTTTAGAAACCAGAACCATTCCCTATTTGATTTCAGTGCTTTATTTAACTGTAAAATTATTTTTTTTAAATCATGAAAATGTTACTTTGCTGTGGAATTGACCTATGTGGAGTTGATGATTCAGTGGTACATGTGTCCATTAGACTATGTGGAGTGGATGATTCAGTGGTACATGTGTCCATTAGACTATGTGGAGTTGATGATTCAGTGGTACATGTGTCCATTAGACTATGTGGAGTGGATGATTCAGTGGTACATGTGTCCATTAGACTATGTGGAGTTGATGATTCAGTGGTACATGTGTCCATTAGACTATGTGGAGTTGATGAGACAGTAGTACATGAGGCAATGTGGAGTTGATGATGTACATAAGTTATCGTGTCATGGCATCATATCACAGCATCGTATCACAGCATTGTGTCACAGCACTGCCTGACTATCATCTGAGTGCGATTATATGATCTATGTTTAGCAGGGCCATTTCTTATCAGGTTTTAATTAATATGGAATCCATATATTGATTTAACACAAAAATGCCATTTTTATTACAAATCTTCACACATAGATCTATACCTAGATATGTAAAGCTGATGAGAATTGTGGATCTCTTTGTGCAAATGTGTTGATTGTGCCTCTCATCCCAGTCATGATAATGAATTCATTTTGATTCACGCATATAGGAAAGCCCTGGAGCTTGTTTTGTAAGGAAAACTTAACAGAGCACTCTGCTAGATTAGCAGAGCAGAAACATGCCTCTCCTATGTTGGGCCTGAATGTGAGGCTAAATAACCTTCTACAAGTAGCTCATATAACTGACTACGTTGTGATTCTCTATCATTAAACAATGGATTCATCCAGCATACCCTTGCCACGGAAAACGGAGATAGTCACAATACCTCCGCTGTCCGCACTGAGCCTAAACTCAGTAAATTCTGACACTCTAGTCACCAGGTCTAACACAGACCTGAATGCCACCATAAAACCACCACGGCTAACACCACCTGTAACCGAAGGAGTGGCAAGCTGGTCAACAGTGGAAATGTAAGAAACAGTATGTAGGAGAAACTCTACGCCCCTTCAAAATCAGAATCCAAGGACATCTGAGATCGATATCAAAGCGCCATAGGTACTCTCATCAGACCCGGACGATGAAAACTCTACCCCATGGAGAAAACAGAAAGAATGTCATTGGATACACCAGCTCCACTCAATGGAGCCTATAGGCACACACCTAGCAGGATAAGGGACGTCTCTTCCCTGGACCAACACGCCCACCATGGGTGGACACGCCCAGTATGCTGTTATTAATCTTTTATCTCTAAGGTGTCCCTAAGAATCCATCTTTTCAGTCAGATACCTAGTATGTTTCTACACATTTTCTGGCAACGTCATCACTTTCGCCATAGACGTCACACATTGACGTCATACCTATTGTCATCACCTCGCATCTTTTAAAGATGCTTTTCAATATGGCACTTTTACGTGGACTTCATTCAGCACAACGCTATTTCCTCCTTTTAAAATTTAAATTTTTAATTTAATTACTTTATATAAAAGAACAACAAAGACGTGTAATCAAAGAGTTGTCGTGCTTTTTTATTTTATTCATTTTCTATTTTTCAAAACAAATTTTGAAACACAAAAAAAATTTACATAGCTTCAATATCTAACCAGTTATGATTTTGACTTTGTGTAACCATGATACATATTTCACTGTTGAATACACCAAACCATTTAGACTAGGCAAGGATGTCCTACACACACCTTGTCTATCAATCCAAACACCCACACGATAGTTGCCATATCAGAAAAAAGTGGAGCCCAAAAATGCCCACTCCCAGTTGACAAAACTTCGCCTCTGATGAGTTCCGCTCAAGGAACGAAACGCCATGAAGTCTGAATCAAAAACAGTGATGACTACACATGATCATGGCCCATACAAACCACCAAAAAATCTCCACTAAAGGAGCAATACCTCTCTCTACGAACTTGACCTACAGAAACCCTTAGAAATTTATCACCAAAATGACCTACATCCGGTAAAAAACCTAAACCGCCAAAAATAGGTTTTTCCAACCGCCAAAATGGACACAACTGGTAAAAAATCCACAACCTGTAAAAATGACCACAACCGCCAAAAAAGTTGGCCAACCGCCAAAAATGGCAGAACCTGCAAAAACCTTACAGCCGGCAAAAAATATCACAACCGCCAAAAAACGGTCGCAAAGTGCCAAAAAGGCACAACCGGTAAAAAAGTTAAAACCGGTAAACTTGACCCCAACCGGTAAAACACAGGTCAACCGGTAAAATGTTTGTCCATACCGCCAAACCTCCAAAAATTTCAAATGGGGACACCGCCAATCTGGTTCTTTTCTGCCCATATGTAATCAAGATCGACTCAATCCACAGGCTCGCCCAGGAAGGGAATAAAAGGGATGAAAATTCCAGTCCAAATCATTCAGACTTTTGGTCTCGCATCGCGTCCAAGCGTCAGTCTAAATAACCTTCTACAAGTAGCTCATATGACTGACTACGGTGTTATTAGTCCCTTACCAGTAAAACCGGGGGGGGGGGGGGGGGGACTATAGGTTTGCACTCCGTCTGTCCATCTGTCGCAGTTGGTTTGCCGCACTTTTTTTCGCAGTCCTTCAAGATATTCAACTGAGAATTGGTTTATTGCTTTGTTATGAGAAGTTACAGACCAAGTTCGAGTTTCAGGGGTATGCATCAATTTTTGATGGAGTTATGCCCCCTTTCAAGTTAGGAAATACGGAAAATATCACCTTTCAGCACTTTTTTTTCGCACTCCTTCAAGATATTTAAGCGAAAATCGGTGCATCGCTTTAGTATAAGGACTTACTGAGCAAGTTCGCGTTTCAGACATTTTCGTAAATTTTTCATGGAGTTATGCCCCCTTTCGACTTAAGATATATGAAAAATATCAGCTTTGCGCACTTTTTTTCACACTCCAAGATATTTATGCGAAAATGGGTGGCTCGCTGTAGTATAGAGAGTTACAGAGCAAGTTCGAGTTTCAGACATTTTCGTCAATTTTTCATGGAGTTATGCCCCCTTTCGACATGCAATATGAAAAATATTAGTTTTCCGCACTATTTTTCGCAGTCTTTCAAGATATTATACTGAGAATTGCTACATTGCTTTGGTATGAGAAGTTACAGACCAAGTTCGGGTTTCAGGCGTTTGCGTCATTTTTTGATGGAGTTATGTCCCCTTTCGACTTATGAAATACAAATATATCAGCTTTCAAGACTTATTCTCCTTCACCATATATAACTGAGACTTGGTTTATTGCTATGTTATGAGAAGTTACAGATCATGTTCAACCTTCAGCTGCTTTTGACAATTTTTAATAAAATGTTTGACTGTCAATCTCTAAAGATTTATATCACCAGGTAGGGGACATGTATTGCAAAGCAATACTTACAGAGTTCTTGTTCTCTATCATTTAATACATCTGTGTATTCCCAATTTTAAGTCGTCTATGGCATCATGTAGGCACAAATATATCATACCTGATGCGCAGGATTCGATCTCTAGTTATGTCTGCTAGTCCGAGACTACCTGATTCGCATACGGACTATTTATAGTCCTTTGGTCACAAGCCTAGTGCAAAATTTCTCTCAAAATTATCCGTTAGACTCGCAAAAACGAAATATTCCATGACGTTGAGAAAACTAATGCATAAATTTCTTGCAAACACGCAAGCTTACCCACTTAAAATTACCGCAGAAGCTATATATGTTAAAATCTATGATAGCAGTGCCTGTTCATAGCCGGCAACCATTCCGGAGCATTTGCATTTAATTCATGCTCAGCGTGTTTCAGTTTCTATATCATAGAACATAAAAGATCCAAAAACAACCGAATTGCAAAATCGCTTAATGCGTGCAAAAGTGCTGACGTCGTAAAACGAATTACTTGGTCAATTCAGCCTAGAGGGATATAAGAATTGCTCATTGCCTCGTAGCCGAGTTGCATAGCTTATGAATTGATCAGTAATTATATAGAATTCATAAAATTGATTATGACCGATACAGACATATCTGGCATATGTATACACCTGTGCAAAAGTTAAGCACCACCCTATTTTTACGCACATGCGAGGGTATATTCATGTGCTATGAAGAAAGCAATAGCATAAACATTTATGTACCCATCCATCTTAGTGCAAGAGGTAATAATGCAACTAGAGGAATGCTGATTATGATGGTTGGGAAACACTGTATGTTTTTGTTTGAACTTGAAAACGAGGCTTGAATATGGTTATGTTGACACAACTGACAACTATTGCCCTACAGTTGACACACGTGGCTAGATTGTCATTAATGGTGTCTGAAAACGAAGTTTAACATCTGTGCACGAGTTTGAGACTGTCATTATTAATACCGGGTATATCCACCTTGTGCCTGGATGACGGCCTGGACACGACGTCTCATGCTGGTCACCAACCGACTGATACGCCATTGTGGTATTCGTTGCCATTCAAGATGGAGTGCGTCTGTTAATTCCTGTAGGTTCTGCACAGGAGGATCCCTCCTTCTCACCATGTTTCCCAGAATGTCCCAGATATGCTCAATAGGGTTCATGTCAGGGCTCCTTGCTGGCCATGGTAGGGTTTCGATGGCATTCTGGCGGAGGTATTCATGCACAGCTCTAGCACGATGTGGTTGGGCGTTGTCATCCATGAATATAGGGTGGGTTCCAGGTGCATGATTTACAAAATGAGGGACCACAACTCTATCCAGTATGGAATCTTGATATCTTTGTCCATTTAGTGTACCAGGTACAGTCAACAGATCCAGCTTACAATCAAATGAGATGCACCCCCATATCATAACGGAACCTCCACCAAATGGAACTTCTTCCATGATGTTACGTTGGTCGTACGCCGTGTGTCTGGACCTCCATACACGAGTTCGACCATCTGTGGCATAAAGCAGGAACCGACTTTCATCGGACCAGTGTACCCGTCTCCAGGATCTCATGTTCCAGTGTCTTCTTTCGTTGCACCACCTCAGATGCTCCTCTTTGTGGTGTGCAGTGAGGAGAGGACGTCTGACAGGTCTCCTAGCTTTCATGCCAGCAGCATACAGTCTCCTTTTGACGGTAGACATTGACACTCTATTGCGCGTTTCCCATTGCTGGCTGAGCACTCTGCTGTTGGTGAATTGAGATCTCCTAACAAGGCGTACTAGGGCTCGACCATCACGGGCAGTAGTCTTCTTCGGTCTTCCAGATCTAGGCCTGTCGTTCACCTCGTTAGTTTGCCCATGTTTTGCAATCAAACGACTGATTACAGTATGGTTAATGTTCAGCTGTCTGCCAATCTCTCTGCATGACATACCAGTGGTATGCATGCCTATGATTTGCCATTTCACACGATCACTTAACCTTCGTCTTGCCATAGTGGTTCACAATCAAGAGCTAATTCTCTCTGTACAAATAAACCACGGTCATGAACACAAAATTCCTAATCTTGTCGCCTAAATCTGTATGTAATGTTCTATACCTCAAACTGGACTTTTACATAACTGAACACGTGTGCTGTTTCCCGCCACGCACGGACATCAAGCGGCGTGAAGTCATGCATGCATGTGCATTTCGTACTTGGAATTATGTCAGCTAACGCGGGGACAAAAAGTATGGCAGCCTAGTTGTACCATCATGTTTCTACGTTCTATTGTTTTTGCTGGTGCTTAACTTTTGCACAGGTGTATATATGGCTTGGAAACTACATATAATATAGCATAACGATTAAACAAACGTGAATATCTGCACACTCTACATTTAATAATTAAACAAGTATACTGATGACAGATTTTGTCGAGGAACATGTCATATACACTCCCAACGTTCCCGACGAATTGAAACTTCCAGTTCATTTTGTTCTAGAGGGGGATATGAGAATTGCTATTGTCTTGGAACATTGTCGTGTTAAATTTAGTAATGTCTATATCAACCAATTTTGGGACAAACGTTATGATAAAATGTATTAAATTATCACTAAGCTGCTATTAGACTAGTGACATAAAAAGTTAAGATCGACCCCAGGATGTGTGCTCAATAATATGACCAAACTTAAGTTCCATTAATTAAGATCGACCCCCTGGATGCGTGCTCAATAATATGACCAAACTTAAGTTCCATTAACTAAGATCGACCCGTGGATGCGTGCTCAATAATATGACCAAACTTAAGTTCCATTAACTAAGATCGACCCGTGGATGCGTGCTCAATAATATGACCAAACTTAAGTTCCATTAATTAAGATCGACCCCTGGATGCGTGCTCAATAATATGACCAAACTTAAGTTCCATTAACTAAGATCGACCCGTGGATGCGTGCTCAATAATATGACCAAACTTAAGTTCCATTAACTAAGATCGACCCGTGGATGCGTGCTCAATAATATGACCAAACTTAAGTTCCATTAACTAAGATCGACCCGTGGATGCGTGCTCAATAATATGATCAAACTTAAGTTCCATTAACTAAGATCGACCCGTGGATGCGTGCTCAATAATATGACCAAACTTAAGTTCCATTAACTAAGATCGACCCGTGGATGCGTGCTCAATAATATGACCAAACTTAAGTTCCATTAATTAAGATCGACCCCTGGATGCATGCTCAATAATATGACCAAACTTAAGTTCCATTAATTAAGATCGACCCCTGGATGCGTGCTCAATAATATGACCAAACTTAAGTTCCATTAATTAAGATCGACCCCTGGATGCGTGCTCAATAATATGACCAAACTTAAGTTCCATTAATTAAGATCGACCCCTGGATGCGTGCTCAATAATATGACCAAACTTAAGTTCCATTAATTAAGATCGACCCCTGGATGCGTGCTCAATAATATGACCAAACTTAAGTTCCATTAATTAAGATCGACCCCAGGATGCGTGCTCAATAATATGACCAAACTTAAGTTCCATTAATTAAGATCCACCCCTGGATGCGTGCTCAATAATATGACCAAACTTAAGTTCCATTAATTAAGATCGACCCCTGGATGCGTGCTCAATAATATGACCAAACTTAAGTTCCATTAATTAAGATCGACCCGTGGATGCGTGCTCAATAATATGACCAAACTTAAGTTCCATTAATTAAGATCGACCCGTGGATGCGTGCTCAATAATATGACCAAACTTAAGTTCCATTAATTAAGATCGACCCGTGGATGCGTGCTCAATAATATGACCAAACTTAAGTTCCATTAATTAAGATCGACCCGTGGATGCGTGCTCAATAATATGACCAAACTTAAGTTCCATTAACTAAGATCGACCCGTGGATGCGTGCTCAATAATATGACCAAACTTAAGTTCCATTAACTAAGATCGACCCGTGGATGCGTGCTCAATAATATGACCAAACTTAAGTTCCATTAATTAAGATCGACCCGTGGATGCGTGCTCAATAATATGACCAAACTTAAGTTCCATTAACTAAGATCGACCCGTGGATGCGTGCTCAATAATATGACCAAACTTAAGTTCCATTAATTAAGATAGACCCGTGGATGCGTGCTCAATAATATGACCAAACTTAAGTTCCATTAACTAAGATCGACCCGTGGATGCGTGCTCAATAATATGACCAAACTTAAGTTCCATTAACTAAGATCGACCCGTGGATGCGTGCTCAATAATATGACCAAACTTAAGTTCCATTAACTAAGATCGACCCGTGGATGCGTGCTCAATAATATGACCAAACTTAAGTTCCATTAATTAAGATCGACCCGTGGATGCGTGCTCAATAATATGACCAAACTTAAGTTCCATTAATTAAGATCGACCCGTGGATGCGTGCTCAATAATATGACCAAACTTAAGTTCCATTAACTAAGATCGACCCGTGGATGCGTGCTCAATAATATGACCAAACTTAAGTTCCATTAATTAAGATCGACCCGTGGATGCGTGCTCAATAATATGACAAATCCCATTAATGCTTTATTAATACATACTTTCTGACGCAAAACTCAAAGCACCTGCATTAGTTATAGACAATCATTATCTCTATCTACATGTTCTGGTTATGGTAAGCTTGTCAAATCATTTGTTTTATAAAATATTGTACAATTTCTTTTTCCAAATGATGTATATTGTGACCAGGGGATGGGGGTGGGGTGGTGGTGTTAGGATACATGTACATGTATGTATGACATGTGAAATTAACATTGTGACCAGGGGATGGGGGTGGGGTGGTGGTGTTAGGATACATGTACATGTATGTATGACATGTGAAATTAACATTGTGACCAGGGGATGGGGGTGGGGTGGTGGTGTTAGGATACATGTACATGTATGTATGACATGTGAAATTAACATTGTGACCAGGGGATGGGGGTGGGGTGGTGGTGTTAGGATACATGTACATGTATGTATGACATGTGAAATTAACATTGTGACCAGGGGATGGGGGTGGGGTGGTGGTGTTAGGATACATGTACATGTATGTATGACATGTGAAATTAACATTGTGACCAGGGGATGGGGGTGGGGTGGTGGTGTTAGGATACATGTACATGTATGTATGACATGTGAAATTAACATTGTGACCAGGGGATGGGGGTGGGGTGGTGGTGTTAGGATACATGTACATGTATGTATGACATGTGAAATTAACATTGTGACCAGGGGATGGGGGTGGGGTGGTGGTGTTAGGATACATGTACATGTATGTATGACATGTGAAATTAACATTGTGACCAGGGGATGGGGGTGGGGTGGTGGTGTTAGGATACATGTACATGTATGTATGACATGTGAAATTAACATTGTGACCAGGGGATGGGGGTGGGGTGGTGGTGTTAGGATACATGTACATGTATGTATGACATGTGAAATTAACATTGTGACCAGGGGATGGGGGTGGGGTGGTGGTGTTAGGATACATGTACATGTATGTATGACATGTGAAATTAACATTGTGACCAGGGGATGGGGGTGGGGTGGTGGTGTTAGGATACATGTACATGTATGTATGACATGTGAAATTAACATTACAGTGTTGACCATTTAACCCTTTAACCCTCAAATTTGTTAGAAAGAATTTCAATTTCTGGGGAAATGTCCATTTTCAGACCAAGAGAAGAATATTTTTGAAAGCTTACCACTGGAATGACTGGCTTGATAACCGAGCCAGTTTTTCCAGTTGTAAATTTTCCAAAATAGTCTTCTTGGTCTGCAATTTATAGAGATTTTCATTTGAATTTTCTTGAACAAATTTGAAGATTAAAGGGTTAAACACTGATGCATTTGACTTGGTTTAATAATAAAAATATGAAGATGAAAACTAGATATTAAAATATTATATTCTGTCAGAGGGAATATGGAATATAAACGTATGTACAAAATATACTGAGTGTTGCGGCGTCTCTTGTAAATGTCACCATCTGTTCCATACCGGTTCTAATCATCTGATCATTCATGTCAGTTATCAAACCTTTCTGTGTGAAAGTAGAGTTACAGCAAATATCTTGTCAATGACTTTGTAGGGCTTTGTTTTTTAGGCGAGCTATCACTCTCGCTCATGCAGCTCACCTTGCTTTTCATCCCTGGAGAGCAATAAGTAGCTCATCTCAAATCGAAAACCTTAGAGGAAAGTTGAGATATTTTGCTATAAATGCAAATTTAGTAAGATATTTGCAAATTCTTTTTACAAGACATGCAAGAGGAGTGATCACTCGCTTGCACTAGAGAGCTGGAACATAAAGTCTGCATGATGCTGCATAAAAGGGATGACAACAGGGGCGACAACTTCTTCACAGTAACGTTGAGCCGTTAAATTTCCGCGAATCACAATAAGATCTGTTTTGCCATTTTCATGGATTCCAGCCCACACCATGACACTGCCGCAACCAAATCAGTCGTGCTGAATGATGTTGGCTGCATCATACCGTTCTCCTAAACGTCGCCAAACCCGTTGCCTACCATCCGCCACATCCACACAAAACCTGGACTCAGCAGTGAATAAAACGTGGCTCCATTGTTGAGCACGCCATCGCTGATGAATTCTTGCCCATGCAAACCGTTTCTCGATGTGACGCTCTGTAAGCGGAACAGCAACAAGTGGCCGACGGGCAAGCAGGCCAGCATCATGGAGTCTGTTTCACACAGTTTGTGCATGCACTGTAGTGCCGGTAGCAGTATGCAAATTACGGGACAGCCGCGGCGCAGTATCAAACCTGTGACGTTGTGATGACATCACTAAGTAGCGGTCTTCTCGTGGTGTTGTTGCTCTCGGTCTGTCAGATCGTGGTCGGTCATTAACATGTCCGGTTTCCTGCTCACGTTGGCGGAGACGGGAAATGGTTGAGGCGTGAACATTAAAATGTCGAGCAACAGCGCGAATGCTCTGCCCAGCAGCGAGTCTTCCCATTGCTTCATGGCGCTGATTTTCGGGTAGCCCTGGGCGGCGGCCCATGTTCGGTAAGGTAAACTTTTAAGCGTTTTCTGTTAACGTTCGTTTTCTGCTTTTGCAATATGGTGAATTTTTTGCCTTCGCTACCCGCCAATGTGGGCCAGTGCATGAAAAATGCATTTTCACATGCAGTAAGCGTGCGGCCGAGAAATGCAAGAAATGATTTGCATTTCTTCATGATCAGCGAGACATTACATTGACGAAATATGCCTGCAAATTTGGTTATAAATGGACGTATAGTTTTAATACAACAAATCAAACTTCACTGTTGCTAAACCTTTCTGGCTCAATATATATATATATATATGCATTCATGTTAGCCAAGATTTTTCTACAATTTCAACAGGAGTGGAGTTGACTTCACAAATGAAATACACACAATGCATATGTGAAGAATGACCTTGTCGCATCATATATATTGCATAGGTGATCAATATGCTTATGCTTAAGAAGACAGTAGTGTCAGGATGAATAATTAATTTACTCGGATGAAAATGTTATAATTTATATGTGCAGGTGACATTCTAAGTGCGCACGTAATTGATTTTTACATGTGTTACTTGGAGGCAGGGTTAATGTGAGCATAGAGTGCTTCTTCTTGATGTTCATAAGACATTGTTCAATAAGTGATTCTTCTGGAGCGATCTTCTCCATTTGATGGAGGCTTGCCCATGGGATCCTAAAGCCATATTCCAATTTTCTGGTCAAAAGCTAGTCAAAATATACACATTTCACCCCATGCGGCTGGATTGAAAAATATATCAACGACGTGGGTAATGAACACTGCAGGGAATAATGTCTTGATGAAAAATTTGATGTTATTGTCACGTGACACTTTGATAACTCAGGCCATGAGAATTCCATAATCCTTCCATCCGGGACAATGATCCTTTGTTACAAGACAACCAAATTTTAACTAAGATATTGGTAATTTTCATGGCCTCCTTAAATACGTATGTTGAGTATTTATATAGTGGTTCAATTGGTATCTGCAAGTATTCAGTACACTTTCTACTTTCTTAGAACAACTGTTACGGGTCCATTTTCCACCTATTTCACAATACAGGGGATTAACTGGGTGGAAATAGCTCTGTTACACTTCAGGATGAAACGACGGGTGAAGACACTTTAATAAACAATAAGCTAGATCGTCCTTCAAATATTAGTGATATTAAACTTTTAACGATTCTGTGATATTAAACGTTACAAACACTAATTATCTATCTGTAGAACACTAGCACTAACACTGAATGTCAATATCTATCTGTCTGACTGTGTATAATTCTCTCTCTCAATCAATCTCTGAATATAAATCTATCTTTCTAGCTAATTCTATCTCTCTATCTCTAGCTCTGTCGCTCACTCATTCTATCTGTCAAATATACAAATTAATTTACGTTTTATAGCTAGTTGCCGTTAAAGTAAACAGACAGGTAGTCAAGAGACATGTTCGAAATAAATTCAGAACATGTCTAAAATCATTAGTAATTTGTTTAAAGAATCAAGTTTTTACTAATAGTACTTCTGTGAATACCAGATTTATGCAATTCAATGCAATAAATATAACTAACCACTCATTCTGTATATGTGCTGACAGTATTTTACTCTGAGAAATTCAGAAAATCCTGATAACTATTTTGAAAACAATCAAAGCGAAAGTTGTTTCTGCTTGATGCAGCAACAACTTTGAGTCATATTATTTCCAAAATAATATGCAGGGTTCTTATGCCATTATGTCTTGAAATCATGTTTGTGGGGATTTAGAATGAAAATGGTTATCAGATTATAAACATATAATTTCAGTTGTATGTTATTGGAATACTGTGATTTGTTATGTCCACACTGCAGATAGGCTGACTTTAATTGTTCTGGCTATTAATTGGGCTATTGTCCTCTGTCCACTATACTCCTAGAATCGTCACGCTTGATTTCATATGATTCAGCTGGTCATAATAAGAACATTATAATTTATGCTGGGTAAAATCAATAATATATAACTCCACACAGAATTTCCTATACTTGACCTGATAGCACCATGACACAATATAGAATTTCATCAGAATTAAATTTCTTGTCTAAGTTTCCAAAGTGGTCATGGTTACAGCCTGAGTCCAGTACCGGACACAAAAAGTTCTTCAGCAGTGCCCCATAGTTTTGTTTCAACAGTTTCTTGTGACCATTCACTAGTGGGGTCGTGACCTGAAGAAATGTTGTGGCCTTTCATTAGTGGGGTCGTGACCCGAGGAAATATTCTGATTATTCACTACAGTGGTCATGACCTGAAGAAATGTTGTGACCATTGACTAGAGAGGTCATGACCCGAGAAAGTGTTCTGACCATTCACTAGAGGGGTCGGGACCCGAAGAAAGAATATGGAAAATCGGAAATGAAAAAAAATGTGGCAAGAAATGTGGCAAAAAATGTGAGAGCAAGGGTCAGGAATTTCTGATTGCTCTTGTATTACTAGCTCACCTGACCTGAAAGGCCAACCTGGGAGCTTATTCTATGGTGACCATCCATCGTGTGTCTCTTATCTGTCCATCAGCTTTTTCTTTAAAAGTTTACTCTTCATTAACTGTTTGTCTGATTTTAATCAAACTTGATTTGGAGGATCCTAGCATGGTAGGCTTCAGGTCTTCTATGTAGAAATCTTATCGGACAATTTTGTTGGGTGAAAATCTTAGATTTGATCAAATATGTACCAGAAATTGTCAAACTCCTCTTCTCCTTAGCTGCTTGACATATTTCAACCTAATTTGACTAGAAGGACTCTATCGGTGTAGGCTCCAGAACATCTATTAAGAATTTTGATTGGTCAATTTTTTTGGTGCAAACTGATTTTATGAAAAATGTACTGGAAATTGTCAAAACACACCTCCTTAACCGCTTGGTTGATTTGAACCAAATTTAGCATGTTTGGCTGGATTAGGATTCTATGGTAGTAGGCTCTAGAAATTGCATTCAGAATTTCGGTTTGTCGATTTTTTGGTGGCCGTCTTGGATTTTTTGAAATTTTCTGGAACCATTTAATACGCTACTCCTTAATTAATGGCTCGATCTTAGCGAAACTTTGGTGGAACGCAACCTAACAAGAATACTAATTGGTCAATTTCTTTGGTGGCCATCTTGGATTTTCAAAAATTATCGGTCATGTCTAGACTTAAATGTGAATGGTTCAAATGCTAATGGTGCATTTGAGTGTCACATGCCCTTAGGCGTCTTGTAGAAATTTTATGACTGGAATTATTGGCTCGACTGGAATGACTGACTCACCTGGAATGACTGACTCGCCTGGAATGACTGACTCGCCTGGAATGACTGACTCGCCTGGAATGACTGACTCGCCTGGAATGACTGGCTTGACTAGAATGACTGGGATGACTGACTCGATTGGAATGACTGGCTTGACTGGGATGACTGACTCGACTAGAATGACTGGAATGACTGACTCGCCTGGAATGACTGGCTCGCCTGGAATGACTGACTCGACTGGAATGACTGGCTCGCCTGGAATGACTGACTCGACTGGAATGACTGACTCGACTGGAATGACTGACTCGCCTGGAATGACTGACTCGCCTGGAATGACTGACTCGCCTGGAATGACTGACTCGCCTGGAATGACTGACTCGCCTGGAATGACTTGCTCACCTGGAATGACTGACTCGCCTGGAATGACTGGCTCGCCTGGAATGACTGGCTCGCCTGGAATGACTGGCTCGCCTGGAATGACTGACTCGCCTGGAATGACTGACTCGCCTGGAATGACTTGCTCACCTGGAATGACTGACTCGCCTGGAATGACTGGCTCGCCTGGAATGACTGACTCGCCTGGAATGACTGACTCGCCTGGAATGACTGACTCGACTGGAATGACTGACTCGCCTGGAATGACTGACTCGCCTGGAATGACTGGCTTGACTAGAATGACTGGGATGACTGACTCGATTGGAATGACTGGCTTGACTGGAATGACTGACTCGCCTGGAATGACTGACTCGCCTGGAATGACTGACTCGACTGGAATGACTGACTCGCCTGGAATGACTGACTCGCCTGGAATGACTGGCTTGACTAGAATGACTGGGATGACTGACTCGATTGGAATGACTGACTCGACTGGAATGACTGACTCGCCTGGAATGACTGACTCGCCTGGAATGACTGACTCGACTAGAATGACTGGGATGACTGACTCGACTGGAATGACTGACTCGACTGGAATGACTGACTCGCCTGGAATGACTGACTCGACTGGAATGACTGGCGTGACTGGGATGACTGACTCGACTAGAATGACTGGTTCCACTGGAATAACTGGGATGACTGACTCGACTAGAATGACTGGCTCAACTGGGATGATTGGCTCGACTAGAATGACTGGCTCGACTGGAATTATTAGCTTGACTGGAATGACTGGCTCGGCTGGAATGACTGGCTCAGCTGGAATGATTGGCTCGATTGGAATGACTGGCTCAGCTGGAATGACTGGCTCGACTGGAATGACTGGCTCGACTGGAATGATTGGCTTGACTTGAATGACTCGCTCAACTGGGATGACTGACTCGACTAGAATGACTGGCTCGACTGAAATGATTGGCTCGACTGGAATGACTGGCTCCACTGGAATGACTGACTCGCCTGGAATGACTGGCTCGACTCGAATGACTGGCTGGACTGGAATGATATACTTGACTGGAATGACTGGCTCGACTGGAATGATTGGCTCGACTTGAATGACTGGCTCAACTGGGATGACTGACTCGACTAGAATGACTGGCTTGACTGGGATGACTGGCTGGACTGGAATGACTGACTCGCCTGGAATGAGTGACTCGACTAGAATGACTAGCATGACTGGAATGACTGACTTGCCTGGACTGACTGACTCGCCTGGGATGACAGGCTCGACTGGAATGGCTGACTCGCGTGGAATGACTGACTCGCCTGGAATGACTGACTCGCCTGGAATGACTGACTCGACTAGAATGACTGGCTCGCCTGGAATGACTGACTCGCCTGGAATGACTGGCTCAGCTGGAATGACTGACTCGCCTGGAATGACTGGCTCGACTGGAATGACTGACTCGCCTGGAATGACTGGCTCGATTAGAATGACTGGCTCCACTGGAATGATTGGCTCGATTGGAATGACTGGCTCAGCTGGCTCGACTGGAATGACTGGAATGATTGGCTCGACTTGAATGACTGGCTCAACTGGAATGACTGGCTCGACTAGAATGACTGGCTCGACTGAAATGATTGGCTCGACTGGAATGATATACTTGACTGGAATGACTGGCTCGACTGGAATGACTGACTCGCCTGGAATGACTGGCTCAGCTGGAATGACTGACTCGACTAGAATGACTGGCTCGACTGCAATGACTGGCTTGACTGGGATGACGGACTCTACTGGAATGACTGGCTCGCCTGGGATGACAGGCTCACCTGGAATGACTGACTCGACTGGAATGACGGGCTTGAGTGGGATGACTGACGCAACTGGCTCGACTGGAATGACTGGCTCGACTGGAATGACTCGCTCCACTGGGATGACTGGCTCGATTAGAATGACTGGCTCCACTGGAATAACTGGAATTATTGGCTTGACTGGAATTATTGGAATTACTGATTCCACTGGAATGACTGGCCCGGCTGGAATGACTGGTTCGCCTGGAATGACTGGCTCACCTGGAATGACTGACTCGACTGGAATGACTGGCTCAGCTTTAATGACTGGCTCGACTGGAATGACGGGCTTGAGTGGGATGACTGACGCAACTGGCTCGACTGGAATGACTGGCTCGACTGGGATGACTCGCTCCACTGGGATGACTGGCTCGATTAGAATGACTGGCTCCACTGGAATTATTGGCTTGACTGGAATTATTGGAATTACTGATTCCACTGGAATGACTGGCCCGGCTGGAATGACTGGTTCGCCTGGAATGACTGAATCGACTGGAATGACTGGCTCGACGGGAATGACTGGCTCAGCTTTAATGACAGGTTCCACTGGAATAACTGGGATGACTGACTCGATTAGAATGACTGGCTCAACTGGGATGATTGGCTCGACTAGAATGACTGGCTCGACTGGAATTATTAGCTTGACTGGAATGACTGGCTCGGCTGGAATGACTGGCTCAGCTGGAATGATTGGCTCGATTGGAATGACTGGCTCAGCTGGAATGACTGGCTCGACTGGAATGACTGGAATGATTGGCTCGACTTGAATGACTGGCTCGCCTGGAATGACTGGCTCGACTAGAATGACTGGCTCGACTGAAATGACTGGCTCGCCTGGAATGACTGGCTCCACTGGAATGACTGGTTCAACTGGAATGACTGGCTCGACTCGAATGACTGGCTGGACTGGAATGACTGACTCGCCTGGAATGACTGACTCGCCTGGAATGACTAGCATGACTGGGATGACTGACTCTACTGGATTGACTGGCTCGCCTGGGATGACAGGCTCGACTGGAATGGCTGACTCGCGTGGAATGACTGGCTCGCCTGGAATGACTGGCTCGCCTGGAATGACTGACTCGACTGGAATGACTGGCTCGACTGGGATGACTGGCTCGACTGGAATGACTGGCTCGACTGGAATGACTCGCTCCACTGGGATGACTGGCTCGATTAGAATGACTGGCTCCACTGGAATAACTGGAATTATTGGCTTGACTGGAATTATTGGAATTACTGATTCCACTGGAATGACTGGTTCGCCTGGAATGACTGGTTCGCCTGGAATGACTGAATCGACTGGAATGACTGAATCGACTGGCTTGACTGGAATGACTGGCTCAGCTTTAATGACTGGTTCCACTGGAATAACTGGGATGATTAACTCGATTAGAATGACTGGCTCAACTGGGATGATTGGCTCGACTGGAATTATTAGCTCGACTGGAATGACTGGCTCGGCTGTAATGACTGGCTCAGCTGGAATGATTGGCTCAGCTGGAATGACTGGCTCGACTGGAATGATTGGCTCGACTTGAATGACTGGCTCGACTAGAATGACTGGTTCAACTGGAATGACTGGCTCGACTCGAATGACTGGCTCGACTGGAGTGACTGGCTCGACTAGTCTGATTAAGCTGGTCAAAACAGCTTCTTGAGAATTGTTCATTTGCATGTCCAGAGAAGATTGTCTTGGACACAACCTGATCATTAAACAGCTAATTATTGATATATTGTACTGAAAGTCTACAACTGACTGGACTGTAAGATTTTCACCCTTTCATAGTCAAATTTGGTCAAGAAAATAAAAAAATCGTCCTATTGAATGTCCATAGATTTACAGGCCAAGAGAATACAATTTTCGCAGTTATCGAGCCAGTTATTCCAGTGATAAATTTTCAAAAATCGTATTCTCTTGGCCGGTAAATGGACATTCCACAAGATCATAAAAGAGGCTGGTTTTGCCCGTCTTGACGATCTCAAATCTGAAGATTTCATCATGCTTCTAATTAACCATTGTAATAACAAGTGTTCCATTAATTAACTACCCACTCCATGGTTCTAATTAACTGTTGCAATAACAAGGGTTCCATTAATTAACTACCCACTCCATGGTTTTAATTAACCATTGTAATAACAAGTGTTCCATTAATTAACTACCCACTCCAAGGTTCTAATTAATTATTGTAATAACATGGGTTCCATTAATTAACTACCCACTCCAAGGTTCTAATTAATCATTTTAATAACAAGTGTTCCATTAATTAACTACCCACTCCAAGGTTCTAATTAATTATTGTAATAATATGGGTTCCATTAATTAACTACCCACTCCAAGGTTCTAATTAATCATTTTAATAACAAGTGTTCCATTAATTAACTACCCACTCCAAGGTTCTAATTAATCATTTTAATAACAAGTGTTCCATTAATTAACTACCCACTCCATGGTTTTAATTAACCATTGCAATAACAAGTGTTCCATTATTAACTACCCACTCCATGGTTTTAATTAACCATTGTAATAACAAGTGTTCCATTAATTAACTAGCCACTCCAAGGTTCTAATTAATCATTGTAATAACAAGTGGTGCATTAATTAATTACTCCCTCCGTGGGTCTAAAAAACTGCTGCAGTAAGAAGTGGTCACTTGAGACTTTCCATTTTCTATCTGTGTGTCTGGTTGAGAATGGCTCTAAATGTGCTTGTACTCTGAGGTGAGTCGATGCATGACAATTACCAAAGGGACTGTGAAATTGCAGTCGATAAAAACGAATACTAAACTGGCACACTATGTTATAACTTCCATACTAGCAGAGATGTGGAAATAATGGCGTTCTGTAAAAACACTATAAAGTGAAGGAAAGCGACCTTGACTCGTCGCCAACACAACTTTATGAGTGTGCGTTGTTGTATCATTGCATTGTCAGTCAAGTCTGCAGAAATCTGCGGAGGAGTGGGGAACTTTTTTATTCACCTTGTCTGCCAATATATCCCTGATTAATGATGGAAGTCAATTTGAAGTGACTCAGTGCTTCTTTCATATCTTTTGGGCCCAGTGGCCTGTCATATTAAAGGAGTCAGTCTGAGTGTTCAGTGATTGTTGAGCTGAGGGAATCACTCTTGAGTGCTCAGTGGCTTGTCATGGTGAGGGCATCACTCTGAGTGCACATTGGCTTGTCGAGGTGTCAGGGCGTCATTCTGAGTGCACAGTGGTTTGTTGAGGTGAGGGTGTCACTCTGAGTGCTCAGTGGCTTGTCCTGGTGAGGGCGTCACTCTGAGTGCTCAGTGGCTTGTCGAGGTGAGGGCATCACACTGAGTGCTCAGTGGCTTGTTGTGTGGGCATCACTTTGAGTGCTCAGTGGCTTGTCTTGGTGATGGAATCACTTGAGTGCACAGTGGTTTGTCGTGGTGAAGGCATCACTGAGTGTTCAGTGGCTTGTCGTTGTGAGGGCGTCACTCTGGGTGTTCAGTGGCTTGTCGTGGTGAGGGTGTCACTCTGAGTGCACACTGGCTTCTCATCGTGTCAGGGGGGTCACTGAGTGCACAGTGGCTCGTCGTGGTGAGGTGTCACTGAGTGTTCAGTGACTTGTTGTGGTGAAGGATTGACTCTGAGTGCACAGTGGGTTGTCGTGGTAAGGGCAACAGTGGGTTGTCGTGGTGAGGGCATCACTGAGTGTTCAAGGGCTTGTCGTGGTGAGGGCATCACTCTGAGTGTTCAGTGGCTTGTCGTGGTGAGGGCATCACTCTGAGTGTTCACTGGCTTGTCGTGGTGTCAGTGGGTCACTGAGTGCACAGTGGCTTGTCATGGTGAGGGCATCACTCTGAGTGCACAGTGGCTCGTCGTGGTGAGGGTGTCACTGAGTGTTCAGTGGCTTGTGGTGGTGAGGGATTGACTCTGAGCGCACAGTGGCTTGTCGTGGTGAGGGCATCACTGAGTGTTCAGGGGCTTGTCATGTATAGGGCATCACTCTGAGTGTTCAGTGGCTTGTCGTGGTGAGGGCATCACTCTGAGTGTTCACTGGCTTGTCGTGGTGTCAGTGGGTCACTGAGTGCACAGTGGTTTGTCATGGTGAGGGCATCACTCTGAGTGCACAGTGGCTCGTCGTGGTGAGGGTGTCACTGAGTGTTCAGTGGCTTGTGGTGGTGAGGGATTGACTCTGAGCGCACAGTGGCTTGTCGTGGTGAGGGCATCACTCTGAGTGCACATTGGCTTCTCATTGTGTCAGGGGCTCACTCTTGAGTGCACAGTGGCTTGTCGTAGTGATAGGCAGGTCAATTTATGAAAAAAAACCACTGGAATAACTGGAATTATTGGCTTGACTGGAATTATTGGAATTACTGGTTCAACTGGAATGACTGGCTCGCCTGGAATGACTGAATCGACTGGAATGACTGAATCGACTGGAATGACTGGCTCGATGGGAATGACTGGCTCAGCTTTAATGACTGGTTCCACTGGAATAACTGGGATGACTGACTCGATTAGAATGACTGGCTTGACTTGAATGACTGGCTCAACTGGGATGATTGGCTTGACTAGAATGACTGGCTCGACTGGAATTATTAGCTCGACTGGAATGACTGGCTCGGCTGGAATGACTGGCTCAGCTTGAAGGATTGGCTCAATTGGAATGACTGGCTCAGCTGGAATGACTGGCTCGACTGGAATGACTGGCTCGACTGGAATAATTGGATCGACTTGAATGACTGGCTCAACTGGGATGACTGGCTCAACTAGAATGACTGGCTCGACTGGAATGATTGGCTCGACTAGAATGACTGGCTCGACCGAAATGATTGGCTCGACTGGAATGACTGGTTCAACTGGAATGACCGGCTCGACTCGAATGACTGGCTCGACTGGAGTGACTGGCTCGACTAGTCTGATTAAGCTGGTCAAAACAGCTTCTTGAAAACTGTTCATTTGCATGTCCAGAGAAGATTGTCTTGGACACAACCTGATCATTAAACAGCTAATTATTGATATATTGTACTGAAAGTCTACAACTGACTGGACTGTAAGATTTTCACCCTTTCATAGTCAAATTTGGTCAAGAAAATAAAAAAATCGTCCTATTGAATGTCCATAGATTTACAGGCCAAGAGAATACAATTTTCGCAGTTATCGAGCCAGTTATTCCAGTGATAAATTTTCAAAAATTGTATTCTCTTGGCCGGTAAATGGACATTCCACAAGATCATAAAAGAGGCTGGTTTTGCCCGTCTTGACGATCTCAAATCTCAAGATTTCATCATGCTTCTAATTAACCATTGTAATAACAAGTGTTCCATTAATTAACTACCCACTCCATGGTTTTAATTAACCATTGTAATAACAAGTGTTCCATTAATTAACTACCCACTCCAAGGTTCTAATTAATCATTGTAATGACAAGTGTTCCATTAATTAACTACCCACTCCATGGTTTTAATTATCCATTGCAATAACAAGTATTCCATTAATTAGCTACCCACTCCATGGTTTTAATTAACCATTGTAATAACAAGTGGTCCATTAATTAACTACCCACTCCATGGTTCTAATTAATCATTGTAATAACAAGTGTTCCATTAATTAGCTACCCACTCCATGGTTTTAATTAACCATTGCAATAACAAGTATTCCATTATTAACTACCCACTCCATGGTTTTAATTAACCATTGTAATAACAAGTGGTCCATTAATTAACTACCCACTCCATGGTTTTAATTAATCATTTTAATAACAAGTGGTCCATTAATTAACTACCCACTCCAAGGTTCTCATTAATCATTGTAATAACAAGTGGTCCATTAATTAACTACTCCCTCTGTGGTTCTAATTAACTGCTGCAGTAAGAAGTGGTCACTTGAGACTTTCCATTTTCTGTGTGTGTCTGGTTGAGAATGGCTCTAAATATGCTTGTACTCTGAGGTGAGTCGATGCATGACAATTACCAAAGGGACTGTGAAATTGCAGTCGATAAAAACGAATACTAAACTGGCACACTGTATGTTATAACTTCCATACTAGCAGAGATGTGGAAATAATGGCGTTCTGTAAAAACACTATAAAGTGAAGGAAAGCGACCTTGACTCGTCGCCAACACATCTTTATTTATGAGTGTGCATTGTTGTATCATTGCATTGTCAGTCAAGTCTGCCGAAATCTGCGGAGGAGTAGGGAACCTTTTTATTCACTTTGTCTGCCAATATATCCCTGATTAATGATGGAAGTCAATTTGAAGTGACTTTCAGTGCTTCTTTCATATCTTTTGGGCCCAGTGGCCTGTCATATTAAAGGAGTCAGTCTGAGTGTTCAGTTGATTGTTGAGCTGATGGAATCACTCTTGTCATGGTGAGGGCATCACTCTGAGTGCACATTGGCTTGTCGAGGTGTCAGGGCGTCATTCTGAGTGCACAGTGATTTGTTGAGGTGAGGGCATCACTCTGAGTGCTCAGTGGCTTGTCGTGGTGAGGGTGTCACTCTTGAGTGCTCAGTGGCTTGTCATGGTGAGGACGTCACTCTGAGTGCTCAGTGGCTTGTCGAGGTGAGGGCGTCACTCTGAGTGCTCAGTGGCTTGTCGTGGTGAGGACGTCACTCTGAGTGCACAGTGGCTTGCTGAGGTGAGGGCATCACACTGAGTGCTCAGTGGCTTGTAGTGTGGGCATCACTCTGAGTGCTCAGTGGCTTGTCGTGGTGAGGGAATCACTTGAGTGCTCAGTGGCTTGTCATGGTGAGGGCATCACTCTGAGTGCACAGTGGCTCGTCGTGGTGAGGGTGTCACTGAGTGTTCAGTGGCTTGTGGTGGTGAAGGATTGACTCTGAGCGCACAGTGGCTTATCGTGGTGAGGGCATCACTCTGAGTGCACACTGGCTTCTCATTGTGTCAGGGGGTCACTCTTGAGTGCACAGTGGCTTGTCGTAGTGATAGGCGGGTCGATTTATGAAAAAAAACCCTAACCCCCCCAAAAAATTCTAACAAAGCGTTTGTCAGTATTTTTTTTAGCTTATTGGATGTAGTGAATGGCAGGAAAAATGTCTACCAAAATCAGACACCCGGAAAGGGGGTAAAACTGTCACATCCAAGATGGCCGCCACTGATCCTGAAAATAAGGAAAATGGCTATAACTTCCTTATTATTAGGTGTAAAACAATAATTTATATGTCTACTCTAGGGTTTTAAGGGTCAAGGAATTCATTGGCACACATGGAATATCGATTTAGCCCTGTTGAATCCGTAAATCCAAGATGGCGGTCAGTCAATATGGCAGCTAGCAATCAGGATCGTATACCATGTGTTACGTCCCACATCCTATAGGAAGCCAAAGGTGAAAAAATTAACACTGCAGACAAGGGGTTGATTTTCTCATTGATTGGTTGTCACATTACCCATAATTCTGTGTAGACATGGCGAGGGCGGTACTTTTCTTGGAGACGCATACGCCGAGACACTGCCTCGCTGTCTGGTTTCGCTTTTCTATGGAAACCCAACGATTCATTTTTAGAACTGCTCCATACAAGTTAAAGTTCAAAGATACTTATTTCAAGATAATTTACAGAGGCTATATGGTGGTGGAACCCTAACATATAAACACAAAAAGTGTAGAGGACTATATACAGGTATACATGTATAATAAGATCCTAAACACGCATGCTATTGTCCAATATATACATAAACATGAGACAGGAGCGAGTACTAAGGGAGGGGATGCGTGCTTATCTTGCTTGATTTAATATTGTTTATTGTTATCATCTGTATGTTGTTTTATTATTATTGTTATTATCCACACCCTCACTGAAGAGAAGTGCACGTGTGTTTTCTGTGGGACCCCAGTGGTCCTTGGAGACTCAGACTACAACTATGTAAAGACCGACTCCTTCACCAGGACCATCCAAGATTGCTGTGAAAGTCATTCCAATGATTGGTCTTTCACATAGAAGGGGTGGATCAAGTACTATAGTGGAGATCTTCATGCCGCTGACTGCATATACCACCATAAATGCAGTGTAATTTTCCGTAACAGATATGATGCACCAGTAGAATTTCAGTGTGGAATGGATGCAAAGCGTAGAAACCGCCGAGGACGACCCAAAGTCGATAATCAGGAACAGGTATTCTTCAGGATGTGTGCATATTTAGAGATGAATGATGAGGAACAATTGACTATTATATACCTTCAGTGTAAAATGCAGGAGTGTCTGATTCATGAAGATTCGCTTCCTTACGACAATAACTATCTGAAGGACAAACTAATGGAACGATATGGGGACTCCATCTATGTAGCTGAGGGAGAGGGCTTAAATGACATAGTGACATTCAGAGAAAAAACGTCACACATACTCCGGTCTTACTACAAAGACGCGGAAAGAGACGGTGATGAAGAGGCACAAAAGAGAGCCATAATTGAGACAGCAGCAAGGCTGGTCAGGAGTGACATTAAAACAAAGGAACCATCCGTTACTGCACCCAAACGTTGAGGAACTTAAACTTGACTGCATTGGACTTCCTTCCGGAGACACTGCGAAACATGTTAAACTACCAATTTGTCAAAAATGCCAACCAACACAAAGTAGCCGGTATTAGACAAGTCATAGTACAACCAGTCAGACCGTGGGCTGTTATTGAACCATTACAGATTGGACTAGCAGTGCAAGTACATCATCTGTATCAGTCCAGATCCCTCATGGACACTCTTTTTGAGATGGGGCAAATCTCATCATATGGTGAAGTGCTCCGGTTTGAAAAGAATGCTGCAAGCGGTGTCGCAACCGATTTGCTTGTTGAAGACATATATCTATTGGACTTGTCATTGTTATTTTCTGGTGACAATGCTGATCACAATATTCTTATAATTGAGGGTAAAGGTACATTTCACAGGATTGGCATGATTGCCGCATTTACCCCTGGTAGGAAATGAAGCCGTCTTGTCAGTAGACAAACAATTTCAGAACTGAACATTGTAAAGATGTCCACAGTTGATATTATAGAGTACTGCTTCGCCACCCATGCTCTTCGAAACATGATGTTTAAAGAACTTCCATGTCTCCAAGATTGGGACATGAGAGTTGATATCTTATACGATTCCATTTCAAACAACGGGTTCCGAATTGGCAGGGGATGATGCATATCCTTCATCAGAGTCATGCGCATCTCGGTCAATCTTCCAGTCTGTATTTGCCCATAATCAACATGTATCCTGGTGACAAAACTTGCATTTTGTCCACATTAGAGTTCCTCAGCAACCTGGCCTTCAAACGCCATGTCACCCCCCACCCCACCCCCACCCCCACCCAAGTGATTCACTTGCCCGCTATTACTGATGCCTTGCCAATATTTTCTGCAGCAGAACATTATAACTACTTGCATATCTCTATATGCAAGAAATGAGTCAATTGGAGAGCAAACACCAGGGTGTCTACAGGAAGCTTTAAGATGACTTCCGTAATATTCGTTGAACAAATCAGTTTTTTGACTCATGGCAGTAAGATGACGGAAGACGAGCAAGCGTTGTAGACAATGTCAGCCCCTATAATGTCTGAGTTCAACATTGCCATGCAGGAGTTCAATCATCTCGCATACACCACAAGTGAACAACACAAAGATTTGACTGACGCAAGGATTGAATGGGATGCATCAGATCTTTCGAAGATAAGCACAAAGCTAACTTCATGTTCACCTTTCTCCTCTGACCCTGCATTGAGAAACATCATCATTGGTATAGTGGCAAAAGAAGACATCACTGTACATGAATATGAGTTCTTTGGAAGAAACATCATTGACATAGTGATTGGATAGCCAGTGTTTTCATTCTCTTTTAAGAGGAAAGAGAAAGCTAAGCACCTGGGAAGTTCATCTGATGTGATGGTTGCTCCTGACAGAACCATTGAGCCTAACCTACTGTTCCAATGATTCCTGTTGGTTTCCAGGACAAGAGATCTCTCTCCCGAGGAGGTGATGAGATACGAGCCGAGTTCATATCCACCATCCCTTTTCGAGGACAATAGCATCTTGAGAAAGGCTGACAAACCTCAACTTGTCCAAGCCATCACTGACCACTGTAACAAGATGCCATCAAGTGAAGCAACATTAGACACCGGCCCGCAGACTGAAAGATATATGCTTGATGGAGGCTCCTTACTGCTCAAGCCGAAGTGGGTAGGAGGAGATACCTATGGTAAAATAGCCAAGGTGTATGCCGACTTTACAAGTAAGCACTATGGGGCAGCAACTTCGATCAAGGAGAACACACACCAGAGACAGGGACAAACCATTATTTATCCGATTATAAACTTCAGCAGGTAAACCGAGTTTGAAGGGAAGAAGCAAGAATTCCTATCAAGGACAACTAATAAGCAGCAACTAATCAGTTTAATAAGTGGCGAACTGAAGAGAGTGGGTTGTACTGTCATTCAGCCAGAAGGGGACGCTGATGTGGCCATTGCGAAGGCTACGGTTACCACAGCATCTATGCATTTCACCACTATAATTGGAGAGGACACTAGCCTGTTGATTCTTTTCTCCATTACACTCCAGCAGATGGGAAACCACTCTATTTTAGATCGGACAATCAGTCAAGAGGTATTCCAAAAGTGTACAACATCAATTGGATAAAGCGTCTTCTTGGCAGCGAGTTGTGTGCACAAATGCTATTCTTGCATGCATTCACAGGATATGATTCAACGTCTCGTGTTTATGGTGTTGGAAAGAAATCCTCCTTCCAAAAGCTTGTGAAAGGCGATCCAGTCCTCCAGTTCTGTGCAAATGCATTCATTTTACGCGGAAAGAACCGCACTGACATAGAAAACTTTGGCAGTCAAGCGATGGCCGTTATTTTCTATGGGAAGAGCACCAACTCTCTGGCGGCATTGCACTATAACATATTTACTAAGAAAGTTGTCTTTGCTAAATCATTCATTACACCTGAATGTCTCCCCCAACTGAAAACAGTACAGCTGAGTACAGTACAGCTGAGTACAGTACAGCTGAGTACAGTACAGCTGAGTACAGTACAGCTGAGTACAGTACAGCTGAGTACAGTACAGCTGAGTACAGTACAGCTGAGTACAGTACAGCTGAGTACAGTACAGCTCAGTACAGTACAGCTCAGTACAGTACAGCTCAGTACAGTACAGCTCAGTACAGTACAGCTGAGACAGAAGCTAACATGTTTCCAGAGCAAAAACAGAAACATGTAAGTTTGCTGTTAGTTTCTACAATTTTGATGTAAGAAATGTTCTCTTGTATTTTTTGGACTTAATTTGATTGGAAGCCATGTAAGAAATTAAGTTCAAAATGTTCAACAGCTCATTTTAATTTGTCTTGGAAACGATGAGTTATTTCTGATCTGTACTGAATGAAGAATTTATTTTGTTACAGATTTTACATTGAACTGTTTAAGGGACATAGTTGATTGTAAGCTTATGATCTGCTGGACTGCATCACAATGTTAATACATGTGTAGCGACGCTATTTTCCACCTATCTCGAAACATGGCGGATTAGCTTGGTGGCAATAGCTCTGCTACACTTAGGTAATAGCCAGGATGAGGTAGCCGGCGAAGATGGGTGAGGACACTTCAATAGTATTCAACAAGACGGTTCTTCAAATGATGAATGACTTCAACTTTTAATAATTTTAAATTGACTCTATACACAAACCGATGTTGATATAAAATTTCTATACAAACTAAGAATGCTATATCTTTCTACTATTCTGGCTTAAATCTCTGTCTCCTATCTATCTATCCCTTTCTCGCTAGCTCTGACTCTCACTATTTCTCTCACTCACTCTATCTCCTCATATGCATATTCATTCACATTTTATAGCTAGTAGTCGTGAGAGTCAACAAAAAGGTAGTCAAGAGACATGTTCAGAATAAAGTCATAACATGTCTAAAATCATTAATAATTTGTTTAAAGAATCAAGTTTTTACTAATAGTACTTTTGTGAATACCAGATTTATGCAATTCAATGAAAAATATAATTAACCACTTTCATTCTATATACGTGCTGACTTTATTTTACTCTGACAAATTCAGAAAATCCTGATGACTATTTTGAAAACAATCAAAGCAAAAGTTATTTCTCCTTGAGGCAGCAACAACTTTCAGTCAAACTATTTCCAAAATAATATGCAGGTTTCTTATGCCAATGTCTTGAAATCATGTTTATGGGAATTCAGAATGAAAACGGTTAACGGATTATAAACATGCATTTTCATAAGTATGTTATTATATATAAAAGTTCAGCATATACATGTCTTGGAATACTGTGGTTTATTATGTCCACACTGCAGGCTGGGTGGCTTTAATTGTCCTGGCTATTAATTGGGCTATTGTTCTCTGTCCACTATACTCCTAGAATTGTCACGCTTGATTTCATATGATTCAGCTGGCCATGATTAGGAACATTCTAATTTATGCTGGATAAAATCAATAACATATAATTTCACACAGAATTTCCTATACCTGGCCTAATAGCACCATGACACATGTATGAACTGTTTAAGGGACATAGTTGATTGTAAGCTTGTGATCTGCGGAACAGCATCACAATGTTAATACATGTAGGGCTCCAACAAGATACTTTGTATGGAAATCATCTTGAATTATTATATCACCTGTCCAGAATGGCCAAGTGAGCTTACATGGCGACCATCCATCATCGTCTTGCCTTCGGGCGTCCATTGTCCGTCAGCCTTTTCTTTAAACAATTTCTTCTCAAGAACCACTGCAAAGTATATTTGGCAGAAAGCATCCTTAGGGCATAGAGATCCAAGTTTGTTCAAACGAAGCCGATCAGTCAATTGGATTTTGGCTGATTTTTAGAAATGTCTAAAATTCATCTCCGAAACCGCTTGGGGGATTGATTTAAAAAATCATGAAATATCATCTCAGGCAAGAGCTGATCCAAGTTTGTTCAAGGGGAACCTAATTGGCCAAATAGTTTAGTGGTTATCTTGGGTGACCTAGGTTTCGTGAAAACAACTTCTACAGAACCACTGAACGGATCAGACCAAAATTTGGCAGGTATGACTTAGGATAGGGGCCATTTTACAAGGTTGCTTACGGTTCATACGAAAAAATATGTAAAAATATGTGGACCAATCAAAATGTAGAGTGGCGGCAACATTGGATTTTTTTATTTGATGGCTTTTGAACCCAAAATTGGTTTTAGGTTTGTTTGTGATGCCGATTTCAAATTTCTACTTTCGAAACTGTCAGATAAACGGTTTGGCACCCATCTTGGATCTTTTTCCGACCAAAAACTCCCATACTAAAGCAATGGGAAATTTACGATGTCTTCTCGAGAACTACTGGACTGATTTTAATTATATGGGCAGGAAGCATCCTTAGGGAATAGAGATCCAAGTTTGTTCAAAGGAAGCTGATCAGCAGATTTGGCCAGTGCCCATCTTGGATTTTATCTGATTTTTAGAAATGTCTAAAAATCTCTGAAACCGCTTTGGGGTGGGAAGGTAGGGTGGGGTGGGTGGGGTGGGGGAGGGGGAGGGAGGGATCGAATCACAATTCATGAAACAACATCAGGGGCAACAGCTGAACCAAGTTTGTTCAAAGAAACTTGATTGGCCAAATGGATTAACGACAATCTTGGATGACCTAGTTTTCCCGAAAGTGACTTAATCTACAATACCACTAAACAGAGCAGGCTGAAATTTGGGCGATATGATTTTGGACTAAGGATCATCAAAGTTTGTCCATGGAAAGGTTATGCGTAAAAACACATGGCCGCCGTGAATCGATCGAAATTTTGCTTGGATTCTGAATATTTCGAAGAAAATTATGTGAAAGACTACTTGTTAACCACTGGGCAAATTTTAATCAAACAGCTAAACCGTCACAGAAATTAGATTAGTAAATCTTTCCAGTGATCATCTCGTTTTGTTTGGTTGTGACAGTGGGCAATAATTCAAGGTGAGCGATACACGCCCTTAGGCCTCAAGTCTGTCTTTAGGGACTAGCTGTGTCTTTAGGGACTAGCTCTGTATTTTGGTAGCAGCTCTGTTTATTGAGTAACTCCGTCTTTAATTGCTATACATTTCCTGGTGTTATCTGAGGTGGTCAGTATAGACAGGGTCCACTGTACTGATTTGATTAACATATACGTGTCCATGTATCCGGGTGCGGAGATAAAGCTAAAAGTCCTCAAATACTAATTGCAAAAAATACTGCTTATTACAAACTTATGTTAAAATAATATTGCTGAAAGCTGTTGCTGTGTTAGACAGCATTCGCAGACACCATTTATATAGCAGCATAATTTTCCAGATAAAATACAGTTACCAGCAATAAGTAGCGTCATGAGTGCTGCGTCATGAGTGTGGCGTCTTTATTGTCATAGTACTCACTACGCTTCCTTATTAGGCAGAAGTGTGTCAGTTAGTTACCCCGATATCTACCAAATGTATTATGGTAACAAAGCAGCACTTCATCTGCGCTAAAATCGTGTGGCTTAGCGGGTAGTACTATATGTGCTGTACGGCCGCTTTGTAAAACAATGCACACAATAATAATCTAACAGTTGGATACAACACGTTGAGGCTCGTGAGATATGCCGGTATCTCCGCCACCGCCGCCGCAGTGACGAACGTAGACTGCATGTTTCGTAGCACTTACTCTTCCTTCATGGCTGACTGGTGGCTGATCAGCGGCGGGCCAGAGGACAGAGATGCGCTGACTGATTGATTTTCTAGTCATAGTCGTAGCGGCACGAGTCTCAGTACATGTGGATTCTCTGTTTGCAATGGACATAGCCACATTCAGAGAGAGTCTGATGGAAATGCTAAACAAAGACGTGTCTTTCCGTGCTAATTCCAAGCCACTCTTGCCATTGATCAGCTGAGGACACAGTTAGTTTACGGACTTGACCTCCTCGATATCGCTACCTTATTAACCACTTTATACCTGACACATGTGCCAAGAGCAGATAACTCATAGATAATAGACATGATGAAAATCAATTTTGAAAACTTCACTGTGTATGTACTGTCTGTTGAGAATACTGTGTATAAATCTGATTGTGTTAGTTACATGTTTGTATCATTAAAGTGACATGCCACTCATACAGCAGCCGTAACTTGTACATGTTTGTATCTGTCTAAATGGTAGAAAGTAACTTGTCTGTCTGAATGGCAGACAGCCAGACTTTGACCCTTTGACCCTCAAGCTGGCCAAAAACGTCTTCTGCAGTGGTCTTACGAAATGTCCATTTGCAGACCAAGAGAAGACAATTTTTGAAAATTTACCACTCATTTTCAGTAGTACATTTTCAAAAATAATCTCTTCTCCAAATGGGCGTTTTCTATGAGGAAAAATAAATTTTCTTGAACAAATTGGAGGGTTAATGGGATAAGAGGCAGAACCTGGAACATAAAAATGCAATGATGCCTGAGAGCAGATGACATTTGTTATATAATGGCCAGATCTCTTATACATAGAATTATCATCCCGTTTTCTGGCTCAGTCTTTCAATGCAGGCCAAGCTCGTATAATGACACAATCTGTCTGTCCATCCATCCATGCATCCATCTGCCCATTCATCCATCCATCCATCCATCCATCCATCCATCCATCCATCCATCCACCCACCCACCCACCCACCCATCCATCCATCCATCCATCCACCCACCCACCCACCCACCCACCCACCCATCCATCCATCCATCCATCCATCTATCCATCCATCAATCTACCCAGTCATGTCTAGAGTCATTCATCATGTCTGCGTCCGTCGTTCCAATTTTCTTCTCGATACAAACAGATTTCCTTAATTTAATGTCATTTTATTCACCTCGTCATCAAATTTGTTCAAGAAATTTTAAACTTTTTCAAAGAAAATATCCATTTACAGACCAAAAGAAATTTATTTTGAAAATTGATCAGACAGATTAGATCTTGTCGGTTATGACAGGAGATTGACTGATTAAGATTGACTGTACTTACTAACTGACTGCTCCTCCAGCAATCAGTCCATCACCGATTGACCTAGTAATATCTAGTGGTGTACAATCCCCTCCATACCCTGCTCCTCTAACCATCAGTCCATCACAGCCAGGGCACACACTGTTTCATAACCTTAAATCCCCTCTAATCACCTGTTCATCACAGATGAAGCAATGTCTAGTAGACTCCGCTGTGTACATTTGCTTTGCAATGTCTATCTAATGATTTTCAGCGATGAAAGAGTTACGTCATCCAGTTCAGTATTCATGATTCAAAGAGAGGCTTGTTTTTTAAGGTGACTATTTGCTGGGCAAATATCAAACAAGAAATAAATAGAAAGTGATCGAAGCACTTGATCGAAATTTGGCAGGATGAACAAAGGAACCGCCACAACCGTCCATGAAGCAAACCCCAATTACAGTTATAGTTCTGTGGTGGCAGCTATATCAGCAATTAAAAGCAATCATTACCACGGCTAATGATACGATGAACGCAAAAGCTTGTGTTCAATTATTCACAGAGTCCTCTCTAGCGGGTCAATAATTAATAATAGCAGCAGGCGGCTGGTCCAGCTATTGAACTGGTTATTCATTGACCTGTACCGGGTAGTACTACGCAATTACAAACACGCAGAGCGTCCTGACAAACAGAAAAAATGGTCATGATAGATAAAGCAAGCGCTACTTTATTGAATTTCATCTCATATGTGAGCGATTGTATTTGCTGTATGCAAGAGGTAAATACAGGCCGATTATTTTAAAAGCAATTTGAATATATATTGTTATTTGGCCTTGGTGACGGAGACAGTAGCATATTCTGTCATGATCTGTCCAGCTAAAGAAAGTCTGAAAAGTTAAATTTAATGAGCTTACAACTTGTAAGATCCTATTGATCGTCATCAACTTTAAAGAATAGGCCATGTCAACGACAATTGTACCAGACCACTCACGTTATAATTAGGCACACCACTCCCGCACATGTGCACACACACACACACACACGTGGGCACATCAAGGACAGTTGTACCAGAACACATGTTATAATTACACACACAATACATGCGCACGCACGCACGCACACACGCACACGTGGGCACATTAGGGACAGTTGTACCAGAACACACATTGCATTGTAATTATGGGTGGGTATTGTATGTATGTACTATCCATGGGTTAGTGTGTATGTACTATTCATGTGTTAGTGGGCATGTACTATGGGTGGGTATTGTATGTGTGTACTATCCATGGGCTAGTGTGTATGTACTATGGTGGGTATTGTATGTATGTACTATCCATGGGTTAGTGGGTATGTACTATTGTGGGTATTGTATGTATGTACTATCCATGGGTTAGTGTGTATGTACTATCCATGGGTTAGTGGGTTTGAACTATGGTGGGTATTGTATGTATGTACTATCCATGGGTTAGTGGGTATGTACTATTGTGGGTATTGTATATATGTACTACCCATGGGTTAGTGTGTATGTACTATGGTGGGTATTGCATGTATGTACTATCCATGGGTTAGTGGGTATGCACCGTGGTGGGTATTGTATGTATGTACTATCTATGGGTTGGTGGGTATATACTATGGTGGGTATTGTATGTACTATCCATGGGTTAGTGGGTACCCTATGTACTATGGTGAGTATTGTATGTATGTACTATCGATGGCTTAGTGGGTATATACTATGGTGGGTATTGTATGTATGTACTATCCACGGGTTAGTTGGTAGGTACATGTACTATGAATGTGTAGTAACTAGGAGCCAACCTGAAAAAAACTTTCATCAGTGTCTGACATTTTGTCAGGCACTAATTATACTTTGCGCCACTGACCCTGACATTCAGAAGTTATAGCCAGCAAATGCTGCTCTACATATGTGTAGCTCTGAACTAGAAATAATGGCGAAAATAACTATTATTCGACAATGTAGCTTCAGACCATCGTCATCATTAGTAATTATTCACACACTTGTAGGAAGATTGGGGATTATGATGTCCCGCAAATGTGTCTGTCTGTCTCTGTCTGTCTGTCTGTCTGTCTGTCTGCCTGTCTGTCTGTCTGCCTGCCTGCCTGCCTGCCTGCCTGCCTGCCTGCCTGCCTGTCTGTCTGTGTCGGTGCAGATATTAATTGTAATGCAACTCCTCTGAAACCATTTTACAGAATTCAACCAGATTTGGTATATGTAAATTACCCATATGAGTATGAAGTGCAAGAGGACATTTACATTTGGCCCTACCCCCAGGGGTGGGAGTGGGGTGGGGTAAAAAAGCCAAAGCAATAAATGTAGTGATCTGTGATGACGTGTCATCGACCGAGCAATCTAGTTGTAATAGACATTTTGTTGCTAAATATTATATCATTTATCAAGAGCATATACCGGTATATGTCTGTGTGTGAACGCTTTCTGTTTGCACAACTTCTGACAACATGCCAGCCATGGTAAAAGATGGGCCTGATACTTCATGGATTTGTTCCTGACAATGTCGGTGACAGACCGCTAATTTTCAGGCTTGACTATGGGTGGTGACCACCAAAACTAATAATACCTGTCAACCAACCAGGAGTGCCAAGCACCCACCAATAGTACCTACCCACCCACTCATTGTACCAACCACACGGTCATAATACCCACCACCTACCAATAGTACCTACACCCACCCATGTACCTTAAAGCGCTGTGTATCTTAATATAAAGCATGACAAACAAATCTCTGCTGTCTTGACCTTACAATCACAAATGCCGTAAAGGTGAATCATGATGCGGGGGAGGTAAAGGCAGAATCGATGATGAGAGAATTCGGCTTCGGTCATGTCTGCGTGATGCATCAATAATCAATATAACCATGATCAACGTTAGGCATTGTTGATCTGCAGTTAATCTCATTACAACACCGTCAGATAGCAAACTTGCTGAACATATGGAAAACAATCGGACTCAGAGTTGTTCCTGCCATGAGCAGCTACAACATTCAGTCAAATTGTTTTCAAAATAATCACCATACGTTTTAAAATATGGCACTGTAAATATCATACATAGCCTTCAGGATGAAATGGTCTCGTATCTCTGATTGGGAAAAGCTATTAACTCAACTGAACCTTGTTAATAACTGTATGTTCATGTGGCTAAACATAGCAGTCATATAGCGGACCCGCTCTGTTACGTCTATCTGACATTGCTAGGGCAATCTGTGATGGGGTGGTGGTTAGAGGGGCTGTGTATGGAGGGGAGTGTACCCCCCTCTACTCAACATTGCTAGGACAATCTGTGAGGTGGTGGTTATAGGGGCTGTGTATGGAGGGGAGTGTACCCCCTCTCCTTGTTATTGCTAAGCCAATCTGTGATTGGGTACTGTTGAATTTTAAAAAACTAACTGCTTTCAATCAAATTAATTTTTAAAGTGTGCAACAGCATACGGTATGTATTAAATCATAGTGGATTTAATTGGCATATTTGTTCTGTAACCATTTGAAATGGTTTATTTTGTCGTTTAATTCTCAACAGTTGTCAAGACAATATCCAAAGCATTTTCTCATCGAGAATAATGAATGCATATTTTCCATAGAGACAGAGTAAATGTACAGTGGAATGACCTCTTCATTTGGCTGCCAAATGACACTTCATCTTCACGTGGCTGCCAAATGACAGGCTATCGCCACATGGCTGGCAAATGTCACAGTAGACTCTTCAACTGTCTGGAAAATGACAATCTGTCTTCAGCTGTCGGGCAAGTCTGGTAAATGAGACTCCTTCAACTGTCTGGAAAATTAGACTCCTTTCACCCGTCTGGCAAATGAAACTTTGTCTTGACCTGGGTGACAAATTGACACTGACTTCACCTGGCAACACCTAAACGACGCATTATGCAGTATGTGCAATATGGTCCGACTTTAAGTAGGCCACTTTTGGTTGAAAGTAACCAACAAAGATGCTCTGAGTGCTTGGCCATGTTCAGGGAATATAACCATCCATGACATAAAGCCTTGGAATCCACTGTACCGTATGCTAACACTTACAAGGCTTCCGTGAAGAGGAAAGCCTTGCACAAACCTGATATATGTGCTATGTACTAACCTAAACGAAGCAGGACTGTACATGATGACCAAGAAGTCAAACATCCATCCTGTTTGATTAAGCCCTTAATGGCGAAATTTGGTCAAGAAAATCCAAATATTTAGTTGTTGAATGTCCATTTGCAGGTCAGGTGAAAATTTACCACTTGAATGACTGGCTGAGTTATCGAGTCAGTCATTACAGTGGTAAATTTTCAAGAATGATCTCCTGGGCTGCAATACATGAATCCATTTCCTCATATGATGTCATAATCAACTACTGTACATAATTCGAAATACTCCGTCTTTAGTGCCTAATAGTCCGACACGATGTACGAATTGTATGTCTTTACTATTTAATAAACATTCTGTTGAATATTTTGAAACTAATTCGACTGGATGGTGTTGCTGCCATAGACAGCAGCAGCGTCCAGTCGAATTAGTTTCAAAATATTTAGCAGCTTACCTGTATATTTTTCTGGAAATTGACAGTCAGGGAGTTCAGAGGTTGATTGATCCCAACACGGACGTGGTGTGGGTGGAGCTTATATAGAGATGGGCGGGGCATAGCTAAACCTGGAGAAGTCCATTGGACATTGGTCAAGACAACTGCAGAGGCCGGTTTTGGCCGTCTTAGCCATGACGGGGTTAAGATGGATGAGTCTAAATAATTATATACCTCACATCTTATAAGACTATCCGGGACATCGCGAGTCACCGCGAGTCTTAGATTGACTAAATTGAGATAGTCGTGAGCTTACTTGATGCCTCGGTGGCTCTTCAGTATCGCTGTTCCACATTAGTTATTAATGTGAAAGAGTTGTATATTGGTATCTCAGCACAGCGCGAGCTCTGCTACTGTTTTCATTACAAGGAAAAGCTATATGAATGAATACTGTTTGATCATTACGCTATACACTACAGCTGCTTCTCATGCCACTTTCAGCCTGTCCACCCCCACCACCAACACCACCACCATTATCCTTCGCCATCACCACCACCACCACCACCACCACCACCACCATCACCCCCATCATCCTCCACCACCCCCACCACCAGCGTCATCCTCCACCACCATCACCACCATCATCCTCCCACCACCAGCACCATCATCCTCCACCACCATCACCACCATCATCCTCCCACCACCAGCACCATCATCATCCTCCACTGCCACCACCACCACCACCGTCATCCTCCACCACCACCACTACCGTCATCCACCACCACCACCACCACCACCACCACCACCACCACCACCACCACCTTCATCATCCAACACCACCACCTTCATCCTCCACCACCACCACCGTTATCCTCCCAGCACCATCATCACCCTCCACAACCACCATCGTCATCCTCCACCACCACCACCACCACCACCACCACCACCACCACCACCACCACCACCACCACCACCTTCATCATCCTCCACCACCACCGTCATCCAACACCACCACCTTCATCCTCCACCACCACCACCGTTATCCTCCCAGCACCATCATCACCCTCCACAACCACCATCGTCATCCTCCACCACCACCACCACCACCACCCCCATCACCCCCACCCCCCCCCCACCGTCATCCCCCACCACCACCGTCATCATCCACCACCGTCATCCACCACCACCACCACCACCTTCATCCTCCACCACCACTACCGACATCCTCCCACCACCAGCACCATCGTCATCCTCCACCACCACCACCCATCCATCACCACCACCACTACACTTTTGTAAATTTAGCCCTGTAATAGCTTGCACAGTTATTTCCAGTTAGCGATTCCAGTAGTAAATATTTAAGGATATTTGTCTATTAATCTACAAATGTTATAGACATGCTAGAGAATATTTATTGAACAATTCATTTGAAATGCTGAAATGAATGCTTTGCCAGCTTGCCCATTAATGCTTAGTGAATTACCATGACAACCCATGTGTGGAAAATTTGCTCTTGTGTGCATGCATGTGTGAGCCTATGTGCGTGCTTGAGCGTACATGTGTGCGTTAGCCTGCATGCGCGCGTGCGCCTCCCTGCGTACATGAGTGCATGTGTGCCTCAGAATGTACTTATTTGATTTGGTTCAAATTGAACAACACAAGAAAGATAGTTTTAATAAGTTTGTAAGCTTAGGCCAGATGAACCGAGACCCTAGTTTACCATGGTCAACACAGGATTCGACTGCTGACCATGAATTATCATGGTTGGTAATGAAATGCTGTGAGTTTAACCAGGGTCAAACATGCTCATCATTGCCGGACCATGTGTAATCATGGTCAGTAATGATATACTATGTTTGCCATCATTGCCGGACAATGGGTGATCATGGTCAGTAACAATATACCATATTTGCTATCATTGCCGGACCATGGGTGACCATGGTCCGTAGCGATATACCGTGTTTGCCATCATTGCCGGACCATGGATGATCATGGTCAGTGACAGTATACCATGTTTGCCATCATTACTGGACCATGGGTGATCATGGTCAGTAATGATATACAATATACCATGTTTGGCATCATTGCCGGACCATTGGTGATCATGGTCAGTAACAATATATCATGTTTGCCATCATTGCCGGACCATGGGTGATCATGGTCAGTAATAATATACCATGTTTGCCATCATTGCCGGACCATGGGTGATCATGGTCCGTAGTGATATACCGTGTTTGCCATCATTGCCGGACCATGGATGATCATGGCCAGTAACAGTATACCATGTTTGCCATCATTGCCGGACCATCGGTGATTATGGTCAGTAATGATATACTCGGTTTGCCATCATTGGCAGACCATGGATGATCATGGCCAGTAACAGTATACCGTGTTTGCCATCATTGACGGACCATGGATGATCATGGTCAGTGATGATATATGTTTGCCATCATTGCCGGACCATGGGTGATCATGGTCAGTAATAATATACCATGTTTGCCATCATTGCCGGACCATGGGTGATCATGGTCAGTAATGATATACAATATACCATGTTTGCCATCATTGCCGGACCATGGGTGATCATGATCAGTAACAATATACCATGTTTGCCATCACTGCCGGACCATGGATGATCATGGTCCGTAGCGATATACCAGGTTTGCCATCATTGCCGGACCATGGGTGATCATTGCCCATAGCGATATACCATGTTTGCCATTATTGCCTGACCATGTGTGATCATGGTCTGTAGCGATATACCGTGTTTGCCATCATTGCCGGATCATGGATGATCATAGTCAGCATCATTGCCCGACCATGAGTTATCAAGGTCACAACAATATACATGTACCATGTTTGCCATCATTGCCGGACCATGGGTGATCATTGCCCATAGCGATATACCATGTGTGCCATCATTGCCGAGCCATGGGTAGTCATGGTCTGTAGAGATATACCATGTTTGCCATCATTGCCGGACCATGGGTGATCATTGCCAATAGCGATATACCATGTGTGCCATCATTGCCGAGCCATGGGTAGTCATGGTCCGTAGTGATATACCATCTTTGCCATCATTGCCGGACCATGAATGGTCATGGTCCGTAGCGATATACCATGTTTGCCATCATTGCCGGACCATGGGTGATCATGGTCCATAACGATATGCCATGTGTGCCATCATTGCCGGACCATGGGTGATCATGGTCAGTAATGATATACCATGTTTGCTGTCATTGCGGGGCTAGTTACATCATGTTACGACTCTAGGCCATGGTCAAAACCATTTCAAAGCTCAGTCAGACCATGTCTTACCATGGTTAACCATGTTTGACCATGTTTAGACTGACAAAACCGTGTTTTCCAATGAGTGTAGGCTTGCTGAGCTGGCATGGCTAATCAGACCATGCACGCATGTACACACTTACCCATACACGCACCGGGACTGCGCATGCACCACACATGCATGCACCTAGACCATGCATGCACCCACACATGCACGCACACACCAGTGAAGTATAAACAAAAGAAGGTGGTTAAAGAGACCACCTGTGTAATTCACCCTTTTCTGGTCAAGCCGACCAACACAGCCCTCGTTATAGTCATCTTGAAGAATGTCTACTTGCAGGCTAAGAGACGACTGTTTTTACCATTGGAATGACATGTTCGATAACCGATCCAGTCATTTCAGTCATACATTTTCAAACAGTCAATTCTTGGATTGCAAATGGCCAGTCAGTAATCTGATTGAATTTCAACTAAATGCTTAGCAAATTTGACAATTAAAGCTCCATCAATATGTGTGTGCCTGAGTGCCCAGTTCAGGAGAGTCGATCAGGAAGCGCTGTATGTGATGGATGTAATTACTGCAGAATTATGTATTCTTGCTTTAATGACTTAACTTTAACTGTATTGTATTTGATTGTTGTTTAGGTGGAGGAGATACGAGAGATGATCAACAAAATAGCCTCCAATGTCGACGAAGTCAAGATTAAACACAGTTCCATATTGTCAGCACCGCAGACGGATGACAGTAAGTATCATTGTCACATGATTATCACATGATCCAAACTGTCCAATAGGAGTCCTTCACTGATCACATGATGAATCAAGGTCCATAACAACTCTTCATCACAGACACTAGCTGTAATCGACAGGCGAGAAAATGCATTTTTGGATGCTCTTCTTTGATAGGGGAGATAACCGTTGCATGACCAGTTATATCGGGGAAACATAAAAGATTAATTTATAAGTTGTTATTCAGAGCTTGAATGTTGTTTGTGACTAAATAATGTACCTGGGGGGGGTGGGGGGGGGGGGTGGGCGGTGGGGGGTGTTTGTGTTTTGTGGTGTGTGTCTGGAGATCTATGATTAACACATGTCATGCTTGTGTCGGGTTAACCCATTAATGGTCAAGCTAGCCCAAACCGGATTCTGCAGTGGTCTTGAGGACAGTGGTTTTCATGGCGTCTCAATTTTGGAGGTTCCAGGGACCCCACACATAGAAATCTAGGGGTCCCAACGTGAAATCTGGGTGTCTTAAACTGAAATTACCGATAAATTCTGTATATACTGCACTATCGTGCATAGTACACACCCCTAAATTTGACCAAAATCGTCCTGAAAAAAACCTTGTTTTCGTGTATAGTGCCATGCAGTAAGATCAAGAGATGTGAATGAAAACTGGTAACAAAAAATCACTGACTTATTGCGTGTCGATTATATGCTTTCCTTATAAAATCTGGTTTGTGGCGTGCGTTAATCTGTTGTTTAATCACGGGAATATCATTTATGTACACTTTTAGCAAATATTTTGTGTTAATCTTTATTGAACGATATAAAAATACAAATATAATTTCCATCAGAACGGCTTAGAATCTGAATCTTTGACAGCTGTAACCTATAACCTTAACCTGTCAATCATAATCATCATTGTACCCACTGATTGGTCAAAGGATTGTCCCGTTTAGCGCATAATAAACATTCCTTTCTATATCTATGTAAATGCTAGATCACCTCGGAAAACTTCGGCTCTATCATTCTTTTTTTAGCGCATTTATGTCTGTATCTGGGTAGCCATCTATGGAATTTAAATATCTCTATGTCCAACTTGGGGAGACAAGAGTAACGCCCCTTTCTATGGATATAATAAATGCTAGATTGCCTTGGAAAACATCGGCTATATCGTACTTATTTCAACTCATTATGGCCGTGTCTGGATAGCAATCTATGTTTTTTAAACATCTCTATGTCCAACTCTGAATAAATTAGAACAAATTACAGGAAACAATGGCGTTATAAAAAAGTTGAATGATGTTTTATTTGATCACAATATGGTGTTTAATAAAGGTATAACACAATATTTAGACAGTAGTAAGACATTTCAACGATCCAGTTGAGGTAGTACCATTATAGACATGATAGAATGCGATCGTTATTCCCGACTGATTCCCGATCCATAAAATCACATTTTCAGCTCTGAATTTTGCGATTCAGACGAAAAAATCTGAGGAAAAAAAATGTGACAAATATTTATCCTTGTATACAGTGCTTTTTATAACGTAATTTGAGCAAAAAAGTGTGCAGTATATACGGAATATAACGGTAAACTGAAATTTGGGATTCGCATGTTGTTTTTCTCATGATGTTAAAATTAGAGAGTACCATGGGTGCACAGCTATGAATTATGGGTGTCCCATGATAGAATCTGTGGGACCCACTACCACTACTTTTGGGTGTCCCCAGTTACATTTTTTAGGTCTATACCCTCAAACCAGCACAGAGAGCCTTGGAATTCGCCTGCTACTCAGAGCCAACAAATACAAAGCCAGGAGAGGACGTCATTGCATAAATCTGCTAAGCATACTAAGAGGTGACCTCAAGACAGCAGGACTCGGTACACTCAAGTCAAGAATGGACCTGAGGAAGCTAAGGAGTGAGGACAGGACACACTGGGCAAAAGTGAAGGACTGATTGCAGCTGTAGGATGTTTCTACTACTGCAGCCGCAGAATACACTAATCATACATCCCCTCAAACGGACCCGTATCAGAAACCGTGCTTGAGGAATGTCCATTTGCAGGTCAAGAAGACTATTTGTGAAAGTTTACTGCTGCAATGACTGTGTCGAAAATAAGAGCCAATCATTCCAGTGGTAAGTTATCAAAAATAGTCTCGTCTTCGCTTGTAGATGGCAAGCCTGAAAATAAGGGCCTGTCAAGGACATTGTCAGGCACCAAACTATCAAATGTCGGGCACACTCGTGCCGGTTCCTGCAATTTTGTCAGGTACAGATTTAAACAGTCCCAGTTGTTGCAATGTGCAACAAACGAGTCTGCATACAAGTGTTTGACAAAACCATAAAATATTCATCTACCTAAGGTATATCACGATCATTATGACAGATGTTTAGTTGTTGTTATTACACCACAAAAACACCTTGACCGTTCAATCACTACTTGCTAAATCAGATTATCTGCATTTAGCTACCAGAATAAGATTTTTATGCTCGCTTACATGCTCCCTTATGCCTATACCATCACCATGCATACCCATAACCAGGCTACTGGTAAGGGAACCCCCAGCATAAGCCTCAGTATAGACTGGCACCAGTCTGTCCTCACTCCTTGGTGACGCCTGTCACTAAGTGCGCCCGCGCATGCGCAACAAGTCCCAAATAGGAAACAGATTCACTTTTCAAATATTCTGCAAGCAGAACAGTTGGCCTGCTATCCAGCTTAAGTTTTTATAGCTTTGCGGTTAAGTTCAGCTACATATTTAAGAGTTTCTGATACAGGAATCATGTCTATAATAAACTCTATTCTCCCTAATTATGTTTTGGGAGTTTTTAACTCTGGTTTATGAGTTACCGGTTTTCGTGTCAAATACTCCCGTTTTAGAGGTATTACAATTCATGCCTATTTTAATATCATCAATCAAACCATGCTTTAAAATAAAAAACCTTAGTACTCGCTTATTTATTCCATTTAGTGCCTACATAAAAATAATCTTACGATTCTTCGTGAAATTCTTGGTCTTCAGTGAGAATTTCAAATCCGTTACTCCGCCTCTTGTACAGAGGTTTTTGTTTCTTTAGCGGATCTTCATATCTAGAGATCTCTTATTAAGTATGTTTTTACTTAATCATTATCTGAGCGGATATCCTCTTTTTCCATAATTCTATAGAGGATTAGTATGATTCAGACGATAGTTGTAATTCTTGCGGTCGTTTTCGCTAATGGGGGAATCCCACGTCTTTCACGACCAGGCAGGAATTACGTCCTCTGTAGACTAGGGCTAAGGGTATCAGAAAAAGCCTGTAATATGACTTCTGGTAAGTCTCAGTCTAAAGAGCACATAAGTTGTGAGGGGGTGCATTACCCTCATGCAGTGGTGTCGGTGATGGAAGTTTCCAATAATTCATCCCATGCAAGGTAAAGCCAGTATGTTAAGAATGTCCGCTTCCGTTATTGCTCCTGGCTTGTCCGGGCAAGCGGGTTCTAAATCCGGATTGTCTTCTGGTTTGACCGGTCATCCGGATAAAAGTTCTGTGATTGTTCTGGCTTGGCTGGACATTCGGAGTCTCATTTCATCTGGCTGTTTCATCTTATATCTTCGGTTCCGATTTTTCCATTTCCGTTTTCCGGTAGTAGTGTATCTACTTCCGGTATGAGAGGTGCTTTTCTGGGTCTGTTAGATTCGGCCAAACATCTGTTATCAATTTCCGGTTCCGCTTCCGTTTCCGGTAGTAGTGTATCTGCTTCCGGTAGGAGAGATGATTTTCCAGGTCTGTTAGATCTGGCCAAGCATCTGTTATCAACTTCTGTTCCGGTTTGTTCTGCTTCCATTTCCGGTAGTAGCGTATCTGCTTCCAGTATGTATAGTGCTTTTCTGGGTCTGTTAGATCTGGCCAAGCATCAGTTATCAATTTCCAGTTCCAGTTTGTTTCGTTTCCGTTTCTGGTAGTAGTGTTTCTGCTTCCGGTATGAGAGGTGTTTTTCAGGGTCTGTTAGATCCGGTCAAGCATCCATTATCTATTTCTGGTACAGCCGGGGATAGGGTCATTTCCGGTTTTCACGGATCTTTCTGGTGTTCTAGGATTATCTTCCGGGTCTTCCTGTTTGCGATTTCCTTTGATAGAGAACTTCCTGGGCTTCCAGGTTTGTTCTTCAGGTCCGGCTTACATCTGCGCTTTCCTAGAATCTACTCATCTTCTTGCCTAAGAATTGGTCTTATTTCCGTATTTGTTTAATATTGAGAATGTTTAATGGCTGAAAAAATTCATACTGAGTCATTGCCAGTCTTGTAGTCACTCTTGGAATTGTAGTCTATTCAGACATTTATTCTTTTATCAGTGACAATTTTCAACGTAATTAAAGACTCTTCCGACTGGTTGGCGTATGGGTTTTTTGTTGCAGCTTATTTTATATGCGTATCTCTTCAGCCAATACGTCAGTCTGTATTCTACGCATTATCTCGAGATAGGTAATTTTTACTTTCATCCAACTTTAGATGGCCAGTTGTCTTCGGGCCGTTCAGCCTTTTTTCGCACTCCATTTTCCTCTTATGTCGGCAGGTTGACATATTTATTTTAACCAAAGGGAGTTAATTTGTGGATGAAAACCCCTGATTCTAGCGTAAATCGTAGTCTAATTTTGTCAGTAGATCAAGTATTATTTGACAAGCTGACAAGATGATCTGACAAGCCCGAGCGGCTAGGCAACCGTTGATGTATTCAATATCATTTTTTAGCTCACCTGACCTTTCGGCCAAGTGAGCTTATGTCGTGGCAACCGTCCGTCGTGTGTCCATCCGTCATCCGTCCATCGTCCATCCATCCCTCAACTTTTCCTTTAAAACGACTTCTTCTCAAGAACCACTGGGCTGATTTCAATTATATTTGGCAGGAAGCATCCCTAGGGCATAGAGATTCAAGTTCAAACGAAGTCGATCGGCCAAAATCTAAGATGGCCGACGACCAAAATGGGCAATTTTTAGAAACACTAAAAAATCTCCGAAAATGCTGGAGGAATTGATTCAAAGCTCATAGCACATCATCTATTGCAACGGTAGATCCAAATTTGTTCACGGCAACCTGATTGGCCGATTAGCTTGGCGGCCATCTTGGATGACCTAGTTTTCGCGAAAACGACTTCTTCTCCCGAACCGCTGAAGGGATAGAGCTGAAATTTTGTAAATATGCTTAGGGACCAAGCGCCTTTCAAGTTTGTTCAAGGGAAGTTTGTTCGTTTAAAAAACATGGCCACCATCAACCAATCAAAATTCAGCGTTTCTTGGTCATATTAGCTTTGTATTTGATGTATTTTGATAGCGAAAATTGCTTTATATATGCTTATCAGTGTGGCGAGTTCAAATATGCCACTTTCGAGACTGTCAGATAAACGGTTTGGCTGCCATCTTGGTTTGTTTTCCTGCCATAGGCTCCCATAGTAAAGCAATGGGCCCATAGTAATGCAATGGGGAATTCTTTAAACGACTTCTTCTCAAGAACCACTGGGCCGATTTCAATTATATTTGGGAGGAAGCATTCATAGGGCATAGAGATCTAAGTTTGTTCAAATGAACCCGATCGGCCAATTTGTCTGGTGGCCATCTTGGATTTAGGCCGATTTTAGGAAACGTCTAAAAATATTCTTCTCCAAAACCGCTTGGGGGATTGATGCAAACCTCATGAAATATGATTTATGGCAAGGGAACTTGATTTGTCAAATGGTTCGTCGGCCATCTTGGTTGACCTAGTTGTAGCGAAAATGACTTATTCTCCAGAAGCGCTGAAGGGATCGGGCCGAAATTTGGCAGATATGATTAGGGCCTAAGGGCCATTAAAGTTTGTTCAAGAGAAGTTGATCCATCAAAAAACATGGCCGCCGTGGGCCAATCAAAATATAGCATGTTTGGTGGCCATATTGGATTTTTTTATTTGATGGATTTTGAGGCCAAAATTGGTTTTATATGTGTTTTTGGGTATTCTGATCTCAAATTTGCAATTTTCGAAACTGTCGGATAAACGGTTTGGTGGCCATCTTGTTGATAAAGAGCATTATAGTTGAAATGCCTATTGTCCAGCTGAGCGATACAGGCCCATTGGGCCTCTTGTTATTAAATCTCCTCAAAGGTTTGCCATAGTTCTCTGAACAGGTTCTTGTCATGCATTCTATTCGAAGTAAGTTTCCCTTAGTTCATCATTTCGAGTGGTGCTTTGGGAAACCGTAATTTCTTTTCTTCATTCTTTTTTGCTAAATTCTGTCACGAGTTAAGGTTTTCGAATTCCAGACGTGATTATTGCGGATTCTCAGGTACAGGATTTGGCTATATCGTGACTCTAAGCACTCCCATAGGCTTACTATGGGTTTTTGGTTTGCCACGATATCTGGTTAAATCTCTATAAATAAAATGATCTATAATTTTTGCAGAGTCTTAGCATTTTAATAAGTTACGCTTTACTGATATGAGACTTATCTCCATTCAAAGTAAGCGGTATTATTAAAATATCCATAATAAACGTGAGTTACCTCTTTTGTGAGGTCTAAGCATTAGGATATAGTCCAGGATTTTTGGTTGGAGCATCATGGCATATGTAATCTATGTGGTTTCTATGAGCAGTCCTCTTTAGAGAGTGGTGCAGTGGAAGCGCACTCGGGCCATATCCCAGAGTTCCTTGGATCGTAACCACGCTCTGCTAAGTTGAAATCATAACATTACCTCCCACCTTGCAATGGTCAAGAGCAATCATAGACTAAAAACATATAGTAAGTTTGCCACATCTTTAAGGGCGGCCCTTATCAAAAGGGCCAGATATTCTTGGATCTAGAACCCTTCTCTGCAGTCTCTTCTCCCAAATGGTCTTCTGTTCCTTCTAATCAGAAGCTATCAGCTTTAGAGGGGTTGTTGTTTTCTATGATTGTCAAGGAGTCTATAGAAGAGGCTCTTCTTTGGAAAGTAGATCCAGGCTTCTGTTCATTGGTCGGGTTGTCTGATAGGCATCTAAATCTCGATTCGTTCAGTCCGAGGTTTTCTTAGGATGTCACTAGATCCAAATCATTTTGCGACATGTCTGATTGCCCAGATTTTATCTTTCATGTCTCCCTTTTCGGACAGTCAGGTTCGGGCGATGATCGCACTGTCTCAGTTCTGGACAGGATTGTTTGATTTCATGTTCCTTCCAATATTCCTGATTGTAACGTTTCTGTAGATAGTCATGGACCATGTTGAAGAATTTCTTCTAGCTACTCTCTTTCGGTCAAAGAGGATCTGATTGGTAGCCTTTCTCAATCTTCTGGTAAGATTTTGCTAGCCTTCTCCCAGTATCATCAGATCTCGCTCAAGTACGGGGTCTTTCATCTTCATCCAATCACTAATTCTTCATCTTGTTTGTTTGGAGAATTTTCGAGTGTCCGGTCTCTGTGAGATCATTTGTTCTTCAAGGTCACAGGAAATCATTGTCTCTTACAGGAGGAAGTCGACCTGTCGAGTTTGTACAAAGGTCGACTATTAAATCTTTGGCGTAGGTTTATTTAAAGCACGGTTTCTTGCATGATTTCGTTTTTTTATTTCTAAGCCTTTGCCTTCCTGGAATTTGGCCTTGATTCTTAAAGTTTCGACAGGTCTCCATTTTGGCCAATGGGATCTATCAGTCTCAAACAATTGACTCATAAGGCTGTTTTCCTTGTTGCTGCCTCTTCAGCTAGGAAAAGATCTGAAATTCTTTTTACACAGAAAAGGACAGATTTATCGATTCTGGGAACGCAGCCCTCATTATTTGGCGTAACCAAACCAATAGTTCCCGTGTTGGTTACGCAATATCGTTAAGTGCAGACTGAAAATTAGGTTATGTAGAAATGAGCTCTTGATTTATTTCAAGTGGAGAAATAGTCAAACGCATGTTCAGTTTGTATCATAGACTAACAAGGCATTTAATAACCTGGAAAATCTTTTTGCTGTATATATTAGCCTCTGAAAGCAAATGTTAGAGGGCCAATCTATGAGTTTATGCGAAGGAAATTCCCGTAACCTATTAATAGGTTACGCAGATTTTCCAAATTTCGTGGCCTGGGACGGTCTAATTTTATATCCCAGAAGGGATTTTTTATCGAAGACCCAGTCTAACCGTTTCTCAGCCAAATCTATTATTGTTAGTTTTATTATCTTTTTTGCTGTCGGACAGATTCTGGTGTCCTGTCAGGGCCTTAAAAGTCTATAAACGTCATACCAATTTTAATTAGATCTGATTCTTCGCTCTTATGGGTTGGTACGCGGAGGAGGTGGCTAGACCAGTTTCTAAAGCCACAGTTGCCAGATGGTTTTGTGAGACCATAAAATTATGCTATGTGATTGCCTCCCCAGGTGAGCTTAATTTAACCCATGTCAGGGCTTTTGACCTTTGTAATATGGCTTCCTCCTTCGCTCTTTTTGCCGGCTCATCATTGGGCGATGTCATACAAGTCGCAGGTTGGAAACCTGAATCAACTTTTTTATATTTCTGGGATTAAAGGATCAAAGGCCAGTGGCCTCCTTTTTCAGAAATATAATGTTTTTAACAAAACAAGACAAGGACCATTTACCAAGGTCATCTCACCAATTTCGTTAGTCTGTATATCTGTCAGATATGGTGAGAATATTCTCTTGTTTTGTTTATCTCATTGAGTTGACAATTTCTCTTGTCTGATAATCACTGTGTGATTGATTAAGATGCACCATTATGTTATGTTATTAACATTTGATTATGTTTTGTTTGATTTTTATCCTTGCTTATGGATTCTCAAATCTCCTCCCACCATGTGTTTACAGTGGGGCACTGACCAAATCTACGGGTTTAGCAAGTAGTGATTGAATGGTCAAGATGTTTTTGTGGTGTAATAACAACCCCCAACAGACACCCCCCCCCCCCTTTAGTGGGTTGGTCTGTAGCTTTATTAACCACTATAAAAACATACATACCGTTCAATCACTACGACCCGACCTCAGCCACCCAGCAGGGTAGTGATTTGAGAATCTAGTCAGGATACAAAAATGTATATGGCACTTAAATTTAGAAAAGTGAATCTGTTTCCTATTTGGGATCTGTTGCAAATGTGCGGGCGCGCTTAGTGACAGGCATCACCAAGGAGTGAGTACAGATTGGTGCCAGTCTATACTGAGGCTTATGCTGGGGGTTCCCTTACCAGTAGCCTGGTTATGTGTATGCATGGTGTTGGTATAGGCATAAGGGAGCATGTAAGCGAGCATAAAAATCTGATTCTGGTAGCTAAATGCAGATAATTTGATTTAGCAAGTAGTGATTGAACGGTAAGTATGTTTATATAGTGGTTAATAAAACTACAGACAAGTGGGGTCTGTTGGTTTTTTTTGGACACGTTTCTAATAAGTTCAAGTAAAGAACACTGAAGTAGAATAGTGTTGACAGGCAGCAAATTCTTGATGTCCGGAACTAAGTAGCTGGCGCCTGACAAAGTGTTGGACACCTTTGAAAAAGTAATTTCCAGGCCTGAGATGGACATCCACAAAGCAAAAATCTCCATTTTTGAGATGGCCCTTGACCATTACATGGTTAAATCCCCATTTTGTTGACAGCTCTTGACCATTATATGGTTAAATGGTTGATTGTGGCAGCACATGTACATGCGCATTGTACTGATGCTTGTCATGTTTGGTGTGCTGAGAACACAATGGAGCAATCATGTTTTAACTATGCACATTGTACTGATACTTGACATGTTTGGTGTGCTGAGAACACAATGCAGCAATCATGTTTTAGCTATGCACCTTGTACTGATACTTGACATGTTTGGTGTGCTGAGAACACAATGCAGCAATCATGTTTTAACTATGCACATTGTACTGATACTTGACATGTTTGGTGTGCTGAGAACACAATGCAGCAATCATGTTTTAGCTATGCACATTGTACTTATACTTGACATGTTTGGTGTGCTGAGAACACAATGCAGCAATCATGTTTTAGCTATGCCCCACCCATCTCTAGCTAGGCTCCACCCACCCTTTACCCGTGTTGGGATCAATTGATCCCTGCACACTGAATCCCAATTTCCAGAAAACTATACAGGTATGCTATTGAATATTTTGAAACTAATTTGACTGGGTGTTGTTGCTGCATATATTTTTATTAAGTAGTAAAGACATACAATTCGTACACATTGACAAACTATTAAGCATTTATGACAGGCTAAATTGTGTCTCATGATGTAATTGATTATTGCATCAGCCTACATGTGACGTAGACGATTATGATGTCATATGATTGATTGAGGAACTGAATTCGTCAATTGCAGATTTCAGTGTAACATTACGTTCAATCTATCAACTACACAGATTTTATTTGTTCAGGATGAATGACCATTCTAAAGCATCGAAATCATGCCAGTCTGTGATAAGGCTGGATATGTCCCAGGACAATAATCACAGTTGTCACGACAATGACAATGTCTATGACCTGAGATGAATTGTCTGACAGCACCTGTGACAGTGATGGTTATGCTGAGATGATGGCATCGGAATGTTGCATCCTGGCAATGATGATGACTTGGTAGCTAAGCCACCAACAACTTTCAGTCAAATTGTTTTCAAAATATTCAGTATATACAGACTTAAACTCCATAGAAGGTGTAGTTTGCAGCAATTCAGCAGACAGGGCGTTAAACTACAGCCTAACTTCATTATTATCGGCTCATCTGATTAGTATATAATATGGCACAGTCGACGGAGACTAATGTTTTCACAGAATCTGTGGTCAAGGACTGTGAATATTTTCCAATCACAAGATCCTTTACAGACAGCCGATTCATTGGCAATTATTCCAGATAAATCCTGGATAATTCCCTCATTTTTTGCAGTTATTTATAAAATAACGATGATTTCTTCGGGGGTGGTGTTTCCCCGTAGAGATTCTGATTTTTTTTGGTCTAATTTGTGTAGGAAGAAACAAAATGGCCTTGTCATGCTGTCGGTGGCGGGGATAAAGTTAGGTTTATAACTTATTGTTATCATATCCATATCATTGCTGATGCTATAATAATACGGTCCCGGGGGAGATTTTATGCACTAAGAGGGAAGTAAAGTCAGGGTAGAAAACCTTCACTTAAGCACAGTCAACAGTCAGCATCGCTATTTGTTCAGAAATGCATAATGGAAATATCAGTTGTATATTTATGAAATAGATTGACTGAAAGCTGTTGCTGCCTTATAGGACAGCTTAATGGGTAGCTTGTAGGTCAGCTTATAGTGCACCGTATAGGGTAGGTTATAGGACAGCTTATAAGTCAGCTTATAGGGGAGCTTATAGGGTAGGTTGTAGGGTAGGTTATAGGACAGCTTATAAGTCAGCTTATAGGGTAGGTTATTGGAAAGCTTATATGGTAGCTTATAGAGTAGCTTATATGGTAGGTTATAGGACAGCTTATAGGGCAGATTATAGGGTAGGCTATAGGGCAGCTTATGCGGAAGCTTATAGGATGGATTATAGGGTAGCTTATAGGGTAGGTTATAGGGCAGCTTATAGAGTAGCTTATAGGGTAGGTTATTGGACAGCTTATATGGTAGCTTATAGTGTAGCTTATAGGGTAGGTTATAGGACAGCTTATAGGGCAGCCTATAGGGTAGGTAGGCTATAGGGCAGCTTATAGGGTAGGTTATAGGGCAGCTTATAGGGTAGCTTATAGGGTAGCTTATAGGGTAGGTTATAGGGCGGCTTATAGGGCAGCTTATAGGGTAGGTTATAGGACAGCTTATAGGGCAGCCTATAGGGTAGGTAGGTTATAGGGCAGCTTATAGGGTAGGTTATAGGGCAGCTTATAGGGCAGCTTATAGGGTAGGTAGGCTATAGGGCAGCTTATAGGGTAGGTTATAGGGCAGCTTATAGGGCAGCTTATAGGGTAGGTAGGTTATAGTGTAGCTTATAGGGTAGGTTATAGGACAGCTTATAGGGCAGCTTATAGGGTAGGTAGGCTATAGGGCAGCTTATAGGGCAGCTTATAGGGTAGGCTATAGGGCAGCTTATAGGGTAGGTAGGCTATAGGGCAGCTTATAGGGCAGCTTATAGGGTAGGCTATAGGGCAGCTTATAGGGTAGGTTATAGGGAAGCTTATAGGGAAGCTTATAGGGTAGGCTATAGGGCAGCTTATAGGGTAGGTTATAGGGAAGCTTATAGGGTAGGTTATAGGGAAGCTTATAGGGTAGGTTATAGGGTAGGTTATAGGGTAGGTTATAGGGTAGGTTATAGGATGGATTATAGGGTAGCTTATAGGACAGCTTATAGGACAGCTTATAGGGTGATTTATAGGACAGCTTATAGGGAGGCTTATAGAGTGACTTATAGAGCGGCTTATAGGGTAGGTTGTAGGGCAGCTTATAGGGTAGCTTATAGGGCAGCTTATCTGGTAGCTTATTCAGTAGTTTATAGGGCAGCTCTTAGGGTAGCTTATTGGGCAGTGTAGGTAGCGTGAAGTGCACATTAAATTGGGACTCTTTGTTGACACCTTAGAGAGCGGCTAATAGGGCACAATTAAAGGGTAGCTTATAGAGCACCTTTGTTGACACCTTAGATGGCACCTTAGAGGACACCTTAGTAGACACTTTAGAAGGTACCTTAGTTAACACCTGAGATGGGACCTTAGAGGGAACCTTAGTTGACACGTTAAGGGCACCTTGGTTGACACCTTAGTTGACACCTTAAGGGCACCTTAGTTGACACCTTAAAGGGGACCTTAGAGGGGACCTTAGTGGGCACCTTAGTGGGCACCTTAGAGGGCACCGTAGTGGACACCTTAGAGGGCAGCTTATAGGCACCTTAGTTGACAACTTAGTTGATACCTTCGAGGGGACCTTAATGGGCACCTTAGTTGACACATTAGAGGGCAGCTTATAGGCCGCCTTAGTTGATACCTTTGATTAGTTGACACCTTAAGGGGCACATGAGTGGGTGCCTTAGAGATAACCTTAGTTCTTGTAGAGCAGCTTATAGGATACCTTAAAGGGCAGCTTAAAGGGCAGGGTTGACAGCTTTGAATGAGTCTATTTCATAAATATTAACAGAATCTTAGCTATGTTGATAGTGTTAAAGGGGCAATTGGTTAAATGATGTGATTGTATATAAACGTCAGATCCTGTGCTGTGGTGGTTGATGGAATGAAGATTCACGCTTATTTGGAGCAAACAGGTTGTGCGGAATACTCTATATTTATATTTCTAGGTTTTAATGATACATGTATATGTTATTTAAAGTGCGAAGATTATAAGGGATCTATCGATCTATGACACAATCCCTGACATTTGTTTATCTTGTAGTCCAACGTGTGAAAGGTTAATAGTGTTAAATGTCATGGAATATGACAGGAATTTAATTTTTTCAGAGTTTGAAATTACAAGACTTAAAATCGCAGAATTATGTCACCTGTAGATAATACATGTATGTAATGTAGCCCACATGGATCTAATATACACGCGCAGACACACACTGGGCGCCCGTAGATAAATTGGAAGATAAGCTACTTGAGTCGGTATACCTACACCCCTTGTCCCCCTATACTTATTATACACCTGTGTGCGTACCCAATGAAACACTTCCAATTGTACCACATAACCATACTATAGTCTTTGCATATTGGATGATGCAAAACCCGTATTTGACAGTAAAATCTGTAATGGATGTTAAAGGATGGATTAACTCTTTCCGCATTAATTTCTTCACATTGTGCTGTCAAGGGAGATAACTTCATATTATCTAGCATACGTTTTCTCATGAAAAAATTCATTGTATTTCTGAGCTTAAAGTGGGCCTAAATTTCTGTTGCTTTTTGCTGTTTATTTGCGGATAATTGTAATGGGGCCAATACTGATTTCAACACAACTTGCACTCGTACAATAACAATTCATATTGGACTCAACAATGTAAAATAACCTAACAATAATATGGAAGATAGCCTACATGGATCAGGAATACACCAACACCATTTCTACCCATAGATAATCTGGAAGATGCATGTAGCCTACATGGATGAGTACACCCACACCGCTTGTAATATGGAAGATTTCCAAGATGGGTCAGGAGTAAACCACATCCCTGGTACCCTGTAGATAATTTGAACAATATCTTAGGATACACCCACACTACTGGCTGATTGACACCCTTAGATAATGTGGAAGGTAGCCTACAGGGATCACGAGTACACCCACACTACTGTCACCCTTAGTGGAAGGTAGTCTACAGGCATCATGAGTAAACCTACACTACTGACACCCTTAGATAATGTGGAAGGTAGCCTACAGGCATCATGAGTAAACCTACACTACTGACACCCTTAGATAATATGGAAGGTAGCGTACAGGGAACATGAGTACACCTACACTACTGACACCCTTAGATAATATGGAAGGTAGCCTACAGGCATCATGAGTACACCTACTCTACTGTCACCCTTAGATAATGTGGAAAGAAGCCTACAGGGATCATGAGTACACCTACTCTACTGTCACCCTTAGATAATGTGGAAGGTAGCCTACAGGCATCATGAGTACACCTACACTACTGTCACCCTTGGATAATGTGGAAGGTAGCCTACAGGGATCATGAGTACACCTACTCTACTGTCACCCTTAGATAATGTGGAAGATAGCCTACAGGCATCATGAGTACACCTACACTACTGCCACCCTTAGATAATGTGGAAGGTAGCATATAGGGATCATTAGTACACCTACACTACTGTCACCATTGGATAATGTGGAAGGTAGCCTACAGGGATCATGAGTACACCTACACTACTGTCACCCTTGGATAATGTGGAGGGTAGCCTACAGGGGTCATGAGTACACCTACACTACTGTCACCCTTAGATAATGTGGAAGGTAGCCTACAGGGGTGAGTACACCCAGACCCCTGGCACCTGTAGTATACAGGGATCAGGGATTCACCCACATTACTGGCACCCTTTGATAATATAGAGGACACACCCACACTACTGGCACACTTTGATGACATGGAAGATAGCCTAGAGGCGTGAGTACACCCACACTCCTAGCACCTGTAGATTATATGGAAGGTAGTATACAGGGATCAGTACACGCACAATGACGGCACCAGTAGATAATGTGGAAGGTAGCTTACTGGGATCAGTACATCAACACCCCTGGTACCCGTAGGCTGTAGATAATATTGAAGGTAGCCTAGAGGGATCAGTACATCCACACCCATGTCACCCTTAGCTAATGTGCAAGGTAGCTAACTGGGATCAATACATCAACACCCCTGGTACCTGTAGGCTGTAGATAATATAGAAGGTAGCCTACAGGATTCAGTACACCAACACTCCTGATACTGTAGGCGCCTACATGGATCGGTACACCCACACCCATGTCACCCTTAGATAATGTGAAAGATAGCTTACTGCGATCAGTACATCAACACCCCTGGTACTGTAGGTTGTAGATAATATGGAAGGTAGCCTACATGGATCTAAATAATGTGGAAGGTAGCCTACAGGGATCAGTACACCAACACCCCTGGTAACTGTAGGTAATATGGAAGGTAGCCTACAGGGATCAATACACCCACACCCCTGGCACCCGTAGATATTGTGAAAGGTAGCTTACAGGGATCAGTAACACCCATGTTATCCGTAGATAATATGGAAAGTATGCCAATTGGATGCAGAGTACACAGTCATTTTTATCACACACCCCTAATATCTGTAAATAATGTGGAAGTTAGCCTACATGAATCAGGAGAATACCCGCACCCATGGTGCCATTAGATAATATGGAATGTAGCCTACAGGCATGACAGGGTTCCAGAATACAGCGTTGTTTTTATTACACACCAGGCATAGATCTGTGGATAATATGTCAGAACTAAACAAGACATATTTGATGCCTTCAAAATATCATTTTCTTTGAATGTCAAATGCAGACAAAATATTTGATTTGCATGGTAATAATATTAAATAGCCAGCTTACATGTTTCCTTGTTTCTGTTGTTTGAAATCAGCATTATATAACACATAATAATCTCTTTAGATTTACAGCTTTATCCAGTCATCATAATTATCACCTGGGGAAATCTAGGAACTCAACACAAGACATGCGTAAGCTTAGCGGGAGAAGTCTCTGTTTCAATTTATGGATACACGTATACATGAGGACATTGTCCGACATAATGATCTTGAGCACACCACTCCACGTCACGTCGCTGTCTGCCATCGCAAGCAGAATTATTCCGCACATTGCTTTTCCACCCCATTATGATCAATAATCATAGCTGAGGTTCCTCTGATATTCTGGTTCCTACCATCCAAATTTAGACTTGATTTAGCACAAAAATGCGCTTAGTGTATGATGTCCTCATGAGCTGGTGCAATTTACTTAGCAGTCAATATATTGTATTTGCTGCCGAGCCCAAAGGCTTTCCTGGTGATAATATATTTACAATAGATGATATGAATGAATATAATAATAATAATAATAATAATAATAATAATAATAATAATAATAATAATAATAATACAATGACACTTTAACCCTTTCAATGACAAATCCCTGAAAAAGTAAATTCGTTTCGATTTATATCATATTCTGTTGAATACAGTCATATTAATTTCAAAATATTCAACAGCTTTCATGCTTGTTTACCCTGAGATTGAGATACAGGGAATTTATTGTTGTTGAGCCTTACTAGAAGCAGAGGATGGTAGTAGTCCTACGAAAAGTAGACGATGGTAGCCATATGGGAAAGCAGAAGATGGTAGTCATACAGGACGCAAATGATGGTAGCTATACAGGAAGCAGAGGATGGTAGCTATACAGGAAGCAGAGGATGGTAGTAGCCCTGCGGCAAGCAGAGGATGGTAGCCATACAGGAAGCAGAGGATGGTAGTAGCCCTACGGCAAGCAGAGGATGGTAGCCATACAGGAAGCAGAGGGTGGTAGCCTTATGGGAAGCAGAGGATGGTAGCCATACAGGATGCAGAGGATGGTAGCCTTACAGGAAGCAGAGGATGGTGGCCCTGCAAGAAGCAGAGGATGGTAGCCCTACAAGAAGCAGAGAATGGTAGCCCTATGGGAAGCAGAGGATGGTAGTAGCCCTACGAAAAGCAGAGGATGGTAGCCATACAAGAAGCAGAGAGTGGTAGCCCTATGGGAAGCAGAGGATGGTAGACATGGAATACCTTCAATGCTACACTGTGTCTGTGAGACATGGAATATCTTCTGTGCTACACTGTGTCTGTGAGACATGGGATACCTTCAGTGCCACACTGTGACCATGAGATATGGGATACCTTCAGTGCTATGTTGTGACCATGAGACATGGGATACCTTTAGTGCTACACTGTGGCCATGAGACATGAGATACTTTCAGTGCTACACTGTGGCCATGAGACATGAGATACCTTCAGTACTACACTGTGGCCATGCGACATGGGATACCTTCAACCTGCTACACAGTGGCCATATGACATGGGATACCTTCAGTGCTACAGTGTGGCCATGAGACATGGGTTACCTTCAGCGCTACACTGTGGCCATGGGACATGGGATACCTTCAGTGCTACACTGTGTCTGTGAGACATGGGATACCTTCAGTGCTACATTGTGTCTCAATTTAAGAATAGAGGCGTGGCTTAGTGCTGAGAATACACCTCTACCATAATGGCAGGCCATCTTTTTACATCATCCCAATGACTAGACCATTACACAGACTCCATTTCAGAGACCAGACATGTCGGGACCCTGTCTATTAGTGTAGTGGACTCTAAATGCAACAATGTGGATCATGTTGATTTTGGTATCATCTTAACCCTTGTATCACTCGCTTATAGACATTAAAATCGACTAGATCCATCCAGTGGTTCATGTGATTTTACCATCTATGCAACGTCAGCAAATCCTTGTTCTCGTTTTATGTACATCCAATTTGAATTCCAAGACAAATTTAGAAAGAATATTTTCTGTTAACTATTTATGATCTTTATATCATTTTATTTTATGTGGAATTATATTGTCTGGTATAAATAGGATAGCTTTAGTGTCCTTGAAGATTCAGTTCTCTTTATCATTATATTAGAGTGGAAATTACTACGCCAATGACCACTCATTAAACATGAGCCCCTTTTCTCAATCTGGTATCAAATGTGATCTCGCGATATACGAATGGGGGATAACTTCAGTGTGCTACAGTGTGTCTGTGGGACATGGGATACCTTCAGTGCTACACTGTGGCCATGGGACATGAGATACCTTCAGTGCTACACTGTGTCTGTGAGACATGAGATATCTTCAGCGCTACACTGTATCTGTGAGACATGGGATACCTTCAGCCTGCTACACTGTGGCCATACAACATGGGATACCTTCGGTGCTACACTGTGGCCATGAGACATGGGATACTTTCAGTGCTACACTGTGTCTGTGAGACATGGAATACCTTCAGTGCTACACTGTGTCTGTGAGACATGGGATATCTTCAGTGCTACACTGTGACCATGAGATATAGGATACCTTCAGTGCTACATTGTGACCATGAGACATGGGATACCTTCAGTGCTACACTGTGGCCATGAGACATGAGATACCTTCAGTGCTACACAGTGGCCATACGACATGGGATACCTTCAGTGCTACACTGTGGCCATGAGACATGGGTTACCTTCAGTGCTACACTGTGGCCATGAGACATGGGATACCTTCAGTGCTACACTGTTGCCATGCGACATGGGATACCTTCAGTGCTACACTGTGGCCATGAGTCATGAGATACCTTCAGTGCTACACAGTGGCCATACGACATGGGATACCTTCAGTGCTACATTGTGACCATGAGACATGGGATACCTTCAGTGCTACACTGTGGCCATGCGACATGGGATACCTTCAACCTGCTACACAGTGGCCATACGATATGGGATACCTTCGGTGCTACACTGTGGCCATGAGACATGGGATACCTTCAGTGCTACACTGTGGCCATGAGACATGGGATACCTTCAACCTGCTACACAGTGGCCATACGACATGGGATGCCTTCGGTGCTACACTGTGGCCATGAGACATGGGATACCTTCAGTGCTACACTGTGGCCATGAGACATGGGATACCTTCAGTGCTACACTGTGGCCATGAGACATGGGTTACCTTCAGTGCTACACTGTGGCCATGGGACATGGGATACCTTCAGTGCTACACTGTGTCTGTGAGACGTAGGATACCTTCAGTGCTACATTGTGTCTCAATTTAAGAATAGAGGCATGGCTTTGTGCTGAGAATACACCTCTACCATAATGGCAGGCCATCTTTTTACATCATCCCAATGACTAGACCATTACACAGACTCCATTTCAGAGACCAGACATGTCGGGACCCTGTCTATTAGTGTAGTGGACTCTAAATGCAACAATGTGGATCATGTTGATTTTGGTATCATCTTAACCCTTGTATCACTCGCTTATAGACATTAAAATCGACTAGATCCATCCAGTGGTTCATGTGATTTTACCATCTATGCAACGTCAGCAAATCCTTGTTCTCGTCTTATGTACATCCAATTTGAATTCCAAGACAAATTTAGAAAGAATATTTTCTGTTAACTATTTATGATCTTTATATCATCTTATTTTATGTGGAATTATATTGTCTGGTATAAATAGGATAGCTTTAGTGTCCTTGAAGATTCAGTTCTCTTTATCATTATATTAGAGTGGAAATTACTACGCCAATGGCCACTCATTAAACATGAGCCCCTTTTCTCAATCTGGTATCAAATGTGATCTCGCGATATACGAATGGGGGATAACTTCAGTGTGCTACAGTGTGTCTGTGGGACATGGGATACCTTCAGCATGCTACGCTATATCTGCGGGACATGGGATACCTTCTGTTCCCTACACTGTATCTGCGGGACATGGGATACCTTCAGTTTCCTACACTGTGTCTGCAGGACAATGAGATGCCTTCAGCGTGCCTCAGTGTGTCTGTGAGACATGGAATACCTTCTGTTCCATACACTGTGTCTGCGGGACATGGGATACCTTCTGTTCCCTACACTGTGTCTGTGGGACTTGATACTGTCTGTTCTCTACACTGTCTGCGGGACAATTGATACCTTCAGTTTCCTACACTTGTGTCTGTGGGACATTGGATGCCTAAGCGTGCCTCAGTGTGTCTGCGGGACATGTGCTACCGTCAATTTCCTACACTGTGTCTGCAGGACATGGGATACCTTCTGTTCCCTACACTGTGTCTGCGGAACATGTGATACATGTACCTTCTATTCCCTACAGTGTGTCTGTAGGACATGTGATACCTTCTGTTCCCTACACTGCCTGTGGAACATGTGATACCATCCGTTTCCTACACTGTGTCTGCGGGACATGGGATACCTTCTGTTCCCTACACTGTGTCTGCGGAACATGTGATACATGTACCTTCTGTTCCATACACTGTGTCTGTAGGACATGTGATACCTTCTGTTCCCTACACTGCCTGTGGAACATGTGATACCATCCGTTTCCTACACTGTGTCTGCGGGACATGGGATACCTTCTGTTCCCTACACTGTGTCTGCGGAACATGTGATACATGTACCTTCTGTTCCCTACACTGTGTCTGTAGGACATGTGATACCTTCTGTTCCCTACACTGTGTCTGCGGGACATGTGATACCTTCTGTTCCCTACACTTTGTCTGCGGAACATGTAATACATGTACCTTCTGTTCCCTACACTGTGTCTGTAGGACATGTGATACCTTCTGTTCCCTACACTGCCTGTGGGACATGTGATACCTTCTGTTCCCTACACTGTGTCTGCCGGAAATGGGATACCTTCAGTTCCCTACACTGTGTCTGCAGGACATGGGATGCTTTCAGTTTCCTACACTGTCTGCGGATCATGGGATGCCTTCAACGTGCCTCAGTGTGGCTGTGGGACATGGGATCCCTTCAGTTTCCTACACTGGGTCTGTGGGACATGGGATACCTTCTGTTCCCTACACTGTCTGCTGGGCATGGGATACCTTCAGTTCCCTACACTGTGTCTGCGGGGCATGGGATGCATTCAGCGTGCCTCAATGTGGTTGTGTGTTAAGCCTTATCACAATACTACAAAATGCTAATTAAACAAATTAAGGCTTGTCTATATTTTGGAACCAAAGTTCCTTACATCTGTTGTTGCCATAGATTAAAACATTTTCGCCAAAATGAGGATCTGTTTTTCATAGGAGATTGAATGGACCGTATGAAATTGACAGAGTGCTAATTACTGTGCAATAATGATAAGTTCTGATGCACTAACACTGAAAGCGAATAGAGCGCTAAATAATCTCTGAGGACTTCAGTCTGCATCTGGATGACGGATGGGCAGATGGGCGTGTGTGCTGTTTTAGATCAATAATATTAGAGAATAGCGGACAATATTCATCGTGTGAGGCAATCAATCAAAATTTACACTCATAAATCCGGTTGGCAATTTGTGATGCTCATGAATTCTGTGCAGAGATAAGCCGCATGTCATCACCTTTATAGTAGTTTGAATAACAAAAGCACAATTATACACAGAGTTTTGTTCCATTGATATAAGAATGGACGCTATTTTTAGATTGTTAGTTACATAGTAATGAATGAGGCAAAAGTCTATCTGCAAATCTTGATCAATCAATGCTCTCTCAAAGGATAAATGTACTCATACACACATGTACACACCTGCATATATGCACACATGTACACATACACACCCGCACTTATGCGCGCGTGCACACGCATGCACGCATGCACGCACGCACGCACGCACGCACACCAAACGATATGCACACACATGCACGCATACACACATGCACTTAAGCACACACACCTGCATTTACACGCACGCATGCATGCACATATGCAAACACATGCACGCCTGCACACACATGCACATCTGCACACATGCATGTATGCACATCCATATGTGCACCCTCACATACGCATGCATGCACACCTGCACACATGCATACCTGTAGTTATGCATGCACACGATGCACACACACGCACACATGCACACTCACACATATGCACACACATGCACATACATGCAATGCACACATATGCATACATGCACATCTACACACATGCACACTTGGACATATGATCGCATGCACACCCCTGTATGGTCATGCATACACACCCGCACATAAGCACGCATGCACACCCGCCCATATGCACACCAGCACACACGCATGCACACCGCACATGCACATATGCACACACACAGGCATGTACATATGCACTCATACACACTAGGAATGCATGACTAGTTTTCGTAATCACGATCATTTAAAAAATAATAATAAAGATTTACGATTATATTGTACATGTTGTCGTGCGTTAGGGTGGGAGAACGTGAACAAAGTTTTATTCAACACAAATAACTAGGTAACGGAATATTTTGACTAGTTCGACCGCTAGTATTGATAATATCTGAAAAGACCCTGCAAACTTTACTTCGAACAAGAATTGCTAGCACACTGCTACAAGAATGAAAATTAGTATCGCTGACCACTAAAACCGCCTCCAGCCTAATTGGCAGATAATAATATGTGTGATTACTGTATTCTACATCCTACAGCTGCAATCAGTCCTTCATTTTTGGCCACTGTGTCTTGTCCTCAGCCGTAGTTCTTAGCTTGCTCAGGTTGTCTCTTCAGGCATCCTTAGCACATGGCCAGATAATAATAGTTGTTTATAAATGATACAATAAACAATTAGAGTACTAATTCTGAACACAATATCGATACGATCTGGCACGATCCAGACAGAGTAATGTAAGCAACCAACATAAAAGTGGAATCAAACGTGCGAGTTTGAACGCCTGAAAATTAAAATTCGGGAGATCGCTTCTTATGTTGGTGAGATTTCATACCATAATGGGAGTTTGAGACAGAAGTTAGATCGCATTGATGATATCCCTTCCTGTTATCAAACGGGTACCCATTTTACCGGATCAAATTTAAAGTCCAATACTCTCGGGTTACCATCACACAATGATAATATATAGCAATATCCGAGTTCCAAGTCCAACATATTTATATCCGAGTGCTCGCTCTAAAAATTATTGATGCTTCTTTGATTTAACCGGAGAAAATTACTAATACAGTATGTCAGGCAGTTTCGGATCACTACTTAAATATTTCCTGTGAATTTATTTATAGAATATTTTAAATCAAACATGTTAGATTTTAATGACACACATTTGTACTTTATGCAAATATAAAAAAGATTTAGTTTAAACGTTGCCCTGCGAAGAATTTCAGAATAGCGTGAGTCTATCAAGTACGCCAATTTTGATCACTTGGATAGTTCCAGATCACATCATTTAAACTCAGTTTGACAACTAGAAAATAATATTTTCGAAATCAGTCTTTGTGAGAGATGAGCTTGTTTTTGTGCCGGCTGTAATGGAGGGTTATCGCGACAGACGATTAATTATTAATTATTTGCTGGCAATCTGACGTAATTGAGATACAAATTTTTATGTTTCTTTGTCATCAATAAACTAGCTATTGAAAAACATAAGAAAATATTAAATAAAAGCCTGGTTCCAAAGAATTTGATCGATGATTAAGATAGTGATCCGAAACTGTCGATGATCCGAAACTGCCGATGATCTGAAACTGCCGTATCCGCTGTATCACGTAATTTATATTTTTTCAAAACAACATTTCATATCAAATTTTGGATTAATTTTGATGTAATAAACAGCCTTTATTAAGGGATACGCAATATATAGGCGGCCCCATTTAATAATTTCACTTCTGCGATGATGTTCTTAAGGTGTATGTTAAACATAGTCCTTACGAATAATCAAAGATTTAACGTGCACACAGGAAATTGTTCAATTTACTTGTTAGTGTCTATCAGTTGTAACCATTTTAAAGAATTCTTTTCAACTTTTTATTGAAGTATACCTGAAATAAGCCCACCCCCTTTATCACAGATTTTTGTTTGGAAATTGAACACCTCTTGTCCTAATAGAATCCTAGACTACTAATAGACAATGTACATTACGTTACATTTTGAAAAGCAACTCATGGAGATTGAAAATCTTTGATTATTCGATTATTTAGTTTTGTAATTGGCCACTATCATATTTTAAAGAATAATCGAGATTAATCGACTAATCAAATAATTGTGCAAGCCTAATGCATACCCGCAGATATGAACATGAACGTGGGCATGCACACACACACACACGCACGCACACACACACGCACGCACGCACACACGCACGCACGCACGCACACGCACGCACGCATGCACGCACGCACGCACACACACATGCACGCATACACGCATGCATGCATGCACGCACGCACACACACAGGCAGGCATGCGCACACACACGCACACCCACACATACACGCACGCACGCACATGCACACATGCATGTACACACACGTATGCACATACGCACGCACGTACACAAGCACACACACCCACGCACGTACACACACCGACGCACATATGCACACATGCATGCAAGCATACACTGCCACACATATGCACACATGGATGTATGAACACTTATATAAATATCCTCCCTCCCCATCCCCCCCTCTCTCTCTCTCTCTCTCTCTTTCTCTCTCTCTCTCTCTCTCTCAAGGGCCTTATAAATAACTACAATGATGGGGAGGTTAGCAGACAAAAACATCACAAGCGCGTATAAATAACTACAATGATGAGGAGTTAGCAGGCAAAGATAACACAAGCACGTATAAATAACTACAATGATGGGGAGTTAGCAGGCAAAGATAACACAAGCACGTATAAATAACTACAATGATGGGGAGTTAGCAGGCAAAGATAACACAAGCACGTATAAATAACTACAATGATGGGGAGTTAGCAGGCAAAGATAACACAAGCACGTATAAGTAACTACAATGATGGGGAGTTAGCAGACAAAAACATCACAAGCGCGTATAAATAACTACAATGATGGGGGGTTAACAGACAAAAACACCACAAGCACGTATAAATAACTACAATGATGGGGAGTTAGCAGGCAAAGATAACACAAGCACGTATAAATAACTACAATGATGGGGAGTCAGCAGGCAAAACATCACAAGTGCGCATAACTAACTACAATGATGCTGAGTCAGCAGTCAAAGATAACACAAGCACGTATAAATAACTACAATGATGGGGAGTTAGCAGACGAAAACACCACAAGCACGTATAAATAACTACAATGATGGGGAGTTGGCAGACAAAAACATCACAAGTGCGTATAAATAACTACAATGATGGGGAGTCAGCAGGCAAAACATCACAAGCGCGTATAACTAACTACAATGATGCTGAGTCAGCAGGCAAAGATACCACAAGCGTGTATAAAGCAAAGATACCACGTGTATATAAATAACTACAATAATGCCGAGTCAGCAGGCAAAGAAACCACAAGCACGTATAAATAACTAAGACACCAAAAGCGTGTATAAAAAACTAGAATCATGCCGAGTGGCAGCTCAAACATGGTGTTATGTAATCATGCTTCTTCGATCTAAAGCTTCTGCTTTCTACCCATGAGACGAGACACTAGAGAATCATTGTTCCATGTATCGAACCAACATTCATTGGCCATTCATTTGGCAGTGTCTGTTCTGCCCAGCTCTAAATTCCAATTGGGATTCCTGCTATCTTATGTGGATTTCATCACATGTTTTATTTGATTATGTCTGTCTGCGGAAAACATGCGTCATAGCAACCTGTATCCTAGTCACCCAGTGGGAATATGTATAAGGAAACCAGTCTATTACATAACAGAGAGCTTTCTACAAACACATGTGAATGCGTTTAGGCAAGAAGTGGAGGCGAGAAGTTGGTGTTTATTTTTATGGCTTAAGATTTGATAACATTAGACTGATTGATATTTGACGTGTCTGGGGGAATGATTCTATTATTCTGTATTCAGTTGTGCTAACACAAAGGCATCAAAAGTGTGCGTGTGCACTGTTTCTCATGACATCTAAATATTGAAGGTCCCAGGGACCCCACACCTAAAATTCTGGCTCTTCCATCCTGAAATCTGTGGGTTCCAAAATGAGATTTAAATTTCGGATTCCCATGCAGTTTTTCCTCATCCATGCTAAAATTAGAGAGTACCATGGTTTCACAACTATAATAGAGAGTACTATGGATTCACAGCTATAATAGAGAGTACTATGGGTTCACAGCTATAATAGAGAGTACCATGGTTTCACAGCTATAATCGAGAGTACTGTGGGTTCACAGCTATAATAGAGAGTACTATGGTTTCACAGCTATAATAGAGAGTACTATGGATTCACAGCTATAATAGAGATTACCATGGTTTCACAGCTATAATAGAGTACCATGGTTTCACAGCTATAATAGAGTACCATGGTTTCACAGCTATAATAGAGTACTATGGTTTCACAGCTATAATAGAGTACCATGGTTTCACAGCTATAATAGAGAGTACCGTGGGTTCACAACTATAATAGAGAATACTATGGTTTCACAGCTATAATAGAGTACTGTGGGTTCACAGCTATAATAGAGGGTACAATGGTTTCAAAGCTATAATAGAGAGTACCATGGTTTCACAGTTATAATAGAGGCTACCATGGTTTCACAGCTATAATAGAGAGTACCATGGTTTCACAGCTATAATAGAGAGTACCATGGTTTCACAGTTATAATAGAGGCTACCATGGTTTCACAGCTATAATAGAGGGTACTATGGTTTCAGAGCTATAATAGAGAGTACTGTGGGTTCACAGCTATGATAGAGAGTACTATGGGTTCACAGATATAATAGAGAGTACCATGGCTTCACAGCGATAATAGAGAGTACTGTGGGTTCACAGCTATATTAGAGAGTACCGTGGTTTCACAGCTATAATAGAGGGTACCATGGTTTCACAGCTATAATAGAGGGTACTGTGGGTTGACAGCTATAATAGAGAGTACCATGGTTTCACAGGTATATTACAGAGTACAGTGGTTTCACAGCTATGATAGAGGGTACCATGGGTTGACAGCTATAATAGAGGGTACTGTGGGTTGACAGCTATAATAGAGAGTACCATGGTTTCACAGCTATAATAGAGGGTACCGTGGGTTGACAGCTATAATAGAGGGTACCGTGGTTTCACAGCTATAATAGAGGGTACCATGGTTTCACAGCTATAATAGAGGGTACCATGGTTTCACAGCTATAATAGAGTACTGTGGGTTCACAGCTATAATAGAGAATACCATGGTTTCACAGCTATATTAGAGAGTACCATGGTTTCACAGCTATAATAGAGGGTACCGTGGTTTCACAGCTATAATAGATGGTACCGTGGTTTCACAGCTATAATAGAGGGTACCGTGGTTTCACAGCTATAATAGAGGGTACTGTGGGTTGACAGCTATAATAGAGAATACCATGGTTTCACAGCTATATTAGAGAGTACAGTGGTTTCACAGCTATGATAGCGGGTACCGTGGGTTGACAGCTATAATAGAGGGTACCGTGATTTCACAGCTATAATAGAGAGTACCATGGTTTCACAGCTATAATAGAGGGTACCGTGAGTTGACAGCTACAGATTGAAGGGATCCATTGCTCGATGTTGTTGGTGTGTTTTTGCAAAAAACTAAAACTAATTAGTATTTAACAATGATACAAGATTTTCAGGTTCCATGCGCGACTCTGCTACAGATTTTGGGGGTCCCAAGTTGCATTTTGAGGTATAAATACCTTCAAAAAGCCCTTATGAGAAACGCTGTGCTCGTGAGTGTGTGTGCATGCGTGCGTGCGTGCATGCGTGCGTGCATGCATGCGTGTGTGTGTGTGCACGCGCGTGTGTGTGTGCGCGTGCGTGCATATGAGTGCGCAGGAGGGATGTGGTGAGTCGGCATATGTGTGTGTGTGTGTGTGTGTGTGTGTGTGTGCGTGCGTGCGTGCGTGCACGCACGTGTAGATACCAGATTTATACTGCTAGATGTTCTGGATATGTTTGTGCAAAAAACTATAAAACTAGGTTCCATACGAGACACTACTACAGATTTTTGGGGTCCCAATTTGCATTTTGGGGTATAAATGCCTTAAAAAGGGCCCTTATGAGAAACGCTGTGCGTCGTGAGTGAGTGTGTTTGTGGGCATGTGTGCGCATGTGTCTATGTATGCTTGTATGTGAGCACATGCATGCATGTTTCTGTGTGCCTGCATGGATGCATGTGTGCTCGCGCATGTGTCTCAAATGCTTCAAGTTAAATTACATGTACATCGTTTCAAAATGTTCAACAGCTGACCTGTATGGTTGGTACAGTCAATCATTAGGGAAAGAGGATATTTCATTCACCCGTGTGATTGTGTGTATTTGGAACTGCATTTCAAAAAGTGCTAATCCAATTTGGCTTAAATTTTAAAGTGTAAGCATGTGTATGTGAAACAGAATTTCCAGACTTTGTTGTGATCCAGATATAAAAAACCCCAGATCTGGATCGGAACAAATTCTGGATCTATGCTTACATGTATCTGAGAAACTTCTGATCAGATTTGGTTCAAGTTTTAACACAAGAAAGTGTGTGACCTACACTAGGATTCCACAACACAAGAATGTGTGACCTACACAAGGATTGCACAACACAAGAATGGGTGTGACCTACACTAGGATTCCACAAGAAAGGGCCTGACCTACACTATGATTCCACAACACAAGAAAGGGCCTGACCTACACTAGGATTCCACAAGAAGGGGCCTGACCTACACTAGGATTCCACATGAAAGGGCCTGACCTACACTAGGATTCCACATGAAAGGGCCTGACCTACCCTAGGATTCCACAACACAAGAAAGGGCCTGACCTACACTAGGATTCCACAAGAAAGGGCCTGACCTACACTCAGATTCCACAACACAAGAAAACATATGGCTTACACTAGGATTCCACAAAAAAGGGTGTGACTTACACGAGGATTCTACAAGAAAGGGTGTGACCTACACTAGGATTCTAGAAGAAAGGGTGTGACCTACACTAGGATTCTACAAGAAAGGGTGTGACCTACACTAGGATTCTACAAGAAAGGGTGTGACCTACACTAGGATTCTACAAGAAAGGATGTGACCTACACTAGGATTCTACAAGAAAGGGTGTGACCTACACTAGGATTCTACAAGAAAGGATGTGACCTACACTAGGATTCCACACGAAAGGATGTGACCTACACTAGGATTCCACAAGAAAGGATGTGACCTACACTAGGATTCCACAAGAAAGGGTGTGACCTACACTAGGATTCTACAGGAAAGGGTGTGACCTACACTAGGATTTCACAACACTAGAAAGGGCCTGACCTACACTAGGATTCCACAACACAAGAAAGGGCGTGACCGAAACTAGGATTCCACAAGAAAGGGTGTGACCTACACTAGGATTCCACAACACAAGAAAGGGTGTGACCTACACTAGGATTCCACAAGAAAGGGTGTGACCTACACTAGGATTCCACAAGAAAGTGCCTGACGTACACTAGGATTCCACAACACAAGAAAGGGCCTGACCTACACTAAGATTCCACAAGAAAGGGCCTGACCTACACTAGAATTCCACAAGAAAGGGCATGACCTACACTATGATTCCACAAGAAAGGGCCTGACCTACACTAGAATTCCACAAGAAAGGGCCTGACCTACACTAGGATTCCACAAGAAAGGGCCTGACCTACACTAGGATGCCACAACACAAGAAAGGGCCTGACCTACACTAGAATTCCACAAGAAAGGTCCTGACCTACACTAGGATTCCACAAGAAAGGGCCTAACCTACACTAGGATTCCACAACACAAGAACATGTATGACCTACGCTAGAATTCCACAAGAAAAGGCCTGACCTACACTAGAATTCCACAAGAAAGGGCCCGACCTACACTAGGAGTCCACAAAAAGGGCCTGACCTACACTAGGAGTCCACAAGAAAGGGCCTGACCTACTCTAGGATGCCACAAGAAAGGGCCTTACCTACACTAGGATTCCACAAGAAAGTGCCTGACCTATACTAGGATTCCACAACACAAGAAAGTGTATGACCTACACTAGGATTCCACACCGCAAGAAAGGGCCTGACCTACACTAGAATTCCACAGGAAAGGGCCTGACCTACACTAGGATTCCACAACACAAGAAAGGGCCTGACCTACACTAGGATTCCACATCACAAGAAAGGGCATGACCTACACTAGGATTCCACAACACAAGAAAGGGCGTGACCTACACTAGGATTCCACAACACAAGAAAGTGTGTGGCCTACACTAGGATTCCACAAGAAAGGGTGTGACCTACACTAGGATTCCACAAGAAAGGGTGTGATCTACACTAGGATTCCACAAGAAAGGGCCTGACCTACACTAGGATTCCACAACACAAGAAAGGGCCTGACCTACACTAGGATTCACATCACAAGAAAGGGCATGACCTACACTAGGATTCCACAACACAAGAAAGGGTGTGACCTACACTAGGATTCCACAACACAAGAAAGGGCGTGACCTACACTAGGATTCCACAACACAAGAAAGGGTGTGACCTACACTAGGATTCCACAAGAAAGGGTGTGACCTACACAAGGATTCCACAACTTTAGTGATCATGATCTGAAAAATCTTGGAAAAATCTCTTTCATGTATCTGTACAAAATTGTGGTAATTCCACAAGAAAGGGCCTGACCTACACTAGTATGCCACAAGAAAGGGCCTGACCTACACTCGGATTCCACAACACAAGAAAGCTTGTGACCTACACTAGAATTGCACAACACAAGAAAGGGCCTGGCCTACACTACATTAGTTCCAGGTTGGGTGTGTGTGTGTGACAAAGCTATACTGACCGGTCCGCGATGATAGAAACATCGACCGACAGACATCACAGATGGATTAATATAAAGTTTGTCTATTACTGAAGATTAATTGACAGATTAATGGAGACATTTTAAATAACATGTTGGTTCACTAACTAAGAGATGGGCTGGCTGGCTGGCTGGCGGGTGGGCAGGTGGGCAGGTGGGCAGGTGGGCTGACTACACAGGGATCTATTTCACGGACTAGTTAATATCCTGGGAATGACAGTTCAAATCTAGCTCAATGGATGTTAATTCCATCTGAGTGTACATTAATTGGATGTTAATTCCATGTGTGTGTTGATTGGATGTTAATTCCATGTGTGTTGATTAGATGTTAATTCCATATGTGTGTTGATTGGATGTTAATTCCATGTATGTGTTGATTGGATGTTAATTCCATATGTGTTGATTGGATGTTAATTCCATGTATGTGTTGATTGGATGTTAATTCCATGTATGTGTTGATTGGATGTTAATTCCATTTGTGTTGATTAGATCTTAATTCCATGTATGTGTTGATTGGATGTTAATTCCATGTATGTGTTGATTGGATGTTAATTCCATTTGTGTTGATTGGATGTTAATTCCATTTGTGTGTTGATTGGATGTTAATTCCATTTGTATGCTGATTGGATATTAATTCCATATATATGTGTGTATGCGTGTATATATATATGTATACATGTGTATATGTGAGCGCTGATTGGATGTTAATTTCATGTGTGTGTGTCCTGATCAGATGTTAATTCTGTGTGTGTGTGTGCGTGTGCGTGTGTGCGCACGTATGTGCGTGTGTGTGCGTGCGTGCATGTGTGTGTGTGTGCATGCGAGTTGATTGGATGTTAATTCCAGATGTGTGTTGATTGGATGTTAATTCCATGTGTTTGTTAATTTGATGTTAATGTCAGATCTTTTGATTGGATGCTGATGTCAGATGTATGTTGATTGGATGTTAGTTCCATGTGTGTATCCTGATTGGATGTTAATTATAGTGGGGGTGTCTTCTTCCTCTCCATCTGTACATCCTGGAAATTTTGTTGCTGCAACTCTACAGTTTGAGAGAATTGTTTGAAACTTGACAGGATGCCTTTACACCATCAAAAGACATGCCTAGTGCTAACATTTTTTCATCGGCCCACACCGTTCGTCTTTATCTATGTGCATATGTCTGTACATCCTGAAAATCTTGTCACTGCAACTCCTACAGTTTGAGAGAGAATTGTTTGAAAGTTGACAGAATTATTGTACACCACTCAAAGATGTGGCTATTGTTAAAAATCTTTTTATCAATTCATCCTGTCCAACTATGTGTATGTGTATGTGTGTGTGCGCGTGCCTGCCTGCATGCATGCGTGCGTGCGTGCGTACAATCGTGCGTACATACATATGTATGCCCGTCTGTCCCCCAAAAGTCTTGTCGCTGCAACTGCTTATACAGTTTGAAAGAGAATTGTTTGACACGACACAAAGATTGTACACCATCCACATATGGGCCTTATGTTAACATTTTATGCATCAGTCAACCATGACCGAATTACATTCACTTTTATTGTATAAATGGTATTGCGAAACAGTCATGTTAGAGGTGTAGTCATGTGGTGGGGTGGGGTGCGGGGTATGTCAACCTCCAGCTCACTCTCATGTTCCATGGGTGTATTGATTGGATATTAATTCTGTTGTGTATTTGCTGCATATTTTCAGAAATGAAAGAGGAACTAGAAGAATTGATGGGTGATATCAAGAAAACAGCAAATAAAGTTAGAGGAAAATTGAAAGGTAAGTTTAAGGTGGCCCTCCGGCGTCTTGCCCTATAGACCCACATTATGGTGGGATCTGAAGACATGGTGTAGATATGGGATTGTCTTGTGGGAAGTCATGACCCCGCTGGACATCTTATATGTACGAGTAAGTCCCGAGTAAAAATTCAAAATTCAGATGTGAATACCAGGCGAGCTAATAGACTATGTCACCATGTATATTAAGATGTACCGATCAGCGGTTACTAGCAATGATCATCATCATCTATACTTAGATGCATTACCAGCATCTTATTATTTGGATATATATTTATTATTTGGATATATATTTATTATTTGGATATATATTATTAGCACTGGATAACTGGTACCGTCCATAGCGTCCTTGTAAGAGGAATACGTACATTATCAGCGTGGGATATGCATACATTGTCAGACGAGGTACACATTATCAAATTGACAAAATGATTAGCGGCTAGCCGGAATCGGATTAAATATGACGTACAGATGTAGTTAGTTACGATAGCGATCTATATTCTCACGAAAGCTTGAGAAAATGAGCCGAAAGGTAAACAGTCAGGCTAGGAGGAATGGTAACTTGTTTGCCGATCATTCGTCATTCTGACAGATTCATAAACGTTAGCCGAAAAGTAATCAGTCAGGCTAAAAGGAATGGTAACTTGTCTGCCGATCATTCGACATTCTGACAGATTCATAGACGTTAGGTACACGGGTCGAAACTTGTCAAACAAGCATAGGTCATTCTGTCATGGAAAGCAGTTGGAATTTTAGGGAACAACAAGATATAAAAACTGAGATGGTATAAAATGGGAACTTTAACTTTCAGTCGGGATCCCGGTCCGCCTCGCACCTTGTGAAACGCTCTTGTCGAATGGCTTTAAGTAGGCAAGAGTTAGCTTGAATAGTATAGCAAACCAGAGCAGCTGGGAGTAATGCTAGTTCATTGTGAAAGATTAGGAAAATATTGAAATAAATTTGTCGTAAATACGTAAACTGGTAACAGTAAAAGTTACCGACTTTGTAGGTTCATTATACAGTTAAAATTAGCGAATAAAACGATCACCTTGTGATATAAGTACAAGGCAAAAGTTTGGCACATAGTTTGTTGTTGACTCTGGAGACTACGGAAGATCACCGTAACTTACCTGCAAGTTCTAGTAATCAGTCAGATCAGGCCCGGATATCAAATACAAGTATCGTTAAAGTTCATCTATAAACGAGGCGAGCTGATATCTATTTCTTTCGTTCTCGGTAAGGTTGGTTGTCGCAGCAACCTTACATACAAACCTTACCCAAAACGGAAGAGATCTCATAATCAAGTATACTTCATGAAAACGTGTGCGTAGCATAGAAACAGGATGGACATCAGAGGATAGACATCAGAAATCTTCAATGTGACCAGAAACTTATGCTATGATAAGTGATTACATGATCAAAGTACACAACCCAGGCCATTTCTCAGAGTCAGAAATGTGTGCGTTTCACAATTTTCCTCACTGCACACCAAAATGATTGTCCTGAAATCTTAAGTTCAGTAATTACATATTAACTCGGGAACTACCATTTTTATGAAAACCTAAAACTAGGATTCCATTAATGTGTATGCGTATGTGTAGGCCTATCTGTATCTATATGCGTATCCGATTGAGTAATTTCATTTGTACGTATGCGTGTCCGAAAGCAGTGATTTTTAGCTCCCCTGGCCTGAAAGGTCAAGTGAGCTTATGCCATGGCGACCGTCCGTCGTCCATCCGTCCATCATCCATCAACTTTTCCTTTAAGCGACTTCTCAATGACCTCTGAGCCGATTTCAATTATATTTAGCAGGAAACATCGTTAGGGCAAAGGGATCCAAGTTTGTTCAAATGAAATCAGCCGATGTAGCTGGTGGCCATCTTGGATTTCGGCAGATTTTTAGAAATGGTGGAAGATCTCCTTCCTCGAAACCGTTTGAGGGATCGATTCAGAACTCATGAAATATCATCTAGGGAAAGAGCTGAACCAAATTTGTTCAAGAGAACTTGATTGACCAAACAGGTCGGCGGCCATCTTGGATGACCTATTTTTGGGAAAACAACTTCTTTTCCATAGCCGCTGAAGGGATCGGGCTGAAGTTTGGGCGATATGATGATGGAATAAGGGCCATTAAAGTTTGTTCAAGGTAAGTTGATCTGTAAAAAAAAAATGGCTGCCGTGGGTCAATCAAAATATAGCGTGTTTGGCGGGCATATTTTATTTTATTTTTATGTTTTGATGGATTTTGAGGCTGAAATTGGTTTTATATATGTTATTGGGTATTCTGATCTCAAATTTGCAATTTTCTAAACTGTCGGATAAACGGTTTGGTGGCCATATTGGATAATTTTCCAGCCAAAAGCTCACATACTAAAGCAATGGGAAATTTAAAATGTCTTCTCGAGAACTACTGGGGGAGATTTCAATTATATTTGGCAGGAAACATCATTAGGGGATGGAGATTTAAGTTTGTTCAAACGAAGCCGATCGGCCAATTTGGCCGATGGCCATCATGGATTTTGGTTGATTTTTAATGAAAGTCACAGTCTCCAAAGGCGCTGAATGGATTGCGGCAAAATTTGGTAGATATGATATTGATGACTAAGGGCCAGTTTTGCTGTTGTTGATTCGCTACTACCCCAACCCACCTGCCCCTATGTGTCTGATCTCTGCTGAAATATGGAAGCTGGTGGTTATCAATCATTCAGTAAAAGTTAAAAAATAATCTATGTCTTCACATCCTCATCTTTTAGCCATATTGTCCAATATGTTAGTCTGTAATAGGGCATCTTTATGGTCAGGATTGCTGGCATCAAAGAGGCAGGAATATTTTATAACTAATTCTAGCAGGCTTTCACATTCCTGTCCGCTTACTTTGAAGTTACCTTTCAGTTTTGGAATGTATGTACAGTATAATAGCATGTGCATTTGGGGAGAGCGCATGAATGAGGAAATAATGACGTCATTGTCAAGGAATCCCACATCCGAATGCTGTCCATATCTGAATGGTATCACTACATGTAGCGATGAGATTCTAATACAGACAGGTTACTTATATTCATACAGACATGGAATCATACTCAGCATAAATTTGGATACACATGTCGCATACACATAAAGGAATCCTAGCTTTATTCTATTATTTTAAGCTTGGAACTCATTTTGTTGACATTCGAAGGAACTGTTTATGAAAAGACATTTTGGATAATTTTTGGATAGAAATTTGCAATATGCAAACTTGTTTTAGGTAAATAATAAGCTGTGGTTAGTTATAGACTGATGTATGTGAGAGTGAGTGAGGTAACTGATAAGCCTTGCTTAAGTTATATAGACCGATGTACATTGGAGTGAATGAGGTAACTGATAAGCCCTGGTTAGTTATAGACTGATGTATGTTAGAGTGAATGAGGTAACTGATAAGCCCTGGTTAGTTATAGACCGATGTACATTGGAGTGAATGAGGAAACTGATAAGCTGTGGTTAGTTATAGACTGATGTACGTTAGATTTAATGAGGTAACTGATAAGCCCTGGTTAGTTATAGACTGATGTACATTGGAGTGAATGAGGTAACTGATAAGCCCTGGTTAGTTATAGACTGATGTACGAGTCACGTAAACTGATAAACCCTCGTTAATTGTAGACGGATGTATGTTAGAGTGAATGAGGAAACTGATAAGCTGTGGTTAGTTATAGACTGATGTATGTTAGAGAGAGTAAGATAACTGATAAGCCCTAGTTAGTTATAGCCCGATGTACAGTGGAGTGAATGAGGTAACTAATAAGCTGTGGTTAGTTATAGACTGATGTGTGTTAGAGAGAGTAAGATAACTGATAAGCCCTGGTTAGTTATGTACTGATGCATGTTAGAGTGAATGAGGTAACTGATAAGACCTGATTAGTTATAGACTGATGTACATTGAATGAGGTAATTGATGAGCCCTGGTTAGATATAGAGTCATGTACATTAGGGTGAATGAGGTAAGTGATAAGCTGTGGTTAGTTATAGACGACTGAAGTATGTTAGAGTGAATGAGGTAACTGATAAGACCTGATTAGTTATAGACTGATGTACATTGAATGAGGTAATTGATGAGCCCTGGTTAGATATAGAGTCATGTACATTAGGGTGAATGAGGTAAGTGATAAGCTGTGGTTAGTTATAGACTGAAGTATGTTAGAGTGAATGAGGAAACTGATAAGCCCTGGTTAGTTATAGACTGGTGTATGTTAGAGTGGATGAGGTAACTGATAAGCCCTGGTTAGTTATAGACTGATGTATGTTAGAGTGACTGAGGAAACTGATAAGCCCTGGTTAGTTATAGACTGATGTATGTTAGAGTGAATGAGGTAACTGATAAGCCCTGAGCCCATGTTCCCGAAGCTATCGTTAGCAAACGATATCGTTACACCCATTGCTATAGTATGGTGTAACGATATTGCTAACATAGCGAGAGCTTCGGGAACATGGGCCCTGGTTAGTTATGTACTGATGCATGTTAGAGTAAATGAGGTAACTGATAAGCCCTGGTTAGTTATAGACTGATGTACATTAGAGTGAATGAGGTAACTGATAAGCTGTGGTTGGTTATAGACTGGCGTATGTTAGAGTGAATGAGGTTATGTTCAGTGGGAGTGTTATCCCTATTATAAGGTGTTTTCCTTGTCTATGGTCAGTGGCAGTGTTAACCTGTGGTTAAATACAGGTACGGCTTACGTGGCAGTGTTATCCCTATTATAAGGTGTTTTCCTTGTCTATGTTCAATGTCGGTGTTATCCCTATTATAAGGTGTTTTCCTTGTCTATGTTTAGTGGCAGTGTTATCCCTATTATATGGTGTTTTCCTTGTCTATGTTCAGTGGCAGTGTTATCCCTATTATAAGGTGTTTTCCTTGTCTATGTTCAGTGGCAGTGTTATCCCTATTATAAGGCGTTTTCCTTGTCTATGTTCAGTGGCAGTGTTATCCCTATTATAAGGTGTTTTCCTTGTCTGTGTTTAGTGGCAGTGTTATCCCTATTATAAGGTGTTTTCCTTGTGTGTGTTTAGTGGCAGTGTTATCCCTATTATAAGGTGTTTTCCTTGTCTATGTTCAGTGGCAGTGTTATCCCTATTTTAAGGTGTTTTCCTTGTCTATGTTCAGTGGCAGTGCTATCCCTATTATAAGGTGTTTTCCTTGTCTATGTTCAGTGGCAGTGTTATCCCTATTATAAGGTGTTTTCCTTGTCTATGTTCAGTGGCAGTGTTATCCCTATTATAAGGTGTTTTCCTTGTCTATGTTCAGTGGCAGTGTTATCCCTATTATAAGGTGTTTTCCTTGTCTATGTTCAGTGGCAGTGTTATCCCTATTATAAGGTGTTTTCCGTGTCTATGTTCAGTGGTAGTGTTAACCCGTGGTTAAATACAGGTATGGCTTACGTGGCAGTGTTATCCCTATTATAATGTGTTTTCCTTGTCTATGTTCAGTGGTAGTGTTATCCCTATTATAAGGTATTTTCCTTGTCTATGTTCAGTGGCAGTGTTAACCCGTGGTTAAATACAGGTATGGCTTACGTGGCAGTGTTATCCCTATTATAATGTGTTTTCCTTGTCTATGTTCAGGGGGTCGGGGGTTGAGGGTGGTGGTGTTAAACAAGGAACCTTGTAGTGAGATATATGTACTACTAAACTCCAGACTTCCTGATCAGTCCATTACTCATCACCAGTGTTCTAGCTCTTTTGTATTAAATGCATGGCCACACCCCCACCCCACCCTTAATTCTTGAAGACTTATAGAGGGATCTGATTGTTTATCCTTCTCCGCCCACCTAAAGCCTAGACCAGTAGATCACTGTCTTGAACAAAACGATTATGATAAAATATGAGGAAATGTTTCCTATACTATTCAAATATAATCATGTCCCAGCTACATAATTATACAGATCAATCAACGAGTAGAGGATTCAATATAGTCATTGATCTCGTTTGGGGACCAGATTCAACTGAGATTTTTTACCGCCAGTTTAAAGCTAACAAGCACATTATATTTGTCTTGGAATTTATCATAGCTGTCACATGCGGGGCAGAAATAAAATACATTTACAAATACAAGTTGGCGTGGCCAGTCCTTGTGTATTATTGTTATGGCTGCTATTGATCAATCAGAGCTATACACCTGGAATAATTCCTGCAGAATGCACATACTGTGCTAATTCCAATTCTCTGACCTTCGCTCCTCGTCAGCTGCTGTGAAATTCAAGGATAAATATCCTGGACTACAGTACAGCTCAGAAATAGTGTTAAATCTTTCCAAAACCGGATGTAATTGGTGGTTTGAGGCCTAAAATATGGGCCAAGATGCTTAGTTGGCCAGGGAGAGGTGTCTGCATGAACCTGTAAGAGGGGTGTTTGTTCTATGGGTGGTCACTGTGGTGGAGAGGAGGTGGTAGATGTGGAGGTTTGTTCTATGTGTGGTCACTGTGGTGGAGAGGAGGTGGTAGATGTAGAGGTTTGTTCTATGTGTGGTCACTGTGGTGGAGAGGAGGTGGTAGATGCAGGGGTTTGTTCTATGTGTGGTCACTGGAGAAGAGCAGGTGGTAGATATGGAGGGTTGTTCTTTGTGTGGTCACTGGTACAGAGGAGGTGGTAGATGCGGAGGTTTGTTCTATGTGTGGTCATTGTGGTGAAGAGGAGGTGGTAGATGCGGAGGTTTGTTCTATGTGTGGTCATTGTGGTGAAGAGGAGGTGGTAGATGCTGGTGTTTGTTCTATGTGTGGTCACTGTGTGGTGGAGAGGAGGTGGTAGATGCGGGTGTTTGTTCTATGTGTGGTCACTGTGTGGTGGAGAGGAGGTGGTAGATGCGTTGTTTGTTCTATGTGTGGTCACTGTCATGGAGAGTATGTGGTAGATGCGGGTGTTTGTTCTATGTATGGTCACAGTGTGGTGGAGAGTAGGTGGTCGATGTGGGGTTTGTTCTATGTGTGGTCACTGTGGTAGAGAGGAGGTGGTAGATACTAGTGTTTTTTCTATGTGTGGTCACTGTGGTGGAGAGTAGGTGGTAGATGCAGGGGTTTGCTCTATGTGTGGTCACTGTGGTGGAGAGTAGTTGGCAGATGCGGGTGTTTGTTCTATGTGTGGTCACTGTGGTGAAGAGTAGGTGGTAGATGCGGAGGTTTGTTCCATGTGTGGTCACTATGGTGGAGAGGAGGTGGTAGATGTCGGATTTGTTCTATGTGTGGTCACTGTGGTGGAGAGGAGGTGATAGATGTGGAGGTTTGTTCTACGCGTGTTCACTGTGGTGGAGAGGAGGTGGTGGATGCAGAGTTTTGTTCTATGTGTGGTCACTGGTGGAGAGGAGGTGGTAGATGTGGTGGGTTGTTCTATGTGTGGGCACTGTGGTGGAGAGGAGGTGGTAGATGCGGGTGTTTGTTCTATGTGTGGTCACTGTGGTAGAGTGGAGGTGGTAGATGCGAGTGTTTGTTCTATGTGTCGTCACTGTGGTGGAGAGGAGGTGGTAGATCTGGAGGTTTGTTCTATCCGTGTTCACTGTGGTGGAGAGGAGGTGATGGATGCATGGTTTTGTTCTATGTGTGGTCACTAGTGGAGAGGAGGTGGTAGATGTGGGGGTTTGTTCTATGTGTGGTCACTGTGGTGGAGAGGAGGTGGTAGATGCGGGGCTTTGTTCTATGTGTGGTCACTGTGGTAGAGTGGAGGTGGTAGATGCGAGTGTTTGTTCTATGTGTCGTCACTGTGGTGGAGAGAAGGTGGTAGATGTGGAGGTTTGTTCTATGTGTGGTCACTGTGGAGGAGAGTAGGTGGTAGATGCGGAGGTTTGTTCTATGTGTGGTCACTGTGGTAAAGAGGAGGTGGTAGAGCGGGGGTTTGTTCTATGTGTGGTCACTGTGTGGTGGAGAGGAGGTGGTAGATGTGGGGTTTGTTCTAGTTGTGGTCACTGTGGTGGAGAGGAGGTGGTAGATGTGGGGTTTGTTCTATGTGTGGTCACTGTGTGGTGGAGAGGAGGCGGTAGATGTGGGATTAGTTTTATGTGTGGTCACTGTGGTGGAGAGTAGGTGGTAGATGCGCAGGTTTGTTCTATGTGTGGTCACTGTGTGGTGGAGAGTAGATGGTAGATGCGGTAATGCTTAATGAATGTCTGAGAGAGAGGATGTGCCAAGTGTGGTGGAGAGTGGGTGGCGGATGGGACAATCATGCCTGCCTGCCTGCTTCCAGGCCTGCCTGCCTGCCTGCCTGTCTGCCTGCCTGCCTGCTTGCGTGTATACGTGAGTCTCTGGATGGCAATATTATATTCAATGGAGGTATGTGATACTGATCGGCCTGATGATTTATGGTATTGGCTGTTACTCAAGACATTTTGTCTATTAACCACAGAGGGTGGGCTACTGAATTGCATAAGATTCAAGAGTGGGTGTGGTACTGAATGGACCAAAGACTCAAGAGTTGTTGTCAAACTGTGTGACTCTGATATAGTGTAGTATCAGAGTCATCACATCTACTTGTCTGAGAGTGAGTAGTTGTGATCGGTGACCTGATATGGGCCTCTAATGTGTGAGGACAAGTAGGTGGGATGGGGTGTATGTAATAGAAGTTTGGTTAAAACTGAAAGGAACTGTACCGTTATCAGAATAGACACGAAAAATCTCTTACATTGTACATAAATTGTCATGGAATTTCTCATAGGTGTCACATAACAATGTTGCATGTTAAATAGTGCTTCATCTTTAGGAGCGTGATTCTGATTGTCTTTCAGTTATAGAACAAAATATAGAACAAGAAGAGCATTCTAACAAGTCATCAGCAGATCTACGTATACGCAAAACACAGGTAAGATAGTAACCAAGCATTGTACAGGTATCCATGGCAATACTCTTGTGACTCACTTAATACATGTCACCATGACCAACCATTCCATACATGTAACCATGGACAACCATTCCATGCCTGTAACTATGGACAACCATTCCATATATGTAACCGTGGACAACCATTCCATATATGTAACTTATGGACAACCATTCCATACCTGTAACCATGGACAACCATTCAATACCTGTAACTATGGACAACCATTCCATACCTGTAACAGTGGACAACCATTCCATACCTATAACCATGGACAGCCATTCCATACCTGTAACCATGGACATGGATTCCATACCTGTAACCATGGACATAGATTCCATACCTGTAACCATGGACAGCCATCCCATACCTGTAACCATGGACAGCCATTCCATACCTGTAGCCATGGACAACCATTCCATACATGTAACCATGGACTGCCATTCCATACCTGTAACCATGGACAACTATTCCATACTTGTAACCATGGACAACCATTCCATACCTGTAACCATAGACAACCATTCCATACCTGTAACCATGGACAACCATTCCATACCTCTAACCATGGACAACCATTTAATACCTGTAACCATGGGCATGGTTTCCATACCTGTAACCATGGACAACCATTCCATATGTGTAACCATGGACATCCATTTAATACCTGTAGCAATGGACAACCATTCCATACCTGTAATCATGGACAACCATTCCATACCTGTAACCATAGACAACCATTCCATACCTGTAACCATGGACATGGATTCCATGCCTGTAACCATGGACAGCCATTCCATACCTGTAACCATGGATACCTGTAGCCATGGACAACCATTCCATACCTGTAACCATAGACAAACATTCCATACCTGTAACCATGGACATGGATTCCATACCTGTAACCATGGACATGGATTCCATACCTGTAACCATGGACATGGATTCCATACCTTTAACCATAGACAACCATTCCATACATGTAACCATGGACAACCATTCCATACCTTTAACCATGGACAACCATTTAATACCTGTAACCATAGACATAGTTTCCATACCTGTAACCATGGACAACCATTCCATACATCTAATGATGGACATCCATTTAATACCTGTAACCATGGACAACCATTCCGTACCTGTAACCATGGACAACCATTCCATAGCCTGTAACCTAAAGTCATGATCAACCACATTCAATCCTGTAATCATGGCTACATCCATAAGGATATGACTCACTGGATTCAGTCCTGTAATCTCGGCAACATTCTGCAACAGATGATCAATCACATTAAGTCCTGTAACCATGACGACACCCATGAAGATATGATCAACACACTCAGTTTTCAATGATCATTTAATTTAACAATGTCTTGTTTCAATCACTCATGATTACATCATTTTCTTTTTATCGAGGCCTATACGACGCATAGGATGGCTCGACATAGTGATCCAAATTGCATTCCAGCGTGCAGATAAATGTTACAGTTTTTCAGTGTACATTTAATCATCAAGGGCTTATCCGATCTTGATAAAACTTTATTGTGCCATCATTGAATCTAGTCTCCATCATAAGTGAAATGATTTTTAATTCTTAATTTTTAAGGGGTTGGGACTCGGCTTATTTTGCACTAACAATCAAATAAATGTTAAAGTTTTTCAATGTACACTTAACTCATCAAGGACTTATCCGACCACAATAAAAGTTTATATATTTGATCTATACAATCATTGCATCTACTGTAGTCGCTATTTTGATTTTCGATATTATCTTTACGGGGTTTGGACTTATCTTGTTATGTGGTTTGGACTTAGCTTGTTATGTGGTTTGGACTTAGTTTATTCCTGTGATTTGGCTCCTTTAAAAAAATTATAAGAATATTTTTCAGTAGACATTTGATTCATCAAGGGAGTATAGTATTTTAAGAAATCCTGCGACACATGGTGCAACATTGCCACACATGATGCGACATTGGCACACATGATGCGACATTTCCACACATGATGCGACATTGCCACATATGATGCGACATTGCCACACATGATGCAGCATTGCCACACATGATGCTACATTGCCACACATGATGTTTGGTATGCGGAAAAACTAAAGGGCTGGACATATGTGGCACAGGCTGTCTAGTCTTTTGTATGCATACAGCCTGTATCCGTAGTCTGGGTACTTGTGAACATCATAATTGTCCTTGTATATGTAACTGTCATAGACCTATATCCATCAAACGAACTTCATGTGTACATTGGATAATGCAGATAGCTGCTTCAATCTGTTAGATGATGCACGTGGTGATTGAGGCATGAGTTGCTGGTAATGAATTCCACACTCAAAGACCGCATGATTTCCTGTGAATATGCTCATAATGGGTGGCATTCACGAGTGATAGCACTTTATGTGATTACTCGCTTGGAGAAGCGACCAAAATATCCACGGGTGGCAGAATTATAAAGAATATAATCCTATCTTTACTTAATGTTTCATGACTTTGGTCTCAGATGGGGGCGGAAAATTTTGAAACTAATTTGATTAAAATTGTTGCTTCCTTAGGCAGCAGCAATTTTGATCAAATTAGTTTCGAAGTATTGAGAAGGACTGTGAGTGTGTCATGATTTTCATCACCTCTACCATCAGCAGACATGCTTTGCTAAAGTGTTAAAGCAGGGACTGTTAAATGAGCGTCGTGTTTCTGGTGACAGCGAGAATGTGTGTCTGTCTCGGATATGATAATTAAATCAGATTTTAAATCAATAGCTCACACACCGTATCGGTGTGCAATGTTATCAAGACAATATGATTGTCACACACCGTATCGGTGTGCAATATTATCAAGACAATATGATTGTCACACACCGTATCAATGTGCGCTGTATTGACATGCAGAGTCATGAAGAGACCTTTGATTGTCATGGCGGTGACAGGAGACATAACTTTATGCTGTAATAACATTCAATTTTTAGCTAATCCTCCTTTCTTATCTCGGCTAACTAGAAATAGCACTAATCACTAATAACTACTCTAGTTTTATGTCCTTGCATCATCTTCATCATTGGTCATGACAATGTCTCTCAGGGAGGTTGACATTATATGCACATTTCAAGAATCATTGTTCACACCAACCTGACTATCTGGCCGGCTAGCTGACTGGCCGGCCAGCCGACCGACTGACCGGCCAACCGACTACTGACTGACTGGATATATCTGGTGTTCAGTTTCCTTATTCCAGTGTTTCTGATATTTATCTGTGCTTCTTTCTGTCAATACATGTACGTGCGTACATGGGGTAGTTTTAAAGCTCACACTCTTAATGGAGACTATTTTCCTCACCTCCTCCTACTCCCCTTACCTCAATCTGACATTGTCCTCAGTATCTGCATTATGAGGCATCGACATTCGCCATCTGTATACACGCTAAATTCCCCTCACGTACAAATGCTCGGCCAGACTCGGCAGAATTAAGGCAATTATTGATATTTATTGCACAATGGGAGTTTAGAGCGACTGTGTGTAGAAAGACTGTGAGAGCTGATTCTGAACAGCACTGCTCGAATGAGGACACTGATTCTGAACAGGACTGTGCGAATGAGGACACTGATTCTGAACAGGACTGTGCAAATGAGGACAATTATTCTGAACGGGACAGCACCAAAGAGGACACTGATTCTGAGTAGGACAGCACCAAAGAGGACACTGATTCTGAACAGGACTGCGCTAAAGAAGGCATGAATTCTGAACAGGACAGCACCAAAGAGGACACTGATTCTGAACAGGACAACACCAAAGAGGACACTGATTCTGAACAGGACAGCGCCAAAGAGGACACTGATTCTGAACAGGACTGCGCCAAGGAGGGCACTGATTCTGAACAGGACAGCACCAAAGAGGGCACTTATTCTGGAAATGACTGCGCTAAAGAGGGCATGAATTCTGAACAGGACGGCACCAAAGAGGGGACATTATTCTGGAAAGGGCTGCGCCAAAGAAGGCACCTATTCCGAATAGGATGGCACCAAAGATGACCGATTCCGAACAGGACGGCACCAAAGATGACACTGATTCTGAACAGGACAGCGCCAAAGAGGACACTGATTCTGGACAGGACTGTGCCAAAGAAGACACTAATTCTGAACAGAACTGTGCCAAAGAGGACACTGATTCTGAACAGGACAGCACCAAAGAGGACACTGATTCTGAACAGGACTGTGCCAAAGAGGACACTGATTCTGATCAGGACTGCACCAAAGAGGACACTGATTCTGAACAGGACAGCACCAAAGAGGACACTGATTTTGGAAACGACTGCGCTAAACATGGCATGAATTCTGAACAGGACGGCACCAAGGAGGGGACTTTATTCTGGAAACGACTGCGCCAAAGAAGGCACCAATTCCAAACAGGATGGCACCAAAGAGGACACTGATTCTGAACAGCACTGCCTCAAAGAGGACACTGATTCTGAGCAGGACGGCACCAAGTAGGGCACATATTCTGGAAACGACTGCGCCAAAGAGGGCATGGATTCTGAACAGGACTGTCCCAAAGAGGGCACTGATTCTGAACACGACTGTACCATACATATAGCATAGCGCATTACATTGTAATATAGTTGCCAGTGACCATTGGACCGAGTATGCCAGTCTTAAAATAACTCCACAAGCCAGATACATCACTAATTCTTTTCAATGTGAAAACAAGTATTCTGTTAATTATTCTTAAATTAATTTGACGTCCAGTTAAATTATAATAATAGAGGAAGAAGGGAGATTGGTGGGAGGATGAAGGGATCACGGATGACAGCAGGGTGGATGGGAGGATGAGGGGAGGACGAGGAGAGGATGAAGGGAGCCTGAATGAGAGCAAGGTTGAGGGGAGGAAGAAGGTAGCCCGGATGAGAGGAGGTTGGATGGGAGGAAGAGAGGGGGATGAAGGGAGCATGGATGAGTGGAGGAGGATGAGGAGCATGGATGCGAGGAGGGTAGGGGGGAGAATTAAGGGAGTATGGATAAGAGGAGGGTGGAGTGGAGGATGAGGGAGCATGGATGGGAGGCGGGTGGAGTGGAGGATGAGTGGAGCATGGATTAGAGGAGGGTGGAGGGGAGAATTAAGGGAGCATGGATGAGAGGAGGGTGGAGGGGAGAATTAAGGGTGTATGGATGAGAGGAGGCTGGAGAGGAGGATGAGGGGAGCATGGATGAGAGGAGGTGGAGGGGAGAATTAATGGAGCATGGATGAGAGGAGAGGGGAGGATGAGGTGAGTATGGATGAGAGGAGGGTGGAGGGGAGGATGAGGGGAGCATGGATGATGAGAGGAGGGTGGAGAGGAGAATGAGGGGAGTATGGGGGAGAGGAGGGTGGAGGGGAGAATTAATGGAGCATGGATGAATGGAGGGTGGAGGGGAGGATGAGGGGAGTATGGATGAGGGGAGTATGGATGAGAGGAGGGTGGAGGGGAGGATGATGGGAGCATGGATGACAGGAGGGTGGAGAGGAGGATGAGGGGAGCATGAATGAGAGGAGGGTAGAGGGGACGAAGAAGGAGCGTGGATGAGAGGAGGGTGGAGGAGAGGATGAGGGGAGCATGGATGACAGGAGGCTGGAGTGGAGGACGAGGGGAGTATGGATGAGAGGAGGGTCGAGGGGAGGATGAGTGGAGGATGGATGAGAAGAGGGTGGAGGGGAGAATTAATGGAGCATGGATGAGAGGAGGGCAGAGGGGAGGATGAGGGGAGTATGGATGAGAGGAGGGTGGAGGGGAGGATGATAGGAGCATGGATGACAGGAGGGCGGAGGGACGATGAAGGAGCATGGATGAGAGGAAGGTGGAGAGGACGATGAGGGGAGCATGGATGAGAGGAGGGTGGAGGGGAGGATGAGGAGAGTATGGATTGGAGGATGAGGCAAGTATGGATGAGAGGAGGGTGATGGGGAGGATGATGGGAGCATGGATGACAGGAGGGTGGAGGGGAGGATGAAGGGTGTATGGATGAGAGGAGGGTGGATGGGAGGATGATGGGAGCATGGATGACAGGAGGGTGGATGGGAGGATGAAGAAGCATGGATGAGAGGAGGGTGCAGGGGAGGATGAGGGGGTTATGGATGACAGGAGGGTGGAGGGGAGGATGGAGGAGCATAGATGACAGGAGGGTGGAGGAACGATGATGGAGCATGGATGAGAGGAAGGTGGAGAGGAGGATGAGGGGAGCATGGATAAGAGGAGGGTGGAGGGGAGGATGAGGGGAGTATGGATTGGAGGATGATGCAAGTATGGATGAGAGGAGGGTGGAGGGGAGGATGACAGGAGGGTGGATGGGGGGTGTATGGATGAGAGGAGGGTGGATGGGAGGATGATGGGAGCATGGATGACAGGAGGGTGGAGGGGAGGATGATGGGAGCATGGATGGCAGGAGGGTGGCGGGGAGGATGAGGGGAGCATGGATGACAGAAGGGTGGAGGGGAGGATGAGGGGAGCACGGATGACAAGAGGGTGGAGGGGAGGATGAAGGAGCATGGATGAGCGGAGGATGGAAGGGAGGATGAGGGGAGCTTGGATGACTGGAGGGTGGCGGGGAGGATGAGGAGAGTATGGATGAGAGGGTGGAGGGGAGGATGAGGGGAGTATAGATGAGAGGAGGTAGACGGGAGGATGAGAGGAGTATCGATGAGAGGAGGGTGGAGGGGATGATGATGGGAGTATGCGTGATAGGAGGTTCAGGGGAGGATGAGGGGAGCATGGATGAGAGGAGGGTGGAGAGGAGGATGAGGGGAGAATGGATGAGAGGAGGTAGACGGGAGGATGAGGGGAGGATGAGGGGAGTATGGATGAGAGGGGGGTGGAGGGGAGGATGATGGGAGTATGCGTGATAGGAGGTTCAGGGGAGGATGAGGGGAGCATGGATGAGAGGAGGGTGGAGAGGAGGATGAGGGGAGAATGGATGAGAGGAGGGTGGAGGGGAGGATGAGGGGAGTATGGATGAGAGGGGGGTGGAGAGGAAGATGAGGGGAGTATGGATGAGAGGAGGTGGAGAGGAGGATGAGGGGAGTATGGATGAGAGGAGGATGAGGGGAGTATGGATGAGAGGAGTGTGGAGAGCAGGATGAGGGGAGCATGGATGACAGGAAGGTGGAGGGGAGGATGAGGGGAGTATGGATGAGAGGAGGGTGGAGGGAGGATGATGGGAGTATGGATGAGAGGAGGGTGGAGAGGATGATGAAGGGAGCATGGATGAGAGGAGTGTGGAGAGCAGGATGAGGGGAGCATGGATGACAGGAAGGTGGAGGGGAGGATGAGGTGAGCATGGATGAGAGGAGGGTGGAGAGAAAGATGAGGGGAGTATGGGTGAGAGGAGGGTGGAGGGAGGATGAGGTGAGCATGGATGAGAGGAGGGTGGAGAGGAGGATGAGGGGAGTATGGATGAGAGGAGGGTGGAGAGGAGGATGAGGGGGGTATGGATGAGGGGAAGGTGGAGGGGAGGATGAGGGGAGCATGGATGAGAGGAGGGTGGAGAGGAGGATGAATGGAGTATGGATGACAGCAGGGTGGAGGGGAGAATGAGGGGCGCCTGAATGAGAGCAGGGTGGAGGGTAGGGTGAGGGGAGCCTGGATGAGAGCAGGATAGAGGGGTGGATGAATGGAGCATGGATGAGAAGAGGTGGAGGGGAGGATAAGGGTATAACGGGAGGATGAAGGGGATGAAATGGGAGGATTAGAGCATTGTATTTGGAAACTATAGATGTGATTTACTTTAAATTTTACCATAAGAAATGTTGTTTGGGAACTGTAAGCTATGATTTCTCATCAATGGTTTTGATTTGTATCTCTGAATAAAACAAGCGGATTATACACTCTAGAGCTGCGATCAATACAGATTTGTCAGAAATGTAAAATGTAAAAAGATTTACTGCCTGATGAAGGAACAGAGGGTGGAGTGGGGGGGGGGGTGAGGGTGGGGTGAAGGGGTGTGGACTTAAGAAAACTAGTTACAGTAAATATATATCTCGAAATTTTAGTAACTAAATTGTAAAAATCTAACCTTGGTGTTTTCCAGGTATACAGGTGATCTGAAAGATTGGTCAATCACGTATACTATGTGTAGCCAGCTAGTCTTTATTCATTTATGTTACAGTGTTAGCCATACTACTACTGTACTATATCCACTTAGTCTACTTATTAGTGTTAATCAAGTCTACACGGTAACTACTATCCCATGCCTTATCCCAGTTGCAGTAGGTATCCCACATCATATCCCAGTCGCAGTAGCTATCCCACATCGTATCCCAGTCACAGTATGTAATCCCAGCCTTATCCCAGTCGCAGTACTATCCCACATCGTATCCCAGTCACAGTATGTAATCCCAGCCTTATCCCAGTCGCAGTACTATCCCTCATCGTATCCATGAGTCACAGTAGGTATCCCACATCATATCCCAGTCGCAGTAGCTATCCCACATCATATCCCAGTCGCAGTAGCTATCCCACATCGTATCCCAGTCGCAGTAGCTATCCCACATCGTATCCCTGTCACAGTAGCTATCCCAGCCTTATCCCAGTCGCAGTAGCTATCCCAGCCGTATCCCAGTCGCAGTAGCTATCCCACATCATATCCCAGTCACACTAGCTATCCCACATATCCCGGTCGCAGTAGCTATCCCACATCATATCCCAGTCACACTAGCTATCCCACATATCCAAGTCGCAGTAGCTATCCCACATCATATCCCAGTATCAGTAACTATCCCACATGGTATCTCAGTCACAGTAGCTATCCCCACATTGTATCCCAGTCACAGTAGCTATCCCACATTATATCCCAGTCACAGTAGCTATCCCCACATCGTATCCCAGTCACAGTAGCTATGCCACATGGTATCCCAGGCGCAGTAGCTATCCCACATCATATCCCAGTCACAGTAGCTATCCCACATCATATCCCAGTCACAGCGATCCCACATCGTATCCCAGTCACAGTAGGTATCCCAGTCATAGGAGCTATCCCACATAATATCCGAGTTGCGGTAGGTATCCCACATCATATCCCAGTTGCAGTAGCTATCCCACAGGGTATCCCAGTCACAGTAGCTATCCCACATCATATCCCAGTCACAGCAGCTATCCCACATCGTATCCCAGTCAGAGTAGCTATCCCAGTTGCAGTAGCAATCCCACATCGTATCCCAGTCGCAGTAGGTATCCCACATCGTATCCAAGTCGCAGTAGCTATCCTAGTCACAGTAGCTATCCCACATCATATTCAAGTTGCAGTAGGTACCCCACATCGTATTCAAGTTGCAGTAGGTACCCCACATCGTATCCCAGTCACAGTAGCTATCCCACATCTTATACCAGTCACTGTAGCTATTCCACATCTTATCCCAGTTGCAGTAGCTATTCAATATCGTATCCCAGTCACGGTGGCTATCGCCCATTGTATCCCAATCACAGCAGCTATCCCACATCGTATCCCAGTCAGCAGCTATCCCATATCTTGTACCAGTCACAGTCCCTGAGTCACAGTGACTATACCAGTCACAATTTAGCTATCTGTAAGTCAAAGTGACTATTCCAGTCATGATTTAGCTATCTCTCAGTTACAGTGACTGTATTCCAGTCACAATTTATCTAGACCTGTCACATTAACTGCAATAAGTTCCAGCCATCGGTGTGGTACATTATGTTAATGTAGAATCCTTTCCTCGTTTCATATATATGTAAATTAAACATTATTTCTTGTTTCTGATATTTGCATATATACATGATAGAGTCTTCATTTAAGATCTCATAAATTGATAAAAAGATCTAGATCCTAAATAAATTTAGGACTGTTAATTTATGGACACTTGAGCTAACTAGGAGTGTAGTTTCCATTTTAGATAGATATTTGCGGACGCCATTATTTTGGATTCTATTGTCTTCACTGGCGCGCAATGGTTGGTATAAAACCATTTTTGTAAATCATCATAATGCTAATGCTTAGTCATTGTTCCGCTGGCTTTCATGTTGAGGGTAGTTTCCTCGAAAGTGTGTAAGACAATAGAATCTGAAATCATGGTGCAGGCACGTATCTAACTAAAATGGCGGCTACAATAATAGTTCATTAACCCTTTAATGGTCAAATTTGTTCAATAAAATCCAAATATTTCCTCAATGAATGTCCATTTGCAGGTCAAGGTAGGACTATTTTTGAAAATTTACCACTGGAATGACTGGCTCAATTATCGAGCCAGGCATTCCAGTGGTAAATTTTTGAAAATAGTCTTCTCTTGGTCTGCAAATGGACATTCCTCAAGATCACTGTAGTTTTGGTTTTGGCCGGTTTTGGCCGGCTTGACCATTAAAGGGTTAGCGTGCCCGTAAAGTAACAAATAATCACACATTTATTTAAGATCCACATCCTTTAGCAATTTATGAGCGCTTAAATATAAGCTATTATCTGCATTAGTAACCAGATTGACAGATGTTGCTCATTGCATTCATCCAGCATGCACTTTACTAACAGGAAGTGAGGCAAAGATAGCTACTACCATCAGAGGTGAGAATGCTGTGATAAAGCTGAAGGCTGGGATGACATATTCGATAGCTGCTGAATATTTTGAAATGAGTGACTGAAATGGTATGACCTTGCCATTATGATTCATGCTATGACTTGCCATTATGATTCAACCTATGACCTTGACATTATGAGTCACACTATGACCGTAACATTATGATTCATACTATGACATTGACATTATGATTCACATATTGACAGTGACATTCTATTGATTTATGACCTTGGCATTATGATTTACACGATAACTGGCATTATGATTCACACTATGACCTTGAAATTAGGAGTCACACTGACCTTGACATGATTCACACTATGACCATGACATTATGATTCGCACTATGACCTTGGCATTATGATTCACTATGACATTGACATTAGGAGCCATACTATATATGACCTTGACATGATTCACACTACGACATTGACATTATGATTCACACTATGACCTTAACATTATGATTCACACTTTGACCTTTGCATTATGATTCACTCTATGACATTGACATTAGGAGCCATACTATATATGACCTTGACATGATTCACACTACAACATTGACATTATGATTCACACTATGACCGTAACATTATGATTCACACTATGACCTCGGCTAATGAATCATAATATGACCTTGACAATAGGAGTCACACTATGACCTTGACATTAGGAGTCACACTATGACCTTGGCTTATGATTCACACTGTGACTTTGACATTATGATTCACACTATAACCTTAACATTATGATTCACACTGACCTTGACCTTAGGAGCCACACTATGGCATTAACATTATGATTCACACTATGACCTCAACATTATGATTCACACTATGACCTTGACATTATGAACCACACTATGACCTTGACATTAGGAGCCACACTATGACATGGACATTATGATTCACACTATTACATTGACATTAGGAGTCACACTCAGTGTGACAATGAATGAATGAGATCTGTATGATTCTGAATCTGCACATCATCATGTTTGTGTTCCTGTATTTTTGGCCATAGTACTCAACAATATCACGTAAGTTTGTCGAGGTCATGGCGACCTATAATGCGGCTCAACTCGACTACCGAGACCGGATCAAGAACCGCATCCAACGACAAATGGAAATCAGTAAGGCACTCAAAGTGCATTCATCTACACTTTCTGGAACTTTTTCTGTTTTACATATGAATGTGTGTTTATGCATTTTCACTTCACTATTTATCAAGATCTTGTAGATGTCTTATTTGCAGAATTAGTTTTGGTTGTGTGTCATTATTGAAAAACTCAGTAAAGAATTCTTAGAAAATTCTCAAAAATTAAGTAATTGCAGGCTAAGAGAAGACAAATTCTTTAACTTTGTCACTGGAATGACTGGATCGGTTATCAAGCCAGTAATTCCAGTTGTAAAACTTCAAAAATTTTGTTCTTTTGCCCAGAAATATGAGATTTCTAAAGACCTAATAAGGTTGCTTTTGGATGATTTGACCATTAAATGGTTCTTGAATACTTAAGCATGTTTCATATCATGTCTCTAACCTGTTTTTTCTCAGATTTCGTTACCTATTTTTCTTTTTGTTCCGAAGATTTCAACAATGGCACTCACGTTTGTTAGACAGCACGTAGTTTATATCCAGCAGGTATCCGGCTGCTGTCATCTTTATGTTGGTGAATAAAGCTTGCTTTAGTTTATTCTCATTATACATTTGGTTATTTTCTATCTTTATCCTAGCACGCCACATTGTCACGTAAATTTGTCGAAGTTATGAACGATTACAATGCGTGTCAAATCGACTACCGAGAGCGGTGCAAGGGGCGTATACAGCGCCAGTTGGAAATCAGTAAGCATATTGCTGATCCTTCTTGTGAACAATTTTAAAGTATATTTAATGCTCTGTTCTTCATTTTGCAGAGTCAAAGTCTGGAAGCATAACACTTTCACTTTGTTGCTCACTAAGCTTTGCCTAACTTTCTTCTTCTTTTTTTTTGTTTTCTTACCATGTTGAATACATTACGTATATTCGGGAAAGAATATATATATTACGCGAACATTTGACACTAAACGTCAAGCGGTATAAAGGAGCATGTGCAGTGGTTATGTGTAATGCTCCTTTACTTACCGATTTAAAAAAATCTACCACTGGAATGACTGGCTCGATAATCGAGCCACGATAACCGAGCCAGTCATTTGAGTGGTAAATTAAAAAAAGGTTTTAGTACATGTCCTGCAGATGGAGGTTCACTAAGGACAAAGTATGGTTATCTTGACCACCTTGACCATTAAAATGTTTAAATTTCTGGCCACTCTTAGTGTTTGATTTAATTGGGCAGAATTTACACACCCACACTGGCTGGACATTGAATTATTACATGAAATCTGACATAATTTTCCCACATGACTTTAATGTGTGCCTTGTCTTGCTAGCTGCTGCTTGCTCACTTTTATCTTCTACTGTTTCACTGCTGACAATCTATTACATTAAATAAACATATTCAGAATGACGCTTGCTCTGCGCATGTAGCTTTAAAGAAATCTTTCTCAAATAGCAAACCCCTTCCATCCTGAATTACAACATGCCAGCTTCGCAGAGAGCGACATTTCATGGCCGTTGATCGTCTTGAAAAGAAGTTGAAGCTGTCACTGCAGACAACAAATATCAGTCAAATTCTTTTCAAAATGATCATTGAAATGACAGGATGAACTGGGTTAGTGTAGCTTTTACAATAAATTTCTCTCTTAAAGATGTATAAATTATGTATTTAAAGTAATGCACAAGGGGAATAACTGTATCTTATCACATTGACGTTAAAGAGTGATCTCCCTTGATGGTATTGTTATTTTTTTAAAGGAAAGGATCAGGGAACTAACATATGCCCTTGAATGAAAGCTTTATATAATAATCAACCGAGATCCCCAGTAAAAAACAGAAATAAATCAGATTAATTAGAAAAAAGCTAAATATGATTTATGTCACTCTGGCAGGAGCCAATTAGGGACGCAGCTGGACCTATGCGCTCTGGTGTATGCCGAGTGAATAAATAATACCCGCTACTGCCAGTCATACAATCTCAGTTATATTCGCGTTAAGCTGATTAGCCACTACTTCCCGCAGGTAAAATACTGTAGTTTTAAAACAATTTGACTGAAAGCCATTGTTTCCAGAAATATTCAGTCACACAAATTTCAAAGTATTCAGTGGGCATCATATTGCGACCTTGGAAACCAGCAGTGTGTTTTCAAATCATTTTGACCGAAACTTGTTAATTCCACCAGAAAAAGTGACTTTCAAATATAAAGTTTTCAAAAGGATCAATAGTGAATTAGCAGAAGCGAGTTAATCGCTCAGATCGGCGCCTATAGAGAATACTATTCATACCAGTTACAAAACTATACACCTGTGCAAAAGTTAAGCACCAGCAAAAACAATAGAACGTAGAAACATGATGGTACAACTAGGCTGCCATACTTTTTGTCCCCGCGTTAGCTGACATAATTCCAAGTACGAAATGCACATGCATGCATGACTTCACGCCGCTTGATGTCCGTGCGTGGCGGGAAACAGCACACGTGTTCAGTTATGTAAAAGTCCAGTGTGAGGTGTAGAACATTACATACAGATTTAGGCGACAAGATTAGGAATTTTGTGTTCATGACCGTGGTTTATTTGTACAGAGAGAATTAGCTCTTGATTGTGAACCGCTATGGCAAGACGAAGGTTAAGTGATCGTGTGAAATGGCAAATCATAGGCATGCATACCACTGGTATGTCATGCAGAGAGATTGGCAGACAGCTGAACATTAACCATACTGTAATCAGTCGTTTGATTGCAAAACATGGGCAAACTAACGAGGTGAAGGACAGGCCTAGATCTGGAAGACCGAAGAAGACTACTGCCCGTGATGATCGAGCCCTAGTACGCCTTGTTAGGAGATCTCTATTCACCAACAGCAGAGTGCTCAGCCAGCAATGGGAAACGTGCAATAGAGTGTCAATGTCTACCGTCAAAAGGAGACTGTATGCTGCTGGCATGAAAGCTAGGAGACCTGTCAGACGTCCTCTCCTCACTGCACACCACAAAGAGGAGCGTCTGAGGTGGTGCAACGAAAGAAGACACTGGAACATGAGATCCTGGAGACGGGTACACTGGTCCGATGAAAGTCGGTTTCTGCTTCATGCCACAGATGGTCGAACTTGTGTATGGAGGTCCAGACGCATGGCGTACGACCAACGTAACATCATGGAAGAAGTTCCATTTGGTGGAGGTTCCGTTATGATATGGGGGTGCATCTCATTTGATTGTAAGCTGGATCTGTTGACTGTACCTGGAACACTAAATGGACAAAGATATCAAGATTCCATACTGGATAGAGTTGTGGTCCCTCATTTTGTAAATCATGCACCTGGAACCCACCCTATATTCATGGATGACAACGCCCGACCACATCGTGCTAGAGCTGTGCATGAATACTTCTGCCAGAATGCCATCGAAACCCTACCATGGCCAGCAAGGAGCCCTGACATGAACCCTATTGAGCATATCTGGGACATTCTGGGAAACATGGTGAGAAGGAGGGATCCTCCTGTGCAGAACCTACAGGAATTAACAGACGCACTCCATCTTGAATGGCAACGAATACCACAATAGCGTATCAGTTGGTTGGTGACCAGCATGAGACGTCGTGTCCAGGCCGTCATCCAGGCACAAGGTGGATATACCCGGTATTAATAATGACAGTCTCAAACTCGTGCACAGATGTTAAACTTCGTTTTCAGACACCATTAATGACAATCTAGCCATGTGTGTCAACTGTAGGGCAATAGTTGTCAGTTGTGTCAACGTAACCATATTCAGGCCTCGTTTTCAAGTTCAAACAAAAACATACAGTGTTTCCCCACCATCATAATCAGCATTCCTCTAGTTGCATTATTACCTCTTGCACTAAGATGGATGGGTACATAAATGTTTATGCTATTGCTTTCTTCATAGCACATGAATATACCCTCGCATGTGCGTAAAAATAGGGTGGTGCTTAACTTTTGCACAGGTGTATATATTCAGGTGTGCTGTCATTATATTCACGTAGGCTTATGCGGTATACCTGCACACACAGTTGATACACGGCGGGGTGAGAAGTACCAGCACGGTCACTAATTGTCTCCAAGTTAAGCGCTCCTAGATTTAGTAAATGCATTTTCTCAAATAATCCTGGTTCATTTCCATTTTTAGCTCACCTGGCCTGAAAGGCACAGTGAGCTTATGCCATGGCGTCCGTCAACTTTTCCTTTAAACGACGTCTTCTCAAGAACCACTGGGCCGATTTAAATTATATTTGGCAGGAAGCATCCTTAGGGCATAGGGATCCAAGTTTGTTCAAATGAAGTCGATCGGCCAATTTGGCCAGCGGCCATCTTGGATTTTGGCTGATTTTAGGAAACGTCTAAAAATCTTCTCCGAAACTGCTTGGGGAATCGATTCAAAACTCATGAAACATCATCTAGGGAAAGAGGTAAGCCAAGTTTGTTCAAGAAGACTTGATTGACCAAATGGTTCGGCGGCCATCTTGGATGACCTAGTTTTCCCGAACACGACTTCTCCAGAACCACTGAAGGGATCGGGCTGAAGCTTGGGAGTTATGATTAGGGACTAAGGGGCCATTAAATTTTGGTCAAGGGAAATTGATCCGTCAAAAAACATGGCCGCCGTGGTCTAATCAAAATGTAGCGAGTTTGGCGGCCATATTGGATTTTTTTTATTTAATAAATTATGAGGCTGAAATTAGTTCGATATATGTTTTTGGGTATTCCGAGCTAAAATTTACAATTTTCGACACTGTCGGATAAATGGTTTGGTGCTATCTTGGATTATTTTCCCGCCAAAGGTGCCCATACTAAAGCAATGAGAAATTTAAAATGTCTTCTGGAGAACTACTAGGCCGATTTCAATTATATTTGGGAGGAAGCATCCTTAGGGCATAGGGATCCAAGTTTGTTCAAACGAAGTCGATCGGCCAATTTGGCCGGTGGCCATCTTGGGTTTCGGCCGATTTTAGGAAACGTCTTGAAAAATCTGAGACCGCTAGGGGAATCGATCCGAAACTCATGAAAGCTCATCTAGGGAAAGATGTAAGGCAAGTTTGTTCAAGAAGACATGATTTACTGAAAGGTTCAGTGGCCATCTTGAATGACCTAGTTTTCCCGAAACGACTTCTCCAGAACTGCTGTAGGGATCAGGCTGAAATTTGGGAGATATGATTATGGACTAAGGGAAATTAAACTTTGTTCAAGGGAAGTTGATCCGTCAAAAAACATGGCCACCGTGGGCCAATCAAAATATAGCGTGTTTGGCGGCCATATTGGATTTTTTTATTTGATGGATTTTGAGGCCGAAATTGGTTTTATATATGTTTTTGGGTATTCTGACCCATTTTTTGGTGGCCTTGGATTATTTTCCTGCCAAAGGCTCCCATACTAAAGCAATGGGAAATTAAAAATATCTTCTCGAGAACTACTAGGCCGATTTCAATTATATTTGGCAGGAAGCACCCTTAAGGAATAGGGATCCAAGTTTGTTCAAATGATCCCTATCGGCCAATTTGGCTGGTGGCCATCTTGGATTTCAGCCAATTTTAGGAAACGTCTTTAAAAATCTTCTTTTCTGAAACCGCTGGCGGAATTGATTCAAAACTCATGAAACATCATCTAGGGCATGAGGTAAGCCAAGTTTGTTCAAGAGAACTTGATTGACCAAATGGTTCGGTGGCCATCTTGGATGACCTAGTTTTCCCCAAAACGACTTCTCTATAACCACTGAAGCGATCAGGCCGAAATTGGAGCGATATTGTTAGAGACTAAGGGCCATTAAAGTTTGTTCAAGGGAAGGTAATCCGTCAAAAAACATGGCCGCTGTGGACCAATCAAAATGTAGCATGCTTGGCGGTCATATTGGATTTTTTATTTTATGTATTTTGAGGCCGAAATTGGGCTTATATATGTTTGTGAATCTTCTGATTTCATATTTGTCATTTTTTAAACTGTCGGATAAACGTTTTCTCCTGCCAAAAACTCCCATACTAAAACATTGGGAAATTTAAAATGTCTTCTCGAGAACCAATGGACTGATTTCAAGTATATTTGGCAGGAAGCATTCTGAGGGCATAAAGGTCCATGTTTGTTCAAACAAAGCCGATCGGCCAATTTGGTTGTTGGCCATCTTGGATTTTGGTCGATTTTTAGAAATGTCTAAAAATCTTCTCCGAAACCGCTTGGGGGATCAAATCAAAACACATGAAATAACATCTAAAGAAAGAGTTGCACCAAGTTTGTTCAAGGGAACTTGATTGGCCACTGAACGGATTGGGCCGCAATTTATGAGATATGATTAGACACTGAGTGCCATTAAAGTGTGTTCAAGGGAAGGAGCTGCATCAGAAACATGGCCGCAGTGGACCAATCAAAATGTAGCGTGTTTGGTGGCCATATTGGACTTGCAAAAATGTCCACGACCTCATTTAAAAGACTACTAAACCACCCACCAACAGTTTTGACAAAAATGCATAGTGCACCAGGTGAGCGACACAGGCCCCTTGGGCCTCTTGTTTACCAATGATAGTTTATTTAATATTGTATGAAATTAACAATAAAAATTTGTTATTTCCCTTTTCCCTTCCTTTAACTTTAATAAGATGAGAAATGAGACAGACTGTATAGTTCAATACTGTGTGTCAATATAGCTTCATGTAGTTATATTTTCAAACCTGTCAGACCAATCACATGCCAATTGAAGCAATATATATATATTATGCATTTCAAATTTGGTCAAGAAGATTTCAGTTTTCTCATGGAAAATGTCCATTTAGAGTCCAGGAGAAGACTATTTTTGAAAGATTAGTTCAGTAATGACTAGTTTTATGATTGAGGCAAGCATTCCTGCAGGCAATTTTCAGATAATGTCTTGATCTGTAAATGGACATTTCTACCGAAGCCGGGTTTAGCCGCTATGACCATTAAAGGTTAGTACTTTGACCCCGTCAGGACTACATGCTTATGTAAACATTCCCGGTGGAATAACATTTTCACGTAAATGTTCCCTTGGGAATAAGGGTTTCACTTAAATGTTCCCTTGGGAATAAGGTTTTCACATACATGGTCCCTGGTGAATAAGGTTTTCACTTAAATGTTCCATGGGGAATAAGGTTTTCACGTAAATGTTCCATGGGGAATAAGGTTTTCACATAAATGTTCCCTGGTGAAAAGGTTTTCACGTAAATGTTCCATGGGGAATAAGGTTTTCACATAAATGGTCCCTGGTGGATAAGGTTTTCACGTGAATGTTCCATGGGGAATAAGGTTTTCAAGTAAATGTACCATGGGGAATAAGGTTTTCACGTAAATGTACCATGGGGAATAAGGTTTTCACATAAATGTTCCATGGGGAATAAGGTTTTCAAGTAAATGTACCATGGGGAATAAGGTTTTCACTTAAATGTTCCATGGGGAATAAGGTTTTCACTTAAATGTTCCATGGGGAATAAGGTTTTTACGTAAATGTTCCATGGGGAATAAGGTTTTCACGTAAATGTACCATGGGGAATAAGATTTTCAAGTAAATGGTCCCTGGGGAATAAGGTTTTCAAGTATATGTACCATGGGGAATAAGGTTTTCAAGTAAATGTACCATGGGAAATAAGTTTTTCACGTAAATGTACCTGGGGAATAAGGTTTTCACATAAATGTTCCATTGGGAATAAGGTTTTCACGTAAATGTATCTGGGGAATAAGGTTTTCACATAAATGTTCCATGGGGAATAAGGTTTTAAAGTAAATGTATCTGGGGAATACAGTTTTCACGTAAATGTACCATGGGGAATAAGGTTTTCACTTAAATGTTCCATGGGGAATAAGGTTTTCACTTAAATGTTCCATGGGGAATAAGGTTTTCACGTAAATGTTCCATGGGGAATAAGGTTTTCACTTAAATGTACCATGGGGAATAAGGTTTTCAAGTAAATGTATCTGGGGAATAAGGTTTTCAAGTAAATGTACCATGGGGAATAAGGTTTTCACATAAATGATGTTCCATGGGGAATAGGGTTTTAACATAAATTGTCCCTGGGGAATAGGGTTTTAACATAAATGGTCCATGGGGAGTAAGGTTTTCAAATAAATGTTCCCTTGGGAATAAGGGTTTCACTTAAATGTTCCCTTGGGAATAAGGTTTTCACATACATGGTCCCTGGTGAATAAGGTTTTCAGATAAATGTTCCCTTGGGAATAAGGTTTTCACGTAAATGTTCCATGGGGAATAAGGTTTTCACGTAAATGTTCCATGGGGAATAAGGTTTTCATGTAAATGTTCCATGGGGAATAAGGTTTTCACATAAATGGTCCCTGGTGAATAAGGTTTTCATGTAAATGTTCCATGGGGAATAAGGTTTTCACGTAAATGTACCATGGGGAATAAGGTTTTCACTTAAATGTTCCATGGTGAATAAGGTTTTCATGTAAATGTTCCATGGGGAATAAGGTTTTCAAGTAAATGTTCCATGGGGAATAAGGTTTTAAAGTAAATGTTCCATGGTGAATAAGGTTTTCAAGTAATTGTATCTGGGGAATAAGGTTTTAAAGTAAATGTATCCGGGAATACGGTTTTCACGTAAATGTTCCATGGGGAATAAGGTTTTCACATAAATGGACCATGGGGAATAAGGTTTTCAAGTAAATGTATCTGGGGAATAAGGTTTTCACGTAAATGTTCCATGGGGAATAAGGTTTTCACATAAATGGTCCATGGGGAATAAGGTTTTCACGTAAATGTTCCATGGGGAATAAGGTTTTCACATAAATGGACCATGGGGAATAAGGTTTTCACTTAAATGTACCATGGGGAATAAGGTTTTCACATAAATGATGTTCCATGGGGAATAGGGTTTTCAAGTAAATGTTCCATGGGGAATAAGGTGTTCACGTAAATGTTCCATGGTGAATAAGGTTTTCACGTAAATGTTCCATGGGGAATAAGGTTTTCAAGTAAATGTATCTGGGGAATAAGGTTTTCACGTAAATGTACCATGAGGAATAAGGTTTTCACATAAATGTACCATGGGGAATAAGGTTTTCACATAAATGATGTTCCATGGGGAATAAGGTTTTCACGTAAATGATGTTCCATGGGGAATAAGGTTTTCACGTAAATGTTCCATGGGGAATAAGGTTTTCACGTAAATGTACCATGGTGAATAAGGTTTTCACGTAAATGTACCATGGGGAATAAGGTTTTCACATAAATGATGTTCCATGGGGAATAAGGTTTTCACATAAATGATGTTCCATGGGGAATAAGGTTTTCACGTAAATGTTCCATGGGGAATAAGGTTTTAAAGTAAATGTTTCTGGGGAATAAGGTTTTCACATAAATGTTCCATGGGGAATAAGGTTTTCACGTTAATGTTCCATGGGGAATAAGGTTTTCACATAAATGTTCCATAGGGAATAAGGTTTTCACGTAAATGTTCCATGGGGAATAAGGTTTTCAAGTAAATGTATCTGGGGAATAAGGTTTTCAAGTAAATGTATCTGGGGAATAAGGTTTTCAAGTAAATGTATCTGGGGAATAAGGTTTTCAAGTAAATGTTTCTGGGGAATAAGGTTTTCACATAAATGTTCCATGGGGAATAAGGTTTTCACGTTAATGTTCCATGGGGAATAAGGTTTTCACATAAATGTTCCATGGGGAATAAGGTTTTCACGTAAATGTTCCATGGGGAATAAGGTTTTCAAGTAAATGTATCTGGGGAATAAGGTTTTCAAGTAAATGTATCTGGGGAATAAGGTTTTCAAGTAAATGTATCTGGGGAATAAGGTTTTCAAGTAAATGTATCTGGGGAATAAGGTTTTCACGTAAATGTACCATGGGGAATAAGGTTTTCAAGTAAATGTACCATGGGGAATAAGGTTTTCACTTAAATGTTCCATGGGGAATAAGGTTTTCACTTAAATGTTCCATGGGGAATAAGGTTTTCACGTAAATGTTCCATGGGGAATAAGGTTTTCACGTAAATGTACCATGGGGAATAAGATTTTCAAGTAAATGTTCCATGGGGAATAAGGTTTTCACGTAAATGTTCCATGGGGAATAAGGTTTTCAAGTAAATGTACCATGGGGAATAAGGTTTTCACTTAAATGTTCCATGGGGAATAAGGTTTTCACTTAAATGTTCCATGGGGAATAAGGTTTTCACGTAAATGTTCCATGGGTAATAAGGTTTTCAAGTAAATGTATCTGGGGAATAAGGTTTTAAAGTAAATGTATCTGGGGAATACGGTTTTCACGTAAATGTACCATGGGGAATAAGGTTTTCACTTAAATATTCCATGGGGAATAAGGTTTTCATGTAAATGTTCCATGGGGAATAAGGTTTTCAAGTAAATGTATCTGGGGAATAAGGTTTTAAAGTAAATGTATCTGGGGAATACGGTTTTCACGTAAATGTACCATGGGGAATAAGGTTTTCACTTAAATGTTCCATGGGGAATAAGGTTTTCACATAAATGTTCCATGGGGAATAAGGTTTTCACGTAAATGTTCCATGGTGAATAAGGTTTTCACTTAAATGTTCCATGGGGAATAAGGTTTTCACGTAAATGTACCATGGTGAATAAGGTTTTCACTTAAATGTTCCATGGGGAATAAGGTTTTCACGTAAATGTACCATGGTGAATAAGGTTTTTACGTAAATGTTCCATGGGGAATAAGGTTTTCAAGTAAATGTATCTGGGGAATAAGGTTTTAAAGTAAATGTATCTGGGGAATACGGTTTTCACGTAAATGTACCATGGGGAATAAGGTTTTCACTTAAATGTTCCATGGGGAATAAGGTTTTCACGTAAATGTTCCATGGTGAATAAGGTTTTCACGTAAATGTTCCATGGGGAATAAGGTTTTCAAGTAAATGTATCTGGGGAATAAGGTTTTCACGTAAATGTACCATGAGGAATAAGGTTTTCACATAAATGTACCATGGGGAATAAGGTTTTCACATAAATGATGTTCCATGGGGAATAAGGTTTTCACGTAAATGATGTTCCATGGGGAATAAGGTTTTCACGTAAATGTTCCATGGGGAATAAGGTTTTCACGTAAATGTACCATGGTGAATAAGGTTTTCACGTAAATGTACCATGGGGAATAAGGTTTTCACATAAATGATGTTCCATGGGGAATAAGGTTTTCACATAAATGATGTTCGATGGGGAATAAGGTTTTCACGTAAATGTTCCATGGGGAATAAGGTTTTAAAGTAAATGTTTCTGGGGAATAAGGTTTTCACATAAATGTTCCATGGGGAATAAGGTTTTCACGTTAATGTTCCATGGGGAATAAGGTTTTCACATAAATGTTCCATGGGGAATAAGGTTTTCACATAAATGTTCCATGGGGAATAAGGTTTTCAAGTAAATGTATCTGGGGAATAAGGTTTTCAAGTAAATGTATCTGGGGAATAAGGTTTTCAAGTAAATGTATCTGGGGAATAAGGTTTTCAAGTAAATGTTTCTGGGGAATAAGGTTTTCACATAAATGTTCCATGGGGAATAAGGTTTTCACGTTAATGTTCCATGGGGAATAAGGTTTTCACATAAATGTTCCATGGGGAATAAGGTTTTCACGTAAATGTTCCATGGGGAATAAGGTTTTCAAGTAAATGTATCTGGGGAATAAGGTTTTCAAGTAAATGTATCTGGGGAATAAGGTTTTCAAGTAAATGTATCTGGGGAATAAGGTTTTCAAGTAAATGTATCTGGGGAATAAGGTTTTCACGTAAATGTACCATGGGGAATAAGGTTTTCAAGTAAATGTACCATGGGGAATAAGGTTTTCACTTAAATGTTCCATGGGGAATAAGGTTTTCACTTAAATGTTCCATGGGGAATAAGGTTTTCACGTAAATGTTCCATGGGGAATAAGGTTTTCACGTAAATGTACCATGGGGAATAAGATTTTCAAGTAAATGTTCCATGGGGAATAAGGTTTTCACGTAAATGTTCCATGGGGAATAAGGTTTTCAAGTAAATGTACCATGGGGAATAAGGTTTTCACTTAAATGTTCCATGGGGAATAAGGTTTTCACTTAAATGTTCCATGGGGAATAAGGTTTTCACGTAAATGTTCCATGGGTAATAAGGTTTTCAAGTAAATGTATCTGGGGAATAAGGTTTTAAAGTAAATGTATCTGGGGAATACGGTTTTCACGTAAATGTACCATGGGGAATAAGGTTTTCACTTAAATGTTCCATGGGGAATAAGGTTTTCATGTAAATGTTCCATGGGGAATAAGGTTTTCAAGTAAATGTATCTGGGGAATAAGGTTTTAAAGTAAATGTATCTGGGGAATACGGTTTTCACGTAAATGTACCATGGGGAATAAGGTTTTCACTTAAATGTTCCATGGGGAATAAGGTTTTCACATAAATGATGTTCCATGGGGAATAAGGTTTTCACGTAAATGTTCCATGGGGAATAAGGTTTTAAAGTAAATGTTTCTGGGGAATAAGGTTTTCACATAAATGTTCCATGGGGAATAAGGTTTTCACGTTAATGTTCCATGGGGAATAAGGTTTTCACATAAATGTTCCATGGGGAATAAGGTTTTCACATAAATGTTCCATGGGGAATAAGGTTTTCAAGTAAATGTATCTGGGGAATAAGGTTTTCAAGTAAATGTATCTGGGGAATAAGGTTTTCAAGTAAATGTATCTGGGGAATAAGGTTTTCAAGTAAATGTTTCTGGGGAATAAGGTTTTCACATAAATGTTCCATGGGGAATAAGGTTTTCACGTTAATGTTCCATGGGGAATAAGGTTTTCACATAAATGTTCCATGGGGAATAAGGTTTTCACGTAAATGTTCCATGGGGAATAAGGTTTTCAAGTAAATGTATCTGGGGAATAAGGTTTTCAAGTAAATGTATCTGGGGAATAAGGTTTTCAAGTAAATGTATCTGGGGAATAAGGTTTTCAAGTAAATGTATCTGGGGAATAAGGTTTTCACGTAAATGTACCATGGGGAATAAGGTTTTCAAGTAAATGTACCATGGGGAATAAGGTTTTCACTTAAATGTTCCATGGGGAATAAGGTTTTCACTTAAATGTTCCATGGGGAATAAGGTTTTCACGTAAATGTTCCATGGGGAATAAGGTTTTCACGTAAATGTACCATGGGGAATAAGATTTTCAAGTAAATGTTCCATGGGGAATAAGGTTTTCACGTAAATGTTCCATGGGGAATAAGGTTTTCAAGTAAATGTACCATGGGGAATAAGGTTTTCACTTAAATGTTCCATGGGGAATAAGGTTTTCACTTAAATGTTCCATGGGGAATAAGGTTTTCACGTAAATGTTCCATGGGTAATAAGGTTTTCAAGTAAATGTATCTGGGGAATAAGGTTTTAAAGTAAATGTATCTGGGGAATACGGTTTTCACGTAAATGTACCATGGGGAATAAGGTTTTCACTTAAATGTTCCATGGGGAATAAGGTTTTCATGTAAATGTTCCATGGGGAATAAGGTTTTCAAGTAAATGTATCTGGGGAATAAGGTTTTAAAGTAAATGTATCTGGGGAATACGGTTTTCACGTAAATGTACCATGGGGAATAAGGTTTTCACTTAAATGTTCCATGGGGAATAAGGTTTTCACATAAATGTTCCATGGGGAATAAGGTTTTCACGTAAATGTTCCATGGTGAATAAGGTTTTCACTTAAATGTTCCATGGGGAATAAGGTTTTCACGTAAATGTACCATGGTGAATAAGGTTTTCACTTAAATGTTCCATGGGGAATAAGGTTTTCACGTAAATGTACCATGGTGAATAAGGTTTTCAAGTAAATGTATCTGGGGAATAAGGTTTTAAAGTAAATGTATCTGGGGAATACGGTTTTCACGTAAATGTACCATGGGGAATAAGGTTTTCACTTAAATGTTCCATGGGGAATAAGGTTTTCACATAAATGTTCCATGGGGAATAAGGTTTTCACGTAAATGTTCCATGGTGAATAAGGTTTTCACTTAAATGTTCCATGGGGAATAAGGTTTTCACGTAAATGTACCATGGTGAATAAGGTTTTCACTTAAATGTTCCATGGGGAATAAGGTTTTCACGTAAATGTACCATGGTGAATAAGGTTTTTACGTAAATGTTCCATGGGGAATAAGGTTTTCAAGTAAATGTATCTGGGGAATAAGGTTTTAAAGTAAATGTATCTGGGGAATACGGTTTTCACGTAAATGTACCATGGGGAATAAGGTTTTCACTTAAATGTTCCATGGGGAATAAGGTTTTCACGTAAATGTTCCATGGTGAATAAGGTTTTCACGTAAATGTTCCATGGGGAATAAGGTTTTCAAGTAAATGTATCTGGGGAATAAGGTTTTCACGTAAATGTACCATGAGGAATAAGGTTTTCACATAAATGTACCATGGGGAATAAGGTTTTCACATAAATGATGTTCCATGGGGAATAAGGTTTTCACGTAAATGATGTTCCATGGGGAATAAGGTTTTCACGTAAATGTTCCATGGGGAATAAGGTTTTCACGTAAATGTACCATGGTGAATAAGGTTTTCACGTAAATGTACCATGGGGAATAAGGTTTTCACATAAATGATGTTCCATGGGGAATAAGGTTTTCACATAAATGATGTTCGATGGGGAATAAGGTTTTCACGTAAATGTTCCATGGGGAATAAGGTTTTAAAGTAAATGTTTCTGGGGAATAAGGTTTTCACATAAATGTTCCATGGGGAATAAGGTTTTCACGTTAATGTTCCATGGGGAATAAGGTTTTCACATAAATGTTCCATGGGGAATAAGGTTTTCACATAAATGTTCCATGGGGAATAAGGTTTTCAAGTAAATGTATCTGGGGAATAAGGTTTTCAAGTAAATGTATCTGGGGAATAAGGTTTTCAAGTAAATGTATCTGGGGAATAAGGTTTTCAAGTAAATGTTTCTGGGGAATAAGGTTTTCACATAAATGTTCCATGGGGAATAAGGTTTTCACGTTAATGTTCCATGGGGAATAAGGTTTTCACATAAATGTTCCATGGGGAATAAGGTTTTCACGTAAATGTTCCATGGGGAATAAGGTTTTCAAGTAAATGTATCTGGGGAATAAGGTTTTCAAGTAAATGTATCTGGGGAATAAGGTTTTCAAGTAAATGTATCTGGGGAATAAGGTTTTCAAGTAAATGTATCTGGGGAATAAGGTTTTCACGTAAATGTACCATGGGGAATAAGGTTTTCAAGTAAATGTACCATGGGGAATAAGGTTTTCACTTAAATGTTCCATGGGGAATAAGGTTTTCACTTAAATGTTCCATGGGGAATAAGGTTTTCACGTAAATGTTCCATGGGGAATAAGGTTTTCACGTAAATGTACCATGGGGAATAAGATTTTCAAGTAAATGTTCCATGGGGAATAAGGTTTTCACGTAAATGTTCCATGGGGAATAAGGTTTTCAAGTAAATGTACCATGGGGAATAAGGTTTTCACTTAAATGTTCCATGGGGAATAAGGTTTTCACTTAAATGTTCCATGGGGAATAAGGTTTTCACGTAAATGTTCCATGGGTAATAAGGTTTTCAAGTAAATGTATCTGGGGAATAAGGTTTTAAAGTAAATGTATCTGGGGAATACGGTTTTCACGTAAATGTACCATGGGGAATAAGGTTTTCACTTAAATGTTCCATGGGGAATAAGGTTTTCATGTAAATGTTCCATGGGGAATAAGGTTTTCAAGTAAATGTATCTGGGGAATAAGGTTTTAAAGTAAATGTATCTGGGGAATACGGTTTTCACGTAAATGTACCATGGGGAATAAGGTTTTCACTTAAATGTTCCATGGGGAATAAGGTTTTCACATAAATGATGTTCCATGGGGAATAAGGTTTTCACGTAAATGTTCCATGGGGAATAAGGTTTTAAAGTAAATGTTTCTGGGGAATAAGGTTTTCACATAAATGTTCCATGGGGAATAAGGTTTTCACGTTAATGTTCCATGGGGAATAAGGTTTTCACATAAATGTTCCATGGGGAATAAGGTTTTCACATAAATGTTCCATGGGGAATAAGGTTTTCAAGTAAATGTATCTGGGGAATAAGGTTTTCAAGTAAATGTATCTGGGGAATAAGGTTTTCAAGTAAATGTATCTGGGGAATAAGGTTTTCAAGTAAATGTTTCTGGGGAATAAGGTTTTCACATAAATGTTCCATGGGGAATAAGGTTTTCACGTTAATGTTCCATGGGGAATAAGGTTTTCACATAAATGTTCCATGGGGAATAAGGTTTTCACGTAAATGTTCCATGGGGAATAAGGTTTTCAAGTAAATGTATCTGGGGAATAAGGTTTTCAAGTAAATGTATCTGGGGAATAAGGTTTTCAAGTAAATGTATCTGGGGAATAAGGTTTTCAAGTAAATGTATCTGGGGAATAAGGTTTTCACGTAAATGTACCATGGGGAATAAGGTTTTCAAGTAAATGTACCATGGGGAATAAGGTTTTCACTTAAATGTTCCATGGGGAATAAGGTTTTCACTTAAATGTTCCATGGGGAATAAGGTTTTCACGTAAATGTTCCATGGGGAATAAGGTTTTCACGTAAATGTACCATGGGGAATAAGATTTTCAAGTAAATGTTCCATGGGGAATAAGGTTTTCACGTAAATGTTCCATGGGGAATAAGGTTTTCAAGTAAATGTACCATGGGGAATAAGGTTTTCACTTAAATGTTCCATGGGGAATAAGGTTTTCACTTAAATGTTCCATGGGGAATAAGGTTTTCACGTAAATGTTCCATGGGTAATAAGGTTTTCAAGTAAATGTATCTGGGGAATAAGGTTTAAAGTAAATGTATCTGGGGAATACGGTTTTCACGTAAATGTACCATGGGGAATAAGGTTTTCACTTAAATGTTCCATGGGGAATAAGGTTTTCATGTAAATGTTCCATGGGGAATAAGGTTTTCAAGTAAATGTATCTGGGGAATAAGGTTTTAAAGTAAATGTATCTGGGGAATACGGTTTTCACGTAAATGTACCATGGGGAATAAGGTTTTCACTTAAATGTTCCATGGGGAATAAGGTTTTCACATAAATGTTCCATGGGGAATAAGGTTTTCACGTAAATGTTCCATGGTGAATAAGGTTTTCACTTAAATGTTCCATGGGGAATAAGGTTTTCACGTAAATGTACCATGGTGAATAAGGTTTTCACTTAAATGTTCCATGGGGAATAAGGTTTTCACGTAAATGTACCATGGTGAATAAGGTTTTTACGTGAATGTTCCATGGGGAATAAGGTTTTCAAGTAAATGTATCTGGGGAATAAGGTTTTAAAGTAAATGTATCTGGGGAATACGGTTTTCACGTAAATGTACCATGGGGAATAAGGTTTTCACTTAAATGTTCCATGGGGAATAAGGTTTTCACTTAAATGTTCCATGGGGAATAAGGTTTTCACGTAAATGTTCCATGGGGAATAAGGTTTTCATGTAAATGTTCCATGGGGAATAAGGTTTTCAAGTAAATGTATCTGGGGAATAAGGTTTTAAAGTAAATGTATCTGGGGAATACGGTTTTCACTTAAATGTACCATGGGGGAATAAGGTCTTCACTCAAATGTACCATGGGGAATAAGGTTTTCACGTAAATGTACCATGGGGAATAAGGTTTTCACATAAATGATGTTCCATGGGGAATAGGGTTTTAACATAAATGGTCCCTGGGGAATAGGGTTTTAACATAAATGGTCCATGGGGAGTAAGGTTTTCAAATGAATGTTCCCTTGGGAATAAGGGTTTCACTTAAATGTTCCCTTGGGAATAAGGTTTTCACATACATGGTCCCTGGTGAATAAGGTTTTCAGATAAATGTTCCCTTGGGAATAAGGTTTTCACGTAAATGTCCCATGGGGAATAAGGTTTTCATGTAAATGTTCCATGGGGAATAAGGTTTTCACATAAATGGTCCCTGGTGAATAAGGTTTTCACATAAATGTTCCATGGGGAATAAGGTTTTCACATAAATGGTCCCTGGTGAATAAGGTTTTCACATGAATGCTCCATGGGGAATAAGGTTTTCAAGTAAATGTATCTGGGGAATAAGGTTTTCACATTAATGTTCCATGGGGAATAAGGTTTTCACGTAAATATTCCATGGGGAATAAGGTTTTCACGTAAATGTACCATGGGGAATAAGGTTTTCACTTAAATGTACCATGGGGAATACGGTTTTAAAGTAAATGTATCTGGGGAATAAGGTTTTCACATAAATGTTCCATGGGGAATAAGGTTTTCACGTAAATGTACCATGGTGAATAAGGTTTTCACTTAAATGTTCCATGGGGAATACGGTTTTCAAGTAAATGTTCCATGGGGAATAAGGTTTTCAAGTAAATGTATCTGGGGAATAAGGTTTTAAAGTAAATGTATCTGAGGAATACGGTTTTCACGTAAATGTACCATGGGGAATAAGGTCTTCACGCAAATGTACCATGGGGAATAAGGTTTTCACGTGAATGTGCCATGGTGAATAAGGTTTTCACGTAAATGTTCCATGGGGAATAAGGTTTTCACATAAATGGTCCATGGGGAATAAGGTTTTCACGTAAATGTTCCATGGGGAATAAGGTTTTCACATAAATGGTCCATTGGGAATAAGGTTTTCACGTAAATGTACCATGGGGAATAAGGTTTTCACGTAAATGTACCATGGGGAATAAGGTTTTCACATAAATGATGTTCCATGGGGAATAAGGTTTTCAAGTAAATGTTCCATGGGGAATAAGGTTTTCAAGTAAATGTACCATGGGGAATAAGGTTTTCACGTAAATGTTCCATGGTGAATAAGGTTTTCACATAAATGTTCCAAGGGGAATAAGGTTTTCACGTAAATGTTCCATGGGGAATAAGGTTTTCACTTAAATGTACCATGGGGAATAAGGTTTTAAAGTAAATGTATCTGGGGAATAAGGTTTTCACATGAATGTTCCATGGGGAATAAGGTTTTCACGTAAATGTACCATGGTGAATAAGGTTTTCACTTAAATGTTCCATGGGGAATACGGTTTTCAAGTAAATGTTCCATGGGGAATAAGGTTTTCAAGTAAATGTATCTGGGGAATAAGGTTTTAAAGTAAATGTATCTGAGGAATACGGTTTTCACGTAAATGTACCATGGGGAATAAGGTCTTCACGCAAATGTACCATGGGGAATAAGGTTTTCACTTAAATGTTCCATGGGGAATAAGGTTTTCACGTAAATGTACCATGGTGAATAAGGTTTTCACTTAAATGTTCCATGGGGAATAAGGTTTTCACGTAAATGTACCATGGTGAATAAGGTTTTTACGTAAATGTTCCATGGGGAATAAGGTTTTCAAGTAAATGTATCTGGGGAATAAGGTTTTAAAGTAAATGTATCTGGGGAATACGGTTTTCACGTAAATGTACCATGGGGAATAAGGTTTTCACTTAAATGTTCCATGGGGAATAAGGTTTTCACTTAAATGTTCCATGGGGAATAAGGTTTTCACGTAAATGTTCCATGGGGAATAAGGTTTTCATGTAAATGTTCCATGGGGAATAAGGTTTTCAAGTAAATGTATCTGGGGAATAAGGTTTTAAAGTAAATGTATCTGGGGAATACGGTTTTCACTTAAATGTACCATGGGGGAATAAGGTCTTCACTCAAATGTACCATGGGGAATAAGGTTTTCACGTAAATGTACCATGGGGAATAAGGTTTTCACATAAATGATGTTCCATGGGGAATAGGGTTTTAACATAAATGGTCCCTGGGGAATAGGGTTTTAACATAAATGGTCCATGGGGAGTAAGGTTTTCAAATGAATGTTCCCTTGGGAATAAGGGTTTCACTTAAATGTTCCCTTGGGAATAAGGTTTTCACATACATGGTCCCTGGTGAATAAGGTTTTCAGATAAATGTTCCCTTGGGAATAAGGTTTTCACGTAAATGTCCCATGGGGAATAAGGTTTTCATGTAAATGTTCCATGGGGAATAAGGTTTTCACATAAATGGTCCCTGGTGAATAAGGTTTTCACATAAATGTTCCATGGGGAATAAGGTTTTCACATAAATGGTCCCTGGTGAATAAGGTTTTCACATGAATGCTCCATGGGGAATAAGGTTTTCAAGTAAATGTATCTGGGGAATAAGGTTTTCACATTAATGTTCCATGGGGAATAAGGTTTTCACGTAAATATTCCATGGGGAATAAGGTTTTCACGTAAATGTACCATGGGGAATAAGGTTTTCACTTAAATGTACCATGGGGAATACGGTTTTAAAGTAAATGTATCTGGGGAATAAGGTTTTCACATAAATGTTCCATGGGGAATAAGGTTTTCACGTAAATGTACCATGGTGAATAAGGTTTTCACTTAAATGTTCCATGGGGAATACGGTTTTCAAGTAAATGTTCCATGGGGAATAAGGTTTTCAAGTAAATGTATCTGGGGAATAAGGTTTTAAAGTAAATGTATCTGAGGAATACGGTTTTCACGTAAATGTACCATGGGGAATAAGGTCTTCACGCAAATGTACCATGGGGAATAAGGTTTTCACGTGAATGTACCATGGTGAATAAGGTTTTCACGTAAATGTTCCATGGGGAATAAGGTTTTCACATAAATGGTCCATGGGGAATAAGGTTTTCACGTAAATGTTCCATGGGGAATAAGGTTTTCACATAAATGGTCCATTGGGAATAAGGTTTTCACGTAAATGTACCATGGGGAATAAGGTTTTCACGTAAATGTACCATGGGGAATAAGGTTTTCACATAAATGATGTTCCATGGGGAATAAGGTTTTCAAGTAAATGTTCCATGGGGAATAAGGTTTTCAAGTAAATGTACCATGGGGAATAAGGTTTTCACGTAAATGTTCCATGGTGAATAAGGTTTTCACATAAATGTTCCAAGGGGAATAAGGTTTTCACGTAAATGTTCCATGGGGAATAAGGTTTTCACTTAAATGTACCATGGGGAATAAGGTTTTAAAGTAAATGTATCTGGGGAATAAGGTTTTCACATAAATGTTCCATGGGGAATAAGGTTTTCACGTAAATGTACCATGGTGAATAAGGTTTTCACTTAAATGTTCCATGGGGAATACGGTTTTCAAGTAAATGTTCCATGGGGAATAAGGTTTTCAAGTAAATGTATCTGGGGAATAAGGTTTTAAAGTAAATGTATCTGAGGAATACGGTTTTCACGTAAATGTACCATGGGGAATAAGGTCTTCACGCAAATGTACCATGGGGAATAAGGTTTTCACGTGAATGTACCATGGTGAATAAGGTTTTCACTTAAATGTTCCATGGGGAATAAGGTTTTCACTTAAATGTTCCATGGGGAATAAGGTTTTCACGTAAATGTTCCATGGGGAATAAGGTTTTCACGTAAATGTACCATGGGGAATAAGATTTTCAAGTAAATGTTCCATGGGGAATAAGGTTTTCACGTAAATGTTCCATGGGGAATAAGGTTTTCAAGTAAATGTACCATGGGGAATAAGGTTTTCACTTAAATGTTCCATGGGGAATAAGGTTTTCACTTAAATGTTCCATGGGGAATAAGGTTTTCACGTAAATGTTCCATGGGTAATAAGGTTTTCAAGTAAATGTATCTGGGGAATAAGGTTTTAAAGTAAATGTATCTGGGGAATACGGTTTTCACGTAAATGTACCATGGGGAATAAGGTTTTCACTTAAATATTCCATGGGGAATAAGGTTTTCATGTAAATGTTCCATGGGGAATAAGGTTTTCAAGTAAATGTATCTGGGGAATAAGGTTTTAAAGTAAATGTATCTGGGGAATACGGTTTTCACGTAAATGTACCATGGGGAATAAGGTTTTCACTTAAATGTTCCATGGGGAATAAGGTTTTCACATAAATGTTCCATGGGGAATAAGGTTTTCACGTAAATGTTCCATGGTGAATAAGGTTTTCACTTAAATGTTCCATGGGGAATAAGGTTTTCACGTAAATGTACCATGGTGAATAAGGTTTTCACTTAAATGTTCCATGGGGAATAAGGTTTTCACGTAAATGTACCATGGTGAATAAGGTTTTTACGTAAATGTTCCATGGGGAATAAGGTTTTCAAGTAAATGTATCTGGGGAATAAGGTTTTAAAGTAAATGTATCTGGGGAATACGGTTTTCACGTAAATGTACCATGGGGAATAAGGTTTTCACTTAAATGTTCCATGGGGAATAAGGTTTTCACGTAAATGTTCCATGGTGAATAAGGTTTTCACGTAAATGTTCCATGGGGAATAAGGTTTTCAAGTAAATGTATCTGGGGAATAAGGTTTTCACGTAAATGTACCATGAGGAATAAGGTTTTCACATAAATGTACCATGGGGAATAAGGTTTTCACATAAATGATGTTCCATGGGGAATAAGGTTTTCACGTAAATGATGTTCCATGGGGAATAAGGTTTTCACGTAAATGTTCCATGGGGAATAAGGTTTTCACGTAAATGTACCATGGTGAATAAGGTTTTCACGTAAATGTACCATGGGGAATAAGGTTTTCACATAAATGATGTTCCATGGGGAATAAGGTTTTCACATAAATGATGTTCCATGGGGAATAAGGTTTTCACGTAAATGTTCCATGGGGAATAAGGTTTTAAAGTAAATGTTTCTGGGGAATAAGGTTTTCACATAAATGTTCCATGGGGAATAAGGTTTTCACGTTAATGTTCCATGGGGAATAAGGTTTTCACATAAATGTTCCATGGGGAATAAGGTTTTCACATAAATGTTCCATGGGGAATAAGGTTTTCAAGTAAATGTATCTGGGGAATAAGGTTTTCAAGTAAATGTATCTGGGGAATAAGGTTTTTAAGTAAATGTATCTGGGGAATAAGGTTTTCAAGTAAATGTTTCTGGGGAATAAGGTTTTCACATAAATGTTCCATGGGGAATAAGGTTTTCACGTTAATGTTCCATGGGGAATAAGGTTTTCACATAAATGTTCCATGGGGAATAAGGTTTTCACGTAAATGTTCCATGGGGAATAAGGTTTTCAAGTAAATGTATCTGGGGAATAAGGTTTTCAAGTAAATGTATCTGGGGAATAAGGTTTTCAAGTAAATGTATCTGGGGAATAAGGTTTTCAAGTAAATGTATCTGGGGAATAAGGTTTTCACGTAAATGTACCATGGGGAATAAGGTTTTCAAGTAAATGTACCATGGGGAATAAGGTTTTCACTTAAATGTTCCATGGGGAATAAGGTTTTCACTTAAATGTTCCATGGGGAATAAGGTTTTCACGTAAATGTTCCATGGGGAATAAGGTTTTCACGTAAATGTACCATGGGGAATAAGATTTTCAAGTAAATGTTCCATGGGGAATAAGGTTTTCACGTAAATGTTCCATGGGGAATAAGGTTTTCAAGTAAATGTACCATGGGGAATAAGGTTTTCACTTAAATGTTCCATGGGGAATAAGGTTTTCACTTAAATGTTCCATGGGGAATAAGGTTTTCACGTAAATGTTCCATGGGTAATAAGGTTTTCAAGTAAATGTATCTGGGGAATAAGGTTTTAAAGTAAATGTATCTGGGGAATACGGTTTTCACGTAAATGTACCATGGGGAATAAGGTTTTCACTTAAATGTTCCATGGGGAATAAGGTTTTCATGTAAATGTTCCATGGGGAATAAGGTTTTCAAGTAAATGTATCTGGGGAATAAGGTTTTAAAGTAAATGTATCTGGGGAATACGGTTTTCACGTAAATGTACCATGGGGAATAAGGTTTTCACTTAAATGTTCCATGGGGAATAAGGTTTTCACATAAATGTTCCATGGGGAATAAGGTTTTCACGTAAATGTTCCATGGTGAATAAGGTTTTCACTTAAATGTTCCATGGGGAATAAGGTTTTCACGTAAATGTACCATGGTGAATAAGGTTTTCACTTAAATGTTCCATGGGGAATAAGGTTTTCACGTAAATGTACCATGGTGAATAAGGTTTTTACGTAAATGTTCCATGGGGAATAAGGTTTTCAAGTAAATGTATCTGGGGAATAAGGTTTTAAAGTAAATGTATCTGGGGAATACGGTTTTCACGTAAATGTACCATGGGGAATAAGGTTTTCACTTAAATGTTCCATGGGGAATAAGGTTTTCACTTAAATGTTCCATGGGGAATAAGGTTTTCACGTAAATGTTCCATGGGGAATAAGGTTTTCATGTAAATGTTCCATGGGGAATAAGGTTTTCAAGTAAATGTATCTGGGGAATAAGGTTTTAAAGTAAATGTATCTGGGGAATACGGTTTTCACTTAAATGTACCATGGGGGAATAAGGTCTTCACTCAAATGTACCATGGGGAATAAGGTTTTCACGTAAATGTACCATGGGGAATAAGGTTTTCACATAAATGATGTTCCATGGGGAATAGGGTTTTAACATAAATGGTCCCTGGGGAATAGGGTTTTAACATAAATGGTCCATGGGGAGTAAGGTTTTCAAATGAATGTTCCCTTGGGAATAAGGGTTTCACTTAAATGTTCCCTTGGGAATAAGGTTTTCACATACATGGTCCCTGGTGAATAAGGTTTTCAGATAAATGTTCCCTTGGGAATAAGGTTTTCACGTAAATGTCCCATGGGGAATAAGGTTTTCATGTAAATGTTCCATGGGGAATAAGGTTTTCACATAAATGGTCCCTGGTGAATAAGGTTTTCACATAAATGTTCCATGGGGAATAAGGTTTTCACATAAATGGTCCCTGGTGAATAAGGTTTTCACATGAATGCTCCATGGGGAATAAGGTTTTCAAGTAAATGTATCTGGGGAATAAGGTTTTCACATTAATGTTCCATGGGGAATAAGGTTTTCACGTAAATATTCCATGGGGAATAAGGTTTTCACGTAAATGTACCATGGGGAATAAGGTTTTCACTTAAATGTACCATGGGGAATACGGTTTTAAAGTAAATGTATCTGGGGAATAAGGTTTTCACATAAATGTTCCATGGGGAATAAGGTTTTCACGTAAATGTACCATGGTGAATAAGGTTTTCACTTAAATGTTCCATGGGGAATACGGTTTTCAAGTAAATGTTCCATGGGGAATAAGGTTTTCAAGTAAATGTATCTGGGGAATAAGGTTTTAAAGTAAATGTATCTGAGGAATACGGTTTTCACGTAAATGTACCATGGGGAATAAGGTCTTCACGCAAATGTACCATGGGGAATAAGGTTTTCACGTGAATGTACCATGGTGAATAAGGTTTTCACGTAAATGTTCCATGGGGAATAAGGTTTTCACATAAATGGTCCATGGGGAATAAGGTTTTCACGTAAATGTTCCATGGGGAATAAGGTTTTCACATAAATGGTCCATTGGGAATAAGGTTTTCACGTAAATGTACCATGGGGAATAAGGTTTTCACGTAAATGTACCATGGGGAATAAGGTTTTCACATAAATGATGTTCCATGGGGAATAAGGTTTTCAAGTAAATGTTCCATGGGGAATAAGGTTTTCAAGTAAATGTACCATGGGGAATAAGGTTTTCACGTAAATGTTCCATGGTGAATAAGGTTTTCACATAAATGTTCCAAGGGGAATAAGGTTTTCACGTAAATGTTCCATGGGGAATAAGGTTTTCACTTAAATGTACCATGGGGAATAAGGTTTTAAAGTAAATGTATCTGGGGAATAAGGTTTTCACATAAATGTTCCATGGGGAATAAGGTTTTCACGTAAATGTACCATGGTGAATAAGGTTTTCACTTAAATGTTCCATGGGGAATACGGTTTTCAAGTAAATGTTCCATGGGGAATAAGGTTTTCAAGTAAATGTATCTGGGGAATAAGGTTTTAAAGTAAATGTATCTTAGGAATACGGTTTTCACGTAAATGTACCATGGGGAATAAGGTCTTCACGCAAATGTACCATGGGGAATAAGGTTTTCACTTAAATGTTCCATGGGGAATAAGGTTTTCACGTAAATGTACCATGGTGAATAAGGTTTTCACTTAAATGTTCCATGGGGAATAAGGTTTTCACGTAAATGTACCATGGTGAATAAGGTTTTTACGTAAATGTTCCATGGGGAATAAGGTTTTCAAGTAAATGTATCTGGGGAATAAGGTTTTAAAGTAAATGTATCTGGGGAATACGGTTTTCACGTAAATGTACCATGGGGAATAAGGTTTTCACTTAAATGTTCCATGGGGAATAAGGTTTTCACTTAAATCTTCCATGGGGAATAAGGTTTTCACGTAAATGTTCCATGGGGAATAAGGTTTTCATGTAAATGTTCCATGGGGAATAAGGTTTTCAAGTAAATGTATCTGGGGAATAAGGTTTTAAAGTAAATGTATCTGGGGAATACGGTTTTCACTTAAATGTACCATGGGGGAATAAGGTCTTCACTCAAATGTACCATGGGGAATAAGGTTTTCACGTAAATGTACCATGGGGAATAAGGTTTTCACATAAATGATGTTCCATGGGGAATAGGGTTTTAACATAAATGGTCCCTGGGGAATAGGGTTTTAACATAAATGGTCCATGGGGAGTAAGGTTTTCAAATGAATGTTCCCTTGGGAATAAGGGTTTCACTTAAATGTTCCCTTGGGAATAAGGTTTTCACATACATGGTCCCTGGTGAATAAGGTTTTCAGATAAATGTTCCCTTGGGAATAAGGTTTTCACGTAAATGTCCCATGGGGAATAAGGTTTTCATGTAAATGTTCCATGGGGAATAAGGTTTTCACATAAATGGTCCCTGGTGAATAAGGTTTTCACATAAATGTTCCATGGGGAATAAGGTTTTCACATAAATGGTCCCTGGTGAATAAGGTTTTCACATGAATGCTCCATGGGGAATAAGGTTTTCAAGTAAATGTATCTGGGGAATAAGGTTTTCACATTAATGTTCCATGGGGAATAAGGTTTTCACGTAAATATTCCATGGGGAATAAGGTTTTCACGTAAATGTACCATGGGGAATAAGGTTTTCACTTAAATGTACCATGGGGAATACGGTTTTAAAGTAAATGTATCTGGGGAATAAGGTTTTCACATAAATGTTCCATGGGGAATAAGGTTTTCACGTAAATGTACCATGGTGAATAAGGTTTTCACTTAAATGTTCCATGGGGAATACGGTTTTCAAGTAAATGTTCCATGGGGAATAAGGTTTTCAAGTAAATGTATCTGGGGAATAAGGTTTTAAAGTAAATGTATCTGAGGAATACGGTTTTCACGTAAATGTACCATGGGGAATAAGGTCTTCACGCAAATGTACCATGGGGAATAAGGTTTTCACGTGAATGTACCATGGTGAATAAGGTTTTCACGTAAATGTTCCATGGGGAATAAGGTTTTCACATAAATGGTCCATGGGGAATAAGGTTTTCACGTAAATGTTCCATGGGGAATAAGGTTTTCACATAAATGGTCCATTGGGAATAAGGTTTTCACGTAAATGTACCATGGGGAATAAGGTTTTCACGTAAATGTACCATGGGGAATAAGGTTTTCACATAAATGATGTTCCATGGGGAATAAGGTTTTCAAGTAAATGTTCCATGGGGAATAAGGTTTTCAAGTAAATGTACCATGGGGAATAAGGTTTTCACGTAAATGTTCCATGGTGAATAAGGTTTTCACATAAATGTTCCAAGGGGAATAAGGTTTTCACGTAAATGTTCCATGGGGAATAAGGTTTTCACTTAAATGTACCATGGGGAATAAGGTTTTAAAGTAAATGTATCTGGGGAATAAGGTTTTCACATAAATGTTCCATGGGGAATAAGGTTTTCACGTAAATGTACCATGGTGAATAAGGTTTTCACTTAAATGTTCCATGGGGAATACGGTTTTCAAGTAAATGTTCCATGGGGAATAAGGTTTTCAAGTAAATGTATCTGGGGAATAAGGTTTTAAAGTAAATGTATCTGAGGAATACGGTTTTCACGTAAATGTACCATGGGGAATAAGGTCTTCACGCAAATGTACCATGGGGAATAAGGTTTTCACGTGAATGTACCATGGTGAATAAGGTTTTCACGTAAATGTTCCATGGGGAATAAGGTTTTCACATAAATGGTCCATGGGGAATAAGGTTTTCACGTAAATGTTCCATGGGGAATAAGGTTTTCACATAAATGGTCCATTGGGAATAAGGTTTTCACGTAAATGTACCATGGGGAATAAGGTTTTCACGTAAATGTACCATGGGGAATAAGGTTTTCACATAAATGATGTTCCATGGGGAATAAGGTTTTCAAGTAAATGTTCCATGGGGAATAAGGTTTTCAAGTAAATGTACCATGGGGAATAAGGTTTTCACGTAAATGTTCCATGGTGAATAAGGTTTTCACGTAAATGTTCCATGGGGAATAAGGTTTTCAAGTAAATGTTCCATGGGGAATAAGGTTTTCACATAAATGGTCCATGCGGAATAAGGTTTTCACGTAAATATACTATGGGGAATAAGGTTTTCACGTAAATGTACCATGGGGAATAAGGTTTTCACATAAATGATGTTCCATGGGGAATAAGGTTTTCACATAAATGATGTTCCATGGGGAATAAGGTTTTCACGTAAATGTTCCATGGGGAATAAGGTTTTAAAGTAAATGTTTCTGGGGAATAAGGTTTTCAAGTAAATGTACCATGGTGAATACGGTTTTCAAGTAAATGTTCCATGGTGAATAAGGTTTTCAAGTAAATGTATCTGGGGAATAAGGTTTTCAAGTAAATGTTCCATGGGGAATAAGGTTTTCAAGTAAATGTTCCATGGTGAATAAGGTTTTCACGTAAATGTTCCATGGGGAATAAGGTTTTCAAGTAAATGTATCAGGGGAATAAGGTTTTCACGTAAATGTACCATGAGGAATAAGGTTTTCACGTAAATGTACCATGGGGAATAAGGTTTTCACATAAATGATGTTCCATGGGGAATAAGGTTTTCACATAAATGATGTTCCATGGGGAATAAGGTTTTCACGTAAATGTTCCATGGGGAATAAGGTTTTAAAGTAAATGTTTCTGGGGAATAAGGTTTTCAAGTAAATGTACCATGGTGAATACGGTTTTCAAGTAAATGTTCCATGGTGAATAAGGTTTTCAAGTAAATGTATCTGGGGAATAAGGTTTTAAAGTAAATGTATATGGGGAATACGGTTTTCACGTAAATGTACCATGGGGAATAAGGTTTTCACGTAAATGTTCCATGGGGAATAAGGTTTTCACGTAAATGTCCCATGGGGAATAAGGTTTTCAAGTAAATGTATCTGGGGAATAAGGTTTTAAAGTAAATGTATATGGGGAATACGGTTTTCACGTAAATGTACCATGGTGAATAAGGTTTTCACGTAAATGTACCATGGGGAATAAGGTTTTCACGTAAATGTTCCATGGGGAATAAGGTTTTCACGTGAATGTTCCATGGGGAATAAGGTTTTCATGTAAATGTATCTGGGGAATAAGGTTTTCACGTAAATGTTCCATGGGGAATAAGGTTTTCACGTGAATGTTCCATGGGGAATAAGGTTTTCAAGTAAATGTATCTGGGGAATAAGGTTTTCAAGTAAATGTATCTGGGGAATAAGGTTTTCACGTAAATGTTCCATGGGGAATAAGGTTTTCATGTAAATGTTCCATGGGGAATAAGGTTTTCAAGTAAATGTATCTGGGGAATACGGTTTTCACTTAAATGTACCATGGGGAATAAGGTTTTCACTTAAATGTACCATGGGGAATAAGGTTTTCACTTAAATGTTCCATGGTGAATAAGGTTTTCACTTAAATGTTCCATGGTGAATAAGGTTTTCACTTAAATGTTCCATGGGGAATAAGGTTTTCACGTAAATGTACCATGGTGAATAAGGTTTTCACTTAAATGTTCCATGGGGAATAAGGTTTTCACGTAAATGTACCATGGTGAATAAGGTTTTTATGTAAATGTTCCATGGGGAATAAGGTTTTCAAGTAAATGTATCTGGGGAATAAGGTTTTAAAGTAAATGTATCTGGGGAATACGGTTTTCACGTAAATGTACCATGGGGAATAAGGTTTTCACTTAAATGTTCCATGGGGAATAAGGTTTTCACTTAAATGTTCCATGGGGAATAAGGTTTTCACGTAAATGTTCCATGGGGAATAAGGTTTTCATGTAAATGTCCCATGGGAAATAAGGTTTTCAAGTAAATGTATCTGGGGAATAAGGTTTTAAAGTAAATGTATCTGGGGAATAAGGTTTTCACGTAAATGTACCATGGGGGAATAAGGTCTTCACGCAAATGTACCATGGGGAATAAGGTTTTCACGTAAATGTACCATGGGGAATAAGGTTTTCACATAAATGATGTTCCATTGGGAATAGGGTTTTAACATAAATGGTCCCTGGGGAATAGGGTTTTAACATAAATGTTCCATGGTGAATAAGGTTTTCACGTAAATGTTCCATGGGGAATAAGGTTTTCACGCAAATGTACCATGGGGAATAAGGTTTTCACGTAAATGTACCATGGTGAATAAGGTTTTCACGTAAATGTTCCATGGGGAATAAGGTTTTCACATAAATGGTCCATGGGGAATAAGGTTTTCACGTAAATGTTCCATGGGGAATAAGGTTTTCACATAAATGTTCCATGGGGAATAAGGTTTTCACATAAATGGTCCATTGGGAATAAGGTTTTCACGTAAATGTACCATGGGGAATAAGGTTTTCACGTAAATGTACCATGGGGAATAAGGTTTTCACATAAATGATGTTCCATGGTGAATAAGGTTTTCAAGTAAATGTTCCATGGGGAATAAGGTTTTCAAGTAAATGTACCATGGGGAATAAGGTTTTCACATAAATGGTCCATGGTGAATAAGGTTTTCACGTAAATGTTCCATGGGGAATAAGGTTTTCACATAAATGGTCCATTGGGAATAAGGTTTTCACGTAAATGTACCATGGGGAATAAGGTTTTCACGTAAATGTACCATGGGGAATAAGGTTTTCACATAAATGATGTTCCATGGTGAATAAGGTTTTCAAGTAAATGTTCCATGGGGAATAAGGTTTTCAAGTAAATGTACCATGGTGAATAAGGTTTTCACGTAAATGTTCCATGGTGAATAAGGTTTTCATGTAAATTTTCCATGGGGAATAAGGTTTTCAAGTAAATGTTCCATGGGGAATACCGTTAAAACTCGACTAAAGGACGCAGTTTTTTTGGTCAAAACACATGTACTAGAAAGGGGGGTGCGTACTATACTCGAGAACATTCCTTCCGCACATTTTTGGGTCGAAATTTTTCTTAAAAAGTCACAGATTATACCACGGAAATTGAACTAAATGTTACCCTAGCCAATTCGCGCCGCCTGACGACTATGTTTAATGTATACTCCAAAAACACCAAGCGGAAGTGAAATTCTTAAATTGGGGCGCCTAAATATTGCTTATTCTTTAATAAATATCACTTATTACATCAAAATTAATCCAGAATTTGACATAAAATGGCGTCGAGAAAAGATACGTGTATAAATCACGTGATTCGCCTCCAATCGCAAAAGATCTTTATTCTAATTAGAGCGAGTACTCGGATATAAATATTCTGGACTCGGAACTCGGAAATTGCTATATATCATCATTGCGCGATAGGAACTGAATGTTCCCGTACCTGTTTGATAACCAACTCCCGTTAGCGCATAAGATTACACAGCGCCTCCAATCACAAAAGAGCCAGATAACCAACTCCCGTTAGCGCATAAGATCACACAGCGCCTCCAAACGCAAAAGAGCCATTACAATCTATTTCTATCACGCGATTTCGATGTTTTCAAGGAGACATTTTATGCCAAAATTATATTGATTTTGATGTAATAAACAATCTTTATTGAAGATACACGATATTTAGGCGGTCCTATTTAATAATTTCTCTAACATCATTATAATTTTTAGTCATGCATTAAACATGACCGGATTGATGGTTATTTTTGATACCAATTTTCGATTTTTTAAAGGTACATTTTTTCTAAATCTAACAGCGTCTTATACTTGAATACAAGAGTTTTTTGGGCGGATTTTGGTCAAATTTGGGACAGCGTCCTATATTCGAGGGTGGCCTTTAGTCGAGAAATTACGGTAAGGTTTTCACATAAATGGTCCATGGGGAATAAGGTTTTCACGTAAATATACCATGGGGAATAAGGTTTTCATGTAAATATACCATGGGGAATAAGGTTTTCACATAAATGATGTTCCATGGGGAATAAGGTTTTCAAGTAAATGTTCCATGGGGAATAAGGTTTTCAAGTAAATGTTCCATGGTTAATAAGGTTTTCACGTAAATGTTCCATGGGGAATAAGGTTTTCAAGTAAATGTATCTGGGGAATAAGTTTTTCACGTAAATCTACCATGAGGAATAAGGTTTTCACGTAAATGTACCATGGGGAATAAGGTTTTCACATAAATGATGTTCCATGGGGAATAAGGTTTTCACGTAAATGTTCCATGGGGAATAAGGTTTTCACGTAAATGTACCATGGTGATTAAGGTTTTCACGTAAATGTACCATGGGGAATAAGGTTTTCACATAAATGATGTTCCATGGGGAATAAGGTTTTCACATAAATGATGTTCCATGGGGAATACGGTTTTCACGTAAATGTACCATGGGGAATAAGGTTTTCACGTAAATGTTCCATGGGGAATAAGGTTTTCAAGTAAATGTTCCATGGTGAATAAGGTTTTCAAGTAAATGTATCTGGGGAATAAGGTTTTAAAGTAAATGTATCTGGGGGATACGGTTTTCACATAAATGGTCCCTGGGGAATAAGGTTTTCATGTAAATGTTCCATGGGGAATAAGGTTTTCAAGTAAATGTATCTGGGGAATAAGGTTTTAAAGTAAATGTATCTGGGGAATAAGGTTTTCACTTAAATGTTCCATGGGGAATAAGGTTTTCACGTAAATGTACCATGGGGAATAAGGTTTTCACTTAAATGTTCCATGGGGAATAAGGTTTTCACGTAAATGTACCGTGGGGAATAAGGTTTTCACTTAAATGTTCCATGGGGAATAAGGTTTTCACATAAATGATGTTCCATGGGGAATAGGGTTTTCACTTAAATGTTCCATGGGGAATAAGGTTTTCACGTAAATGTTCCATGGTGAATAAGGTTTTCACGTAAATGTTCCATGGGGAATAAGGTTTTCAAGTAAATGTATCTGGGGAATACGGTTTTAAAGTAAATGTATCTGGGGAACACAGTTTTCACATAAATGATGTTCCATGGGGAATAGGGTTTTAACATAAATGGTCCCTGGGGAATAAGGTTTTCACTTAAATGTTCCATGGGGAATAAGGTTTTCACATAAATGATGTTCCAGGGGGAATAGGGTTTTCACTTAAATGTTCCATGGGGAATAAGGTTTTCACGTAAATGTTCCATGGTGAATAAGGTTTTCACGTAAATGTTCCATGGGGAATAAGGTTTTCAAGTAAATGTATCTGGGGAATACGGTTTTAAAGTAAATGTATCTGCGGAATACGGTTTTCACATAAATGATGTTCCATGGGGAATAGGGTTTTAACATAAATGGTCCCTGGGGAATAGGGTTTTAACATAAATGTTCCATGGGGAATAAGGTTTTCAAGTAAATGTATCTGGGGAATAAGGTTTTCACGTAAAAGTTCCATGGGGAATAAGGTTTTCATGTAACTGTTCCATGGAGAATAAGGTTTTCAAGTAAATGTATCTGGGGAATACGGTTTTCACATAAATGTACCATGGGGAATACGGTTTTCACTTAAATGTACCATGGGGAATAAGGTTTTCACTTAAATGTTCCATGGTGAATAAGGTTTTCACTTAAATGTTCCATGGTGAATAAGGTTTTCACTTAAATGTTCCATGGGGAATAAGGTTTTCACGTAAATGTACCATGGTGAATAAGGTTTTCACTTAAATGTTCTATGGGGAATAAGGTTTTCACGTAAATGTACCATGGTGAATAAGGTTTTTATGTAAATGTTCCATGGGGAATAAGGTTTTCAGGTAAATGTATCTGGGGAATAAGGTTTTAAAGTAAATGTATCTGGGGAATACGGTTTTCACGTAAATGTACCATGGGGAATAAGGTTTTCACTTAAATGTTCCATGGGGAATAAGGTTTTCAGGTAAATGTTCCATGGGGAATAAGGTTTTCATGTAAATGTCCCATGGGGAATAAGGTTTTCAAGTAAATGTATCTGGGGAATAAGGTTTTAAAGTAAATGTATCTGGGGAATACGGTTTTCACGTAAATGTACCATGGGGGAATAAGGTCTTCACGCAAATGTACCATGGGGAATAAGGTTTTCACGTAAATGTACCATGGGGAATAAGGTTTTCACATAAATGATGTTCCATGGGGAATAGGGTTTTAACATAAATGGTCCCTGGGGAATAGGGTTTTAACATAAATGGTCCATGGGGAGTAAGGTTTTCAAATAAATGTTCCCTTGGGAATAAGGGTTTCACTTAAATGTTCCCTTGGGAATAAGGTTTTCACATAAATGTTCCCTTGGGAATAAGGTTTTCACGTAAATGTCCCATGGGGAATAAGGTTTTCACGCAAATGTACCATGGGGAATACGGTTTTCACGTAAATGTACCATGGGGAATAAGGTTTTCACATAAATGATGTTCCATGGGGAATAGGGTTTTAACATAAATGGTCCCTGGGGAATAAGGTTTTCACATAAATGATGTTCCATGGGGAATAAGGTTTTCAAGTAAATGTTCCATGGGGAATAAGGTTTTCAAGTAAATGTACCATGGGGAATAAGGTTTTCACGTAAATGTTCCATGGTGAATAAGGTTTTCACGTACATGTTCCATGGGGAATAAGGTTTTCAAGTAAATGTTCCATGGGGAATAGGGTTTTCACATAAATGGTCCATGGGGAATAAGGTTTTCACATAAATGGTCCCTGGTGAATAAGGTTTTCACATAAATGGTCCATGGGGAATAAGGTTTTCACATAAATGGTCCCTGGTGGATAAGGTTTTCACATGAATGTTCCATGGGGAATAAGGTTTTCACGTAAATGTTCCATTGGGAATAAGGTTTTCAAGTAAATGTATCTGGGGAATAAGGTTTTCACGTAAATGTACCATCGGGAATAAGGTTTTCAAGTAAATGTATCTGGGGAATAAGGTTTTCAAGTAAATGTATCTGGGGAATAAGGTTTTCACGTAAATGTTCCATGGGGAATAAGGTTTTCACGTAAATGTTCCATTGGGAATAAGGTTTTCAAGTAAATGTATCTGGGGAATAAGGTTTTCACGTAAATGTACCATCGGGAATAAGGTTTTCAAGTAAATGTATCTGGGGAATAAGGTTTTCAAGTAAATGTACCATGGGGAATAAGGTTTTCAAGTAAATGTATCTGGGGAATAAGGTTTTCACGTAAATGTACCATGGGGAATAAGGTTTTCACGTAAATGTTCGATGGGGATAAGGTTTTAACGTAAATGTTCGATGGGGAATAAGGGTTTCAAGTAAATGTATCTGGGGAATAAGGTTTTCACGTAAATGTTGCATGGGGAATAAGGTTTTCACGTAAATTATCCATGGGTAATAAGGTTTTCACATAAATGGTCTCTAGACGGCCCATGCATTAATAATATGATTTCTGATTAATCTATTATACACTAACTATATCATCACATGATGGTGGTGTGGGGTTCAGGGTGCTTAAAATAACACATGCATATATGGACAAAGTTATGCATGGTGGAAATTAGGCCAGTTATTGGGCGTGTCTAACAAATCAAGGGAGAAAACTCTTGGCAGCAAATGTTTGCAAGCAATCGTTTTTTAGACATTTGGCTGACCTTGAACAGTGTAGTCCTGAGCAAACAGGTCGACCCTGGCTGGTGTCATCCTGAATGAAGAGGCCATCCTTGGCTGGTGTAGTCCTGAGTAAACAGGCCGGCCTCGACTGGTGTAGTCCTGAGTGAACAGGCCAGCCTCGGCTGGTGTAGTCCTGAGTGAACAGGCCGGCTTTGGCGGGTGTAGTCTTGAGTGATCAGGCTGGCTTTGGCTGATGTAGTCCTGATTGAACAGGCCAGCCTCGGCTGGTATAGTCCTGAGTGAACAGGATGGCCTCGGCTGGTGTAGTCCTGAGTGAACAGGCCGGCCTTGGCTGGTGTCATCCTGGGTGAACACGCCGGCCTCAGCTGGTGTAGTCCTGAGTGAACAGGCCAGCCTCAGCTGGTATTATCCTGAGTGAACAGGCCGGCCTCGGCTTGTGTAGTCCTGAGTGAACAGGCCAGCCTCAGCTGCTGTAGTCCTGAGTGAACAGGCCGGCCTCAGCTGCTGTAGTCGTGAGTGAACAGGCCGGCCTCGGCCGGTGTAGTCCTGAGTGAACAGGATGGCCTCAGCTGGTGTAGTCCTGAGTGAACAGGCCGGCCTTGGCTGGTGTCATCCTGGGTGAACACACCAGCCTCGGCTGGTGTAGTCCTGAGTGAACAGGCCGACCTCAGCTGCTGTAGTCCTGAATGAACAGGCCGGCCTCGGCTGGTGTCGTCAGCAAAGGGTTCTTTAATACATGCTACGTTAAAGCGATTCTAATCTCATCTCAAATGTTGTATTACACCGACAGGATATGGTTTATAGATTCCATATCATTCATATCCTGTCGCATTCCCTGATCTGTATCGTAATTATCTGTTTTCTAATATTGAGTAAATGTTGAACAGTGATCGACACCATTGTTTCTCCTCAAGCTATTGTGCACGATGTCATGTAAGCTCCAATGCATCACATTCTTTATTATGTAATGCTCATCCCATTGAATATTTTGAAACTAATTTGACTGGAAGTTGTTGTTTATTCAACATCTTACCTGTAGGATTGCTTTTATACCACATTGCCAAACTATAGCTGGCGCCTCTATGACTGAGCGTATATATACCGAGGCAGACACACTAGCGTTTTTCTGATTGGTTGAAAAGTAAATCATGACACCCATCAGAGGGTGTAGAAATGTGCCAGCATTTAACTACTAAATCCTGAATATCTTTCCTTAGCGGCGTGTTAAAAAGCTTAAAATTACCTGTATAGTTTATGACCGGCCTGTTAGATCACTTGAATAGCTATCAAGAGGTGGGATTAGTTATCCTTTAAAGAAGCACTTTATTGAGTACTGAGAGACTTGGTCCTTCAACGGTCAACCACACCAATACCAACATCTGCAGTAGATCTTCAATGGTCAAGCCCTCCAATACTAACATCTGCAGTGGTTTTGAGAAAAGAACATTTGCAGAGAAAGATATAACTGCTTTTGAAAATTAATCACTGGAATGACTGCAGTGATTTTTAGTTCACCTGGCCTTAGTGAGCTTATGCCATGGTGGCCGGCCGTTGTCCGTCCATCAAATCGCTTCTTCTTAACGGTTTGACCAATTTCAAGCATATTTGGCTGGACTGATTCTCTGCTGTACCCTCCAAAGTCTTCTATTCAAAATTTTGATTGATAAATATTTTGGGTGAGAATCGTAGATTTTATGAAAAACTTAACAGAGTTTGTTAAAATGCTACTCCTCCTTAGTTGCTTGACATAATTCAATCAAATTGGGCTAGATGGATTCTGTGGTGGTAGATTCCAGAACTTATATTCAGAATTTTGATTGATCAATTTTTTTGGGTGAAAATCTTAGATTTTATGAAAAATTTACTGGAAACTGTCAAAGCGCTACTCCTCATTAACTGCTAGGTGGATTGCAACCTAATTTGGCTGGAAGGACCCTACTGGCTTTAGAACTTTTATACAGAATTTTGATTGATCAATTTTGGGGTGAAAATCGTACATTTTATGAAAAATTTACCGGAAATTGTCAAAATGCTACTCATCGTTAACCGCATGACAGATTTCAAACTTAGTTGGCTGAATGGACACTATCAGGATAGGCTCCAATTTCAGTTCAAAGATTTTGCTTGGGTGAATCTTTTGGGTGAAAATCTTGGATTTTATGAAAAATTTACCAGAAATTGTCAAAACACTACTCCTCATTGACCGCTTAGCGAATTTCAACAAAATTTACCTGGATATACACTATTTGTGTAGTTTTCTGAAGTTGTATACAGAATTTTAAATGGTCAATTTATTATGGTGAAAATCTGTAATTTTATCAAAAATTGTCAAGATGCTACTCCTCATTAACCGCTTAGTGGATTTCAACAAAATTCGACTGGAAGGACACTATTGGTGTAGGCTTATGAACTTGTATACAGAATTTTGATTGGTCACTTGTTTAGCTGAATATCTTAGATTTTATGAAAAATTTACAGGAAATTGTCAAAAGTCTTCTCATTAACTTTGGCGGATTTCAAATTAATATGGCTGAAATAACCGCTGTTGACTGAATTGACCGTATCGAGATAGGGTCCAGAACATCAGTTGAGAATTTTCCTTGCTCAATTTTTTGGGTGAAAATTTGAGATTTTATCACTAATTTCCCAGAAATTGTTAAAACACATCACCTTCTTAACCGCATGGTGGATTTTGTCAATCTGGTCCATTTTTGGGTGGCCAACTTGAATTTTTGGAAAATTCTCTGGAGACATTTAAAATGCAACCCCTTAAGTACTGGCCTGATTTCAATGAAACTTGGGTGCAATGGTCCTATGGCAGTAGGCTTCAACATATCAAACGTGAATTTTAATTTGTCAATTTCTTTGGTGGCCATCTTGTATTTTTCGAAAATCATCCATTATGTCTAAATGCAGATGGATCTAATGGTCCAGGTGGGCATCACAGGCCCTTGGGCCTCTTGTTCAAACATAGCCTTCCCTTGCAGTGTAAATGGATAGGCACCAAGCAGAAACGCTGATTCCAAACAGCCTTCCCTGGCAGTGCAAATGAACAGGCACAAAGCAGAAATGCTGATTCCAAACAGCTTTCCTTGGCAGTGCAAATGGACAGGCACCAAGCAGAAACTCTGATTCTGATTCCAAACATAGCCTTCCCTTGCCGTGCAAATGTACAGGCACCATGCATAAACTCTGATTTCAAACAGCCTTCCGTTGCAGTACAAATGGACAGTCACCAAGCAGAAACTCTGATTCCAAACATAGCCTTCCCTTGCAGTGCAAATGGACAGTCACCAAGCAGAAACTCTGATTCCAAACATAGCCTTCCCTGGCAGTGCAAATGGACAGGCACCAAGCAGAAACTCTGACTCCAAACATGGCCTTCCCTTGCAGTGCAAATGGACAGTCACCAAGCTGAAACTCTGATTCCAAACATAGCCTTCCCTTGCAGTACAAACGGACAGACACCAAAGAGAAACTCTGATTCCAAACATAGCCTTCCCTTGCAGTGCAAATGGACAGTCACCCAGGAGAAACGCTGATTCCAAACATAGCCTTCCCTTGCTGTGCAAATGGACAGTCACCAAACAGAGACTCTGATTCCAAACATAGCCTTCCCTTGCTGTGCAAATGGGCAGGCACCAAGCAGAAATGGATTTTCTTGACAAATCTTGACTATTAAAGGCCTGATGCAAGTCACTCATAAATAATAGGATATTCCTTTAGTGGGAACCAGATGGTGGGTCATTCAAGAACGGGGGGTACTTGTGTCTTAAAGAACCACCAACATAGACCTCCAATAGGCCTGTGTTCTCATGAGAAGTCTTGGATCGGTATGGATTGTGTTAATATTCCTGACACTTGATAGAATAATGCTACTAACATGCACACGCACGCATGCATGCACACACGCACGCACACACATGCACACAATGCAGTGGTAAGTAAATCCATGGCATGCTGCCTGCTGTTATGAGTACTCTAATGTTTGTCAAATACTCCAATTGAGTTAACTCTTCAGATATAAACTATTTACAGGCATTAAAAACTGATAGTCGACATTGATAACTGATAACTAACATTGGTACCTGGTAGACAGCATTGATAACTGATAGTCGACATTGATAACTGATAACTAACATTGGTACCTGGTAGACAGCATTGATAACTGATAGTCGACGTTGATAACTGATAACTAACATTGGTACCTGGTAGACAGCATTGACAACTGATAGTCGACATTGATAACTGATAACTAACATTGGTACCTGGTAGACAGCATTGACAACTGATAGTCGACATTGATAACTGATAACTAACATTGGTACCTGGTAGACAGCATTGATAACTGATAGTCGACATTGATAACTGATAACTAACATTGGTACCTGGTAGACAGCATTGATAACTGATAGTCGACATTGATAACTGATAACTAACATTGGTACCTGGTAGACAGCATTGACAACTGATAGTCGACATTGATAACTGATAACTAACATTGGTACCTGGTAGACAGCATTGATAACTGATAGTCGACATTGAAAACTGATACCTGACATTGGTACCTGGTAGACAGCATTGACAACTGATAGTCGACATTGATAACTGATAACTAACATTGGTACCTGGTGGACAGCATTGATAACTGATAGTCGACATTGAAAACTGATAAGTAACATTGGTACCTGGTAGACAGCATTGACAACTGATAGTCGACATTGATAACTGATACCTAACATTGACAACTGACCTAACACTGACAAATGACAGACACCATTGACAACTGACAGACAACATTGACAACTGACAGACAACATTGACAACTGTTAGAGAACATTTACAAATGACAGACAACATTGACAACTCCCTCCCTTTCTCTCTTTCTATCTTTTTCTCTCTCATGTTACTCTCATCCCTACCTCCCTCCATCCCTCCCTCCCTCCCTCCCTAATAATAATAATAATAATAATAATAATAATAATACACAATCATTTGTTTTTAGCTGGCAGAACAACAACAAACGAAGAATTAGAAGACATGTTGGAATCTGGAAATCCTGCTATTTTCACACAAGGCGTAAGTTCCAGATAGTTAAATGACATGTACTATCATGTGTTCATGTGGCGATAGTGAATGAACAATGAACACTAAGATGCTTAGTATATTATTCTTGAAACTGTGTGTCTCTGAGACGGTAGTTCTGGAAGGTGGGGACAATTGTGCATCAAGCCACCATTAATAGTACACCTCAATCCACCATCAATAGTACACATCAGTCCACTATCAATAGTACACCTCGATCCACCATCAATAGTACACCTCAATCCACCATCAATAGTACACCTCAATCCACCATCAATAGTACACATCAATCCACCATCAATAGTACACCTCAATCCACCATCAATAGTACACATCAATCCACCATCAATAGTACACCTCAATCCACCATCAATAGTACACATCAGTCCACTATCAATTGTACACCTCAATCCACCATCAATAGTACGCATCAATCCACCATCAATAGTACACCTCAATCCACCATCAATAGTACACATCAATCCACCATCAATAGTACACCTCAATCCACCATCAATAGTACACATCAATCCACCATCAATAGTACACCTCAATCCACCATCAATAGTACACATCAGTCCACTATCAATTGTACACCTCAATCCACCATCAATAGTACGCATCACTCCACCATCAATAGTACACCTCAATCCACCATCAATAGTACACCTCAATCCACCATCAATAGTACACCTCAATCCACCATCAATAGTACACCTCAATCCACCATCAATAGTACACACCAATCCACCATCAATAGCACATCTCAATCCACCATCAATAGTACACCTCAATCCACCATCAATAGTACACCTCAATCCACCATCAATAGTACACATCAGTCCACTATCAATTGTACACCTCAATCCACCATCAATAGTACACCTCAATCCACCATCAATAGTACACCTCAATCCACCATCAATAGTACACACCAATCCACCATCAATAGTACACCTCAATCCACCATCAATAGTACACACCAATCCACCATCAATAGTACACCTCAATCCACCATCAATAGTACACATCAGTCCCCCATCAATAGTACACCTCAATCCACCATCAATAGTACACCTCAATCCACCATCAATAGTACACCTCAATCCACCATCAATAGTACACATCAATCCACCATCAATAGCACACCTCAATCCACCATCAATAGTACACCTCAATCCACCATCAATAGTACACCTCAATCCACCATCAATAGTACACCTCAATCCACCATCAATAGTACACATCAATCCACCATCAATAGTACACCTCAATCCACCATTAATAGTACACCTCAATTCACTATCAATAGTACACCTCAATCCAACATCAATAGTACACCTCAATCCCCCATCAATAGTACACCTCAATCCACCATCAATAGTACACCTCAATCCACCATCAATAGTACACCTCAATCCACCATCAATAGTACACATCAATCCACCATCAATAGTACACCTCAATCCACCATCAATAGTACACCTCGGATATAAGTTAACATGTTTCCAAAACAAAAAGGGAAACGTGTTAGTTAGTAAGAAATGATCTGTTGAATATTTTGAATATCATTGTATTGGAAGACAAGGTTTTCCAATCCAATTATGTTCAAAATATTCAACAGTACGTTTTATTTTATTTACGAAACATGTTAAGTTATTTCTGAACTGTACGGTGTCTCTCTGACAATCTGTTCTGAAACATACCGATGACTATTTTCAGAAATGTTGGACCCGATCCCAAGATGATTTATAATAAGGAAAAATTGGTTACCTCGCTGGGATGTAGTGTAGCTTTTGTGACCATCTCGGTCACTTCTTCAGCACTAACTAAGGGTCGCTGGCTATGTAGTCAGTTCTTGTGGAGTCATGTGACAGCATTGATTGGTAGAGCGCTGGTATACAGTAGCCCTCATCTCGGTTCATGGTTGGTCGATGTTTATAGATATCAATAACCTCTGACCTTTCGTTTGAATAAGTTTGTCTCGATGTTGATGACCGAGGCATTGCTTGCAGTGCAGTAGTTTCTGTGTGCTCAGTCACAGCAGGAATTTGTTTTAAGATGTTCTATCACTCTGGTGCAGTCCAGTAGTGTCTGTGCGCTCAGTCACAGCAGGAATTTGTTTTAAGATGTTCTATCACTCTGGTGCAGTGCAGTAGTTTCTGTGCGCTCAGTCACAGCAGGAATTTGTTTTAAGATGTTCTATCACTGGTGCAGTGCAGTAGTTTCTGTGTGCTCAGTCACAGCAGGAATTTGTTTTAAGATGTTCTATCACTGGTGCAGTGCAGTAGTTTCTGTGCGCTCAGTCACAGCAGGAATTTGTTTTAAGATGTTCTATCACTCTGGTGCAGTCCAGTAGTTTCTGTGCGCTCAGTCACAGCAGGAATTTGTTTTAAGATGTTCTATCACTCTGGTGCAGTGCAGTAGTTTCTGTGCGCTCAGTCACAGCAGGAATTTGTTTTAAGATGTTCTATCACACTGGTGCAGTGCAGTAGTTCCTGTGCGCTCAGTCACAGCAGGAATTTGTTTTAAGATGTTCTATCACACTGGTGCAGTGCAGTAGTTTCTGTGCGCTCAGTCACAGCAGGAATTTGTTTTAAGATGTTCTATCACGCTGGTGCAGTGCAGTAGTTTCTGTGTGCTCAGTCACAGCAGGAATTTGTTTTAAGATGTTCTATCACTGGTGCAGTGCAGTAGTTTCTGTGCGCTCAGTCACAGCAGGAATTTGTTTTAAGATGTTCTATCACTGGTGCAGTGCAGTAGTTTCTGTGTGCTCAGTCACAGCAGGAATTTGTTTTAAGATGTTCTATCACTCTGGTGCAGTGCAGTAGTTTCTGTGTGCTCAGTCACAGCAGGAATTTGTTTTAAGATGTTCTATCACTCTGGTGCAGTCCAGTAGTTTCTGTGTGCTCAGTCACAGCAGGAATTTGTTTTAAGATGTTCTATCACTCTGGTGCAGTGCAGTAGTTTCTGTGCGCTCAGTCACAGCAGGAATTTGTTTTAAGATGTTCTATCACTGGTGCAGTGCAGTAGTTTCTGTGCGCTCAGTCACAGCAGGAATTTGTTTTAAGATGTTCTATCACACTGGTGCAGTGCAGTAGTTTCTGTGTGCTCAGTCACAGCAGGAATTTGTTTTAAGATGTTCTATCACTGGTGCAGTGCAGTAGTTTCTGTGCGCTCAGTCACAGCAGGAATTTGTTTTAAGATGTTCTATCACTGGTGCAGTGCAGTAGTTTCTGTGCACTCAGTCACAGCAGGAATTTGTTTTAAGATGTTCTATCACTCTGGTGCAGTCCAGTAGTTTCTGTGCGCTCAGTCACAGCAGGAATTTGTTTTAAGATGTTCTATCACTGGTGCAGTCCAGTAGTTTCTGTGTGCTCAGTCACAGCAGGAATTTGTTTTAAGATGTTCTATCACTGGTGCAGTGCAGTAGTTTCTGTGCGCTCAGTCACAGCAGGAATTTGTTTTAAGATGTTCTATCACTGGTGCAGTCCAGTAGTTTCTGTGTGCTCAGTCACAGCAGGAATTTGTTTTAAGATGTTCTATCACTCTGGTGCAGTGCAGTAGTTTCTGTGCGCTCAGTCACAGCAGGAATTTGTTTTAAGATGTTCTATCACTCTGGTGCAGTCCAGTAGTTTCTGTGCGCTCAGTCACAGCAGGAATTTGTTTTAAGATGTTCTATCACTGGTGCAGTGCAGTAGTTTCTGTGCGCTCAGTCACAGCAGGAATTTGTTTTAAGATGTTCTATCACTCTGGTGCAGTCCAGTAGTTTCTGTGCGCTCAGTCACAGCAGGAATTTGTTTTAAGATGTTCTATCACTGGTGCAGTGCAGTAGTTTCTGTGCGCTCAGTCACAGCAGGAATTTGTTTTAAGATGTTCTATCACTGGTGCAGTGCAGTAGTTTCTATGTGCTCAGTCACAGCAGGAATTTGTTTTAAGATGTTCTATCACTCTGGTGCAGTGCAGTAGTTTCTGTGCGCTCAGTCACAGCAGGAATTTGTTTTAAGATGTTCTATCACTGGTGCAGTCCAGTAGTTTCTGTGCGCTCAGTCACAGCAGGAATTTGTTTTAAGATGTTCTATCACTGGTGCAGTCCATTAGTTTCTGTGTGCTCAGTCACAGCAGGAATTTGTTTTAAGATGTTCTATCACTCTGGTGCAATGCAGTAGTTTCTGTGCGCTCAGTCACAGCAGGAATTTGTTTTAAGATGTTCTATCACTGGTGCAGTGCAGTAGTTTCTGTGTGCTCAGTCACAGCAGGAATTTGTTTTAAGATGTTCTATCACTCTGGTGCAGTGCAGTAGTTTCTGTGCGCTCAGTCACAGCAGGAATTTGTTTTAAGATGTTCTATCACTGGTGCAGTGCAGTAGTTTCTGTGTGCTCAGTCACAGCAGGAATTTGTTTTAAGATGTTCTATCACTCTGGTGCAGTCCAGTAGTTTCTGTGCGCTCAGTCACAGCAGGAATTTGTTTTAAGATGTTCTATCACTCTGGTGCAGTCCAGTAGTTTCTGTGCGCTCAGTCACAGCAGGAATTTGTTTTAAGATGTTCTATCACACTGGTGCAGTCCAGTAGTTTCTGTGTGCTCAGTCACAGCAGGAATTTGTTTTAAGATGTTCTATCACTGGTGCAGTCCAGTAGTTTCTGTGTGCTCAGTCACAGCAGGAATTTGTTTTAAGATGTTCTATCACTCTGGTGCAATGCAGTAGTTTCTGTGCGCTCAGTCACAGCAGGAATTTGTTTTAAGATGTTCTATCACTGGTGCAGTCCAGTAGTTTCTGTGTGCTCAGTCACAGCAGGAATTTGTTTTAAGATGTTCTATCACTCTGGTGCAGTGCAGTAGTTTCTGTGCGCTCAGTCACAGCAGGAATTTGTTTTAAGATGTTCTATCACTCTGGTGCAGTCCAGTAGTTTCTGTGCGCTCAGTCACAGCAGGAATTTGTTTTAAGATGTTCTATCACACTGGTGCAGTGCAGTAGTTTCTGTGCGCTCAGTCACAGCAGGAATTTGTTTTAAGATGTTCTATCACTGGTGCAGTGTACTAGTTTCTGTGTGCTCAGTCACAGCAGGAATTTGTTTTAAGATGTTCTATCACTGGTGCAGTGCAGTAGTTTCTGTGTGCTCAGTCACAGCAGGAATTTGTTTTAAGATGTTCTATCACTCTGGTGCAGTCCAGTAGTTTCTGTGCGCTCAGTCACAGCAGGAATTTGTTTTAAGATGTTCTATCACTGGTGCAGTGCAGTAGTTTCTGTGCGCTCAGTCACAGCAGGAATTTGTTTTAAGATGTTCTATCACTCTGGTGCAGTCCAGTAGTTTCTGTGCGCTCAGTCACAGCAGGAATTTGTTTTAAGATGTTCTATCACTGGTGCAGTGCAGTAGTTTCTGTGCGCTCAGTCACAGCAGGAATTTGTTTTAAGATGTTCTATCACTGGTGCAGTGTACTAGTTTCTGTGTGCTCAGTCACAGCAGGAATTTGTTTTAAGATGTTCTATCACTGGTGCAGTGCAGTAGTTTCTGTGTGCTCAGTCACAGCAGGAATTTGTTTTAAGATGTTCTATCACTCTGGTGCAGTCCAGTAGTTTCTGTGCGCTCAGTCACAGCAGGAATTTGTTTTAAGATGTTCTATCACTGGTGCAGTGCAGGAGTTTCTGTGCACTCAGTCACAGCAGGAATTTGTTTTAAGATGTTCTATCACTCTGGTGCAGTCAACGGTCAAGATCACGGTGACAAATCTTTGGTGGGAAGTTGTGATTGGTGGAATGGGTGTGGGGTGGGGTGAGGGTGGTGGGGGGGTGGGTGGTGGTGGTGTAATACTTTAGGAATATCTGATTGTCATTCTTGTTTGTATGCTTTATAGTAAATACATTTAATTTAATAATAAGATTTTTCATTATCTTGCCATTCAATATTCTGCGAAAGCATTTATGTTTATGGTTACACTATTTAATATTTTCTTATATGTTTGCTTGTTACAGATTATAATGGAAACACAACAGGCCAAACAGACACTAGCTGACATTGAAGCACGACACGCAGACATTATCAAACTAGAGAATAGCATTAGAGAATTACATGACATGTTTCTAGATATGGCAATGCTAGTTGAAAGTCAAGTAAGTGTTGAGACATGGAAATGACAGTTAATTGGGGGATAAGTGTCGAGACATGGAAATGACAGTTAATTGGGGGATAAGTGTCGAGACATGGAAATGACAGTTAATTGGGGGATAAGTGTCGAGACATGGAAATGACAGTTAATTGGGGAGTACATGTATGTGATCGAGACATGGAAATGACAGTTAATTGGGGGTAAGTGTCGAGACATGGAAATGACAGTTTATTGTGGGGTAAGTGTCGAGACATGGAAATGACATTTAATTGGGGTATAAGTGTCGAGACATGACAATGTTAGTTTATTGTGAGGTAAGTTTCTAGACATGAATATGCCAGTTGAGTGTGTGGTAAGTTTCTGTACATGACAATGTTAAGTTAAGATCCAGGTAAGTAAGGTTATTTTTATGCCTCTTGCGCATTCTGAGTTTCAACCAGCAAATATTTGAAATCTAGGTAACCTAGTGAGACGCAAGTGACAGACATTGTCCTGCGGAGAGAGGCGGCAACCCATTGTGTCTTGGCAGGAAGACAGCAGTGTCCTGCAGAGAAAGGCGGTAACCCATTGTGTCTTGGCAGGCAGACTGTTCTGCAGAGAGAGGCGCTAACCAATTGTGCCTTGGCAGGCAGACAGTGTCCTGAAGAGAGAGGCGGAGAGGAGGTGTTCTGCGAAGAGAGGCGGTAACCCATTGTGCCTTGCCAAGCAGACAGTGTCCTGAAGAGAGAGGCGGAGAGGAGGTGTTCTGCGAAGAGAGGCGGTAAGCAGACAGTGTTCTGAGGAGAGAGGTGGTAACCCATCGTGCCTTGGCGGCAGGCAGACAGCAGTGTCCTACGGAGAGAGGCACTAACCCATTGTGCCTTGGCAGGCAGACAGTGTCCTGTGGAGAGAGGCGCTAACCGTTTGTGCCTTGGCAGGTAGACAGTGTCCTGCGGAGAGAGGCAGTAACCCATTGGGCCTTGGCAGGCAGACAGCAGTGTCCTACGGAGAGAGGCGCTAACCCATTGTGCCTTGGCAGGCAGACAAGTGTCCTGTGGAGAGAGGCGCTAACCCATTGTGCCTTGGCAGGCAGACAAGTGTCCTGTGGAGAGAGGCGCTAACCCATTGTGCCTTGGCAGGTAGACAGTGTCCTGCGGAGAGAGGTGGTAACCCATTATGCCTTGGCTTGGCAGGCAGACAGTGTTCTGCGGAGAGAGGCACTAACCCATTGTGCCTTGGCGGGCAGACAGGAGTGTCCTGCGGAGAGAGGTGGTAACCCATTATGCCTTGGCTTGGCAGGCAGACAGTGTTCTGCAGAGAGAGGCACTAACCCATTGTGCCTTGACAGGCAGACAGCAGTGTACTGCAGAGAGAGCGGTAACCCAGCGTTCTGCAGAAACAGGCGGTAACCCATTGTGCCTGGGCAGGCAGACAGTGTTCTGCGGAGAGAGGTAGCCCATTGAAACTTGACATAGTGTTCTATTGACAGGGGTAGCCCATGGAGACGTGACAAACAGCATCCTGCGGTGAGAGGTAACCCATTGATGTTCAAGTAACAGACAGTGGCTTGCAGGGAGTGGAGGGTGTAATGTTTCACTCTAGCTGGTTTTGGTAATAACTTTTGATGCACAGTACAGCTCATTGATTAAGTTACCATCCACTATTATTGAAGCACAGTACAGCTCATTGATTAAGTTAACATCCCCTATTATTGAAGCACAGTACAGCTCATTGATTAAGTTACCATCCCCTATTATTGATGCACAGTACAGCTCATTGATTAAGTTACCATCCCCTATTATTGATGCAAAGTACAGCTCATTGATTAAGTTACCATCGTCTATTATTGATGCACAGTACAGCTCATTGATTAAGTTACCATCCCCTATTATTGAAGCACAGTACAGCTCATTGATTAAGTTACCATCCCCTATTATTGAAGCACAGTACAGCTCATTGATTAAGTTAACATCCCCTATTATTGATGCACAGTACAGCCCATTGATTAAGTTAACATCCCCTATTATTGATGCACAGTACAGCTCATTGATTAAGTTACCATCCCCTATTATTGAAGCACAGTACAGCTCATTGATTAAGCTACCATCCCCTATTATTGATGCACAGTACAGCTCATTGATTAAGTTACCATCCCCTATTATTGATGCACAGTACAGCTCATTGATTAAGTTACCATCCCCTATTATTGATGCACAGTACAGCTCATTAATTAAGTTACCATCCCCTATTATTGATGCACAGTACAGCTCATTGATTAAGTTACCATCCCCTATTATTGAAGCACAGTACAGCTCATTGATTAAGTTACCATCCCCTATTATTGATGCACAGTACAGCTCATTGATTAAGTTACCATCCCCTATTATTGAAGCACAGTACAGCTCATTGATTAAGTTACCATCCCCTATTATTGAAGCACAGTACAGCTCATTGATTAAGTTACCATCCCCTATTATTGAAGCACAGTACAGCTCATTGATTAAGTTACCATCCCCTATTATTGAAGCACAGTACAGCTCATTGATTAAGTTACCATCCCCTATTATTGATGCACAGTACAGCCCATTGATTAAGTTAACATCCCCTATTATTGAAGCACAGTACAGCTCATTGATTAAGTTACCATCCCCTATTATTGAAGCACAGTACAGCTCATTGATTAAGCTACCATCCCCTATTATTGATGCACAGTACAGCTCATTGATTAAGTTACCATCCCCTATTATTGATGCACAGTACAGCTCATTGATTAAGTTACCATCCCCTATTATTGATGCACAGTACAGCCCATTGATTAAGTTACCATCCCCTATTATTGAAGCACAGTACAGCTCATTGATTAAGTTACCATCCCCTATTATTGAAGCACAGTACAGCTCATTGATTAAGTTACCATCCCCTATTATTGATGCACAGTACAGCTCATTGATTAAGTTAACACGTTTACAAAACAAAAACAGAAACATGTTAGTAAGAAATGTTCTGCTGAATATTTGGAGCATAATTGGATTGGGATCCAATCCAATTATGTTACAAATATTCAACAGTACGTCCAATTTTTGTAATGTGTAAAATGTGACATATTCTGTGTGAAATATATAACTACGAATACCAGCGATTTTGATTCTTGTATATTCACCTAGCCACTAGATTGGGGAATTTTATAAGATACTATATAGATATCCAAGTCAGTCTAGTGGTCCAAAGAATACCATATATATCAATGCAACTTTTGTACATTTTATGCCTTCGTATTAGCTTTGTTAAGCCGTCCACACGTTTACTGTGATGTGCTTGCAAAGGTAATGCTCACAAGCCAAGCTTTAAATCTCATCATAACAATGTTTCCTTCTGTCTCAGGTTTTCTTGATTTGTGCTTTTGTTTCCAGGGTGAAATGATAGACAGGATAGAATATAATGTAGAACAAGCTGTAGACTATGTGGAAAGTGCCAAAGCGGACACAAGAAAGGCAGTCAAATATCAGAGTAAAGCAAGACGGGTGAGCATCCATCCATCCACCGATCTACCCACCCATCTGTCCGTCCATTCATCCACCCACCCATCAGTCCGTCCGTCCGCCCACCGGCCCATCCGTCCGTCCATCCATCCACCCAAGTTTTGCACATGTACACACTCTGAAACATTGCACATGCACCCACTATCTGGCATATTGCACCCACTATCTGGTACATTTCGGATGCAGAAACTATCTGGCACATGCACAAACTATCTGGCACACTGCACACAGTATCTAGCATATTGCACCCACTATCTGGCACATTGAACTGCTGTCTGGCACATTGCACACAGTATCTGGCAACAATGTACATGCAGACACTATCAGGCACATTGCACATGTCCAAACTATTTGGCAACAATGAACATGCACACACTATCTGACAACAATGTACATGCACACACTATCTGGCACATTCCACATTCACACACTATTGGCCAACAAATAATGCACCTGGTGTTGTTTGCACAGCTGTCTGCAAATTTTTCCTCAGACACATCTGTTCAGATGCATTATCTCATTGGTTACAAAACTGAAATAATTCCTCTTCTCACTTGAAATGGAGGGGTGCATTATTAATAAAGCACATGGGTTTTTTTCCCCAATTTCTCACATTGTTGGAGGCACCATTTTAGATCTATATGCTGTTCTTGTGTTTGGTAAATCAGTACTGCTTAAATGTGTTTAGCTTGTGTTTAGTAAATCAGTACTGCTTAATAAATGTGTTTAGCTTGTGTTTAGTAAATCAGTACTGCTTAAATGTGCTTAGCTTGTGTTTAGTAAATCAGTACTGATTATGTGTTTAGATTTATATGCTTTCCTTGTTTATATGTGTTTTTTGTTTCATACACTCGCTCTACTGTATTTAAGTAACTATGCCCTCATAAAGATATATCTAGGCGTATAGCTTTTGCTCTGTCTGTGCGTTAGATTATTAGCCAGTTTGTCCATCATGATAGCTTTCATTTCCATGCGATAACTTCTACAGAGCTGTCAACAAGAGGGGTGGTATGGTGGCCTTGAGACAGGGCTTTAGATTTACCTCATTTTGGCACACCACCTATCTGGTCCGGGATCCATCAATGCTCCTAGAAACTAGAGAATTGTGAAATCTGAGAGAATGATTTTGAGCCATTTTAGTTTTAATGGCACTATAAGATCACTGAATGCCCATAAAATGTCACATCATCCATCTCTGAGTATTTAATTGGCTGTAAATCAGTTAATTAGTGTTCATAGCAACCAGTAGGATTTTAATTTGGCCTCACTAATATGGGCTTTCATTTGGGCATGACTTATACAGTCACAGCTAAGGGTTAATCTAAAGCCCTGCTTGCGGTCCCAAAGAAACCTAGTGATTTTAATGTCAATAGGTCAAATGTCACAGGCCGGGTGAACCCAATTAAGGAATTGCATTTCTGGATGCTGAGTCAAGCTTTTACTGGACAGCTCTTTACCATATGGGTCTGTGTGTTGCATTTGGGGTCCTAAGAATGCTAGGAACTTTGAAGTCGAGCAGTCAACGTCATGGTGACCCAATTAAGGAAATTGTGATTACTTTTAATTCTAATAATATGCCCTTGAAAGCTATTTGAATGTCATCAGTACAGACAATGGTTAGACAGTCGTCAAACTCCATCCATTGTCGTTCTTGTTTCGGTTTGTTTCAGAAACAAATTTGTATAATTGTCTGTGTTGTTGTAGTGCTAGTTATCATTGCAATAATCATAGCCGTGGTTGCGAGACAGTAACAGTAAGTGTATATCACAATATATATCCCCTTGTTATGCAGCATGCTTTTCTACTTGCTTCAGCTGCACAGGCTTTCAGTGCTAAATTTTCAAGAATAGTCTTCTGATGGCCTGGAAATAGCCATTGACTATGAAGAACTGATGACGGACAAATGGACAGTGACTATGAAGGACTTCTGATGGCAGACAAATGGACATTGACTATGAAGAACTTTTGAAGACAGACAAATGGACAGTGACTATGAAGGACTTCTGATGACAGACAAATAGACATTAACTATGAAGGACTTCTGATGACAGACAAATGGACAGTGACTATGAAGAACTTTTGAAGACAGACAAATGGACAGTGACTATGAAGGACTTCTGATGACAGACAAATAGACATTAACTATGAAGGACTTCTGATGACAGACAAATGGACAGTGACTATGAAGAACCTTTGATGACAGACAAATGGACAGTGACTATGAAGGACTTCTGATGACAGACAAATAGACATTGACTATGAAGAACTTCTGATGACAGACAAATGGACAGTGACTATGAAGAACTTCTGATGACAGACAAATGGACAGTGACTATGAAGGACTTCTGATGACAGACAAATAGACATTAACTATGAAGAACTTCTGATGACAGACAAATGGATAGTGACTATGAAGAACTTTTGATGACAGACAAATGGACAGTGACTATGAAGAACTTCTGATGACAGACAAATAGACATTGACTATGAAGGACTTCTAATGACAGACAAATGGACAGTGACTATGCAGAACTTCTGATGACTGACTATGAAGAACTTCTGATCATAGACAAATGGACAGTGACTATGAAGAACTTTTGAAGACAGACAAATGGACAGTGACTATGAAGGACTTCTGATGACAGACAAATAGACATTGACTATGAAGGACTTCTGATGACAGACAAATGGCCGTTGACTATGAAGAACTTTTGATGACTGACTATGAAGAACCTCTGATAACAGACAAATGGACATTGACTATGAAGAACTTCTGATGACAGATAAATGGACAGTGACTATGAAGAACTAATTCTTCTTCTTCTTTTCATTCGCTGATCATACCGCCAGTCCTGTAAGTGACTATCGACATGATCATAAGCGTTAAGTGCATGGATCCATGGTTTATTAGAGTGCGCCGTGCGGCCTGGAACCTCCGTCTTCAGCACTCGAGGTTTCTGTCATGGTTACCTCACCCGTACCTCCTTTAGTCGCCTCTTACGACACGCAGAGGATACGGAAGGTGTATTCTAAGCCACACCTACAGGGCAAATGAAGAACTAATGATGATGAACAAATGGACAGTGACTATGGAGAACCTTTGATGACGAACAAATGGACAGTGACTATGGAGGACCTTTGATGACGAAAAAATGAACAGTGACTATGGAGGACTTCCGATTTTCATGACCAATGATGATGATGATGATTATTGTGTTCTGCACCTGTAGTAATTACAGCTGTAATCAATCCTTCGCTTTTGCCCACTGCGTCTTGTCCTCCACCAAAATCCTTAGCTTCCTTAGATCCATTCTTGATTTGAGTATCTTGCTTTCTTGAGGTCACTTCGTAGCATGCTTAGCAGACTTATGCAATGACTTCCTCTCCTGACTTTGTATTTGCTGGCTCCGAGTAGGCGAATTCCAAGGCTCTCTGTGCTGATGTGTCTTCTGGCATCCTTAGTACATGGCCAAACATGGACCATCTTTGCTGGGCGACTTTTACAGACAGCGGCGATGTATTACACATAGTTTCATGACCAATCTTGACAATTAAATGAAATGTTATTGGTTTGGTTGGTGTCTATCGAGTCCCTGATTCCAGGTCCTATTCACACCATGGGTTGTTTCAGTTTGTTACTGGTAGCTTCCCTAGTTTTTACACCGGTACCCATGTATATTCCTGGGTGCAAAGAGCAAAGTAGATTCCCCATGTTTCCAGCGACGACGACATATTGCCTAGGTGAGTTTGTTCTGCGGTTAAGTAGTCCTGAGTGCTAGTAACCACTACCAAGCCACCGCCTCCTAAACACCACCAAGCCACCACCACCGAAACACGGCACCAAGCCACCGCCTCCTAAATAATTAAATAATTCAATCAATATTTGTTATATGTTTAGATTTATATGCTTTTTTATGTTTTCTGTTTATTTGATGCACTCACTATTTATTTATTTGATTTCTCTCTTTTCTTTCAGAAAAAGTGTTGTTTAATTATATGTGTTGTTGTAATACTGCTTATCATTGCAATAATCATAGCAGTGGTAGTAACGCAGACCTAGTGTAAGTTATATAACTTGCTGCATGTACCATCTTGCTTTGTCTCATTGCCTATTCTGCTTGCTTCAGATGTGCGCATATTTTCTCGGATTTGGCCTGTGTATGTGCTTTGGCTTACGCTAACCTCACAGACGTATGGCTATGAACAAAGCCTGATTTCAGTTAGCTGGTATTTACTGACATCCTGCAATGGCTTGTCTTTACTGTACATTGGTTCTGGGATTACACTGATCTCCTGGCATTCATACAGTACCACCGCTCATATATAATGTAACAGGTTTTCAAAAGAAAAGAATTTTGAACAGGATGTTGAATATTTTGAACATAGGCATCTTCCAATCCAATTATGTTAAAAATATTCAACAGTATATTTTATTTGGTCTTGGAAACATGTTAAGTTATTTTTTAGTTATACTGGCATGAATCGCTTGTTTCACGATGACGGCAGTCATAATGTGTGGGTTTACGTCGCTTGTAGTTTCACGAGTACGCGTAGTCATAATGTGTGGGTTCACGTCGCTTGTGGATTCATGATTACACGTAGTAACAATGTGTGTTTTTGTGTGTTTTTCCTGCATGCTGGGTGTCGGCTAACATGTAAACACATGCATTCTTTACACTGCTATTTTGCATATGAATGGCTGATGACTAAATCTACTCCAACACTGTGGCTTGTCATAGGCCATATTCTAATGGGACTTTTCCGTAGAGTACATTTAGTCTCCGTCCACTTGCACAGTGGCCAAAATGTGCTCGAAGCAAACGTACCAGTCGAATGGAAAAAAACCCCTTATCAGTATGGAAGGGGCAGAAACATGATATCTCCTAAATTTTACAATCTTGAAAATAAAATCTAATTTTCAGCAATGTTTTCCGTCATAGGTGAATGGTGAATAATAGTAGAGTTCAGCTTTCTAAGTCCTGTGTGTTCATATTTTTCATCAGGTGACCTACCTCATGAAACCTGCCACACATTTTGGCTTTGGTTTGTTTCATGCTCTATTTTTTTCCATGAAATCCCAGTCGAATAAAAAATATTCTCTATGGGGGCCAATGTACTCTAAATTTTCACCCAGTCAAATATGGCCATTTACAAAAGCTGTATCTTATAAACACGTGTGATAAGAACAGCGTTTCTGATTGACAGATAAGATCTTTCTCTATCTGTCTGACTAGTAGTTCCATACAGTCTATTCTGGAGGGAAGTAAGATGACTTTGCTACAAGCCAGTGCATACAGAACACGTTATAAAATATTCAGTTCAAATCTAAATGGCCTCTTGCACTCCGCAATCATAAGAGTAACTCAGATATCAAATTTGGTTGAATTCCGTCTAACGATTTCAGAAGAGTTGCATTACAATCAATTTCATGACCTTTTAACCGTATTCCAAACCCCCTGGGGACGGGGACAAATGTAAATGTGCTCATGTTCTCCACATTGATATAGGTAATCCACAGACAAAATTTGTTTGAATTCTGTCCAACGGTTTCGGAGGAGATGCATTACAATCAATTTCTGCATTAAAATTTGACCGTTTGACCCCTCCCCCACCCCCAGTGTGGAGCCAAACCTAAATGGCCTCTTGCACTCCGCAATCATATGGGTAACTCAGATATCAAATTTAGTTGAGTTCCGTCTAACGATTTTAGAGGAGTAGCGTTACAACTGATTTGACATTTTAACCCCTGCCACTCCCTCCCCCCTGGGAATGGAGCCAAATCTAAATATCGTCTTGCAAAGCGGAATCATATGGGTAACCCACATACCAAATTCGATTTTATTCCACCCAATAGTTTGGGAGGAGATAGCGTCATGGATGGACGGAGGTGATTACAATATCCCCGACGTTTTTTTAAAACATGGTGATAATAAGCTACACGATCCTGAATACGCTGTATCTGGGCTGTATCATTAAATGTGTGTACTCACAGTTACATCCAGCCAACATCCAGCCACATGTCTGGTTTATTTGATTAAATGAGGGATGCAGTTTATGAAGCTAAGCAAATTATCTGGTCTCTCTGTTGATTTGATGTTTTTATAGCAAATGATACTGGACAAGCACGTTTTGTATGAAATATCTTTGTCAGATTCAATGATTCAAATGACACTGGACAAGCACGTTTTGTCAGATTCAATGATTCAAATGATACTGGACAAGCACGTTTTGTCAGATTCAATGATTCAAATGATACTGGACAAGCACGTTTTGTCAGATTCAGTGATTCAAATGATACTGGACAAGCATGTTTTGTCAGATTCAGTGATTCAAATGATACTGGACAAGCACGTTTTGTCAGATTCAATGATTCAAATGACACTGGACAAGCACGTTTTGTCAGATTCAATGATTCAAATGACACTGGACAAGCACGTTTTGTCAGATTCAATGATTCAAATGATACTGGACAAGCACGTTTTGTCAGATTCAATGATTCAAATGATAATGGACAAGCACGTTTTGTCAGATTCAATGATTCAAATGATACTGGACAAGCACGTTTTGTCAGATTCAATGATTCAAATGACACTGGACAAGCACGTTTTGTCAGATTCAATGATTCAAATGATACTGGACAAGCACGTTTTGTCAGATTCAGTGATTCAAATGATACTGGACAAGCATGTTTTGTCAGATTCAATGATTCAAATGATACTGGACAAGCACGTTTTGTCAGAATCAGTGATTCAAATGATACTGGACAAGCACGTTTTGTCAGATTCAGTGATTCAAATGATACTGGACAAGCACGTTTTGTCAGATTCAATGATTCAAATGATACTGGACAAGCACGTTTTGTCAGATTCAATGATTCAAATGATACTGGACAAGCACGTTTTGTCAGATTCAATGATTCAAATGACACTGGACAAGCACGTTTTGTCAGATTCAATGATTCAAATGATACTGGACAAGCACGTTTTGTCAGATTCAATGATTCAAATGATACTGGACAAGCACGTTTTGTCAGATTCAATGATTCAAATGATACTGGACACGCACGTTTTGTCAGATTCAATGATTCAAATGATACTGGACAAGCACGTTTTGTCAGATTCAATGATTCAAATGACACTGGACAAGCACGTTTTGTCAGATTCAATGATTCAAATGATACTGGACAAGCACGTTTTGTCAGATTCAGTGATTCAAATGATACTGGACAAGCACGTTTTGTCAGATTCAATGATTCAAATGATACTGGACAAGCACGTTTTGTCAGATTCAATGATTCAAATGACACTGGACAAGCACGTTTTGTCAGATTCAATGATTCAAATGATACTGGACAAGCGCGTTTTGTCAGATTCAATGATTCAAATGATACTGGACAAGCGTGTTTTGTCAGATTCAATGATTCAAATGATACTGGACAAGCACGTTTTGTCAGATTCAATGATTCAAATGATACTGGACAAGCACGTTTTGTCAGATTCAATGATTCAAATGACACTGGACAAGCACGTTTTGTCAGATTCAATGATTCAAATGATACTGGACAAGCACGTTTTGTCAGATTCAATGATTCAAATGATACTGGACAAGCACGTTTTGTCAGATTCAATGATTCAAATGATACTGGACAAGCACGTTTTGTCAGATTCAATGATTCAAATGATACTGGACACGCATGTTTTGTCAGATTCAATGATTCAAATGATACTGGACAAGCACGTTTTGTCAGATTCAATGATTCAAATGACACTGGACAAGCACGTTTTGTCATATTCAATGATTCAAATGATACTGGACAAGCACGTTTTGTCAGATTCAGTGATTCAAATGATACTGGACAAGCACGTTTTGTCAGATTCAATGATTCAAATGATACTGGACAAGCACGTTTTGTCAGATTCAATGATTCAAATGACACTGGACAAGCACGTTTTGTCAGATTCAATGATTCAAATGATACTGGACAAGCGCGTTTTGTCAGATTCAATGATTCAAATGATACTGGACAAGCGCGTTTTGTCAGATTCAATGATTCAAATGATACTGGACAAGCGCGTTTTGTCAGATTCAATGATTCAAATGATACTGGACAAGCACGTTTTGTCAGATTCAGTGATTCAAATGATACTGGACAAGCACGTTTTGTCAGATTCAATGATTCAAATGATACTGGACAAGCACGTTTTGTCAGATTCAATGATTCAAATGATACTGGACAAGCACGTTTTGTCAGATTCAATGATTCAAATGATACTGGACAAGCACGTTTTGTCAGATTCAATGATTCAAATGATACTGGACAAGCACGTTTTGTCAGATTCAATGATTCAAATGATACTGGACAAGCACGTTTTGTCAGATTCAGTGATTCAAATGATACTGGACAAGCACGTTTTGTCAGATTCAATGATTCAAATGATACTGGACAAGCACGTTTTGTCAGATTCAATGATTCAAATGATACTGGACAAGCACGTTTTGTCAGATTCAATGATTCAAATGATACTGGACAAGCACGTTTTGTCAGATTCAATGATTCAAATGATACTGGACACGCACGTTTTGTCAGATTCAATGATTCAAATGACACTGGACAAGCACGTTTTGTCAGATTCAATGATTCAAATGACACTGGACAAGCACGTTTTGTCAGATTCAGTGATTCAAATGATACTGGACAAGCACGTTTTGTCAGATTCAGTGATTCAAATGATACTGGACAAGCACGTTTTGTCAGATTCAATGATTCAAATGATACTGGACAAGCACGTTTTGTCAGATTCAATGATTCAAATGACACTGGACAAGCGCGTTTTGTCAGATTCAATGATTCAAATGATACTGGACAAGCGCGTTTTGTCAGATTCAATGATTCAAATGATACTGGACCAGAGCGTTTTGTCAGATTCAATGATTCAAATGACACTGGACAAGCGCGTTTTGTCAGATTCAATGATTCAAATGACACTGGACAAGCGCGTTTTGTCAGATTCAATGATTCAAATGATACTGGACAAGCACGTTTTGTCAGATTCAATGATTCAAATGATACTGGACAAGCACGTTTTGTCAGATTCAATGATTCAAATGATACTGGACAAGCACGTTTTGTCAGATTCAATGATTCAAATGATACTGGACAAGCACGTTTTGTCAGATTCAATGATTCAAATGATACTGGACAAGCACGTTTTGTCAGATTCAATGATTCAAATGATACTGGACACGCACGTTTTGTCAGATTCAATGATTCAAATGATACTGGACAAGCACGTTTTGTCAGATTCAATGATTCAAATGACACTGGACAAGCACGTTTTGTCAGATTCAATGATTCAAATGACACTGGACAAGCACGTTTTGTCAGATTCGGTGATTCAAATGATACTGGACAAGCACGTTTTGTCAGATTCAATGATTCAAATGATACTGGACAAGCGCGTTTTGTCAGATTCAATGATTCAAATGATACTGGACAAGCGCGTTTTGTCAGATTCAATGATTCAAATGATACTGGACAAGCGCGTTTTGTCAGATTCAATGATTCAAATGATACTGGACAAGCGCGTTTTGTCAGATTCAATGATTCAAATGACACTGGACAAGCGCGTTTTGTCAGATTCAATGATTCAAATGACACTGGACAAGCGCGTTTTGTCAGATTCAATGATTCAAATGACACTGGACAAGCGCGTTTTGTCAGATTCAGTGATTCAAATGATACTGGACAAGCGCGTTTTGTCAGATTCAGTGATTCAAATGATACTGGACAAGCGCGTTTTGTCAGATTCAATGATTCAAATGATACTGGACAAGCACGTTTTGTCAGATTCAGTGATTCAAATGATACTGGACAAGCACGTTTTGTCAGATTCAGTGATTCAAATGATACTGGACAAGCACGTTTTGTCAGATTCAGTGATTCAAATGATACTGGACAAGCACGTTTTGTCAGATTCAATGATTCAAATGATACTGGACAAGCACGTTTTGTCAGATTCAATGATTCAAATGATACTGGACAAGCACGTTTTGTCAGATTCAATGATTCAAATGATACTGGACAAGCACGTTTTGTCAGATTCAATGATTCAAATGATACTGGACAAGCACGTTTTGTCAGATTCAATGATTCAAATGATACTGGACAAGCACGTTTTGTCAGATTCAATGATTCAAATGATACTGGACAAGCACGTTTTGTCAGATTCAATGATTCAAATGATACTGGACAAGCACGTTTTGTCAGATTCAATGATTCAAATGATACTGGACAAGCACGTTTTGTCAGATTCAATGATTCAAATGATACTGGACAAGCGCGTTTTGTCAGATTCAATGATTCAAATGATACTGGACAAGCGCGTTTTGTCAGATTCAATGATTCAAATGATACTGGACGAGCACGCTTTGTCAGATTCAATGATTCAAATGATACTGGACAAGCGCGTTTTGTCAGATTCAATGATTCAAATGATACTGGACGAGCACGTTTTGTCAGATTCAATGATTCAAATGATACTGGACGAGCACGTTTTGTCAGATTCAATGATTCAAATGATACTGGACAAGCAAGTTTTGTCAGATTCAATGATTCAAATGATACTGGACAAGCACGTTTTGTCAGATTCAGTGATTCAAATGATACTGGACAAGCACGTTTTGTCAGATTCAATGATTCAAATGATACTGGACAAGCACGTTTTGTCAGATTCAATGATTCAAATGACACTGGACAAGCACGTTTTGTCAGATTCAATGATTCAAATGACACTGGACAAGCACGTTTTGTCAGATTCGGTGATTCAAATGATACTGGACAAGCACGTTTTGTCAGATTCAATGATTCAAATGATACTGGACAAGCGCGTTTTGTCAGATTCAATGATTCAAATGATACTGGACAAGCGCGTTTTGTCAGATTCAATGATTCAAATGATACTGGACAAGCGCGTTTTGTCAGATTCAATGATTCAAATGACACTGGACAAGCGCGTTTTGTCAGATTCAATGATTCAAATGACACTGGACAAGCGCGTTTTGTCAGATTCAATGATTCAAATGACACTGGACAAGCGCGTTTTGTCAGATTCAGTGATTCAAATGATACTGGACAAGCACGTTTTGTCAGATTCAGTGATTCAAATGATACTGGACAAGCACGTTTTGTCAGATTCAATGATTCAAATGATACTGGACAAGCACGTTTTGTCAGATTCAGTGATTCAAATGATACTGGACAAGCACGTTTTGTCAGATTCAGTGATTCAAATGATACTGGACAAGCACGTTTTGTCAGATACAGTGATTCAAATGATACTGGACAAGCACGTTTTGTCAGATTCAGTGATTCAAATGATACTGGACAAGCACGTTTTGTCAGATTCAATGATTCAAATGATACTGGACAAGCACGTTTTGTCAGATTCAATGATTCAAATGATACTGGACAAGCACGTTTTGTCAGATTCAGTGATTCCAATGATACAGGACAAGCACGTTTTGTCAGATTCAATGATTCAAATGATACTGGACAAGCACGTTTTGTCAGATTCAATGATTCAAATGATACTGGACAAGCACGTTTTGTCAGATTCAATGAATCAAATGATACTGGACGAGCACGCTTTGTCAGATTCAATGATTCAAATGATACTGGACAAGCACGTTTTGTCAGATTCAATGATTCAAATGATACTGGACAAGCACGTTTTGTCAGATTCAATGATTCAAATGATACTGGACAAGCACGTTTTGTCAGATTCAATGATTCAAATGATACTGGACAAGCACGTTTTGTCAGATTCAATGATTCAAATGATACTGGACAAGCACGTTTTGTCAGATTCAGTGATTCAAATGACACTGGACAAGCACGTTTTGTCAGACTTAATTCGTTTGACTAATAATGTGCATAGCAAATTGGGAGATTTAGCAATTTTCCTGCTGGACTTTTGCCTTGGATTATTCAGTGCCCATTGCATGATGACCAGGAAAGTCATATCTATAAAATTTCTATGATACCATTTTAAACCGTCACAGTTTCAAAAAGAATCAGAGAGATTGTTCATGCAAAACCGTAGCTTCTTAGCCAAATTGTTAAATTTTGCAACCTTCATTCTATCCAAACTGAATAAAAACATCATCTGAGTAGTTCATATTCTAGTAAGCTCATATTTACTGGGTGTCCAATTTGAAAATGGTGCTTACTTATTATAATCTATAGTTAGTCTCCTTTCACTTGACTAACCTGATGTGGGTAATTCTAGTGTCTTCTCGTGAATCATGTGGTTTGCAGTGAACTAACAGACACATACCGTCACACTTCTGTCAACTTATCTTATCATCTAAGGCTTTACACTGACCGTATTGCATTAACTGGTCAGTCGGGCTTAATTTGTATCGACTAACAGGCTTCAGCATTGACTGGTCAGTCAGGCTTATCAACTAACAGGCTTCAGCATTGACTGGTCAGTCAGGCTTATCAACTAACAGGCTTCAGCATTGACTGGTCAGTCGGCCGGGCTTATCAACTAACAGGCTTCAGCATTGACTGGTCAGTCAGGCTTATCAACTAACAGGCTTCAGCATTGACTGGTCAGTCACGCTTATCAACTAACAGGCTTCAGTATGTACTGAAATGGCGTCCTTCAGTTGGTTGCAACACGGTCACATGTGATGACTGAAGGTCACATGTGATAACTGAAGGTCACATGTGAAGACTCATGGTCACATGTGATGTATGAAGGTCACGTGATGAGTGAATGATAGATGTGAGGACTGAAGGTCACATGTGAAGACTAATGGTCACATGTGATGTCTGAAGGTCACATGTGATGAGTGAATGATACATGTGAGGACTGAAGGTCACATGTGAAGAGTCATGGTCACATGTGATGACTGAAGGTCACATGTGATGACTCATGGTCACATATGATGTCTGAAGGTCACATGTGATGAGTGAATGATACATGTGACGACTCATGGTCACATATGATGATGGAAGGTCACATGTGATGACTGAAGGTCACATATGATGACTCATGGTCACATATGATGACTGAAGGTAACATGTGATGACTGAAGGTCACATGTGTTGACTGAAGGTCACGTGATATCTGATGGGCACATGTAATGACTGATGTGGCACTGGTCACATGTGGTGACTGAAAGCCTAATTCCTGATATTAAATCAAAATAATAGTTTGTTATTATTAAAGTAGAGATCTGCTTTCCATGTACCTACATTGAGGCAGGCTGCTTACAAGAAATAAGCACCATTAGCACATCTCTCACTCTTTGTTCATCATAATGTGATTATAGCCTTTTTGAACAATAACTTTTGTTGATATATAAATCTTGATTAGTGTGTCATTGATTTTTGACTCACTGACTCGCATTCACACATCAGTTGGTGGGCTGATCTAATTAGAAAGCTGTAGATTTACTTAACAAGATGCTGATAGATAATCTTCTGGAATTGTCGTGCAATATCTGTTAATCTTACTCAGAACTTTGATGATAAATACTATCATTACAAAATCAAAATCTTACTCTGCTAAACATGTTTCTTTTCCATTATTGAGAGTTATCTCCCCATACCAAATTAGACTGTAATGTCTTGTTATAATAATAATAAAAATAATAATAATAATAATAATAATAATAATAATAACATGACATGTTCGTGTAGGGACCATACTGCTTATAAAACATAGTGTTATCTCCCTTGATGCTTATCCGTCCTTTTGATTACAGAGTTATTCTACCCAAATAATAATAATAATAATAATAATAATAATAATAATAATAATAATGTTGTTGTTGTTTGTTGTTTCGTGCAGAAAAAGATAATGATCATCATCTGTATTATTGTACTGCTTGGAGTAATCGCCCTTATTCTCGGCATCACGCTAGGCTGAGATGACCACGATAGAACAGACACTATTTAGGAGAGTAACAGAAGTATCATCATCATCATCACGATGCTAGAATGGATCCAAAACTGTCACATGATCCATCAACAGGACACTTAATCTGGCATCATATATGCGACGACGCCCACCGCTTGGCTGCGGACATCCCGAATCTGTTCACATGGTTAGGAATGAAAGATGTTAACACGTGAAATGATCTTTGAACAATTCTACAGACTCTTTAATTCTCTTAATATATCACTCACGCACGCACGCACGCACGCACACACACACACACACACACACACACACATACGCACACGCTGCATATGCGCATACATACTCATTTGATCGCTTACACACGGTAATACATTCATGCACAAGTATAGACTATAATTTACATATAACATATGCGACATATAAAGTCTAAATGAAGCTAGCATTGCATATATAAACATGGCATGTTCGTCTAGGGACCATACTGTTTATACAAATATAGTGTTATCAGATAACGAAATATTATCACACTATCAAATTTAGTCCATTCTAAATTAGAGCTAAAATTGTTACAGACTAGACTTTTATCTAACTAATAATAATAATAATAATAATAATAATAATAATAATCAGCCACGAAAAAATACGGTAAATATGAGTAGCATAGACATGAAAAAAATACTGTAAATCTGATTTTTTATATTTGTCTACTCATTATATATTCTTGTTATTATTATTATTGTATTAATTATTGTGTATAATATTGCTACTTGATGCAGATTCTCGTTAAGGCTATCTGAGATGTTTATCAATGCGATTATGCAACTTAATAATGTTATTAAATAATGGGTATTGTTTGTACAAGTGTTACACATAGGATTATTGTTGTTATTAACCTTTTTCATCCTGCGATCCTCTGAAGTTTCCAGAGTGCTTAAAGCTGGCTTGTGATGTTAAACCATATGAACACCGTCTCCAGCACACTTAAAGCTGATGAGTCATGTTTAAAACATTCAGTGGGCACTTTTGCCAGCAAGCCTAGAGATAAAAGGTCACAGTAAGACATGACACATTCCCGTATTCGGTAGCTCAGTGTTAGGAAGTCCTAATGGTGAGTTTCAGCTTTAATTTACCGAAACCAAATATTTATTGATATGGGTTAATATTTCATCTCTTATCATGACATGTCAGCAAACATGCAACCTGGCTGATGCCTAAGCCCTTTAATGGTCAAATTTGATCAAGAAAATTTAAATATATGCCTATTGAATGTCCATTTACAGGCCAAGAGAAAACAATTTTTGGAAATTTATCACTGGAATGACTGGCTCAGTTATCGAGCCATTCATTCCAGTGGTAAATTTCCAAAAATTGTTTTCTCTTGACCTGTAAATGGACATTCGACAAGACCATAAAAGAGAGGGCTGTTTTGGCCGGTATGACCATGTAAGGGTTAAAGTCACACACACACGCACGCACGCACGCACGCACGCACGCACGCACGTGCACGCACAGGAAAGTCACTCGATTTACACCCGAACGAGAATCAAAATTTAGGAAAACAACTGCCTCTATTGATACAAGGAAGACAATTCTTTAAAGATTTTTTGCTCTTACTAAATCACATGACTTGTCTCCCTTTGTGCCAACATCCAGGATGAAATGTGTTGATAATTAACCCTATCACTGACAAATCCCTGAAAAAGTATATTCTTTACAATATAAAACTTATTCTGTTGAATATTTTGAAGTTAATTTGACTGGAAGCTTGGAAGCAACGGCTTCCAGTCAAATTAATCTCAAAATATTCAACAGTTTTCTTGAAAATGAGATATGGGGATTTGCTCATTGAAAGGATTAATAGTATGAGTAGCCCAGTAACGTGTGTGTTGTGTTTCACTCTAGCTATTAGTGTGTGTTATTCCAAGTACATTTCAGCTCATTGTTGTGAGCTATTCAATCTTATCATTGAAATTCATAAAACAGATCTTGTATATAGACTTCTTCCAGTCATTTTATAATGTGCAGTTTTTTTTAATGAATTTTATGCATCTTAGAAATCATAGAAGTATATTAAAGAAATCGTAGAACAGCTTTATAGATTTTGCGATCTGTTCTTTAGACTTTGTAGACGTCCATTGAGGAAACAGACTTAGCAGAAAGCACTCCTAGCATTAGCATCTGTCTGGCTAATCGATTGTGCCTAAATTCATAACTGCTAAACACACTTATCTATCAGTTGTCATGGTTACAAACTTTGATGTCTGCCGTTGTCTTAGCAGCCATGTCCCTCCTTTCTTCCTTGCTTCCGTCCATCTTCTTTTTTTATAAGTCTTGTGACCGCGTCTCTGCATAGACTGCCATGCTCTCTGTCGCAGACAGACATATAGTTTACTAACGTTACCAGCCGGACATGTCCTCTTCACCATAACATTAATATAGACTTGCGCGATTATGTGATTAAGTCGAAAATCGCGATTATTTTTTAAATCATGAATTTATATGATTAAAAATTATATAATCGAATAATCGTGAATAATTTCTACTGTATAGAATATTTCAATTTCGACCTTTTAATTACTTTTTAATGGGATCGGTAAAAAAATTGGCATTTTGATCAGTGAATGTATGATCATTTGCAGGCTAAGAGAATACTATTTTTGAAAATGTATCACTGGAATGACTAGCTTGAGAATCATTTGGCCTGCAAATGGACTTTTCTAAACACCATTGCAACATTCATCATTGTTATTTCTGTTGTTATGTCTTGGTAATTTGTAGCCAAGCTGATTAATCGAGTGATCACGATTATTCTTAATTAGTTGATTGTGAACACACAAAGCAATAATCACACACGCCTACATTGATACATTTACTCACTTTAACAGACACGCACATTGTTACACATACTGACTTTAACAAACAGGCACATGATACACATACTCACTTTAACAGACATGCACATGATACACATACTCATTTTAACAGACATGCACATTGATACACATACTGGCTTTAACAGACACGCACATTGCCCCGTTTCTGGAAGCTGTTAGCGGACTCTATTGAGGGTCTGTCTACTGGGCTGGATGGCTGGTATGCTGATCTTGTATTTAAAACTCATCAAATAAACAATACACACTCACTTTAACAGACATGCACACTGATACACATACTCACTTTAACAGACATGCACACTGATACACATACTCACTTTAACAGACATGCACACTGATACACATACTCACTTTAACAGACACGCACATTGATACACATACTGACTTTAACAGACAGGCACATTGTTACACATACTCACTTTAATTGACATGCACATTGTTACACATACTCATTTTAACAGACATGCACATTGATACACATACTGAATTTAACAGACACGCACATTGTCCCGTTTCTGGAAGCTGTTAGCGGACTCTATTGAGGGTCTGTCTACTGGGCTGGATGGCTGGTATGCTGATCTTGTATTTAAAACTCATCAAATAAACAATAACTCTCTATGGGCTGGTAGTCGGCTATATATGTCTATATGTTTTCTCTGCACAAGCCCCATATGACTCGCAAAGTAGTGTAGCTCTGCACAGGTCACATATTCACAGATGACTCCTATTAATGGGTGTGTTGTATATATGTGTGTGTGTACAGATGACACTTGTTACTGGTTGCTTGGTATATCTCAGTGCACAGGCTGCAGATGAGACCTGTTACTGGCTGTGTGGTATATCTCTGTGCACAGGCTGCAGATTAGACCTGTTGTTGGCTATGTGGTATATCTCTGCACAAGCTGCAGATGAGATATATTACTGGTTGTGTGGTATATCTCTGCACAGGCCCTAAATAATACTTGTTTCGGGCTGTGTGTTGTATCCCTGTGCACAGGCCCAAAATAATACCTGTTACTGGCTGTGTGGTATATCTCTGTGTATAGGCCCTAAATAATACCTGTTACTGGCTGTGTGGTATATCCCTGTGTACAGGCCGCAAATAATACTTGTTACTGGCTGTGTGCTATATCTCTGTGCACAGGATGTAGAATGCACCTGTTACTGGCTGTGTGGTATATCTCTGTGCACAGGATGTAGAATGCACTTATTACTGGCTGTGTGGTATATCTCTGTGCACAGGATGTAGAATTCACTTGTTGCTGTGTGTGTGGTATATCTCTGTGCACAAGACATAGAATGCACTTGTTTCTGGCTGTGTGGTATATCTCTGTGCACAGGCCGCAAATAATACTTGTTACTTGGTGTGTGGTATATCTCTGTGCACAGGACACAGATGGCACCTCTTATTGGCTGTGTGGTATATCTCTGTGCACAGGCTGCGGATGGCACCTCTTATTGGCTGTGTGGTATATCTCTGTACACAGGCTTCGGATAATACTTGTGTTTGGCTGTTTGGTATATCTCTGTGCAAAGGCTGCAGATGACACCTGTTACTGGCTGTGTGGTATATCTCTGTGCACAGGCTTCAGATAATACCTGTTGCTGGCTGTGTGGTTTATCTCTGTGCACAGGCTGCAGATGACACCTGTTACTGGCTGTGTGGTATATCTATGTGCACATGCTGCAGATAATACTTGTTTGGGGTATGTAGAGGATCTGACAAGGGTTGAGCTTTTGTATCACATCTATCACACACATTTAGCAAGATCTTATGGGCATGAGTTTTAGCGATTTCCAAATTAGATGCTATTAAATGCTATGAATTTGATATATGAAATCGCAATGGTGAGATTCTGTTTATTGCATAAGCTATTATTTTGAATTTTCATGCAGATTCTGGCCATTGTCTTGTCGTTGTCATTCATACTAGCTACTATGAGTTTTAACCAACATGACCAATATACAACGTTGTCATCCATACTGTAGCTTATATCTGTAGGGTATTACCGTACAGTTGACTGATCTCATTTCAAGTGGACCAAGAGATTTTCCTAGACGGTTTTAATTGTTGATGTAAAACTTTTTAACACCATTGCATAAATCTGTTTGCTGATAGTCGCTCTTGCTGTGATGTTATATGACTGTTTGTAATGTTATATGACTGTCTGTCATGTTGTACAATTGTCTGTAATGTTATACGACTGTGATGTTATACGACTGTCTGTGATGTCATACGACTGTCTGTGATGTTATATGACTGTCTGTGATGTTATATGACTGTCTGTAATGTTATATGACTGTCTGTGATGTTGTACAATTGTATGTAATGTTATATGACTGTCTGTGATGTTATATTACTGTCTGTGATGTCATACGACTGTCTGTCATGGTGTAGAATTGTCTGTGATGTCATATGAGTGTCTGTAATGTTATATGACTGTCTGTGATGTTATATGACTCTGTGATGTCATACGACTGTCTGTGATGTCATACGACTGTCTGTGATGTTATATGACTGTCTGTGATGTCATACGACTGTGTGATGTTATACGACTGTCTGTAATGTTATACACGACTGTGATGTTATACGACTGTCTGTGATGTTATATGACTGTCTGTGATGTTATACAACTGTCTGTAATGTTATACGACTGTCTATGATGTTATATGACTGTCTGTGATGTCATACGACTGTCTGTGATGTTATATAACTGTCTGTGATGTTATATGACTGTCTGTGATGTTATATGACTGTCTGTAATGTCATATGACTGTGATGTCATACGACTGTCTGTGATGTTATATGACTGTCTGTAATGTTATATGACTCTTTAATGTTATATGACTGTCTGCGGTCTTATGCGACTGTCTGTGATGTCATACGACTGTCTGTGATGTTATATGACTGTCTGTAATGTTATATGACTATCTGCGATGTTATGTGCCTAGCGCTGCTTATTTTAAACGTTTCTAACAGTTACACACATGTTCGACGCCATGCAAGGCATAATGGTAATCTTTAGCATGGTTTCTGACATTAAGAATTGTCCATTTGCAAAACATCTTCCTGCGAGGGATCTTGCTTACAATGAACTTTAAGGCCGTGATCCAGAAAAAACCCCACACAGATCCTGATCGGATCAAATTCTGGATCTATGGATATCCCAGAAACTAGTGGTTCAATTTGGCGCACATTTTTACAGAAGAAAGGGTGTGAACATACACTAGGATTCCACAACATGGTCATGATAAAAAAATCTGAAAAATTCTGAAAGTCCAAAAGATCTTTATGTGTCAAAAATGTGATGGCGAGCGATTCCAATGTGTGATACTAGCTCTTGTTAAGTCATGGATTTGCTAATAAACAAGACGTTTCACTAAGGAAATAATAATCTTATCACATTTATAAAATGGAATAGCGCTAGGACACAGAAAATAACACACCACAGGATGAGCATCTTATGTAATAATGTAAATAACATTAGCTACAGACTGGAGCAAATATAGTGACAGACTGGAGCAAATATAGTGACAGACTGGAGCAAATATAGTGACAGACTGGAGCAAATATAGTGACAGACTGGCGCAAATACAGTGACAGACTGGCGCAAATATAGTGACAGACTGGCACAAATATAGTGACAGACTGGAGCAAATATAGTGACAGACTGGCGCAAATACAGTGACAGACTGGCGCAAATATGGTGACAGACTGGAACAAATATAGTGACAGACTGGAGCAAATATTGTGACAGACTGGGCCAACCGTAATAACACCAGCTACAGACTGGGCCAAATGTAATAATCCTACAGACTGTGTCAAAAGCAATAACACTAGCTACAGACTCGGCCAAATGTAATAAAACTAGCTACAGACTGGGACAAATATAATAACACTGGCCACAGATTTGGGGGAAATATAATAGCCATAGCTACAGATGGGAGAAAATTCTTTAGAAAGCTCTGATATGTTGTATGATTCGAGATTTTCTCCAGTTTCATATTCCCTTCCATGAGATAGCTATGTAACATCATGCTTCCTTGAGATAGCTATGTATACATCGTGCTTTCTTGAGAAAGCTATGTATACATCATGCTTCCTTGAGATAGCTATGTATACATCATGCTTCCTTGAGATAGCTATGTATACACCATGCTTCCCTGAGATAGCTATCTATACATCATGCTTCCTGGAGATAGCTATGTATACATCATGCTTCCTTGAGAAAGCTATCTATACATCATGCTTCCTGGAGATAGCTATGTATACATCATGCTTCCTTAAGATAGCTATCTATACATCATGCTTCCCAGAGATAGCTATATTGTGTATGTATACATCATGCTTCTCTGAGATAGCTATGTATACATCATGCCTCCCTGAGATAGCTATGTATACACCATACTTCCCTGAGATAGCTATGTATACATCATGCTTCCTGGAGATAGCTATGTATACATCATGCTTCCTTGAGATAGCTATGTATACATCATGCTTCCTGGCGAAAGCTATGTATACATCGTGCTTCCTTGAGAAAGCTATATGTATACATCATGCTTTCTTGAGATAGCTATGTATACATCATGTTTCCTGGAGATAGCTATCTATACATCATACGTCCCTGAGATAGCTATGTATACATCATGCTTCCCTGAGATAGCTATGTATACATCATGCTTTCTTGAGATAGCTATGTATACATCATGTTTCCTAGAGATAGCTATCTATACATCATGCTTCCTTGAGATAGCTATGTATACATCACGCTTCCCGGAGATAGCTATGTATACATTGTGCTTCCTTGAGATAGCTATGTATACATCGTGCGTCCTTGAGATAGCTATGTATACATCATGCTTCCATGAGATAGTTATGTATACATCATGCTTCCATAAGATAGCTATGTATACATCATGCTTCCATGTGCTTCCCAGAGATAGCTATGTATACATCATGCTTCCTTGAGATAGCTATGTATACATCATGCTTCCTTGAGATAGCTATGTATACATCATGCTTCCTGGAGATAGCTATTCATACATCATGCTTCCTGGAGATAGCTATGTATACACCATGCTTCCATGAGATAGCTATGTATACATTGTGCTTCCCTGAGAAAGCTATGTATACATCATGCTTCACTGAGAAAGCTATGTATACATCATGCTTCCTTGAGATAGCTATGTATACATCATGTTTCCTGGAGATAGCTATCTATACATCATACGTCCCTGAGATAGCTATGTATACATCATGCTTCCCGGAGATAACTATGTATACATTGTGCTTCCTTGAGAAAGCTATGTATACATCATGCTTCCTTGAGAAAGCTATGTATACATCATGTTTCCTGGAGATAGCTTTCTATACATCATGCTTCCCTGAGATAGCTATGTATATATTGTGCTTCCCTGAGATAGATATGTATACATCATGCTTCCTTGAGATAGCTATGGATACATCATGCTTCCATGAGATAGCTATGTATACATCGTGCTTCCCTGAGAAAGCTATGTATACATCATGCTTCACTGAGAAAGCTATGTATACATCATGCTTCACTGAGAAAGCTATGTATACATCATGCTTCCTTGAAATAGCTATGTATACGTCATGTTTCCTGGAGATAGCTATCTATACATCATGCTTCCCTGAGATAGCTATGTATACATTGTGCTTCCCTGAGATAGATATGTATACATCATGCTTCACTGAGAAAGCTATGTATACATCATGCTTCACTGAGAAAGCTCTGTATACATCATGCTTCCATGAGATAGCTATGTATACATCGTGCTTCCCTGAGATAGATATGTATGCATCATGCTTCACTGAGAAAGCTATGTATACATCATGCTTCACTGAGAAAGCTATGTATACATCATGCTTCCCTGAGATAGCTATGTATACATCATGCTTCCCTGAGATAGGTATGTATACATCATGCTTCCCTGAGAAAGCTATCTATACACCATGCTTCACTGAGATAGCTATGTATACATCGTGCTTCCCTGAGATAGCTATGTATACATCATACTTCCTTGAGATAGATATGTATACATCATGCTTCCATGAGATAGATATGTATACATCATGCTTCCCTGAGAAAGCTATGTATACATCATGCTTCACTGAGATAGCTATGTATACATCATGCTTCCTTGAGAAAGTTATATGTATACATCATGCTTCCTTGGAATAGCTATGTTTACATCATGCTTCACTGAGATGGCTATGTATACATCATGCTTCACTGAGATAGCTATATATACATCATGCTTCCCTGAGATAGCTATGTGTACATCATGCTATTTGTTTTTATATACTCAGAATTCCCAATAGCCTGCTTTTAAGAGCATCAAACGGAGTTTTATGAGAACAATCGTTCTAAGGCAGAAACAAGTTTTTGTCTAATTATCTTCACATCCATCTAGGTAGCATTTAGGAAGCCTCTTTGTCAAGTATTTGTACTCAAATGTGTTAATGGACTGCTCTGTGAGTCACTGTGCCGTTACCGCCGCCAGATCGTCTCAGTACCCTGTGTGTATTCCTTATAATTGTAATAGTATGTTAAAGAACTGTTTTAATGATGATGGCACCATGTCTGTCTGTCTGTCTGTCTGTCTGTCTGTCTGTCTGTCTGTCTGTCTGTCTGTCTGTCTGCCTGCCTGCCTGCCTGCCTGCCTGCCTGCCTGCCTGCCTGCCTGTCAATTATAGGGCAACTAGGAAGGCAAGAATTAGCTTCTATGTAAAGTGGCACGTTGGAAAGTAGGAATGAAGATTTACCATTGAATAACTCTAGCAACAGTGGGCAAGGGGTTGGCAAAGTGACATCTGTTTAATGATCTAAACTAGTGGTTGAGGTATTCAACTATCATGACTTGCCCTGGCATATGATGTCATAGTAACTGTATGATATGATGTCACAGTAACTGTGATATGATGTCACAGTAACTTTGTAATATGATGTCACAGTAACTGATATTGCTATTATGACATCAGAATTAATTGTCACATTAAGTTTATGATTAGTTTTTATTTGCTAAAATTCGCATCATTTAGTCCCACTTATAGGCAGATTTGTTACGAGGCTAGCTTTCAGTGTGGTTCATGTACCATTTGATCAAATATTTATGCTGCTGTGTGGATTGGACAGACAGACAGACTGACCAGCCACCCGCCAGGCAGACAGACAGGCAGGTAAACAGACAGACAGGCAAACAGACAGACAGACAGACCGACATGTGTCATCAGTACTCATGTTATTATATGTACATACCTATTCATGTTATTATTTATCTATTGTACAAATCTGTTTATAATTGAAGCTGTTTCAATTTAATATAAAAATTACTATTATTATGACTAATAGTATTGCAATTAGTGTTTATTATGAGTGTATATTGAACAATCTGTACAGGTAGAAGTGAATACATTAATATAGCAAAGTGTATATGGGTCACTTCATGAAAAAGGATAACCGGTATGACGATGTTTCTTTTCTAGGAGGTTACATTTTTAGACAACAATTAGGTAGATACAAAGGTGTGGCCAAAAGTAATACAGAATTGTAATTAAACCTTACCACTCTGATGTCAATATTCTATCTTTTACTGCGTCAATAGTAGAGAAACTGGTATAGATTTTTCAACAATTTTGCTGGATGATGTTGGTGCCTACGACAGCACCATCTTCCACCAAATTTGTTGAAAAATGAACACAGGTTCATCTTTTAATTTAATTTGAAAATTTAAGTTTGATATCAGAGTGGTAAGAGAAATTCTACCAAATTCATGGTTTTGCAAATGTAACAAGGACACAAAAGTTTAATCCAAAGATAGTCTATTAATACGTGTAATAAAACAATGATTTTAGCAAGTGCAGCTGTAATAACTATAAGGATTTAAATAAAATTCATGATCTGTTCTTGCAAAATGTTGCAAAACATTGACTAAAAATGTCATTTTATGGTATTTAGAGCTGTGAAATCCAGACTACACATCTTAGAGTGGAATATTTTAGGGATAAGTGACATGATCAAAAAGTAATATTGAACAAATAGTATCGTGATTGGATGAAATTATAAAGCCACAATGCAGTCTAGCTTAATGTTGCACATAGGGAATATTAGACATATAATGAGGACACCAAAATTATGTTGATCCCTCATTTGCTAAATACTGGTCAGGTTAATATATCATTGGTGAATAATGACAATTTGAGGTAATTTTTCACAAAATTATACCAAAAATGTGTACTTTTCATTCTAATAATTATTTATATGAGAAGTGTAGACAAAATCGTAATGAGAACACTGAATGTTACATTCATCGCTGTGTTTTTAGGCATAATGTTTACAGGATCATTTCATTTAAAAATGAAAGTGATGGTGTGGAATAAAAGCCAATGAACATCTCTGATTTATGTAGCCGCAGCTTTGTTCCAATATATTGCATTAAGCTTGAAACAAAACAACAACCGTTTAAATATCGCATTTAAAGGGCTACCAAATGTACAATCTGTAATACATTATGTAAAAAATCTATTATATCCTTGTATCAATTATCATCATTTTATTTTATCTATGGATACATGTAGTTCACATAAATTTAAGCAAATTTTCTCTCGAAAAATATAAATTTAAGGATGAGAGTCAAAAGAAAATTGAAATTAAGCCGACTGGCCCCCTTCTCATGAAGTGACCCATATGTTTATGTACATTCGGGTAATCCACTCATCTGTATAACTGTAACATAATATATTTTGAAGTAATTTTTATTATTTATAATCTTATATGCCTGCATGTATGGAGTGTAGGCTTCAGGCAGTGTTAGTTCTTAATAGAGGAATACAATCTGTCAGTCAAATATATGACGTCATAATGAATTACATCACATGTGGATTAACGTCACGATCAATTACGTCATGAATGACGCATCTAAGCCTGCCATAAATGTGGAGCACAGGACTCTTGCATTATCTATATGTATAGTGCATACTCTTGCATTAGCTATATGTATAGTGCATACTCTTGCATTAGCTATATGTATAGTGCATACTCTTGCAATAGCTATATGTATAGTGCATACTCTTGCATTAGCTATATGTATAGTGCATACTCTTGCATTAGCTATATGTATAGTGCATACTCTTGCATTAGCTGTATGTATAGTGCATACTCTTGCATTAGCTGTATGTATAGTGCATACTCTTGCATTAGCTATATGTATAGTGCATACTCTTGCATTATCTATATGTATAGTGCATACTCTTGCATTAGCTATATGTATAGTGCATACTCTTGCATTAACTATATGTATAGTGCATACTCTTGCATTAGCTATATGTATAGTGCATACTCTTGCATTAGCTGTATGTATAGTGCATACTCTTGCATTAGCTGTATGTATAGTGCATACTCTTGCATTAGCTATATGTATAGTGCATACTCTTGCATTAGCTATATGTATAGTGCATACTCTTGCATTAGCTATATGTATAGTGCATACTCTTGCATTAGCTATATGTATAGTGCATACTCTTGCATTAGCTATATGTATAGTGCATAGAGTTACCATTTCATGAAGCATTACAGGAGATGGTGTGGGTGGGTCGGTGGGTGGGGGCGGGGGGGGGGGGGGGGGGGGTATACAAACCTATGTTTAACCCTTTAACACTCATATCATCCAAAAATAACCTCTGCAGTGGTCTTGAAAAACGTCCATTTGCAAACCAACAGAAGACTATTTTTTTTAATTTACCACTGAAATGACTGGCTCGATAACCGAGCCAGTCATTCCAGTCATAAATTTTCAAAAAGCGTCTTTTGTTCTGCAAATGTACATTTTCTATGAGAAAATTTAAATTTCCTTGAACATATTTGAGTGTTAAATGGTTAAAGCTGTAATAGGATCACTAATAAAGCAGTAATTTCTTTTTTTTGTCTTATAATTACAAAACTGTTTTCCACTTAGTTATTCTTATGTTGCATTTGGACATACCATAAAGCCGTGTCTTTTGTTGGCATTGCAGTATTCCATTCACATTTATTCAATCTAAATCAGATTAACCATTTCACCAGCAAATCCCGGAACATGATTGGAAGGTGTTGTTGCCAAAGGCAGTAATGTGGTCCAGTTATATTAACCTGATGCCTATATGAAAACATGCGGACCTGTGCCAACATGCGAACATGTACCAACATGTGGACATGTGCCAACATGCGGACCTGTGCCAACATGCGAACATGTGCCAATCAACTCTTGATATATATTTTATTATCAAATGAATATTCTTGGGCCATGTCATGACAGAACCGAGAAGCTGACATTTGAAATTTTTAAGCTTTAAATGTCCAATTTGAAAGCTTTAAATTTCTGTGTTCCTCGCCTGAAGTGTTGCATTTGCGGCAAAAAAACTTGCTACTCTCCGTGTAGTACTTGACTTTTCTATTTAAACTGATTGACACTCCGGGTGAGTGATTACAGTTCTTTGGGCCTTTTCTTCTCTCATAGCCTACTGAAGTATTATCTAATACTCTCAGGATGTCACAGGACAATGCGTTTACCAAACAAAATAACAAGCTGCTAACAAAATTCATAAAAAAATGAAATCAGCTTGGAGATATTACCCTGAATTGCTGAAAGGAAATGACCGGGGAACTAATAAATGCTGTTAAATGATAACTTTATATAATAGTCAACCTATAACCATCAGTAAAAAATAAATAGGAATAATTTGAAAAATGCAGCTAAATACTATTTATGTAACTCGGGCAGGAACCACTTAGTGATGGTGCTTGACCTTTGCGCTCTAAATAATATCCTCTACAGCCAGTAATATAAGTAATATAATCTCACTTGTAATTGTGTTAAGCCTTAATTTTAAAACAATTTAACTGAAAGCCGTTGTTTCCAGCAACACGACCTACTATCAGCCACAAATTTCAAAATATTCATTAGGTAATTTGTGTTTCTGTTACATTTAGGTGTGAGGTACGTGAACACACAGTTAACGCAGTACAAAGTGCTAGGGTCAGCACAGGCACTAAGTGCTTCCAAGTTAACCATTCTAGAGATAGTAAATTATGCTTTTTCTCAAATTGTTCCGATTCATTTCCGGTTTTTTTACCGGTAGTATGTTGTATGAAATTACCAATAAACTTCATTTTATAGTTCCATCTTCTATTCCTGTAGCAAGGTGGTATGTTTCAAGAGAGCTTTAATGGTAATTACTGTCCTGTATTAAGTATGACTGTACTACTGATATGTAGTTTATACCTTTTCTCAATACAATATATTTGTGCTACATTCCAGGCCAGATTAACATCAGACATACAAATGTATTGCACTTTGAGGATAAGCTCATATTTCATCTACGTTATCCAGTAATTTCATTGACTCTTTAATGGTCAAATTTGGTCCAAAAAAATTTAATTATTTTCTTATTGAATGTTCATTTATAGGCCAAGAGAGTACAATTTCAGAAAATTTATCACTGGGATGACTGGCTTGTTTATCGAGCCAGTCATTCCAGTGGTACATTTTTGAAAATTGTATTCTCTTGACCTGTAAATGGGCATTCCACAAGACCATAGCAGAGACCGGTTTTGGCCGGTATGACAATTAATGTGTAATAATATTGTTTAATTATTCATGTATGTAGCATACTACACCTGTTAGTAGGCCATCCTTGTTCATGTGATTGTTCATGTGCTTGTTACTTGATAGTATGTCTGTGTGAATGTCTGTGTGTTTACTCGCCAATGTAGTTCTGATAATATGTCTGTTTGAATGTCTGTGTGTCGTTACTCGCCAATGTAGTTCTGAGTTTAATACTGACAGTTTGATTGCATACACTAGGTTAATAAAAACTGTGATGATTGTCACATCCCAGAATATAAACCTTTATAATGCCGAAATGACAACTCCATTATTCATTCAGGACCATGGGACCCTCTACCATTACTTTGTTGGGGCCCTAAGTTGCATTTTGTGAGTATTTACCCTCAAAAGGGCCTTATGAGAAGGCCTGTATATAACACATTTTGAAAGTGGTGTTGCTGAAAGTTGTTGGTGCTTTAAAAGTCTTTGTCAGCAACAACTTTCAGCTGCACTATCTTCCCAATGGTCACTGGTATCTTTAAGTCTTTGTCAGCAACAACTTTCAGCTGCACTATCTTCCCAATGGTCACTGGTATCTTTAAAAGTCTTTGTCAGCCACAACTTTCAGCTGCACTATCTTCCCAATGGTCACTGGTATCTTTAAAAGTCTGTCAGCAACAACTTTCAGCTGCACTATCTTCCCAATGGTCACTGGTTTCTTTAAAAGTCTGTCAGCAACAACTTTCAGCTGCACTATCTTCCCAATGGTCACTGGTATCTTTAAAAGTCTTTGTCAGCAACAACTTTCAGCTGCACTATCTTCCCAATGGTCACTGGTATCTTTAAGTCTTTGTCAGCAACAACTTTCAGCTGCACTATCTTCCCAATGGTCACTGGTATCTTTAAAAGTCTTTGTCAGCAACAACTTTTAGCTGCACTATCTTCCCAATGGTCACTGGTTTCTTTAAAAGTCTGTCAGCAACAACTTTCAGCTGCACTATCTTCCCAATGGTCACTGGTATCTTTAAAAGTCTTTGTCAGCAACAACTTTCAGCTGCACTATCTTCCCAATGGTCACTGGTATCTTTAAAAGTCTTTGTCAGCAACAACTTTCAGCTGCACTATCTTCCCAATGGTCACTGGTATCTTTAAAAAGTCTTTGTCAGCAACAACTTTCAGCTGCACTATCTTCCCAATCGTCACTGGTATCTTTAAAAGTCTTTGTCAGCAACAACTTTCAGCTGCACTATCTTCCCAATGGTCACTGGTATCTTTAAAAGTCTTTGTCAGCAACAACTTTCAGCTGCACTATCTTCCCAATGGTCACTGGTATCTTTAAAAGTCTTTGTCAGCAACAACTTTCAGCTGCACTATCTTCCCAATGGTCACTGGTATCTTTAAAAGTCAAGCTGGCCAAAAAACAGCATCTACAATGGTCTTGGGAAGTGTCCATTTGCAGACCAAGAAAAGATTAGTTTTGAAAAATTACCTCTGGAATGACTCGATAACCGAGCGAGTCATTCCAGTGGTAAATTTTCTAAAATAGTCTCCTCTTGACCTTTAAGTGGACATTCAATAAGCAAATATTTAGATTTTCTTGACCAGATATGAGCATTAATGCGGGTAAGCCTATATCTTTCCAAATTCCAGCATCTCAATTTCAAGACAACTGTACAGGAAAGCTGTTGAATATTTTGAAACTAATTAGACTGGAATCCTTTGCTGCCATAGGTTAAAAATATTGAACAGAACATTCTTGACATTGTAAAGAATATGCTGTTAGAAAGAGTTAGTATGGCCACACAGTGGTGCTGAGCACAATACCAGATTCACGGCCAGGAAATGAGTATATGCTCGAATACAGCAGCCTTTTATTGTTCAGGACAGACAAAATGGCTTCTGACAAATGTACATTTGCAAACCAAGAGAAAGTTTTTGAAAATTTACAACTCGAATGACAATAATTAATAACAATGTCCATATTTTTCTTTATCGTGTGTCTCACATATCAAAAGTAGGTCATCATGACCTACATTTCACTGAATATTATAGAAAATTCTTGTCTGGACCATAGTTTCACAGTTCAAATAAAATAAAGCTGCAAGTTGTACATAGTTCCTGCAATATTAAAGGGAAATTTATTTAAGGGTGCTACGGTGCTGGTGTGTGATAGTCTGGGATGCAGTGCGTCACTAAGATTATAGTTTGCTTAATATAACCAATTCAGTAATTCTTGAATTTTTAAGCTATTTAGACAAAAATGTCTTGAAATCCCTTTATAAATTAATTACATGTCATGCATGTAGGCACCAAAAAGTATCAGCCAGTTGAGGGTCAAGGACCATCGGCCTCTGGTTACTGCATACCACAAACTGTCAGCCAGCTGAGAGTCAAGGACGATCGGCCTTTGGTTACTGCATACCACACTAATACATTTGTTTGCGTTATGCGAGAACCTTTCTTTGGTGAGAACCTTTCTTTCGCTCTGTGTTGCTTCACTCTGAGTTTCTGTGCACTCATGTTGTGGCAGATTAATAGTCAGTCATTGTTATTGGATATGAATTACCTTGTAGGTGAACTTAATTGAATGCAGATGTATATTATTATAAAATTAATTAATTATCATTACTGAGCCCATAGTGTATAAAGTTAGTAATTATTTGTAAAGTGTTTAATACTAAATTAAAATTTTAATCATAATTACCATTCTATATAATTTCAAAAACGATATTTCATTACTAAGTTATATTGAAATACATTTAATAACACAGTTGAAGTTATAACTGAATTTCATTTTAGATAGTCATACTGCTTTGCTATTGGCTGTACCCTGGATCAGCTTCAATCCAGAGTCATCCCATGACCATATATAGTAGTAATATTTATTGTATTTAACCTATGTATGTGATCCAAGAATAGATCATGTGATTTAAAGTGGGTCAGAAATTTAACATGTTATTAGTAAAGCTAATAATGGTTATGTGATAACTAATATATGACAATAGTAGTGTTAGCGTAATACAGAATATATAACATTTATTAAACAATATCATATGATACAGATCATTGCGCAACTGTCTGTCTCTTCAATTTCTACAGGCTTCATTTTTCATGAGATTTAACTATGTATACTGAATTATTTTGAAAACCATTTGACTGAAAGTTGTTGGTGGCTAAGCCACCAACAACTTTCAGTCAAATGGTTTTCAAAATATTCAGCAGCTTCACAGTTATTACCCATTGAAATTATTGTCTGAGGCTTGCAGCAGTTAAAGCCTTAGAAAAATCAGATTATCAAATTTTACTCCCTTTCATGACTGCTGTTAATTTTGGAAACGTTGTTCTTGTAAGCTCTTCTTGTTTAAGACAGCAACAGTTTTCAGGCAACATTGTTTCCAAAATAAACAGTAGTCTTCCACCGCGGGACTGTAACAATTAATGTTCTAGCAGCAGTGTGATCATGCCTAGATAGTTACCCTTTTTACACTCACAACAAACAACAAATTCTTTCTCATATAAGAAATATTCTGCTGAAGATTTTGAAACTAATTTGACTGGCAGCTGTTGCTGCCTATGGTCTATGGTAGTGACATCTCCCTGGAAAATTAGTTTCAAAACATTCCATAGCTTTACTGTATAGTTACTGGACTCTGATGGGTGAAAGGGTTCTCTATATTAGATGATCAATCATATTAGTTTATCAAGCGCTTAAAATCATCAATATAATTATACTATTGTATGAATTTATATCTTTTTTATACCTATTACTAGTACTCAGTAATAATAAATTTAATTTAAAAGCGGAAAATGTACTAGATAATTAGTTAAAATAGTTAATTTGTTAGCTATGTCCTGAAATAAAATAATTATTAAAATTATGTTATGATTATTGCAACAAATGAACAAGAAATATGTATTCATTATTAGCAATAGGTAGATGTAGTGCACTGCTCAGTCATATAGAGACAGTGGTCCAGACATTGGTGTTTTTCGGTAAGATTCAGAAAAATCTTAACTGTCAGTCTCCAACAAGCCACCAGATATTAAGTTCAATGGACAATAACTCTGGATCTGCTGAATATTTTGAAAACAATTTGACTGAAAGTTGTTGGTGGCTTAGCTGTTCTGAAACTACGGTCATGTGCATAGTTAAAGCTGATCGGTCATGCTAAATGATATAATACTGACCTACGCTATTCTGTAAGCCTCATACATGATTAAGGAGGATCTGGCATATTAAACTACTGACCCACTAACATATTGTTGCAGATAAATTCTCATTTTCAGTAACTATTAACCCTATAACACTCATATCAGCCAAAAATGTCTTCCAGTGATCTTGAGATATGTCCAATTTGCGGACCAAGAGAAGACGTTTTTTGTTTAATTAACCAGTGGAATGACTGGCTCGGTTATCGAGCCAGTCCTTCCAGTGGTAAATTTAAAAAAAATTTCTAAAGTAGTCTTCTCTTGGTTTGCAGATTGACATTTCTTTGAGAATATCGAAATTTTCTTGAACAAATTATAGGCTTACAGGTGTAGTAACTTAGCTACGTATAAAAGGTTACTCACCCAACAGAGGTCTCGAATCGGCCCGTGGAACCAGCGGCAGATGTGCGCAGTTCGGATTCCATGTTACGACTGCCGGGCGTCCGTAGAAACGGTTGGAATCAGCTAGCCCGGCAGCCGCGAACTATGGAATTGCGGGATACCGCCAGCACCACACAGGGTTAAGGGATCAAATATTAATACTCTTAAGAAAGTCCTGTTTAACGCTGGACTTTGGCAGATAAATAATGGGTAGCAGCTTTTCTATTGCATATCACCATGTAATGTTCTCCATCAACATGCTAACGCAATACCTGCTGGCTAACTAAGAGCTTACCTTACTCAACAAATCATGTTTCGATGAAATCTATCGATACTCTCAAGAGTTACCTCCCTTGAAATACTTAAAATTCATAAAAATTGTCTTGGTCGGCACGATCTCTACGAGTTTTGAACCCATGCGCTCAATTCCTGTGTCACTGGATACTTTACTTCAAGAAGCAGTACTATGATTCTGCTTCGAAGCAATTCATCCTTATTTGCCTGAGTTATCTCCCTTGAAAAAAGATTCTTGTCCAAGCCTAATCTAGAAGAGTTTTTAATGGAATTGAACCTGCCCTTGCAAATCTTTCTCCTTGAGACAATAAAGATGTTAGCTTGAGCAAGATTTAGGGACATACAACAAATGGTTTTTCTGTCATTTCTGGTACAATGTAATTTACAACAACCCGTATCTGCCTACAGGAATGCCGGTGATGCCTTCTGCGAGCATCTAGATTATAAAATAATTTGTGACGAGGGTCCAGAACTCACCATTCATTGCTAGTGTGCCTGCTTGTGTATTTGGAAAAATCTTGATGTAGTGTTTAAAAAATCTTTAGCTCTCATTTTTGAATGAGTGAAGAAACCCTTGTTACTGAAAACATATTTAATAGTAGCATTAAGTTTTTGCTTTTGGTTAATATTTCATCTTTTAATATAACTATTCAGCTTTAACACTCACACGGCTGCGGATGAGATATCACAAATGCTTAACTGTCTCGCTGCTGAAACCCACAAAATAATAATTTCAATGAGCAAAAACTCTTGACTTGCTGAATATTTTGAAAACAATTTTACTGAAGGTTGTTGGTGCTAACAACTTTCAGTCAAATTGGTTTCAAAATATTTAGCAAGTCCAGCGATAATACACTTGGAATATGTTGTCTGCAAAAACTCGGCTGTCAGACGGTTAATGATGGTGCAACTGTTTTTATTATAAGCCATGAAATTAGAGAGAGTTGTATGATGCTTCTGGTTTCTAATTGATTATTTAAAAAATCATCAATAAAGAAACTTATCCTTGGACACAAAACCCTTCATGGCTACCAACTTAACCATTTAATGTCCAACTTTTCTCAAGAATATTTCAGTTATCTCGTAGAAAATCTGTTTTCCAGAACAAGAGAAGGATAAATTTGGAAATTTACCACTGGAATGACTGGCTTAGTTATAGAGCCAGTCATTCCAGTGGTAAAATTTAAAAATAGTATTCCCTTGTTTTGCAAATAGGCATTTCTCAGCACCATTTTAGATGCCATTGTTGTCCAGCTTGAGTGTTAAATGGATAAGTACCACCACTTCAAGTTTATCAAAGTCAACAAACAGGACAGCTGTTTGAATATTTTGAAACTGATTTAGCTGGACACTGCTATGAGCAGTTAATTTCCAGTCAACTTACTTACATTTAACATTCCAAAATATTCAAAAATATTCGGCAGCTTCTGTTTGCTGTAACGCGTTGAACAGATTAATTTACATATTTTATATAAATGTTAAAAAAACATTGTCACCATAATATGCATGCTTTGTAATCTCACGTAACTATTCCGTAGATTTCTGAAGAACAGTTATGCCTAAATATGCTGCTACGATGTAACAGTTGCTCTCAAATATTTAGCTGTCTGCCGGCTGAATTTGAGCAGAGTACATTTTCCATGGGGTTTAACTCTGGATATGCTAAATATTTTGAAAACAATTTGACTGAAAGTTGTTGGTGGCTAAGCTTGTTTTAAATGTCTGCTAGTTCCAGATCTCTTAGGAAATACCATTGTTATAATCTATTCTTAGTCAATACCATTATACCATCATTATAATCTCAATTTAGCTTTCATTCACCTCTTTGAACCATGAAATCTCAAAATATCAATTTCACGCTAACTAAACCGGTAAGCTGGTGAAAATTTTAAAACTAATTTGAAAGCAATTAATTTCAAAATATTCAACAAGATATCAGTTTGTAAATGATTTTGAATTTGTCATATCTGGTTCAAAGGGTTAAAATCGTATAAATCTCCATTTTCAAACATTTAACGTCCAGAGCTATGCCACTGCTGAAATCCGCAGTTTTAGAAGTTGCTGTTGTAACAATATATCACATTTATCTCAATGTTAAAAAATGTATTTGACTGGAAGTTGTTGAGGACATTGTCAACAAAAACTTTCAGTCAAATTATTTAGAATATAGTTTGGTGACATCATCTATTCTCCATTACTGTGAAATGAAACACTGTGTTTTCTTGTTTTACTGATGAAACCTCAATTCATACACTTATTTGTACATTTGTATTCAACATTCCTTTGAGAAATAAACTATTCAATGATTGAGGAACTTTCATTATATTATATATGTAAGGTAGATGCACCGGAAAGCTGTAAAGCTTTACTTCATTAAGCGTATTATTAACTACTATTATTTTCCTGTAAAAAATAATATATGTATAATATATATATATATATAAAGCCATACATTAATCTTATTATTGCTATAGTCACTATGGAAGATATAAATATTCAGGGGGATTTAACTCATCATCGTTATAATAATAATAATAATAATAATAATAATAATAATAATAATACTTAATTAATATAATTAAATTTCTCCTTCATTGTTTTTCATACCAGCACATTGAATATTAGGTCTCCAATTTTCATCAATGAAAAGCAGAAAAAATAAAAAGACTTAACAAAAATGTAATTGTTTTTATATTTTATTGTGAAGCAGAAGTGAAAGATAGATATGATGACAGTGATGGTGGCAGTGACTACAGTGATGCTGGCAGCGACTGTGGTGGTGGTGGTGACAATGACTGGAAGCGGTGACAACGACTGCGGTGGTGATGGCAGCGACTGGTGGTGGTGGTGACTGACTGTTGTGGTGACAGTGACTGTGGTGGTGGTGTTAGCGACTGTGATTGTGGTGGTAATAGTGGTGGTGGTGCTGCTGGCAGCGACTGTGTTGGTGGTGGCAGTGACTGGTGGTGGTGGTGACTGACTGTGGTGGTGGTGAGTGACTGCGGTGGTGGTGGTGATAGCCACTGCGGTGGTGGTGATGCTGGCAGCGACTGTGATGGTGGTGCTGGCAGTGACTGTGGTGGTGGAGACAGCGACTGTGGTGATGCTGGCATTGACTCTAGTGGTGGCGGTGTAAGTGACTGTGGTGATGCTGCCATCGACTGTAGTGGTGGCGGTAGCAGTGACTGTGGTGGTTGTGGCAGCGACTGTGGTGGTGGTGACAGCGTCTGCGGTGGTGGTGACAGCGTCTGCGGTGGTGGGGCAGTGACTGTGGTAGTAGTGTCAGTGGTGAAGGTGGTGGTGACAGACTGTAGTGGTTGTGACAGGAACTGCAGTAGATGTTGGCAGCGACTGCAGTGGTTGTTGTAACGACTACAGTGGTGGTAACAGTGACTGGTGGCAGTGACTGCTGGTGGTGGCAGTGACTGCTGGTGGTGGCAGTGACTGGTGGCAGTGACTGCTGGTGGTGGCAGCGACTGCGGTGGTAGTGACTGGTGGTGGTGGCAGCGACAGGTGGCAGCGGCATGGTGGTGATGCTGGCAGCGACTGCGTCAATGTTAAGTTTTGCTGATGACTGATGGTGGCAGTGACTATGGTGATTGTGGCAGTGACTACAGTGATTGTGGCAGTGACTGCGGTAGTGGCAGTGGAGGTGGTTGTGGCAGTGACTGCGTTGGTGGTGTCAGTGACTGCGGTGGTGGTGGTGGTTATATGATTAAACGCACTGGCTCAGGATCTCCCAAGGTTGGGAGATATTTTTTATTTATTTTATTGTCTGAGATTTGTTATGTGTGGCCTATAAAATATGAATAATATATATCATTCATTCTGAAGGTTTTTGAAGAGTTAATTTCGATTTAACCAAGATGTCACGTAGATTGGAGTTTTTCTTAAAGGCTATCATTGGACGCAAATTGAGAGGTTCTTTCATTTTATCCTGCAATTTATGATATTCATCTTTCAAAATTTCAGAAATTTCAACATTTTTTCGATTGTATGTTAAACTGAATGGAATAATTTCACGTTGATCAGTAAGACCAGGGTCCACGTTTATGCCTCTCGGCCATTCTGTTCTCAGTTGCTTAATCCAAAATGATTCTCGAAGTTTTCTTTGTTTATCAGTTTCTTCGGCCGTAGCAGAAAGAGTCAGTTGCTCAATAGGCATAATTTCAAAGTGTCTATCGACAGAATGACCAGGAAGATTGAAATGTTGAGCTACGTTGGTGTCCTCGTCGTGTATAATATCGCAAAGGTGTCTAGTTGCTCGCCATCTTAAAGGGCATTTTGTTTCATCGACATACTGCTTTTGGCATGATTTGCAAGATATTAAATAGATAACATTTTTAGAATCGCAATCTAAATTAGACTGAAGTTGGAATTTGCTTTTGTTCTGATAACTGACAAATGTTTTCTGGTTAGGTAGATGGAGGTCTAATTTACACCTCTCCACATTTCTGAGATTGTCCTACGCCTATAATCGGACGATTGTGACGAATTTTGGTAGGCTTTTGATCGGCAGCCTTATCAGTAATAGTTTCCAAATCATGTAAAGTTTCGGACTTTATTTTGCGCAAAAATCGTGTTGAATATCCCCTCGGTTTGAGGGCTTTAAATAACGTGGAACACGCAGATTCAAAATTCTTTCTATCACTAGAATTTCGGTGAAATCGGATAATCTGTGATTTGACAATACCTTTAAAAGTATGAGGTGGATGGAAAGATTTCTTATGCAGTAGTTGATGGGAATCGGTGGGCTTAAAGAATACTTTGTAATCAAGAAGCCCACTCGTGTTATAATTTACACCTTTGTAGAGAGTAACGTCCAAAAAGTCTACGGACGACTGGTCGATGTTCGCTTTAAGTTTGATGTTAGGATCGTGATTGTTCAAAATAGTGAAAAATTCATCAAACTCTTCCCTCGAATGATTCCAGATCATAAAAATATCATCGAGGTACCGGCGGTAAAATAAGGGCTGCTTAGGACATTTGTTAAGCGCATCTTCTTCCCACTCAGCTACATAGATGTTGGCAAAACTAGGACTAAAACGTTTACCCATAGCGCATCCACAGATTTGTTGGTAGATTTCGCCAGCGAATGTGTGTGTGTTGTAATATTTGAGGCGTTTATATGCTAGTTCCCAATGCTAGGGTCTAGACTCACGCTTGGCCTTTATGGTTTCTGTTGAATTCTTGTGAATTCTTGTGACGTCGGTTTGTGCATTAGCTTGTGTCTCTCTCTGTGTGTATGTGTGTGTTGATCGTTGTCTCTCGATTTTGTCTCATGTTGCTGTTCTTTTCCATGGCTTTTTTTGTAGCTCCTCATGCTTGGGCGTGTGTAATGGGGATGGCCTAACCTGGACCTAACAGGGGTGGGTAAGGGATGGGGTAGGTGTTGGGTCGGGGGAGGTGTGTACGGTCTTATGACCTGATGCACCCAAGGGGGGGCTTTAGGTCAGAGACCTCCCGGCCCCTTTGGGGGGAGTGGGGAGGTTGGGGTGTGGGGTCTTTCGGGTCCTGGGACCCATTTGGTCTTCTGGCCATCATCCGAGCAGGCACCAGCGCGCACTTGTTTGATTTTGATTGGTTAGGTAGCCCGTATGGTGACTGTGACCGTCCGAGGACGAACTCGGTCAGTCATCCGGGTTACATCCCTCCATAGTCCCCTCGAAAATTCCGAAAGATTCTAATTCTAGCAATTTGGTTTTGGTTTTGTAATCCGTATGTTGCGTGGTTCCATCCGAGGAGGGATCCATTCAGCATCCGGTTTACTTTGACTATGCCGAAATTTCTTGCCTACCTAACCCTAGCTCACGTTCACACAGTGATGGGCACTGTGTGACGGGACCTCAGTTTAAAGTCCCATCCGAGAAGACTGATTTCGCCAGCGAATTCGAAATCATTGCCCTTTAAACTCAGCTCCAGGAGAGCTAATATTTCGCTAGTGGGCCTATTGTTATCAGGATATTTATCAAATGCTCGGCGAACAGAAGTCAAACCCCTTTCGATGTCAATGTTTGTGTACATAGCATCGATGTCGAGGGTTATCAAGAGTGAGTTTGGAGGAACAGAAATTTTGGAGACCTCGGATAGGAAATCCTCAGTGTTGTTCAAAAAGCTGAAATGTCTATTCGCAATTGGTTGTAGGTGGTAATCAATAATTTCACTAATTCGATAAGATTCAGAGCCGCAATCAGAGATAATAGGTCGACCCGGTGGTATCATAGGGTCGGACCATGACTCAATAGGTTTGAATTTTTGGCAAAAGGTAAAACGTACGTGGATTTGAATCTCGTTTAGCAGTAAGGTATTTAAACTGCTTTTTCGTTATGGCCTTGTTGTCAGCCATTTCTTGAAGGATTCCATTAAATTTATCACAATTATTTTGCCAGAGTGGTTCGTCTAATTTGCGGTAGTGTTTCAGATTACCAAGTTGTCGATGACAAATTTTGATGATTTTTAGGAAATTCTAAATTTTCAACACGCTCCTTGATAGCTTTTATACTATCAGGGATCGCAGGGTCAACCAACTTCGAATTAGGTGCCCAGCCAGTTTTTTCAACAAAAGGTAGAAAGTTGTTTTTCTTGGAATTTCGAAAAAAGTCTGCTAATTTTACACGGTGAGAAAATTCTTCAATTTCCCATAAGCCATTATCTAAAAGGGCATCTATGTCGACTTTGGGCCGTGGTGTTGGTACATATGTTAGACCGAGATTTAGCAAAGATCTTTCTGCTTCAGACAATGTAGAACCAGTTAGGTTAACGATATTACCACCCAGGCCAATTTCTGGGTGGTTAGTACCCTGACCCATAGTTAGTTTAAATTAAGGTGCGATAACCAACTATTATACATCCTATTTGCAGTGCACTCCGTCCAGTGGATGTTGTCCTCAACCACCTGGAATTCAGACACGGGGAGGCTGGGAAGGATAGGGACCTTGGCCCTTAAGGCCTCTACACGGCTGTTAACGAATTGTATGTTTCGTTTCTGGGTTGTAGTGGTGGTGGTGGTGGCAGTGGCTGCGGCCGTGGTGGCATGGACTGTGGTGGCAGTGACGGCGGCGGTGGTGGAAATGACTGGTGGTGGTGGTGCCAGTGACTGTGGTGGTGGTGGTGGTGGTGGTGGCATTGACTGTGGTGTTGGTGGCAGTGACTGCAGTCGCGGTGGTGGTGGCAGTGACTGTGGTGAAGTTGGCGATGACTGCAGTGATGGTGGCAGTGACTGTGGCGGTGGTGGCAATGACTGCGGTGATGGTGGCAGTGACTGCAGTGGTGGTGGTGGCAATGACTGCGGTGATGGTGGCAGTGACTATGGCGGTGGTGGCAATGACTGTGGTGATGGTGGTGGTGGTGGCAATGACTGCAGTGATGGTGGTAGTGATTGTGGCGGTGGTGGCAATGACTTCGGTGGTGGTGGTGGCAATGACTGCGGCAGTAGTGGTGGCAATGACTGCGGTGGTGGTTGTAGTGACTGCGGCGGTGGTGTTGGTGGTGGTGGCAGTGACTGCGGCGGTGGTGGTAGTGACTACGGCTGTGGTGGCAGTGACTGCGGTGATGGTGGCAGTGACTGTAGTGTTGGTGGCAATGACTGCAGTGATGGTGACAGTGACTGGCGGTGGTGGCAATGACTGCGGCAGTGGTGGTGGTGGCAATGACTGCGGCAGAGGTGGTGGTGGCAATGACTGCGGTGGTGGTCGTAGCGACTGCGGCGGTGGTGGTGGTGGTGGCAGTGACCACAGCGGTGGTGGTAGTCACTTCGGCGGTTGTGGCAGTGACTGCGGTGGTGGTGGTGGTGGCAGTGGCTGCGGCCGTGGTGGCAGGGACTGTGGTCGCAATGACCGGTGGTGGTGGCAAAGACTGTGACGGTGGTAGTGACTGCGGTGGTGGTGATGGCAGTGACTGCGGCGGTGGTGGTGGTAGTGATGGCGGCAGTGATGGTGGTGGCAGTGGTGGCAATGACTGCGGTGGTGGTTGCAGTGACTGTGGCAATGACTGCGGTGGCGGTGGCAATGACTGCGGCGGTGGTGGCAGTAACAGTGGTGGTGGCAGTGACTGCGGTTGTGGTAGCAGTGACAATGGTTATGGCAGTGACTACGGTGGTGGTGGTAGTGACTGCGGCCGTGGTGGCAGTGACTGCGGCAGTGACTGGTGGTGGTGGTGGCAGTGACGGTGGTGGTGACAGTGGTGGTGGCAATGACTGTGGTGCTGGTAGCAGTGACAGTGGTGGCGGTAGTGACTGTGGTGGTAGTGGCAGTGACAGTGGTGGTGGCAGTGACTGTGGTTGTGGTAGCAGTGACAGTGGTGGTGTCAGTGACTGGTGGTGGCAGTGACTATGGTGGTGGTGGTGGCAGCGACTGGTGGTGGCAGTGACTGTGGTGGTGGTGGCAGCGACTGGTGGTGGTGGCAGCGACTGCGGTGGTGGTGGCGGCAGTGACTGCGATGATGGTGGCAGCGACTGTGGTTGTGGTGGCGATGACTGTTATGGTGGCGGCAACGAGTGTGATGGTGATGGCATTGACTGCGGTAATGGAGGTAGCGACAGTGGTGCTGGTGGCGACTGTGGTGCTGGTGGCGACTGTGGTGCTGGTGGCAACTGTGGTGATGGTGGCGGTTGTGGTGCTGATGGCAACTGTGGTGCTGGTGGCGACTGGTGCTCGTGGCGACTGTGGTGCTGGTAGCGACTGGTGCTGATGGCGGCTTTGGTGCTTGTGGTGCTGGTGACAGTACCACTGCATCAACATTAAATTTAGCAAACTGCCTTAGCTTATATTTCATGGTTGCTTGATCTTATTATAACTAAGCTTGCACTCATGGTTACCTCCACTGGTAGGAAGTAGCACAATACCATTGATGTCACAAGGTCAACTGATAAGGTTACTGTGACCTTAGTACAACTTGCCACAGACGACTGTGGTGACATTACGTTCTTGTTTCAATACATGTTCATAGTGATTGCAACAATGGACCTTGCCAGTGTTATCTATGACCCGTCCATCTCTAGCTATGCTCCACCCGCACATCGGCGTGTTGGGATTGATCGATCCCCGAATGCCCTGACTATCAATTTCCTGAAAACAATACAGTTAAGCTGTTGAATATTTTGTGACTAATTTGACTGTATGCTGTTGCTGCCAGTCAAATTAGTTTCAAAATAATGAACATGATATTTATTATATAGTGAAGCCATACAATTCGTACAACAATGCATAGTCCATCTTAAACTATGCATTCATGGCATACTTATCTACATCATTCATTTATATTTGGCAGGAAGCATCCTTAGGGCATAGGGATACAAGTTTGTTCAAACGAAGCCAATCGGCCAATGTGGCCGGCAGCTATCTTGGATTTTGACCGATTTTTAGAAACGTCTAAAAATCTCTGAAACTGCCTGAAGGAATGAAGCAAACCTCATGAAATATGATCTAGGGCAAGAGCTGAACCCAGTTTTTTCAAGGGAACTTGATTGGTCAAATGGTTCGCCGGCCATCTTGGTTACTAAGGGCCATTAAAGTTTGTTCAAGAGAAGTTTATCCTTTAAAAAAATGGCTGCCGTGGGCCACTCAAAATGGAGTGTGTTTGGCAGCCATATTGGATTTTTTAGGCTGTAATTGTTTTTATATAGCTTTTTGTGTATTCTCATCTCAAATTTGCAATTTTTGAAACTCATCGAAATGGTTTGACGGCCATCTTAGATCATTTTCCTGCCAAAAGCTTCCATACTAAAGCAATGTGAAATTTAAAGAACTACTGGGCCGATTTCAATTATATTTGCTATGAATCATCCTTACAGGATAGAGGTTCAAGTTTGTTGAAACGAAGTCGATCGGCCAATTTGGCCGGCGGCCATCCTGGATTTTGGCTGATTTTTAGAAATGTCTAAAAAATCTGAAACTGTTTGAGGGATCAATTCAAGACCCATAAAATATGATCTAGGGTAAGAGCTGAACCAAGTTTGTTCCAGGAAACTTGATTGGCCAAATACGTTGGTAGCCATCTTGGATGTCCTGGCTTTCGCGAAAACTAATTCCAGAATAGGGGAACGGATCGGGCCGAAATTTGGCAGAGATGATTAGGGACTAAGGGGCATTAAAGTTTGTTCAAGGGAAGTTGGTACATAAAAAAAACATGGCCGCCGTTGGAGAATCAAAATATAACGTGTTTGGCAGTCATATTGGATTTTTTTATTTGATGGATTTTGAGTCCGAGATTGGTTTTATATATGTGTTTGGGTATTCGGATTTCAGATTTGACATTTTCTAAAGTATCCGATAAATGGTTTTGCAGCCCTCTTGGATCATTTTCCCGCCAAAAGCACCTATGTTAAAGCAATGGAAAATTCGAAATGTCTTGGTATCGAGCACCACTGGACTGATTTCAATCATATTTGGCAGGAACCATCCGTAGCGCATCGGCCAATTTGGCCGGCACCCATCTTAAATTTTGCCAGATTTTTAGAAACATTGTTAAAAGTTTCCGTAACAAGTTTGGCGATAGATTCAAAACTCATGAAATGTCATCTAGAGCAAGAGCTGAACCAAGTTTGTTCAAGGGACCTTGATTGACCAAATAGTTCAGCGGCCATCCGCTGAACTGATCGGGCAGAAATCTGGGAGATATGATTAGGGGTTAAGGGTCCTTAAAATTTGGTTGAAATATTGATACATAAAAAAACATGGTGGCTGCAGACTGTAGCATGTTTTGCAGCCATATTGGATTTGTTTGATAAGTCAGGTTCTACCAGTACACGCGGCTAATAATATGGGATATATAGACATATTTTCACATTACTATAATACATATTTGGTGGTAGAATTATTACAATATTTCGCACAGCACTAGAACATAGTGAGTTCTAGATGGCCTTATGTTCGAAAACTGGCTACAAGGCATGTAGAGATATTCTGGTACCGAATATAGTACATTATTGGAATTTGACAATGGTGTGCCACTACTAAATTGCATATGACGAAATTACTGTATAGTAAACATTTTTTAAACCTTTGATACTTTATTAGCGTATTCATATACGTATCTAACCATATGGGTGAACTTCTGGGGTCGAACCTATTGCAAACAGTGTGGTACAGAAAATCGTTGATCTGACAGAATTTGCGGTATGGAATTGTGTACTATGAAATTACGTTCCTGTAGAATTTTTTAAAATTCGGAATACAACTAGCATATTTCCTATAGGTATTTGTGGGTGAAATTCGGGAGGGGGGGGGGGGTGGTGAACGTATTGCAATGAAAACCATGAATTATCCTAAGTTTGAGCTTATTTACGTTACGAAATTTTAAAATCTCACTACGTCGTAAGCTTATGCCTATACCTATCTAAACATATGGGTGATATTCTGGGCCGAACCCATTATGAGCGATATGTCAGGACATCGACACCTATCTGAATGTGGTGAACGTGAACCAACCATATTACAATGAGGCCATATGGCGAATATGGAACTACATATTACCAAATTACTTGATGGTAGAATCGTGCAAAAGCAGTAGTACATATTCAGTTATATACAGTTATATGTAAAAAAATGATTACAAACCGGGAACTGAGATTCTAATACTGAATATAGTAAATTGTTGGCATTTGACAACTGTCCGTGGCTACTAAATTGAATATTACGAAATTACTACGTGGTAGAAATCTCAAGATTCATTAGCGTATTCATATCCCTATCTAACCATATGGGTGAAATTATGTAGCCACACATATTGGAGACGGTAGGGTATTGAAAACCACAGATCTGCCAACATTGGAACAAATCTATGCGATGAAATCGCATACTACGAAAATACTTCACGTTCGAATTCTTTTAAATTCCCAATGTAACTAGCATATTCAAACTCCTATACGTCTATGTGAGCGAAGTTCTGGAACCGACCATATTACGGAAAGTATGGCACCGAAAACCACGAATACACCATCATTTAAGCTAAATTTTGCGTATTAAAATTACTTCATCTAGAATTTGTTAGATTCGGAATATAACTAGCTTATTAAAGCTCAATTCTATGTGGGGTAAATTATGGGGCTGAACATACGACAGACAATAGGGCACCGAAAACTGTGGTGGTTTATTAATACAACGAACCTTTCCAGTTTAGCTATGCCCCGCCCATCTCTAGCTAAACTCAACCCATACCACTCTCGAGTTGGGATCGATGGATTTCTGAACGATGATAAATTTCAAGAAGACTATACAGGTAAGCCGTGGAATATTTTGACACTAAATTGACTGGGTCCTATTGCTGCCTATGGCAGCAACAGCGGCCAGTCAAATTACTTTCAAAATATTCAACAGCATTTTTTATTAAATAACAAAAACATACAATTCATACAACGTGTCAGATTATTAAGCATTTAAGATGGACTAAATCGAGTCAGTCATGACGTCATTATTATGACGTTATCCTACGCGTCACTTAATTAATTACGACGTCATATGACGTAATATGATGGATAGACAACCTGAAAAGGCCCATTAGCAAGTGGTATTAATTACCCTCACTCCGTCAGAGGACGAGTGTATTGTATTTGGGTCTATGTTCGTTCGGGATGGCAAGGGTCTACAATCTATGATTGACCTTGTTAAAATATGTGACCTATAAATACTATAAATATTGTGTGGACCACGCATTAACAAGTGGCATTAGCCCTGTAATGCTCAATTTACTCATGCCAATTTCAATAGAGGGATCCATTTCTAGGTATGCCACGCCTATTTCTAGCTAAGCTCCACCCCTTTTTTGCGTGATGGAATCGATGTCTATATATACGCTGAATAATGAATTCCCAGACTTCCAATTTCAAGGTAACTATACAGGTAAGCTGATAACTATTTTGAAACTAATTTGACTGGGTGCAACGAAAACCATGAATCGGCCCACTAAATTTGAGCCGAAATTGTTTCATGGTAGATAGTTTTAAATCTCACTACTCGTAAGCATATGCCTATACCTATCTAAACATGTGGGTGGCATTCTGGGGCCGAACCCATTATGAGCGATATGCCAGGACATACCGACACCTATCTGAATGTGGTGAATGAGAACCAACCATATTATAATGGGGCCATACGGCGAATATGTAACTACCTACGATGAGATTACATGATGGTAGAATTGTGCAAAAGCACTAGCTCATATTGAGTTATATACATCCATATATAAAAAAAATTATTACAAATCGAGAACAGACATTCTGATGCCGAATATAGTAAATTGTTGGCATTTGACAACTGTCCGTGGCTACTAAATTGAATATTACGAAATTACTACGTCGTAGAGAACTCAAGATTCATTAGCGTGTTCATATCGCTATCTAACCATATCGGTGAAATTATGTGGCCAAACCTATTGCAGACAGGTAATAGTAGGGCATTGAAAACGCGCAGATCTGCCAAAATTGAAACGAATTTACGCGATGAAATCCTATACTACGAAATTACTTAACGGTCGAATTTTTAAAAATTCCCAATATAACTATCGTATTCAAATCCCTCTACGTCTATGTGAGCGAATTTCTTGAGCCGACCATATTATATACAGACAGTAGGGAACCGAAAAGCACGAAAAACCCAACATTTAAGCCAATTTTTGCCTAATAAAAGTATTTCATCTAGAATTTGTTAGATTCGGAATATACCTAGTATATTAAGGCTCAAGTCTATGTAGGTGAAATTATGGGGCTAAACATACTACAGACAATAGGGCACTGAAAACTGTGACTCACCGGAGATTTAGCAAATTTTCGGTATGAAATTGTGCACTACGAAATTACTTCATGGTAAACATTTTTTAACCTCAATCCATTACTTCACTAGCGTATTGATATACCTATCTAACTATATGGTTGAAATTATGTGGCCGAATTTCCTGTAGACGTTCTTAACTTAGCACATGCATAGCCCTACACTTTCGGTTGATTTCTGTGTTCAACAATCTGCTAAAATATTATTGACAGCAGTTTTGACTGGAGATTTGGAACATTGGTAGTCTATCAATACTGCTACAGAATTGCATTGGCCCTTCATGAATTTATTCCCACGGATGGATTAAAGACAAAAGGATACTACTGATAATCACACATCCATTATTCATTCGTATCCCGCGAGTTCTCTTTCGATACGAGATCGAGAAATGTATCTTTTATGTAGGGGCCTATTGAGTAGCCATTGGCGTAGCGATTTCACGATCCTCAGTGTTGCTTGCTTCTACAGGCTGCTACGGCGATAGACTGGGTCCTGGTCTGTCTGGTATCCGAAGTTGAGTCTGTGTAACAGTCTAGTCGTTGTGATAACGTAAGAAGATGACCGGTCATTACATTAGAGGTGTAGTTTCGAAGAAGCCAAGCCTTTATTTTTAGATGGATTCATTATTGTTAGCGAATTCTGTCTACTTTTTCGCACCTCTGCAATATTATTACGCATGTTTTTCTTTTGAAATTTACCACACACATAGTACGCCTCAAGACGGTCTGTAACAAGTCTGTAATTTTTACCCTATCTCGAATGCAACAAATGTGAATCATACTATAATACAATACGGGAAAGGTTAAACAGACATGGTACATCATCGTCGTCCTCATAATCTATTAACCCTGTATTACGTAAATTGAGTCAAGAATATAAAAATAAATTTGGTTATTGAGTGCCTATTTGCAGGCCAATAGACGACTGTTTTGAAGAGTTACTATTGGAATGACTGGCTCAATTATCGAGCCAGTCATTTCAGTAGTGAATTTTCAAAAATGATCTCTTGACCTGCAAATTAACATTCTCAAGATCACTGTAGAGGCCGGTTTTGGCGGCCTCCTCATGAAAGGGTTAAAATACATTAAGAGAAGATGATAGGCTTACATGGGCAGTCGTTGTCGTTGCAATACTTAATACAGGTCTATGATAGCAACAAGTAGGGTGGGGTGGGCTACCAGCCAAAGTATTAAAAAAGATATTCGTATAGTTGTCTTTATCTGAGATATTGAAATTTCGGTATTAAACATTCTAAAGGATTTTGTTAGAAAAACACAATTGTGCCCAAGTAAGTCACATCTTGGTGGCGGTTGCTTGAAATGACTTCCATAGGCCTAACGTTAGTCAATCGGTCACTGAATCCGGATGGTATATTAATAGATTAATACCGCGCTCGTGTTGGTATCGATGGATCTCTGGGCTTCTTGACTATCAATTTCCAGAAAACTATACAGGTAAGGTGTTGACTATTTTGAAACCAATTTGTCTGGGTGCTGTTGCTGCTTGTGGTAATAACATCGCCCAGCCAAATTAGCTTCAAAATATTCACCAGCATGTTTTGTAAATAGCAAAGACATACAGTTCGTACAACGTGTCGGACTATTAAGCATTTAAGACGGACTAAATTGAGTCAGTCATGACGTCATGATTATGACGTCATCCTATACGTCACGTCGTTGATTATGACATCATATGACATAATATGATGGATAGACAACGTGAAAATGCCAATTAGCAAGTGGTATTAATTATCCTCCCTCCGTCAGAGGACGAGTACATTGTATTCAGGGCAACAATCTATGATTGGCCTTGTTAAAATATGTGACCTATAAATATGAGTGGTCTCTTAATACAAGTGGTCCATATTGTGTGGGCCACGCATTACCAGGTGGTATTAGCCATGTAATGCTCAATTTGCTCATGACAATTTAAATAGAGAGATCCATTTCTAGGTATGCCACGCCTATTTCTAGCTAAGCTCCACCCCGTTTTGCGTGTTGGAATCGATGTATAAATATATATATATATATATATATATATATATATATATATATATATATATATATATATATATATATATATATATATATATATATATATATATATATATTATATATATATATATATATATATATATATATATATATATATATATATATATATATATATATATATATATATATATATATATATATGTATATACGCTGAATAATGAATTCCCAGACTTCCAATTTCAAGGTAACTATACAGGTAAGCTGATGACTATTTTGAAACTAATTTGACTGGGTGCTTTTAAAGGTTTGCTGCCTCTGTCCGCAACAACGCCAGGTCAAATTAGTTTCAAAATATTCAACACGATGTTGATTAAACAGTAAAGACATACAATTCGTACACTTGCCGGACTATTCAATGTTCATGACTGAGCTCGATACGCCATTCATTTACACATTTTGGATTGTGACGTCAGCCTGTATATGAAGTAATTGATTATGACGTCATATCCTTCAGTTACAGATCGAACCCAGCCATTATCATAGAAAATGGCTGTTGAATAAATAGCAAAGACATACAATTCGAATAGCGTCTCGGCAAATTACTTTCAAAATATTCAACAGCATGTTGATTAAATAGTAAAGACGCGCAATTCGCATACTTGACTGGCTATTCAATGTTCCTGGTGGAGCTAGATACGTCATTCATTACACATTTTGATTGTGAGGTCCAGCTACATCTGACATAAATAATTATGACGTCATATACAGAAAAATCCATTATCATAGAAAATGTCCTATGTCTAATTGCTGTCCAAGAGACCATTATGGTTTTTCTTTTGCAATTTACTACTGGAATTATAGGATCGGTTATCCAACCAGTCATTCCAGTGGCAAACTTTCAAAACAAGTTCTCCGGCGAGTAGCTAATGCAAATGGACATTTCTCACGATCACCGCAGGAAGCCATTTGTGGGCAGTTTGATAGAGTGCTAAAGTGGACATATAAGAGACCCCGCGAGTGGGCGTGTGCTTGAGTACTTTCATCTGCAGAAGGAATGATAAACATGTTTTGTACGCAGTCCTCCAGCAAAAGAAGCTTATTTAGAGTAGTTATTTGGAGTTCCGTTGGCTGTTTATTAAAATAATTAAGCGGTCATCGCCGCGCAAACTCTATTACAGTCGGACCAGAACAAATAAGAGAACTCGCCATGAATCACGCGCATGAAGATCATAATTATGAGATATCCAGCAATCTAAAAATAGAGCCGTGTCTTCGCGCCGAGAATTATTAGATCTCGTATCGATGGAGATCTCGCGAGACAGACCCACAATCCCCTGCGCGAAATGGCCGCGCCTATAGGCAATTCTAGGCAGCAATAAATAGAAGCGGGCACGCAAAAAGCGAACTTTTCATTGGAATGAGGTGGGCCGCCCACGCCAAAATGAACACCCAAGAGTCATAGTGAGTAAGAACGCAAAAAGAAGGCTACGCACGACTCGTTTTGAGAAGACAAGCAGCTAGATAAAGAGATCAGTTATACAGTGATGTTATGGCTGCACATAAGGATGACACATCGACTTTCTATAAACTCATGCAACGACAAAGATGCAGCAAAAGTCACATGACCAACATACTAAGAGTAAATGATGCAACATATGCCGATCAAGACCTAATAATAGGGTGGCAAGCACATTTTGAGGGATTGTCTGAGTCCATGGAGGATGAAAATTTCAATCCAGAAGAAAAATCGCAAATCGAGTTAGCCAAACTTATTATCGAGAACATGCAGATCATCTGAGAAGTCCATACAACCATTTACATCAGTTGAAGTCGATCATGCGATTGCATCACTAAATAAGAAGAAAGCAGCTGATATGGAAGGTTTGACAGCTGAACATCTCATACATGGAGGGGATCCAGCCAGTACCTTTGTTAAGAGTCTGCTGAATGCCATTGTTAAAAATTGCCATGTCCCAGATATGAAAATGGACTTAGTAAAGAAGAAAGGGGAAGACGGCACTGACCCTAATACTTATCGGGGCATTACAGTTCTGCCAATGGTGAGTCTTGAAAAGCTTGTCCTATTACGAATCACATTTCTAGATGCACAGAAAGCTTTCAATGTGGTCTAGCATGACACACTGTTTGTGGCATTATATGAACATGGAGTAGAAGTAGAGCTACGGTGCTTGTTAGTAGAACAAACCACGAATCAAACCTCAACTATAAAGTGGAATGGAATGCTGACGGATCCAATACTTAGTAAGCAAGGGACCAGACAGGGAAGTTCACTTTCAGCTGAACTGTTCAAAATATATGCAAACAAGACCTTACATATGTTCGAGGAATCAAGATTGGGATACGAAGTAGGACAAGTAAATGTTGGCAGCCCAACATGTGCAGATGATATAGCACTGGTGAGCGGAAATGCACACAATATGGAGGGAATGGTAGAACAAGTGGAGCACTGTGTTATCCACAACAGACAGAAAATTAACGCGTCAAAAAGTACATGTATCACAAGAAACGTAATAACTACTACCTTGGAGGGCCAGCAGCCTATTATCAGTGGAATTGAAATACCAAGTCTCAATTACAAAGTGGAATGGGATGCCATTGTGAAAAATGGCAATCCTACCTTGGAATTAATAGAGACTCAACAGGAAAAGTAGCAATCAACGACTATATAAATATGGCCAGGAGAACACTATCAGTTGATGGGGGCAAGCCTACATGGAATGAATTGGATGAACTCAATGGTTAGTGTCAACATATGGAAAGTGTACATCATCCCAAGAATGCTGTATGGACTGGAAGTATTGAAACAATCTAAAGCAGATATTTGTGCCATGGAAAATTTCCAAAAGAAAACCTTGAAACAGTTACAACATCTTGCGGATCGTTGTGCAGATGTTGTTGCTCTGTCCCTCGTGGGAACTGAAAAGATAGAATCATTCCTTGATAAGCATGTCATCGGCTTATACCTGAATATATGTAGAAATACAGAATCCATAGAACATCAATTAGCTCTAAGACAGCTAGCGACCAAACTCCTCAACAGTAAGACCTGGTTTTCACACGTGAGATACATGCTCAATAAGTGTGACTTGCTATCCGCATCATACCTACTCCAAAACCCACCATCTCCATACATAGCGAAAAATTTGATCGAGAAACATGTTGACAATTACTGGCGCGTTATCATGCTAGCAGAAGCAGCCAAGAAAAACATCTAGTAGGTTCTTGAATCTTCAATCGTGTAATATCAATGTCACACCGTGTATGGACGAGAGTCGCATCAGATGTCCGAGATGTTGAACGTGCATGTGTGAAAGCTAAACTGCTCACTGGATCGTACATGCTGCAAGCCAATAGAGCACGCTTCAACCAGAATTAGGTGAATCCAATGTGTATCCTGTGTAGTAATGCCCCAGAAGATCGTGAGCATTTTCTCCGCAGCTGCAGTAAATTCGTATCAGAAAGGGAAGTATGTAAACAGAAGATGATAGAGATCCTAATGCAACATAATGAATGTGTCCTAGGGCACAGGATTCAAATTACGAACGAAGTCTTTCTGCAGATCCTGTTAGATGTAACGTTCCTGATAGATAACAAGTTGCCTGGACGTCACATGCTATTAGCTGCAATAGAAGTAACAGCAAGATGATATATTCATATAATACACCAATTACGATCCTTTCTTCTCACATCACTTACTTTGTAAATATTTATCCGAAAACCTCGGATGAAGGTGTTCCCAATTATACGGGAGGGGCGTCCAACAAACCAACCCACCCATGAACCAATCAAGATTTAGAGTTTCATTGCGATATTGGTTTCTTTCGGTGGCTATATTGGATTTTTTCTTGGCTGGATGGAACCTAAGGTTGAGTTTGATTGTGTCAGCGTAAATATCGTTTGTACTCAATTCCAATTTTGTATTTTGTCTTGCTATGACTTTTTCCTTGGTGGTCCGAAGAACGCTACCGATTTTGTGGTTAAAGGCCAAGGTTATGGTGACCTAATTAATGATATAATATTGCGTTTCTGGATGATAACTCAAGTTCTTTTGAAGGGATCGTTACTAATCTGACTTGGTATCTTGTCCTTGATGGCGCGAAGAACCCTATCGGTTTTGGGGTCAAAGGTCAAGATCACGGTTACCTAATTAATGGCACAATACTGTTTTCAGATAATAACTCGAGTTCTATTGAAAGGATCGTTACTAATCTGGCGTGGGAGCATTATTTTCCTTGGTGTTTCGAAGAACCCTATCGATTTTGAAGTCAAGTTCCAAGGTCACTGTGACCTAATTAATGATGCCATGTTGTGTTTCCAGATGATAACTCGAGTTCGATTGAAGGGATCATTACTAATCTTGGGTGGGAGGTTGTCCTTGTGGTTTCGAAGACGCCTATCGATTTTGCTATCAATGGTCAAGGTCATGGTGACAACTCTTGGGTGGGAGGTTGTGCTTGTGCGGAATTGGGGTGGTGGTGGGAATGGCACTTTAGCAAGAGAGTTATTTACGAGAATCCATGATGCAAATCTTACAGTAAAGCCATCTAAGTATTTCTGTGGATTTTCCACCATGGAGTTTGTGTTGGGCATCAAGTTGGTTCTGGAGGGTTAGCTCCTCTGGAAGATAAGGTGAGTAAAATTCAGCCAGCTCCTCAACCCAAAACAAAACGAGTTGCAAAATCAACTAGAGTTAAGATTAATCTGTTCCCATGGTTACATCTGGGCTCAGTCGGGACAACTATGTCAGTAGCCACACGATGAAAAGTTGTTTCAATAAGGGTCATCTTTTGGACAGGCTCTCTAGTGACACTATCCTTTGGAAGTGTCTTTTGACATGCATCACAAGATTGGCAGGAACATTGTACATCAGCATTGATTCCTGGCCAATAGAAATTGAGCTATTCGATCAATAGTTTTGGTCATCCCAAGATGTACAGCCAGTAATGTCTCATGTCCTAACGTCACCACCTTGCTTCGCAATGTCTGAGATACAATTAACTGCTTCACCTTACTATTCAAATCAGAGTTCTTTACAAAATAGCGAGACGTTAATCTTTTGTTTAGGGCAAAACTTTCATTTCCACTTGGCGTACTCTGTACCACATCTTTCAGACACTGAATACGCATATTTCTAGGTGTCTTATCATACGATTGTTGATCCTTAAAATCTGAAGATGAAGTCAATACTTGTATAGCTTCAGGAACATTTAACAGTTTACTTACCGAATCAGATGATTTGCTTTGACTTCATGTCTGCACTGCACCTGTCAAATCTGATCTATCAGTACATTGTTCCATTTTGGATTCGTCACTGGGACATACATTTAGTTCAGCATTATAGCAACCAACCGTAGCTTTCTCATCCTCAGCATTAGACTGACCGGAGTTTGGAAAAATCTAACTTCTAGAGGCATTTTTAGGGAAAAGTTGACAAACAATTTTCTTAACGATTTGAGTGTGCTGAATCAATTTCTGCTATCTGCCAAACTATCCCGAGACACTAACTGTGTCAAAATGGCCGAAAATCAAAATGGCCTGCAGTGAAAATATTTCAATATACATAATCAGTTTCCACTTGATGTAAAACCAAAGGTAGCAGTTAAATCTACTATGATAAAAGGTGTCTTAACTCATCTGGCATTCATATCTGATGATCAATAAATTGAAAATCTTTAACATAATTATGACGGCCATATTGACTTTAAAGATGGTCGCCATGGTTACACGACACGTGATAAATTCCAATATACATGGAAGATGGGGTTTAATGGATGGACCCAAATATCAATAAATATTAAATTTCAATTGCATAGTATTCTAATGACGGCAGTGTAATACGCTATATGTCTGATAGATATATAAAAGCAATGGAGTAAACATTTTTGTCTTGCCTGGGAAGCAAGACATAGGTTTCACCTATCCGACGGCGGTGGCGTCAACGTTAAGTTTCTGCGTTTAGCAAATCATTTACATTTATATTTCGGAAATGCTTCATACGACCAGAACTAAACTTGGACACACTCTTCTCTATACCATAGGAATATGTGTACCAATAGTGAGGTCACTAAGCCAAATGTCAAGGTCTTTGTGACAATGTGTGACACGGATCGACTGGGCGGGTTCCAGGCAAGCTGGGTACGGGCCGCTCGTCCTGGACTCGTTCCTTTAAGCACACGCCCCTGGGTAGAGTAATAAGCGCATATAAGCCTATACGAGAGGCATTTCGTCGTAAAAACGACAAAGTTCGTTAGAACGCCTGGTGCGCATAAGCTCAGTCGCTTCATTGACGACACGCGTGTCTAGAATAGAGGCGAGTGCGTACCTCTAGTGTACCGAGTAGATACTAGTAAATACTTTTAATCTATTTGTTTTCGTCGTTCTTGGTACCAAGCAGGACCAGAATTTGACGAGCTTTTTAAAACTTTAAACCATTTTAAAATCGGTTCAGAAATGGCCGATTTATCGTCAATTTTCCCCGTCAAAGTATGCTCAAAATATTTCTATAACGTCTTAATCGCGTATATATATATATATATATATATATATATATATATATATATATATATATATATATATATATATATATATATATATATATATATATATATATATATTGCTAGATAGATAGTTATTTGTGTACACGTGACCTACTATGCCACTCTACACATCTATACATATAGTAATACATAGATAATTGTGTATACGTCACAACATTCTAGCGCGCTGATTGGTTGGCCCAGCGATCCACGCTTAATTCAGGCAACCAGCTCTGACGTCTCAGCGAGTATAAAAGGGGGTGAAATTCGAAGATCGAGAGCATCGTCGGCCTGGAGGCCGAGAGTCGAGGACTGGCCCAAAGAGTGGGAACTTGACGAGTGGACCGGAACACCGTCAGATAGATACAGCACATCATCTCGGTTCCGCACGGCTTTCAGTTCAGCTCACTCCGGAAAGCAGTTCTCGGCTACACGCATCACCTAATTTGGATGCTCCCAGACAGCCATCTGGGGGCAATAATAAACTAAAATTCATGGTTCCCATTTGCGAAGACAAATAAGTGGAACTTTCTGTGGGAGGGTCTTCGGACCCGGTATGTAGATTTCTACATAATGTAGAGCAGCGATGTTTCTTGGTGGATGACTCGCTGGATATGCCGACCACGCGAAAGTGGAAATCAAACCACTGTACTGCATGTCGTGCGGCTAGCTTTGTAACTTTTCGACTGCAGACTAGTAGACCTTGCCCAGTGCGCGTCAAGAGCTATGTGACGTACCCCGCACCATATGCTTCAAATGTACATGCATAGTATTATTATATATAGTAACTCTCTCTGTTAATGGGTTATGTTTAACTTTCATACTTCCGTCACCGGATGGAGAACTTTCTTCACATTGTTTAATTAGTGATCTAGTTATAGAGATGATCTAGTAAACAATACTTCAATGCTTCTGTTACTGTCATGAGTTTGTACCGTATCATCCTGGAATCACCATGCGGAGACCAATCTGCGAAAACCAGCTGCGGGGATCTGCATGCGGGAACATTCCATCTTCAAGAGAATGTGTCGACTCGCGCTACCTGTATGTAGCGCCTCAATTTCAGTAACATAATAGCCTGTTCCATCCAAGTAACTACTAGGTGCTCGAGTAGCTATACATAGTATATTCCACCATCATAAATTTACGTCCGTAAAGGGTACTGATGACTAACAGGTACTGCACCGGTCTTAAGACCACAATTTATTATTTCTTTATTAAACTGTCTATATTATCCTTGTTTACTGTAGGTGCTTAACTAACCCCACCACAACATGTTATTGACCTATATATACTTACTACCTCATCTAATCAAACTGTAAAAACTGTGATGTTATTTGGTTGTAATGGTTAGTTATGTATATGGCAAGTAGCCATCAGTTCATATGTTTTGTTTATTTATGTAAAACTTTGGACCGCAGCATGCTAGGAAATACTAAACAGCAACAATATACAAATCATTTATTCCCGCACAAAAAATTCTACACTGAGGTCGCTGACCGTGCTCTATATATTGAGCCTGGCATGCTATCGACTAACCTTGACTATTCAGATCGGTAGGATATGTTAAAGGTGGTTAGGGACAATTTCTTCATTAGGAGACATATAATGTACGCCTCCTTTCCGGCTGTTGCAGTATTATAGCCCTACACACAAGCAAGGTTATGTAAAATTGTCCAAATATCTATAGGGCCTCATATTTATTAAGTAATTGTCTCTTTCCACGATCCACTCAGCCACAAGGCTTCTTAATTGTTTGAATATCCCACCCGCACGTTGTACTGATCTGACTCTGGGAAACTATCGGAGGTTTTCGAGCAGTGATGGCTAAAGTGCGGGTTTACATACATCTCCCACTGTATCTTCGGATACTTAGTAGTTAGACATCTTTGCCAAGGAAGGAACGCACTGCAAAAACATGAGTCATTAATTATTATTATGGTAGGATATATTATTTCCAGCCCGCAGTGCATATTGGGCATATCGGAACATAAACCTAATGCCAGGTCAATAGTTATGTCCATAGGATTGGTGACGGATGAGACGCGCATTTCCAACTAACTCGTTGCAGTGTCTGGGCAGGATCTTGGAATCTGCCACACCCTTACGGGAAGGACACTCGCGGTGGATATTCGTCTCTCTACCCCCACCGTAACGATATGTCAGTCATAAAATTTGCTTGTCTAAAATGTAGCCATCGTCCAGTGATGTTTTATGTGGTTATGAAGCAGGGCATCTGGAATCTCACCCATTTCAGATGTGCTGTGAAGTAACATGTACGCTGCTGTCCATGGAGGTAGATGCTTTCCAAGGCGACCCATGGGAAGCGGGGCATCTATGCCCATTGAATAGCCATGTCTAAATGATGGGTATGAACCTCTGCTACTTGCGGCCTAACCTAGTTCCCGTTTCCAAAACATAAATGGTGGATTAGAAGTGGCAGAAGGCCCGCATAAATAAGAGCATCACCTACCAATGCAGTATCTGGGAATGACATAAGGCGGGGACTTGTGAATCCTCCGGGAGTTGCTCACCCCGTCTTCACCTAAACCAGCATGCATCACGATAGTTATGATTTTCACTAGGATGGTCTTTTTCCTTGCATTTTTGTTGAACAAAAGAATGGCCCTTTTTGCCAGCTCTTTTCCTCTGCTTCAGAGTCGAAGGCATTTTCCTGTGACGGAGGGCCACGAGAGGCATTTGCCTCATGCATAAGCGAGATATCCTGTGATGGAGGCCCGTGCGAGGCTATTACCTCTCGCACTAATAAGTAGCATCTAGATAGCCAGAGCCTACGTGAGGCATATCCCTCTCGTAATATCAGGAGTCTTTTTCATTCGTATCATGAAGGTATAATAGCGTATCTTAAGTTAACCAGTCCCCTCGTTGTGCGGGGATACCTCTGCGGATTTACGAGTCTGTATGGTACCTCCAGCGACCCCACGTGCAAAGTACATTAGCTAGCTCTACTTTATGTATTATATTATATGCTCATTTACAGTCAAACGATCTACCCCTGTTTGACAAAACTGTTATTTTCTGTTATATATCATCCTCCATAGTTAAATTGATATGGAAAGACTTACTGGTGACACAAATAGTTGAGCTGACACCGTGCAGTTCAATCTTAGCGGCAATGCTCGCATGGCCCCACCGGAACGATTGAGTTCCACCGGCCTTAGGAGCTGGCCTATGTATTTTGTGGAGCAACGTCGCACGTGTTCTAGAACCCTGAGACTCGGAGCTAACCAGCCCACTTGTTCGCCGTGCACGTATGGAGCGACGGGCGGCTACTACATGCCGGAACAACCCGACGATAGCCTGCGAGCTACAAATGCCATTTGACGTCTGCTTTTTCAACTTTAAGTTGTTGCATTTAGTAAATCGTTTACATAAATATTTCAGAATCGCTTCATACTACAAAAACTATCATTGATCTATGCGAGATTAGTACTAATGTAGAAATAATCAAAGTTTTGGGTAGCTTCAATCAAAGACATCATAAATCATGATTACTTTCTCCGCCAAACATTGATTATAGAAACTCTCTACTCATAGTTTGTGGTAGCGGTTTTCGTATGGTCTGATAACGTGATTCAAAAGTAGTATTTTCGAATACTAACTTTATTGAGAACAGCAGGCGAAATGAATATAGGTATCTATTTAGGTTGATCTGATAAAGCACAATCATGAGCAACAGCGTTGTAAAAATCATTATATGTAGTTTTAAAACGTAGCACTTTGAATCCTCAGGTGTGTGTGACTTCATGAACAATAGTGCTCGAGCCTTGTCAGTTGTATCCACATAATTATTGGTAGTATCCAACCATTGCCATCTTTCCAGGGCAATACTTTCCAGCCAATGGACTTAGGAGAGGGTAGATCAGGGTAGTGAGGATGTGCTTGCTTCCAGATTTTAGCCTGATAATGTGATCTTTTCACATGGACTGACAATGCCTCACTCGTTTGTGGAAGACACTCAGGTGCGGGTGAACAATAGCGATAGAGTCTTGTCAGTTATCCACATTTTGTATATCAGTGTAAAGTTGACAGATGAAGAGTTCTGCTTTCTTTTCTGTTTCCTCTGTCAAAGGACCAATTTCTAGGTTCTGTAGTTACTGATGGTGCTGCTTGAAGACTCGCCATGCAGTTTTCTTGCTGTGGTCTGCCAGGAATGATGTTACATCCCTTCTAGTCAAAGCATGAAAGGATGGAAGCGTTTCCATTACAATTGAATCATATGGCATATGCGCGATAATTGTGTGAATATGTATGTACTACCTCGTTTTGGCAGTGCTAGCTCATAGCCACAGTTTTGTGCACAACATTAGGTGGCAGTGATGCAGAAGAACCATAATATCATTGTCTCTGGGATAAATGCATAACCTATTGGATTGGTTCTCAACGCAATGAAGTTACCCTGCTATCAACCTCTTCTTGGCGTGCTTGAGTTTGGATGTTTCAATGTCTGGATTTGATGATCCCACCAGCTCTTCATACTTGAACATACCTGCTACACATATTGTCTTGTCAGGATGTGTTTGTGCTACCATCTATTTCAAGATGAGTCGTGACAAACCTGCTTTATTTTCTGCTAGTGTCAAAGAATTATTCGAATCCGATGGTAATGGTACATCACAATTTTCAATAACACTAATTGGTCTCTCCCTCGCTCTCTTGATGGTACTTGTATGGATATTTGGTAGTATCTATCAAATGAAATGCCAATCGGGGCAAATTGGATGCCACACACCCATCCAGCCCACCCCTCACCCCCACCTGAAGCACACTATTTCTAAATACATTGGATGGATCACGACATCGAGCAATTCCTTACAGTTTTCCAATGTATATTACCAACGCTTGGTCACCAATGATAATCGTTATACTGCCGCCAAGCTCTGCTGGTGGCATTCGTGTTGGTGAGCATATAACAGAGACTGTATTTAAAACCTCAAACAGAAATGCTTTAGATCATGTTCGCAGATCTCCATTCATTTCAGCCAGAGCAATTGGAACTGGGAAGAGCTCATTATACAAATTTCGATCTGGGTTGACCAATCGACCAGCATCATATGCTATTATCAGTCGCTGGTATCACAGGATATATGTGATTTTAGGTTGTAGGACAGCACCCACCAGTTCAAGGCTGAGGATGTCTTGGTAATGCCAACAATGCCTCCCCTCTTCTTGTCAGTTCCGTTCAACCATTCCGGGCTTTCGTTGGATCCACTTGGGTACATTTTTCACAACGATGTTGCCACTCTGAAATTCGTGTAGCTCTTTTACTGTGAGTTGCTACACCTCATTGATCATTGGTCCACCAGCTAGCAGTTTTCTCATTCATACGTTCATATTTGTTGGCTACAAATGGTCTGTGATGCCCGATGCTATAGTTTCAAGGTCGTTGTAGCTATCATAAGCTTCTCTTGCATTGGAGTATTCATTGTCCATTGTGCCGAGTGTTGTTGCAGATACTGGATACAATGCTGCATTATATGCTCTACTCTTTCGTGATCCTCACCATAGGGACACATCGCAGATTGTCCTATCTTTAGTTATTGAAAAGACGTGCTCGGAGTCTGCAATGGCCAGTCCTGAGGTGGAATATGGCAACCTGTTGCTGTCTGGATTCTGAGTGGAAACGGTTTCCTCTGTCTTTGAGAGTATGTGTATATTTCCACTTCTTGGCCAGGTGTTGGTTGATGACGGTTTTGCTTTTTGCACGAGTGGGGATTCAGATTGGAGGGTCCCTTCTGTCATGGACGACTTTCCAACAACTACAGGGACTGTCTCTCTCATCTCAAAGCCCATCTGTTCCGTATCTGGCATCGTTTATATAGTCATACCTCATGTAAAGGGTGAGCATTGACTGAAATGCAAACAAATCGAGTTCCCAATTTCTATTGCGAAGTTCTCTGATGAAGATCTCAGAAAGTTAAAATATCTGGAATGTACACCATTCCAGTCAATTCGTGTGGTTGTGAGCCGGGTGGTTGAAACCTGGTCCGGTGAAAGAGGATTTTTGTCCTCTGGACCAGTAGGTAGAGCACTCAGCTCCCAAACGCTAGGCGGAAGGTGCCGGAGAACCCCACTCTGCTCGAAAATTGCAAAAGGTAAAATTATATTCCAGATGATGAATGAGCTACATCCTAGTGCCAGTGCGTCGTCAAAGACGGGTTCAAAGAACTAATGGTTGACAATAATACATACATACATACATACATACATACATACATACATACATACATACATACATACATACATACATACATACATACATACATACATACATACATACATACATACACATATACACACCTACACATAGATATAGACATACATACATATACAATACATATACATATGTATATATATATACACATATGCACACAGTATTAGTATGCTATAAAGTGAGGTTCTTATCCAAATATACACCAAAGAATTTGACAAATTGGGCCTCATATATTTCTTGATTATTTATCAGAATTTTAGCTAGTTTGGAACCTTTTGATTTCTTCATATTCGTAAATAGGATATAATTTGTTTTACTAACATTTAATGATAATTTATTTACATTAAACCATTCTATTACCTATTCCATTTCCTTATTTGCATTTTTGTAAAGGGTATCTATATTGGTATTGCTGCAGAGTGCATTGATATCATCTGCAAACAGTATTAAGGATAAGTGGTTACAGATTTTAGGTAGGTCATTCATATAAAATAAAAACAGCAGGGGGCCAAGTATTGATCCTTGAGGAACACCGCAGACCAGCTTAAAGGATAACTAATCCCATCTCTTGATAGCTGTTCAGGTGATCTAACACGCCGACCATAAACTATCCAGGTAATTTTAAGCTTTGTATCACGCCGCTAAGGAAAGATATTCAGGATTTAGTAGCTAAATGTTGGTACATTTCTACACCCTATGATGGCTGTCATGATTTACTCTTCAACCAATCAGAAAAACCCTAGTGTGTCTGCCTCGGTATATACGCTCAGTCATAGAGGCTCCGGCTATAGTTTGGCAATGTGGTATAAAAGCAGTCCTACAGGTAAGCTGTTGAATATTTTGAAACCAATTTGATTGGAAGTTGTTGCTGCCATAGGCAGCAACAACTTCCAGTCAAATTAGTTTCAAAATATTCAATGGGATGATCATTACATAATAAAGAATGTGATGCATTGGAGCTTACATGACATCAGCTTGAGGAGACAAAATGGTGCCGATCACTGGTCAACATTTACTCGATATTACAAAGCAGATAATTGCGATACAGATCAGGGAATCTGACAGGATATGAATGATATGGAATCTATAAACCATATTCTAGCGGTGCAATACAACATTTGAGATGAGATTAGCATCGCTTTAACACTCTCAGAAAGTACTCCATTATATTGAACACATTGCACTCGATCGGTTACATAGCTTTTAAGCCAAACGATAGCAACGCCTCTAGTCCCATAGCATAATAGTTTCTGTGCTAGAATGCACACCAGCTAGAATGCACATCAGCCTATAGTTGACGCTTATATCCACACCTGCCTATAGTGGACACTTATATCTACACTAGCCTATATTCACATCAACCTATAGTGGACGATTATATAAACACCAGCCTATATCCACAACAGCCTATAGTGGGCACTTATATTCACATCAGCCTATAGTGGGCACTTATATGCATACCAACCTATATCCAAACCAGCCTATAGTTGACGCTTATATTAACATCAGCCGTTAGTGGACACGTGTATACACATCAGCCCATAGTGGGCAATTACATTCACACCAACCTATATCCACATCAGCCTATAATGGACGCTTATATTCGCATCATCCTATAGTGGACGCTTATATGCACACCGCCCTATAGTGGACACTAATATCCACACCAGCCTATATTCGCACCAGCCTATAGCGGACGCTTATACCCACACCAGCCTATAGTGGGAGCTTATATTCACATCAGCATATATCAACACCAGCCTACAGTGGACACTTATCTCCACACCAGCCTATTTTCACATCAACCTCTAGTGGACACTTATATCCACACCAGCCTATGTTCACACCAGCCTCTAGTGACCACTTATATCCACACCAGCCTATAGTCACACCAGCCTCTGGTGGACACTTATATCCACACCAGCCTATAACCCATACGGAGATCCATATGGTCGCTAAAGAGAGGTGGTCGATTTATACAAGTAATTTACTCTAGCTTTTGGTGGCATATCTTGATTTACATATTGATTTTGGGATTGTACAAACTCGGAACAGTCAGTCTTAGCATCTTTCATAATCAACTGAAAATTGCTGTAGCATGTTTGGCTCGGGAAACAGCAACTTTCAAACAGTTAACCTTTTGCAACAAATCACGAACTGTAAGCACTTGTTCAAGAATGAAACCCTTTTTTAATTTCTTTGGACCAACTCCAGCATTTCAATCACAACAATATTTGTAAAACGAACTATTTTAACACCGCGCGCTATCGATCCAGGTTTTTAACTTCGCGCGCTATTGATCCAGATTTTTAACTTAGCGCACTATCTATCCAGGTTTTCCGTGAGTAATATAACATCTGTTTCTAGTGCGTCTGTTTGCTTTATCCGCCACTCGTACCAGCAGTCTGCGCTCTAGTCGGCCATTACACCAGAATAGTCGTATATCATTCCGAATCATATTAAACACGTTATTGATTCACATTTACTAAATATGTCTTATCCTGGGAATATAATATAATATATAAAATAGGGAGTCAGATAAAACAGCACGACGGGCGTTCGGGATTACCATAAGCACATTGCCAGAAATAGACACGGCTAAGTGATAACAGCAGAGTCTACACATAGCTAGCCATTGTAGCTCCTTCTGAATATCAGTGGTCAACCATTATCATGGACATTGACACTCCTTGAATTAGGTTAGCTATTACTTTCACGTGACTGAAAGCTTTTGCTGTCTATGGCGGCCACAAGTTATTGACCATATACCTTAATCTGAGCCTAGAAAATATTAAGGTTAACGGTCAAAATGTAAACGGTCAAGGGTCGAGGGCCAAAGGTTATACCAACTACAACTACTACCCTCGCAGCGCAAATGGAAGAGATATCGTGCGTGCGTCAGTTGGTGCATGCGCGTGCGTCCATCCGCCCGTCTGCCCATCCATCTGTCAGGAGCTGTATCTCAAAAGAAACTTATCCGATTTGTCTATTTCCAGACATTGGCCATGATCGTGATAAAGGAACCCGGATCAGATCAAATTCGGTATCTCTGGATATTTCGGGAAACGGTTGGACCGATTTGGCTCAAATTTTAACACAGGAAATGGTGTGACTGTACACGAGGATGGCACAAGGTTGGGCGCTATCCGAATTAAAAAAGGAAAACAAAAATAAATCCGGAAAATCGTACAAATATATGGAGATCTGAAATCGTTTTACAATAGGAGGGCTAGGGTCGGTTATGGAGTCTCTGATTGGTTTTGTTGATTTTGAAAATTGCTCATCTTTTATCAGGCTTTAAAATCTACTTATGTTTGCACCATTGGCCTACCATTCAGACCTGCTGGGCCAGTAGTCATTGTACTGCTGGCCTACCAATTAGACCTGCTGGGCCAGTAGTCATTGTACTGCTGGCCTACCAATTAGACGTGCTGTGTCAGTAGTCATTGTACTACAGCTTACCTCCAAGCAGTTAGGCTTAGTGGTTCAGTCTTGAAACTAGCTTCCGTAGTACCATGCATATTTTGATTGTTCAACATTAGACTGTATCAAGTGGCCCAGCATATTCATTGACAGTTAATACATACAGGTAAGCTATTTGCTATCTTCTGATTTGTACTTTGAGAGATTCTATAGAGGACCACGGACAGTGGCCAATTTATTAACCAGTACGCCTATCAGAATTTTCATGCAGGGGTGGGGGGGGGGCTATAGATTATTTTATTTCTGGACATGGTGAAGAATTTATCTGAAAGATATATATTCTTAATGCTACAGTTACTAGAAAACATGACATTGGATCGGCATGTGAGGTTACACTTGTAAATGTGTGTCCGCGTGCAGTGACATGCCAGGTTACACCGGTAAATCTGCTCACACTCAGTGACATGCGAGGTTACACCGGTAAATCGGCGCTCACACTCAGTGACATGCGAGGTTACACCGGTAAATCTGTGATCACGTGCAGCGACATGCGAGTGTACACCTGTAAATGCGCGTCCACACGTACTGATCATTACAAATCGATATCTGTTTGTCTGGAAATTTCGGATGAAAATAACACGTAACCACATATTGGGCTGCTTTTGACTTACGTATCTGAAATCACTGTGAACTATTCATGAATCCATTTACTCAGTCAATCATATGACGTCATAATCAACGAGTGACGTGATGATGTCATAATCATTATGTCATGAATGACTGGATTTAGTCCGTCTTAAGCTTAATGCTTATTGAATGTCCATTTGTAGGCCAAGAAAGTGTATTTTTGAAAATTTGCCACTAGACCCCGTAGAATGCCTATCGACCCAGTCATTCCAGGAGTATGTATGATTACTGTATTCTGCGGCTGTAGTAGTAGAAACCTCCTACAGCTGCAATCAGTCCTTCTTCGCTTTTGCCCATTGTGTCTTGTCCTCAGCCGAAATCCTTAGTTTCCTCAGGCCCATTCTTGACTTGAGTGTACCGAGTCCTGCTTTCTTGAGGTCACCTCGTAGCACGCTTAACAGATTTATGCAATGACGTCCTCTCCTGGCTTTGTATTTGCTGGCTCCCAGTAGGGCGAACTCCAAGGCTCTCTGCGCTGATGTCTCTTCTGGCATCCTGAGCACAAAACCCTACAACAAGTAGGCATATTTCACAGGTGTAAATCTAGTGCATGAACGCAGGCCCTTCATTAATATTTGAATTAGGCCATACCCCTAACAACTTCATGGCAAATTACTCTTCCAATAGCTCTATAGAACACACATTGGCGACCGTGTAAGTAAGTGGCTGTTCTGATTGGTTGAGAGTTATGACGTGATAATGGTTTGTCCCTGGGTAGGAAAATGTCATTCTGAATATTTAGAGTTTTGGAGCATCCTCGCGATCTACTTTGCTGTTGTCTCTTCGGGTAGGCATACGCATACATGCGGGGTTGAATGTGTTAAAAGTCTAGAGTTCTCTTAACTTAAGGTGCCTCAGTCCATATATCCGGGTATAGGGCATATACAGGTTTTATAACTCCGCGCGGAATAGGCAATCGCTTGTACAAGTGATTGCCTTGGCTATTTAATAGCCCGCTGATGAATATTTTGAAAATAATTTGACTGAATACGACGTGGAGAGCCCAATATATTTCCACAAACCCTACAACGAGCAGTCAGATTTCACGGATGTAAATCTATGGCCTTAGATTTACATCGCTATATTGAGTTGCTCTCGAGCACAGGAAAGGCCACATATGCATTCTCAATGTTAAACCTTTAATAATATACTTGTGATCTACTCTCCCATTGCTCTTCAGGTAGGCATATACATGGTTGAATGTGTTATAACTCTATAAAACTCCCGATGATCTGCCCCTAAACGTTTCACGACTCCTTACCCTCTCAATGCCTCTACACCTCGAACAATGGCGACCATATAAGCGGCTGTTCTGATTGGCAGGGAGTTATGACGTCACCTATATTTGAATTAGGCCCAGGCCTCGTAACAATTACCCTTCTAATAGCTCTACCCCTCAAACAATGACGACCATATAAGCGGCTGCGCTGATTGGCCGCGTGGTTCTACATGATCCTTCGTTTGACGGGCCCCTAATACTCTTCACGCCCCTTACACTTTCACAGTTCATTAGACCTGTCAATCAGCATTACCACGGGTCAATATATCAATACTTCGAATAATAGCGACAGTTTAAGCGGCTGTTCTGATTGGTTGAGAGTTATGACGTCATTAATATGGCCCCCTAACACATTCATAGCTTATTACATTGGTCAATCACTGGTACACATCAAAGCTCTCTATCACCAAAATGTGGCGAAAGGATGGGCGGCTGGTCTGATTGGGTGAGAGTTATGACGTCATCTCATTTGCATATTAGGGGCCCCATGCACACTTGCCATATATGGACGGGGGCGCGGTCCTTTAAAAACCGATAAAAATAGTCCATGATCCCCAGGCCATATATGGGCATGTGTGCGTGGCCCTCTAATATGCAAATGAGATGATGTCGTAACTTTCTCGACCAATCAGAACAGCCATCCATCCTGTGACTCTTTTACTTACCGCTACTACAACAACAACAACAACAACAACAACAACAACGCTGCTACAACAACAACAACGTTGCTGCTACAACAACAACAACAACAACAACAACAACAACCCGCTGCTCCAGCAGTAGTGACATTACCTGTAATGAAGCACATACATATCACACGATTACATTCTTGTCTGGCCACATTAGATTATAATAAATATATATAGACTTATAGAACAAGTATTTTGAGCGGCTGTTGTCCTGATTCTATTGTTGTACGTCACCACTATCGATTAATTTAACCCTATAGCCGCTTATCTCTCAACAGCAAAACTCGTGGCTTTGAATTCCAGCTGAATGACGGACGGACAAAAAACGCTTTCATTAACAAAATTATTGTTTACAGCTGTTATTGATGTTGACACTGTTTTCGGCACATTCTGAGTCTTTGACAGCAACAATCCCCCGCCCCCCCCCCCCCCCCCCCCAGGAAACATGCGCTATCGCGCATTAAATATGCGCACAAATCCTGCTAAAATATGGCCATTCAACAATAAATCTGTCACTGGTTTCCGGGGATATAATATTGGGGCTGACTCACGTGTTAGTTTATCAGCTGTGTGTACTATAAACTTCTCATACCGTCTATAATGTTCTAAGGGAGGCAACCGTGCGTTATTTTAAGGCGTGTTGTTATGCGTAGCACGCTTGCATGATGCATGAATTCTGCCATTATTTATATATTGTTTAGATCGCCAGCAAGGAATGCATTACCGAGAGAAATGTACAGCTAAATTAAACACCGACAGCAATGTGCTACTGTTTACCCAAGCAGTGACGCGCTACAGAACTATAGAAAAATAACAGCACGGCTGCAGTTGATTAAATTTTCCGCCATGCCTATGCGTTTTAAAAAGGTAAGTTGTGTTTAACGTATAAGTTTTCATAAGCCTATATTTGACGATATTGCATATTTCAATTTTTAAAATTAAGATTAATTTGACTGTAAGTTGTTGACAGCATCATGGCAGAAAAACAACAAAAAAACCCAGCCAAATTCATTTCGGGATATTGATTAGAAATGCTAGAATTTGTCATATGACTATAGTCTATGCAGAGGTTAACCAGCTAGCTGGCACTAACAAGAAAACAATCCAAATTGCTTTGATATAAGAGATATTCGGGTTTAAAAAAAAATTTAATTGGAATCTGTTGCTATATATGACGGCAATAGGATCCAGTCAAATTAGTTTCAAAATATTCAATAACTTTCCTGTATAAATGTTTTGAAATTGCGATACTGTGATTTGAACGGCTAAAGGGTTCAAACGCTAAATCGATAACGCGTTTACCGGGAATATGTAGGCTACTAACTATATACACACGTATTGGCCTAGCCATCGCTTTGACAACGGAATCTAACATATCTATAGCACAGATCAAAGCTTTTATTTTACAAAACAGGGAATTCTACAATATTTCATACAGCTATTCTTACGCTTCTGTTATTTGACTTTTGCATGGACCTTAGCTGACCTTCAAACGCTGGTAAAAGTTCGGTTTCTTAGTCAGTGAACTGATCTTTGAACCATTCCTTGATTGTTTCAGCCTTACCCTGGTCAGAGCCGATGAAGTGACCATTCGAGTTATGTACAGCATGTGTTTGTTGTGGAGTGCTCATTTTTAATGTGTATACCTTGCTCGGAACTGCCTTGCGTTATTTAGTTTTGAGAAATCATGATTGACCTTGGCTTCTTGTTTTGCGGGTCGTTTGTAGACGAGGCACATTTGATCAATCCGTAATTGAGTAATCAAAGGTTTGTGGGCAGAATTAATGTCTGTACCACCGTAAGATCGTGAGTCTTGGCGTGACGTCTTTGCATTCACCTTGCACGGTATGTAGTCAATCTGATTAAAGATTGCTTTTGTAGTTTTCTTGTCGGCTATGTGCCCATGTTCTTAGATGACGAGGACCTTAATGGCTGTGTTTTTGCATTCTGCATATAAAGTGCAGATGAATGCCGCTCTTACTGTTCCGTTTTCCCAATCCATAGGAACCAAGGTATCCACGAATCAATCCCTGTTTGTTTGTCTGTTTTGCATACCTTTGCAAGCTTGGAGTTGAAGTCACCACACGTGAAGAGTTGCAACCTTGCTGGAATGTTGATAGACCTAGTTGTGCGCAATTCCTCATAGAAGGATTAGAATATTATTGAATCGATGTGATTTCTCAGCAGCTGGACCATGCATATACATTCACAATACGGCATTTTGTGCTAGTGTCATTTCTTATTGGCTAGGTCAATAATTGCAATGTGTTCATTGATGTATGCAAAACAGAGAGCATGGGCCATAAAAGTCTTGGTTCAATTACAAAACCTAGGCCTCGATGATTGTTCGAGTAGAATTAGCTTATGGGCTGACTGCAAGAGGTGTTCTGAATAGACCTTTCCACTGTATACACCAATCATATGACGTCATAAACAACTACGTTCCGTGTAGAATAACAGCATAATGAATTACGTCATTATGACGTCATGAATGACGTAGATAAGTACGTCACGAACGCATATTTTAAGACGGACTATGCGTTGTTGTACGGATTGTATGTCTTTACTATTTAATGAATATTCTGTTGAATATTTTGAAACTAATTTGACTGGGCGCTGTTGATGCCATAGACAGCAACAGCACACATTCAAATTAGTTATAAGATATTCAACAGCCTACCTGTAGCGTTTTCAGGAAATTAATAGTTAGGACATTCGGGGATCGATCAATCCCAACACGGCGAAGTGTGGGTTTAGCTTAAATAGAGATGGGCGGGGCATAGTAAAAACTGGAAATGTGAATTTTTTGTTTCTTGGGTAGGTGCAATATCAATGTTGTAGGAATCACAGTCAGTTCACTGATACAGAATACGGTCATTTATCTATGTTTGAAGTTCAGCTACGGCACCTACAAAAGCCAATAACAGGAGTTAGAACAGCTTTTACGTCTCTAACGAATAGCCGTACGTGCGGCTCTGGCGGCATTAATAACGATCTAATTAAATATGCAGATAATCTCGTCTCGGCATAAATCGCACACGTCATCAACTCTGCCTTTGAACAACTGATTTTTTTCCAAACGATGCTATGGGAGAAGGTACATTCATCTCACTCCCAAAGCTTAAGAACCCACCGGACCACTTTCCAACTTCTACAAGATGGGAATCGACGAGTCACGTGAATTTGCTACCGTCAAGAGAGCTAAGCTCCGTACATTTCTCCATGAAGTTGGCTGCGATGATGACGACGAACTGCGCCATGTGAGACTCTTATTAGCAAACACAAAACTAAATATCCGTGTCAAATCACCACTTTCGGCACAGTTTGAAATATCAATAGCATCACGGCAAGGTGATGGTTTATCAGCAGTGCTCTTCACTTGCTACCTCATCCCAGCTCTATCATCTGTTCAAGAACACACCACAAGACCAAACCCGCCAATCTCAACAATAGGTCTGCCACTAGAGATGGAGTATGTAGATGATGTTGATAGGTCTGTCACTAGAGATAGAGTATGTAGATGATGTTGATAGGTCTGCGACTAGAGATGGAGTATGTAGAATATAGATAGGTCTATCACTAGAGATGGAGTATGTAGATGATGTTGATAGGTCTGTCACTAGAGATGGAGTATGTAGATGATCTTGATAGGTCCGTCATTAGAGATGGAGTATGTAGATGATGTTGATAGGGGTGTCACTAGGGATGGAGTATGTAAACGATATTGATAGGTCTATCACTAGAGATGGAGTATGTAGATGATGTTGATAGGGGTGTCACTAGAGATGGAGTATGTAGATGATGTTAATAGGTCTGTTACTAGAGATGGAGTATGTAGATGATGTTGATAGGTCTGTCACTAGAGATGGAGTATGTAGATGATGTTGATAGGTCTGTCACTAGAGATGGAGTATGTAGATGATCTTGATAGGTCCGTCATTAGAGATGGAGTATGTAGATGATGTTGATAGGGGTGTCACTAGAGATGGAGTATGTAGATGATGTTGATAGGTCTATCACCAGAGATGGAGTATGTAGATGATGTTGATAGGTCTGTCACTAGAGATGGAGTATGTAGATGATGTTGATAGGGGTGTCACTAGAGATGGAGTATGTAGATGATGTTGATAGGCCTATCACTAGAGATGGAGTATGTAGATGATGTTGATAAGTCTGTCACTAGAGATGGAGTATGTAGATGATGTTGATAGGGGTGTCACTAGAGATGGAGTATGTAGATGATGTTGATAGGTCTGTCACTAGAGATGGAGTATGTAGATGATGTTGATAGGGGTGTCACTAGAGATGGAGTATGTAGATGATGTTGATAGGCCTATGACTAGAGATGGAGTATGTAGATGATGTTGATAGGTCAAAATATTCGAAGTATTGATATTTTGACCCGTGGTAATGCTGAACAGATGGAGTATGTAGATGCTGTTTATAGGCCTGTCACTAGAGATGAAGTATGTAGATGATGTTGATGGGTCTGCCACTAGAGACGGAGTATGTAGATGATGTTGATAGGTCTGTCACCAGAGATGGAGTATGTAGATGATGTTGATAGGACTGTCACTAGAGATGGAGTATGTAGATGATGTTGATAGGTCTGTCACTAGAGATGGAGTATGTACATGATGTTGATCATCATCTCATTTGCATATTAGAGGGCCACACACACATGCCCATATATGGTCAGGGGCTCCTGGACTATTTTTATCGGTTTTTAAAGGACCGCGCCCCCGTCCATATATGGCAAGTGTGCATGGGGCCCCTAATATGCAAATGAGATGACGTCATAACTCTCAACCAATCAGACCAGCCGCCCAACCTTTCGCCACATTTTGGTGATACAGCGCTTTGATGTGTACCAGGGATTGACCAATGTAATAAGCTATGAAGGTGTTAGGGGGCATATTAATGACGTCATAGCTCTCAACCAATCAGAACAGTCGCTATTATTCGAAGTATTGAAATATTGACCCGTGGTAATGCTGAACAGATGGAGTATGTAGATGATGTTGATAGGCCTGTCACTAGAGATGGAGTATGTAGATGATGTTGATTTTATCTACGAGGAAAACTGTCCTCTTGATACACTACTTCCAATAGCAGCTTCAAGTTGGAGCGTCATCGTTTCTAATATTACCTAGCTGACATTTTGACCCACAAAATTGTTGCAATCTAATTAGTCCACACTCAGGTATGAAAGCAGACATCGTGCAACATGTTGCAGAAAAATAGAACTGATTCTATTTCTTGAAACGTGTTGCGCGCCATACACTCATGCATCATGTTGCGCAACCTGTGAGTTGCGCAACATGCTGCACCACATATTCCAATGTGTGTGTGGGCGGCTTTAAAAGTGTTATTTGTTAGCAAACCTCAAAAGACCGCAACCTAGAGACGAGAAAGAAGTCAAAGGAGCCCAGGATGCTCGCCATGGACACGACATTGACTGCTTGCACGAAATGCCCGAAAAGAGCAAATCACGCGCTCTCGCACTCGTCCAAACTTATTTTCCGCACAAGCTAGTAGCTCAGCACTACATGGGCAAGCTGCCACCCAATTTTGGAGAAGATTGCACCAGTAGACCCAGAGGTATTGACGAATGCGTAAAAAATATCTTTTGAAAACTGATGCTGTTGGGCTTTGGACCCCAAAGTTGGTTTATCTGCTCGGGAAACTACGGGTATACTTCCATCCAAATTTGGAGAAGATCCCTCCAGTAGAACCTGAGCTATTAAAATGTCTTAAGAAGAAGAAGAAGAAGAAGAAGAAGCCGAAGATGAATGAAGATGAAGAAGAAGAGGAGGAGGAAGAAGAAGAAGAAGAAGAAGAAGAAGAAGAAGAAGTACTCCATGCTCGCATATACCATTGCGCTTAGCGACGCCGGAAAAAGTATGCGGAGCTTAGGTAGACATGGACCCGTCTATTCCTGTAGCATATCGTGTTGCCCAGCTGTTTCTCTTAAATCAGTGCCATTAACTGCAACACATTTTAGCAACAACCTTTGTCCCTTCCGTTCTTTCACCGTTAAAATAGGCCTACTATGGAATCTGGACACCCGCTTCAGGAGTACACAAGCTATAGACGTAGCATAGCTAGATAGCTAGCTAGATAGATAGATATGGTTTAGTCTCTGAACTGTACACAGTTATGGAGAATGATAATATTTTAATATTATTGTATTATATTATGCAAGGATTACTTACAGTTTAAACTTTAGTAATAACCAGGATTAAAGAGGAATAGAACCCCTTCCACCCGGTTATCCCCACCCCCTGTACGTGCGTACGCACACATTTTCTTGGGGGTAAAAAGCTTAGTAAGGCGATACGCGCGTGCAAAGATAATCAATATAAACAACTTAAGGCACATTGCGCTACAGATTAGGCCCTATGCTTATGTCGTCTGCTTGCACATCCGGCCATCACTCTGCAGAATTTGATACGTCTATAGAAGGCAGCGGTGGCTTCTAAATACATAAATAATTCAATGTAGGTCTACGATTTGTTTCCTAAAATTCATACTTTATTTATTTGACCTTCACATCTGTCGTTTATACAATGTTGACTAAAGACAGATGAACACTAAAGACGTGGGCCACTAAAGACAGATGGACACTAAAGACGTTGTTCACTAAATACAGATGGACACTAAAGATAGATGGACACTGAAGACACGTGGTCACAAAAGACAGATGGGCACTGAAGACAGGTAAGCTGTCATATGAAATGTGTTTTATGGTCACGTGATGGTGGTTCACATGGACGGGTGGTTCTCCGATTATGAATCTTTGAACACGTCTGACAGCGCATCTCTGTGTTATTAATAACCTTGAAAGCGGGATCGTGTCTGAGAGCTGTTGCTTATATATGCAGGAATGCAGATAGTATGTTGAGTGACATTTTGAACCAAAGCGTTTTAACTGTTGGCTGCTGAATTTCCGCAGACTACAGCTTCCATCAGCTTTAACTCTGAACATGCTGAACATTTTGAAATCAATTTGATTGAAAGTTTTTGGTAGCTAATCCACCAACAACTTTCAGTCAAAATGTTTTAAAAATATTCAGCGGGTCCGGAGTTACTGCCCGTTTATATTATTGTGTGGTGGCTTGCCGCAGTCATACAGTTAAATCAATGTCTTTCTGAATAACGGAAACCCATCCAGCTTTATTGTGTTCACTGGGCGAAATTAATATCTGCACAATTCTGCACACGTAAAACGGAATATTTATTAAAATAGAATTTCTATCGTGAAGGTTGTAAACATCAAACGACTATTTTGTTTTATACTTTAATATATACGAAACTCCACAATGGCTATCTATTACTGTAAGAAGTGTGTTTAATGGATACTGCGTATATAGGTAAGTTATGCGTTATTGGCCGCTTTAAAGTGGTTGATCAAACACATGGTCATAAGATAAGTCGCTTTCTATATGGATTGACCTCTATGGTCAGAAGCTGGTGGTCATTGAAGACGAATGGGTTCCACCATACCTGGTTATATAGAACCACCAGCTCATGGCCCTAAAACTCAGTGTCCGTTGTAGAATGTTTGATTGTATAAGTGTTTTATATCTGTTTTAGAAGCGAGCGGATGAAGAAGAAGTGTGCGCTTGTGAGGAGGCAGAACGAAGCTTGTCTGATGGTGGCGGAACAATGAGATTCCTTGTGGAACAGGTAAGCACATCACTTCTCTAGAGCGGCCACTGCATGGTCCATCACAGAGAGGCCAGCAGACAGGTGATCATTTAGGCTAATACTAGTTAGTAGTTATTGGTAAGGATATACAGCTTTGTCTTGCTATAATATATGATCTCATGAGAAGGGAATGGCAAGGTTCTACTTTGAATGAAAGTAGACTGATGACCTGTAACGGTGTCAGTGATAACTCGAGCAATAGATTAGTGCCACAAATGAGATTATAAAATGCAGATATTCGTTATTGTTTAGCGCTGTATAAGTGCCAGGTGGTGAAGGAATTCCGTGTTAGATTTAACCTTTATATGATTGCTTGTATGCCAGGGCGCTATCACAACCCACCAGTGACGAGAACACCAGGGGCCGTATGCATAAAACTTCCATAACTTAAGTGGATTCTTTTCCTTAAACGGTTAAGAAAATACTTAGCTAAGGATGACTTTTAAGTACGTTGCATAAATGCTCTTAAGAATTTCCTTAGCTCAGGATTTTCATAACTTTTAGGAAATTCTTATCCTTAGGCTACTGTGTGGCAAAAAGTATTGACCAATGAAAACCATGGTTACAACTTCCAAGTCTAAAAATACATTGGGAATATCCGGCCTAACTTAAGTGAATTCCTTTTCCTAAACGGTTAAGAAAATCCTTAGCTATGTACGTTGCATAAACTCACTTCACTACTGAAGGTTACTGATTTTAGGGCAAAATGTTCAGTCGTTAAAATGGATAGGGTTAATCCATCAGTTTTGAACATCAAGGCTTCAAATATCGTTGATGAATTAAAAGACATTGTTGTTGTTGTTGTTGTTGTTGTTGTTGTTGTTGTTGTTGTTGTTGTTGTTGTTGTTGAGTGAGTGTAGTCTTCCAATAATTTGGAGCACCCACAGCAGTGGTAAAAGCTTTGTTCTTTTAAACTAGAAATTACTAGTAGGGGAGAGGACTAGCGGAAAATATATAGATTGAAATAAAATAAGGTAACATACAAAGTTAAATAATCAGACAACACATGATTAGGATGATTATATACACATATAGAGATGCATTCAAATCAGACAAGCATACTACATGAAGCAGAGATAGAGAATATGAATAACTATGACTGCCGATTAGTAATTTATGTTCCGCCACGGTGTATACTGTAGCATAATCTTCTGCTATGATTTTCAATCTAGCAGAGCAAGGTGTCGTCATTAGGAAGGAGACCAGAGCGTACTAGTGTGGTGCAGTCAATGACAACTGAAAAATAGGTTTAAATCGGAGGCTATCAAATTCCACATACTGTCTGTCCTATATCATTAACTTTCATATGTTTTGCTTCATGTATTATCTGGTTATCTATGCACAGTTTTGGGAGAGCTGTTTCCTTTAATTCTTTAGATTCTACGAGTAATATATAGTCCGATTACTCACATGTGAGGACAGGTTGTTTACTTTAAAGTAATCTATTTGCCATTTCATTATTAACATTTTTGACCATGGTCACATTTCAACCCACTCAATGAAACACCACCCAGCAGTATCTACCTCCAAAAGTACGTGGTCACAATAGATACGTGTCGGTATATTGCAGGAGGAGTTATGTGTCCTGATTGACAAGCTTGCTGCTGCTGTGGAAGACCTGATGCGGAAACACTGCCTTGTTCTCACGCTCCCTGGCTCAGAATCCAGTAAGTAGTTGATAAAGAAACACTGCCTTGTTCTCATGGCTGTCTGGCTCTGAATCCAGTAAGTAGTTGACAAAGAAACACTGCCTTGTTCTCACGCTGCCTGGCTCTGAATCCAGTAAGTGGTTGATAAAGAAACACTGCCTTGTTCTCACGCTGCCTGGCTCTGAATCCAGTAAGTAGTTGATAAAGAAACATTGCTTTGTTCTCATGCTGCCTGCCTCTGAATCCAGTAAATAGTTGATGAAGATACACTGCCTTGTTCTCATGCTGCCTGGCCCTGAATCCAGTAAGTAGTTGGGAAAGAAACACTGCTTTGTTCTCACGCTGCCTGGCTCTAAATCCAGTACGTAGTTGATGAAGAAACACTGCCTTGTTCTCATGCTGCCTGCCTCTGAATCCAGTAAGTAGTTGATAAAGAAACACTGCTTTGTTCTCACGCTGCCTGGCTCTGAATCAAGTAAGTGGTTGATGAAGAAACACTGGCTTGTTCTCATGCTGCCTGCCTCTGAATCCAGTAAGTAGTTGATAAAGAAACACTGCTTTGTTCTCACGGGGCCTGACTCTGAATCCAGTAAGTATTGTTCTCACGCTGCCTGGCTCTGAATCCAGTAAGTAGTTGATAAAGAAGCACTGCTTTGTTCTCACGCTGCCTGGCTCTGAATCCAGTAAGTAGTTGATGAAGAAACACCGCCTTGTTCTCATGCTGCCTGCCTCTGAATCCAGTAAGTAGTTGATAAAGAAACACTGCCTTGTTCTCATGGCTGCCTGGCTCTGAATCCAGTAAGTAGTTGATGAAGAAACACTGCCTTGTTCTCATGCTACCTGCCTCTGAATCCAGTAAGTAGTTGAAAAAGAAACACTGCTTTGTTCTCACGCTGCCTGGCTCTGAATCAAGTAAGTAGTTGATGAAGAAACACTACCTTGTTCTCATGCAGCCTGCCTCTGAATCCAGTAAGTAGTTGATAAAGAAACACTGCCTTGTTCTCGCGCTGCCTGGCTCTGAATCCAGTAAGAATTGTTCTCACGCTGCCTGGCTCTGAATCCAGTAAGTAGTTGATAAAGAAGCACTGCTTTGTTTTCACGCTGCCTGGCTCTGAATCCAGTAAGTAGTTGATAAAGAAACACTGCCTTGTTCTCATGCTGCCTGCCTCTGAATCCAGTAAGTAGTTGATAAAGAAACACTGCTTTGTTCTCACGCTGCCTGGTTAAAGTTTTAGGTGAAAATCTGAGATTTGGACATTGTCAAAATGCACCCTCTCCTTAGCCGCTTGGTGGATTGCAACCAAATTCTGCTAGACGAACCATGTCATGATACCCTCCAGAACATGCATTAAAATTTTTGATTGGTAAATATTTCTTTAGATTTTATGAAAGATTTACTGGAAATTGTCAAAATTCATCTCTTCCTTAGTTGCTTGGTGGATTCAACCACATTTAGCTAGAAGTATTATATGATGCTCCAGAACTTATATTCAAAATTGTGATTGGTAATTTTTTTGGGCCAAAAATCCTAGATTTTATGAAAGATTTACCTGAAATTGTCGTACTTAACCCTTTGGTGGATTTTAAAACAAATTTGGCTGAAATGATCCTAACGGTGGTAGGTTACAGCTTCTATTCAGAATGTTGATTGGTGGATTTTTTTGTTGCAACCATCTTGGATTTTCCGAAAATTCTACGGAACCATTTACAATGCTACTCCTTAATCAATGGCCTGATTTGAATGGAACTGTGCTGGAACTATCTTATTATGATAGACTTCAACATATCAAACGAGAATTTTGACTGCTCAATTGTTTTGGTGGCCATCTTGGATTTTCCGAAAGCTATCCAGAAATCCTTGAAAACGTATCTCCTAAACCACTTGGCAGATTTTAACCAAATTTGGCCTCCAGAACTTCTATTCAAACTTTTGATTGGTCAATTTTTGGGCGACCATCTTGGATTTTCTGAAATGTTCTGTAATCATTTAAAATGTTACTTTGTAATCCATGGCTTGGTTTCAAGGAAACGTGGATGGATCTTGTGGCGGTAGGCTTCAACATAACAAACGAGAATTTTGATTGATGAATCATTTGGTAGTCATCTTGTATTTTCCGAAAATTAGCCATTATGTCAACTGAAATGCAAATGGCTCAAATGCTAATGGCACAGGTGAGTGTCACAGGGCCTCTTGTTAACTTTCTGTTGTCAGCTTTTCGCAATGAGGTGAGCGACATGGAACATAACATTGACAGCATGGCACGTGGACTGAGGATGAAACTACAGGGTAAGTGCGTGCGTTCGTGAATACTACCACTACCAAATAATAAAAACATAAAAAATAAACTATTATCAAAACAAATTTGAACAATCCAAAAATGATATAAATGAAACATGGACAATTATAAAATCACTTTTGGACAAAGACAATAGAAAAGCACAACAGACCCAGTTTCTCTACAATAATAAGGTAATCACGGATAACAACGAAATTACAAACGGTTTCAATGAATATTTTGTTAAGATAGGTCCAAATCTCTCAAAGAAAATCATATCTACACCAGGAATTAAATATAGTGATTACCTCACAGATACTCCCGCTTATCAAACCTCTTCATTTTTTGCTTATCCTGTTAACAATAAATAACCTTTCACTATATACTTAATTCACTTAATCCTGCGAAAAGTGCCGGGGTAAATGGGTTTAATTGAAGCAAATTTAAACGCTGTATATTTGTTTTACTAACGCCACTCAACCATATCTGCAATCAATCACTAGTACAAGGCATATTTCCATCAACACTAAAATCTGCACGTGTCACTCCAATATATAAAAGACTCGTCCAACTTCACAAACTACAGGCCTGTCTCAATACTTCCATTTTTCTCTAAATTAATGGAGCGATTAATGTATAATAGATTAATCAATTACCTAGAAAAAAGGAAATTCTGTATGCTTCACAGTATGGATTTCGCCAGAAACAATCAACAATGCTCGCACTAGTTGAAATGACAGAAAAATTATTTAATCAACTGAAAAGAAAGAGCATATATTGGGCATCTCCTTGGACATTTCAAAAGCTTTTGATACTATCAATCACAATACATTATTGGGAAAACTTGCCAATTATGGAATCGGAGGATGTACACTTGCCTGGTTTCAGAGCTACTTAACTGACAGAACACAATGTCTGCAATTTAATGCAACCTGCTCTGAAAACAGAAACTTAACCTGTGGTGTTCCTCAGGGGTCAATTCTTGGCCCTCTGCTATTTTTATTCCATATGAATGACTTACCAAAAATGTGCCACGATTTGTTTACCGATGACACCAATGCTTTTTGCTCCGACAAAAACGTAGATATATTATACGAAAGAGTAAATAACGAAATGGAAGAAGTTATTAATTGGTTCAAAGTAAACAAGCTATCATTAAATGTTGATAACACAAACTATATGCTATTTTAAAAGTCTTGACAATCAAGAAACAACAGTATTCCAAAAATCTATATTAATAAAAAAGAAATTGAAGAAGCTCTTTTTGCAAAATTCTTAGTTTAGTTAGACAAGACCTGCCCTGGGGCAAACAAATTGAGATAGTCACAGCTAATGTAGCAAGAGGCATGGGGGTCATTCAAAGACTTGCAAATTAACAAAAATACAAAGCTTGCAGAAAAAAAAGCATTAAATTGGTCTAAAAAATAGCAAAGGGTCAAAACATGTTCAAAACACAAACACTTCTTAAACTCACAGACATAGGTAAGTAACAGATGATCAACATTGCCAGAGCCTTTCATCACAAAATTCTACCTAAATCTGTAACCCATAGCTTTGCAAACAAATCGAAATCCACACATACAACACTAGGAACAAGCATGATCGCCACATTAGATACACACGAACAGACACAGGAAAACGTAGAATTTCAATTGGTGTCGTCAAAGCGTGAAATAAGACAGATAAACAAGCACACGAAAATGTTACTAACACAAATCATACAAAGACATGATTAAAACTAACATACTCACTACGTACTAATTCTAGATAACACACTAAACACCTATCATTGCATCATCTGACTGACTGACTGAGTGCGTGCGTGCGTGCGTGCGTGCGTGCGTGCGTGCGTGCGTGCGTGCGTGCGTGCGTGCGTGCGTGCGTGCGTGCGTGCGTGCGTGCGTGTGTATCTCCGAGCGATTCGACATATGATGGCCTTTATTATGCATGTATGCCTGTCAAACTTTACTAGTAGGACTTCGTAATACCCACTTTGTTACGTTGTTTGTTGATTTCTTAGTATGATATTATGATTCATTGTTAGTAGTATGACAATATAATTCCCTGTTTGTTGTGTTAATTAGCTCGACATTAGGAAGAAATACAATACATCTCATGTTTGGTTAATCATACGTGACCCAAACTCGGGCACGTGCCTCCTTATAAATCATAATGACCTTGTGTCAAAAAGTCAAAGAGCAAGGTCACTGTCACCTTGGTAAAACATTTTTTTTCCAACATCAACATTTTCCGTTTAGCTGAACTTAGCATTTCATATCTGAACTTTGGTTAATAATACTGGATCCAAACATGGACACATGCTTCCATATAAGGAGTGGGCGTGACATAAAGACCCTGATGCCTAAAGGTCAAGGTCACTGTGACCTTGGTAAAAACGTGTTTTTCAATAGTAACATTTTCCGTTTTGCTCAGCTTCTCTGTGTATATGTTATGTTTGGTTAATCCTGGACCCAAACTTGGACACGTGCTTCCCTATAACGACACACCATCACACAATGACGGTAGGGGTCAAAATGTCAAACGGCAAGGTCACTGTAACGCTGGTAAAATCTTTTTTTTTTAACATTGACATTTCGGTTTGGCTCAAATTAGCAGTTCATATTTCATGTTTGTTTAATCGTACTGGACCCAAACTTTGACACATGCTTTCAATTAATTAGAGGGCATCGCATAATTGCCTTGAGACACTTACTTTGTCGTCAAAGCATAAAAGGTCATGGGTATTGATACGTGTATTGATAAGCCTTCTAAAACCTGGACACTTGCTAAAGCGAGGGTGTGGGGTGTCGTCGCGTGGGGTGGGATTGGGGGTGTGGGTGGGGTGGGTGTTGGGTGGTAGACAATTACTTTGTGGTCAAAGCATAAGCGGTCATAGATATTGATACGTGTATTGATAAGCCTTGTCTACTCATTTTATGTTTGAAGTTAAGTTTCATAGTTTATTACAAAGTCGTAAAGTCGAGTTTCATGGTTGCATTGCAAACATATTTCTGTTTTTTGTAGTATGGCTTTTCACTCCCTATTTATTAAGCTGTTTATTTTGTTAGTTGTATGGCATTACAATTCCCTGTGTGTAAAGTTGTTATTTTGTTTTATTTGTATAACTTTGTAGGTCCCAGTTTGTTAAGCTGGTTATTGTTTTAGTTGTATGACCTTATAGATCCATCTTGGGTATGTTTTTGTTTATTATTTCCAATACGTTATATTTGCATGTTTGTCTGTTTTGTTTATTATATTGTTACTTGCTGCTACGCTAACTGATCTTCCATGTATACATTGTTGTTACTTGCTACTACGCTATCTGATCTTCCATGTATACGTTGTTGTTACTTGCTGCTACGCTAACTGATCTTCCATGTATACATTGTTGTTACTTGCTACTACGCTATCTGATCTTCCATGTATACGTTGTTGTTACTTGCTGCTACGCTAACTGATCTTCCATGTATACATTGTTGTTACTTGCTACGCTAACTGATCTTCCATGTATACGTTGTTGTTACTTGCTGCTACGCTAACTGATCTTCCATGTATACATTGTTGTTACTTGCTGCTACGCTAACTGATCTTCCATGTATATGTTGTTTTTACTTGCTGCTACGCTAACTGATCTTCCATGTATACGTTGTTTTTACTTGCTGCTACGCTAACTGATCTTCCATGTATACGTTGTTGTTACTTGCTATGCTAACTGATCTTCCATGTATACGTTGTTTTTACTTGCTGCTACGCTAACTGATCTTCCATGTACACGTTGTTGTTACTTGCTGCCACGCTAACTGATCTTCCATGTATACGTTGTTGTTACTTGCTGCTACGCTAACTGATCTTCCATGTACACGTTGTTGTTACCTGCTGCTACGGTAACTGATCTTCCATGTACACGTTGTTGTTACTTGCTGCTACGCTAACTGATCTTCCATGTATACGTTGTTGTTACTTGCTGCTACGCTAACTGATCTTCCATGTATACGTTGTTGTTACTTGCTGCTGCGCTAACTGATCTTCTATGTATACGTTGTTGTTACTTGCTGCTACGCTAACTGATCTTCCATGTATACATTGTTGTTACTTGCTGCTACGCTAACTGATCTTCCATGTATACGTTGTTGTTACTTGCTGCTACGCTAACTGATCTTCCATGTATACATTGTTGTTACTTGCTGCTACGCTAACTGATCTTCTATGTATACGTTGTTGTTACTTGCTGCTGCGCTAACTGATCGTCCATGTATACGTTGTTGTTACTTGCTGCTGCGCTAACTGATCTTCCATGTATACGTTGTTGTTACTTGCTGCTACGCTAACTGATCGTCCATGTATACGTTGTTGTTACCTTGCTGTGTTAACTGATCTTCCATGTATACGTTGTTGTTACTTGCTACGCTAACTGATCTTCCATGTATATGTTGTTGTTACTTGTTGCTACGCTAAAATTACTTCCATGGATACGTTGTTGTTACTTGCTGCGCTAACTGATCTTCCATGTATACGTTGTTGTTACTTGCTGCTGCGCTAACTGATCTTCCATGTATACGTTGTTGTTACTTGCTATGCTAACTGATCGTCCATGTATACGTTGTTGTTACTTGTTGCTACGCTAACTGATCTTCCATGTATACGTTGTTGTTACTCGCTGCTATGCTAACTGATCTTCCATGTATACGTTGTTTTTACTTGCTGCTACGCTAACTGATCTTCCATGTACACGTTGTTGTTACTTGCTGCTACGCTAACTGATCTTCCATGTACACGTTGTTGTTACTTGCTGCTACGCTAACTGATCTTCCATGTATACGTTGTTGTTACTTGCTGCTACGCTAACTGATCTTCCATGTACACGTTGTTGTTACCTGCTGCTACGGTAACTGATCTTCCATGTACACGTTGTTGTTACTTGCTGCTACGCTAACTGATCTTCCATGTATACGTTGTTGTTACTTGCTGCTACGCTAACTGATCTTCCATGTATACGTTGTTGTTACTTGCTGCTGCGCTAACTGATCTTCTATGTATACGTTGTTGTTACTTGCTGCTACGCTAACTGATCTTCCATGTATACATTGTTGTTACTTGCTGCTACGCTAACTGATCTTCCATGTATACGTTGTTGTTACTTGCTGCTACGCTAACTGATCTTCCATGTATACATTGTTGTTACTTGCTGCTACGCTAACTGATCTTCTATGTATACGTTGTTGTTACTTGCTGCTGCGCTAACTGATCGTCCATGTATACGTTGTTGTTACTTGCTGCTGCGCTAACTGATCTTCCATGTATACGTTGTTGTTACTTGCTGCTACGCTAACTGATCGTCCATGTATACGTTGTTGTTACCTTGCTGTGTTAACTGATCTTCCATGTATACGTTGTTGTTACTTGCTACGCTAACTGATCTTCCATGTATATGTTGTTGTTACTTGTTGCTACGCTATAATTACTTCCATGGATACGTTGTTGTTACTTGCTGCGCTAACTGATCTTCCATGTATACGTTGTTGTTACTTGCTGCTGCGCTAACTGATCTTCCATGTATACGTTGTTGTTACTTGCTATGCTAACTGATCGTCCATGTATACGTTGTTGTTACTTGTTGCTACGCTAACTGATCTTCCATGTATACGTTGTTGTTACTCGCTGCTATGCTAACTGATCTTCCATGTATACGATGTTGTTACTTGCTGCTACGCTAACTGATCTTCCATGTATACGTTGTTTCTTTATTAACATGCCTGCAGTTTTAGGTGAGCTGTGCTCCTCATTTCAGATTTTGGGGTAACCATTAAAACAGAGCGTGGAACCAGTAACTTCTCAGCTGCTTTGAGAATTCACCGAAATCAGGTTATATAATGACACACTATTACTTAGTTTATTCTCATTATTTTGAAAACAATTTGCCTGTTGTTTGTTTTTACACAACTGAATCAATCTGCGTGTTTGCTATCTATCCTGGTTCGTATTAGTTAATCATTAAAACATGTTTCATTGTCCATCTAGAGTGAGATGTACGTTACGTTCACTCGCAATCATATATTTATCTTGATAATATCCCGGTTTAAAATGCTAGAATAGATTAACAGTAAAATTATTTTCAAATATGTTGACGAAATTAAATTAATTCTAAACTCTTGTATTGACGTATGTAATTGAATCTTATTATTATGATGGAATAAGCATTCAGACATCCATTATATAACATGTTACGAAATTCTAAGTATACACTCTAAACAGAGATATATAGGCCTATTCGAATTCAACCCCACGTACCAATGAAAAGGAGAATGGTTAGGATTGAATCGAGCAAAGAGTGTGCTTTAAATAAAGATGAACACTATTACATGTTCTTCAGGAATAATGGACATTATTGAGACTGGGCATTATTGTGACTGGACATTATTAAGACTGGATATTATTGAGACTGGACATTAGTAAGACTGGACATTATTATCCCCACGTTTTAAAAAAACCCGTCGGGGATATTGTAATCGCCTCCGTCCGGCTGGCTGTCTGTCTGTCTGTCCGTCTGTCTGTCACGCTATCTCCTCCAAACCATTGGGTGGAATTAAATCAAATTTGGTCCGTGGGTTACACATATGCTTCTGCATTGCAAAACGATATTTAGATTTGGCGCCGCCCCCAGGAGGAGGGGGGGGGGGCTGGGGGCCATGGCAAGGGTTAAAAGATCAAATCAGCTGTAACGCAACTCCTCTGAAGTCGTTAGACGGAACTGAACCAAATTTGATATCTGAGTTACCCATATGATTGCGGAATGCAAGAGGTAATTTAGATTTGGCTCCGCCCCCAGGGGGTGGGGGAGGGGTCAAAAGGTCAAATTTTAACCTGCGAAATTTATTGTAATGCATCTCCGAAACCATTGGACAGAATTCAACCAAATTGGCTCCTAAGGTTACTCATATCAATGTGGAGTACATGAGCACATTTACATTTGGCCCCGCCCCCAGGGGTGGGTGGGGTGGGTGTCAAACGGTAAAAAATTGATTATAATGCTACTCCTCTGACACTGTTTGACGGAATTCAACCAAATTTACTATGCCAGTTACCCATATCAATGTGGAGTGGATGAGCACATTTACATTTGGTCCCCCGCCCCCAAGGGATGGGGGATGGGGGTCAAAAGGTCATGAAATTGACTGTAATGCAACTCCTCTGAAATCGTTAGATGGAACTCAACCCAATTTGATATCTGAGTTACCCATACGATTGCAGAGCGCAAGAGGCCATTTAGATTTGGCTCTGTCCCCCGGGGGCAGGAGAGTGGTCAAAAGGTCAAATTTTAAACTGCTAAATTGATTTGACGCATCTCGACCGAAACCATTGGACGGAATTCAACCGAATTTGGTATGTGAGTTACCTATATCAATGTGGATTGTATGAGCCCATTTACATTTGGCCCCGCCCCAGGGGTAGGAGATGGGGTCAAAAGGTCATCAAATTGATTGTAATGCAACTCCTCTGACACTATTTCACAAAATTCAACCAAATTTGGTATGTGAGTTACCCATATGATTGCCG